>JAZKJV010004130.1:0-651502 GCA_037367405.1 Ottelia alismoides | reverse complement strand
TATTGGAGCCACCTCGATGCTCTGCTCGACCAGCCCCAAAAGCTTCGGCGAAGGAAGCAGTCACCTTCCTCTGTCGATTGGGCACGAAAAGGGGAGCGGAGATTGTGCAAGAGGGGTTCAAACTTGGCTCAAAAGTCGGAGGGCCGATTAAGTAGGTGTTGACGGAAGGCTCATGCGCTTCAAAGATCGAGAGAGATGGCTCGAATCCTCGACCCTCGGCCCTAGGAGAGAAGGGGGGCGTGAAAGAGCAATGATAGAGGTAGAAAATTCATGAAGGGATCGACATGGAAGGGTGCAAGGTTTGACCTCGAAAATTTAGAAAGAGGGGGCGAAACGGGGTCTGACACGGGCACATGGGGGGAGGACAGCCAGTTGACCCGCCGATCAACGTGGACCGCCTCCTGGTTGGTCCACGTGGACCAATCAGGAAAAATCCCTGGAAAATGATTAAAAAATCAATTAAAACTAGTAAATGAATTTATTATTTTTAGGTTATAAAATAAAAAATATTTTTTTATTTTATGAAGTATTTTATTACGATTTTTATTTTTTTATGAGGTATAAAAATACAAGTTACCATTTTAGGTCTATGTAGGTATATTTATCTTTACATTTTTTATATTATTTTATTTTGTGTATTTAATTTTATTATTTTTGTTTATTATTTTATAAATTTATAAAGTATTTTTATACACTTAAATATATTTTTATTTTATTTTTCTAAAGGGTTTTGTATACTTAATAAAATAGGAGAATCAATTATATAGGTATAGTTATAAGTATTAGACCTAGGTATGTTATACACAAGTATTTTATTTTTTTTATATTCTTTGGGTTGTAATTCTGATTTTAATGTATAAATATATTATAAGTAATATTTACAAAATTAAAAAATATAAAATTATAAAATAATGAATAATAAATAAAATGAACATTTTAATCTGTACAAGTATACAAGTGGGGTCCAAAATGCAACTTTCAAATCGTAACTCCGCTAAATGAGAAATCACCTTTATGAAATAGATTATTTCAAATTATATACAATTAAAGGTGAGTTTGACGCATTTCGAGCTTTTATTTGGGAGTTACAGGTTTGGGAAGTTGGGATTCTGGAATTTTATTCTGACCATAACTTTTTATCTGTACATTATATTTGAATGAAGTAAATTTTGTATTATTCTATATTTAATTATCTACAACTTTCATGTAAAAAGTTTCTTTATTTGGAGTCTAAAAGGTGAAACCAAAATAGGTCCAAAAAAAAGAATAAAGAATGAATCAAATAGAAGGAATTTTATCGGTATTCTAGCCCTTATCTCCCCCTACTTTATTCCTTGTCGACCTAATCATCGAGATGCCTAGGTCTCGTGGTCTCGGGTCATAAAATATTTGCAATATTTTATTCTTTTTATTTTCTTTTCTTTATTCTATAATTTTGGCTTTAAAAACCGCATTTTATACATTATTTACATACACCTGTATGAATGCTAAGATGCACTAATTAAGGGTATTTACATGCATTAGCCAGGGCTTTTGAGGCCAAAATGACAGAATAAAGATGATGAAATGTGGATTCATCATACCCCTATACTTTGCTTTTGCTTGTCCCTAGTAAACACTTATGCAATAAGTGCAGAAAGGAAACAAAGAAAAGAAAAAGAAGAAAATTGGATTAAGTTCAATTATCAAACTCGTCTTCGCAAAATCAAAGTATGGAGCTCAAGTTGGACCTTTGGAATTTTAGTGCGGGCGGAACTTAACAAGAACCGGATTTGAAATCCAACAGCCTTCGAGAATCCCAAAACTCTGTTTAAGTCTCCTCAATAACCAGGTCAGAAATATTTCAACTCACGCAAACCCTTACGACTATGAATCTGACTCGTACAGTATAAGTGATAGTGGCTCTCCCCAACTAAAATGACAAAGAGACTGACTTCTCCAATACGACAACCCAATGATTCCCCAATCCAACAACTCATTACTCAAGGAGCAGGGTATTCCCTTCTAAGTTCAAGTGGCAACCAACTCAAGACGAGGGGTGAAGAGGAGAATGGATGGTAGCCAATGTAGCTACCTATCCTAGGATGCAAGACCAGTGTAGTCAAGTCATCCAGCTGGAGGCTCACATGCTCTGACTTTGAAGCTCACGCTTGCTTATTTGACTTTACACATTTGTACACTCCGGCAGGCATTTTTATTTTTGTACAGGCCTGTCCACTTTTTTAAAGTTTTTGCTTTTTGCATTTTTTATACTATACAACAACATTTACGTAGGGAGTTTTTGAGCCAGTAGACTATCCCTCTTTGAAGCTTTATTGCAACCCACAATCTTCTGTCCTCGAAACTCATCATCACTGGACGGGTTGGGATGCACTTCCCTCCCTAGAGGAGGACAAGTGTTTCCACCTGTGTGCGTCTCATACCGGCAAATCCAACCCCCTCACCACTCCAATTGAATTGAGCCGAGTGAAAGGTGCACGTGTCCAAGTTAGGTCATTATCAACAAGAGTCGTGCATGTGCTCTGAAATACTCTACTTAGGCAGTCAAGAATCCATTGAACCAAGTCTCGTGATCCTCAAAGAATTAAGTCAACTAGACCTGAAGTACCTCAATCCCAGTTCCTATAAGGTTCATGTGAATCCCGCAGATTTCATCAACACATCGCCATACACTCTATGGTATCAACCATGTAAATCCCGCGGATTTCATCAACACATCGCCATACACCAGAAGGAGGAACTTCGAGGTTTGCGCTTTCCGAGTCTTGCCCCTTTAGGAGGATTTCTCGGGTCTCATCAGTGGTCGCAAAGCAAACTCCTCTAATATCGTCAGATTGGTCACAGGCCTCGGGGTCAGCTATAATCGATGAAGGCACATCAGGTGCAGGTCTCTGGTCAACTGGGGGTGCGGTGGTCAACACTTCACTCTCGTCAACAGGACGGAAGCGAATCTCTCCTGATCCGTAGTCTATAATGACCCTCGCAGAGGCGAGGAATGGTCGTCCCAAGATGATTGGAGAGGGCTCCCCTATGGAGGTCTCCATGGGCAATACGACAAAATCAACATTGTAGCTCAAGCCCTGAATCGAAATGACGGTGTTTTCAAGGATACCCTTCGACCTCTTGATAGATCCATCAGCAAACTGAACGATCATCCTGGTTTTCTTTAGAGGCCCTAAGTGAAGAGACTGTACTAGCGAGAAGGGTAATATGCTAATCGAAGCACCACCGTCTAGGAGAGTGTGATCACAAGTTTGGTCAGAGATGGTGCAAGTGATGAAAGGGATAGTTGTGTTCCCCTTCCGAGGAATGGGACGGTGTGTGATGGCATGGGCAGTGCCCATGGTCAAAATATGACACTCAGATCTGCTTCTCCGCTTTCTCTTCTTGGGAAGAGAAGCAGATAATTGGGTCATGGCCTGCTGAAGTGGGGCACCCGGATAATCTCATGAATAGTGGTCACCACTTCGGGTTCAACCAGCATCTTTTTAAATTTTTGGACCTCCTCCATACAAGGGAGGAAGTCGGAATCAACATATAAACGAAGCACATCAAGACCAGTCTGTACAGCAGCATCCTCGGGGTCAAAGGTGGGACATAGTTTGAATGGATGTGTGGTCAAAGGGTCTGGCAAGTAGACACTCTCTTCACAGTCTGAATCAACCAAAGGTCTCCTGAACTCTTTTTGTGTTTTTAAAATTTTCTCATTTTTTGATTTTTGGTGATTGCAAGCTCCCATGATCACCCACAAGGAAATCCGTAAACTCGATGAATGGAGCATTAATCTGGTTTTTCCTCAAGACGACAAGATCATCATTCATCGAATTAGTGTGCTCTATCTTCCGGTTCAAGACAACACTCATGGAGATCGAGGGAGGTGACTCCAACAGGTCAGACTCGGGTGGATGTGAATGTGGAGGTGGATAATATACAGGTGGAGGTGGTAGTGGGTAGAAATCCGAGCCCTGATACTGTGGCTGAGGCGGGTAGGTACAAAAGTCAAAAAAGTAGGAGGGTCCTCCTGATAAAAGAGAGGTGAACCGGCTAGAGTGAACGAGGGATCCGCAAAGTCCGGATAAAAGACGCTCCAGGGGTCCATCTCGAAACAAAAGGAGATGATAGTTGGGAGAACACGAAGG
This sequence comes from Ottelia alismoides, assembly GCA_037367405.1. Lineage (NCBI taxonomy): Eukaryota > Viridiplantae > Streptophyta > Magnoliopsida > Alismatales > Hydrocharitaceae > Ottelia > Ottelia alismoides. The sequence goes on along the minus strand of JAZKJV010004130.1, from coordinate 647,363 downwards.
TCAAGTCAAGAGAGTGAAGAAGAAGGTGCAAATGCACAGGGATGATCTAGTAAGCAGACAAACAATCACAAGCAAACTCACACAAATACAAACCCTCAATTCGCCTACTCAACTCAGTAGAGACCGCACAGTTGGTCTTTTAATCTTGTCTGTTTTAGAGTTAGGTGAGAAGTCAAAAATTGCACAAACACTTAGGGGGCTGAGATGGGTTTTGGGCACTATCCTTAGTGTGTGCGCGAGCAAATAAAAGCGGAGAAATAAGGGGATTACTCGCCCAATACAGAATTTTTCTTTTTGGTGGATTTTAGGGTCAAGTAATATTAGCAGTCCCAATTTTTTTTCTTTTGGTTATCACTTTTTTTGGTTTTCAGTGAGAATGCACGAGCCTATCGGGGAATCAATTTTTACTTAGCAGCTAGGTTGGCAAAATTAGAGGTAGAGAGGCGGGAAAGCAATGCAAGCGACAAAACGATGATGTATGCTAAAGCGTAAATGCTCACCTTGCCTCCAGCACTCTACATGCAAGGATGCTCAGCAGAATTGAAACCTATCTATATGCAAATGCAAGCCGATGAAATCTCCCTAGGGTGAGAAGTTGCTATTAGCGTGAAACACGATTTTTAAGTTTTGACTAAGTCCAAACGTAGACTATAGGCACATGCAAATATATTTAGGTGTTTGGACCTAATACTACGTCAAGCAACTCCTACAACTAAGGGTTCAATCACACAAAAGAAAGAAAATAAAATCGGAAAACAAATAAAGAAAAATACGAGGAAAGCACGAGAAAACAGCGGTGAGCCCCCAAGTGAACAATCACTTGGAAATTAGGCCCGAATGTCCAGAGTTCGATGTACTTGTATTATTACAAATTAGAGGGTCTCTCTCTCACTAAAATTACAAATATGAATACAAACAAAGAAATGGTGTAGCTAAAGATGGAGCTCGGTCTTCAAAAATCTCTCTTCGTCTCCTTGGTGTAGGCTGGCAGATGCCAGCTTCACGTGGGTGCCCAGGTGCCTAGGGTGGAGCGCCTCCCTCGATCAACGGTACCTCGCACGAAATCAACAAAAGAAGAGGTTAGACGGCTCAAACAATATATCAAATAAAAAGCAAATAAATAAAGTTGTAAAAAATAGACAAACAATCACAAGCACAAGCAAAAATCGAACTACGCACTGTTGCTCCCCGGCAACGGCGCCATTTGATTAACCAGGAAATACGAGGGTCTAAATGTCTTACACAAGGCGGAGACAAGGTCGCTGCGGCGACCCTCGGTAATTCTCGGCTAAGTCAACAATCAATCCACAATATTAATCAATTAATGAAAAGCAAATGTGGAGTCAAAATTTATTATAACTCTACAAAAATGTGTATAGTGTGCAAGTGTGTAGAGGTCGAACTCAGGGAGCAAACAAGATAGATCAAGGAAATAATGTATAAGGATGAATGTGATGATGTGTCTACCAATGCTATTTTTGTGGGTTTTTACTTTTATATTTTTTTATTTAATTTTTGATTTTGTATTTTCATATTTTGATTTTTAATTTTCAGATTTTATGTTTTCTTTTTATATTTTATATTTTTTATTTTCTTTTTTAGGAATAAGATATGAAGTTAGATAGAATATATAATACAAGAGAGATCAGGGGGAAATAAAAATGGGGAAAACACTCAAAATACAGGAGATAACATGCTTTTGTGATTTTTATATTTTTATAATGTTTTTGTGATTTTACTATATTTTCCTAATTTGTTTTGCTATTTTTCAAGATAAAAACACTAGAAAACAGTGAACTAAGTTGCTAACCCAAATTAAAATGAGGATGAAAAATATCAATCAGTGTCCAAAATTCCTCAAATTATTTTTAAAATAAAGGCAATAAAATAGAGAAAATACAGAAACTAAGATTTTTTAGGCTTTTTCTTTTTTTTAGATTTTTATGAATTTTTTTGGGGTTTTCAAATTTTTAGGAGTTTTACTTTGAATTTTTTAGCGATTTTTGGACTGACATTACAAGATGTTAAGACACAAAATATAATTTTTTTGGAATTTTTCAAAATGTTTACTAATTTTTATGGATTTTCTAATGCAAACAATATTGAAAATGCATGTTTTTGAATTTTTATAAATATGAAAAATGAAAAAATGCAAACTAAAAATATAGCATGAATCTAAAATGCAACATGGGCCTAAGATAATTTTTGTAGATTTTTTAGAGTTTCATCGATGCATGAAATAAATAGAGACAACAAAAAGAAACTACACTACCAACAAGGGCATATATGTAAATAAGCAAACATCCAAGGGTCACAGTGTAATTTTCCACAAAAAATATAACTAATAAATCAATTTCCAGGACCAAATGCCAACATGAAAACCCGCAAGGGTACGCTTGTAAAAATCCCAACCCCGCACGTGCTATACACGCGTTAGGTAAGGACCTAAATGCAATATACGAAAATCCCAGGGGCTGACATGCAAAAAATCTAAAAATATTACATGTTACAAAATGTTTCTTGGACTGATATGAAATAACTAAACTCGTAGGGGGTCCTGTGCAAAATCACCACCCCCTCACACGTACGGGTCACGTGAGGTGACATGGATAGGATCTAAATGCAAATAATGAAAGTTCAGGGGTCTGGAATGTAAATATTACAAAATATTTAAACTACACATGAAGGTTTATGGACTAAATAATAAATACAAAAATGCTAAGGGTGGATGATGCAAAATACCCAAAGTTAAGCGATCCAACGACGAGGGAGATGCCACTTAACACGTGGCGCGATACGAACGACCGATGACGCTTAGGCGATGAGCGGACACGATCAGATCTGGTGAGACGATCGACGGTCGGAGATAGACAAGATCGAACGGTTGCTGTGCACCTGGAGCCCCGGCCTCGATCCGACGGTGCTGGGGCGGAGCAAGAATAGGGAAGCAACGCCGGCGAGGCGAGCTTCCCCGAGCTCGAGCTCCGTCCTCCGGTGGTCTCTGGGCTCCAAAATCGACCGGGCGACACTTGCGGTCCTCCTCTTCCTTCTGGTGGCTCCAGAACACCTCGACAACGATCGCGGTTCTCGGCAGAGGTGGCAGAGCTGGGTGGCTTCGCGGATGTCCGGCGAGAGTCAAAACGAGCCCCAGGCTCGAGTCAAAATCCTTTGACCTGCAAAAAAAGGGGTGAAAGGGTCCAGGGCAAATTCCCTGGACTCCGCGGTGGTGAAATGGGTGTGAGAGGCGACGACACAAGGTGGTGGCCGGAGGAGCACTCCGACGAGGTACGTGTGTAGGGTGATTCGATGGACGAAACGCGGCGATTCTTGAAGGGAAATGATCCTAAGGGTACGAGTAATAAAATGCAAAAGAAAAGGGGGAAAGAAGGTGGCTGCCTCGATGGTCGGAACCAGAGGGATGTACCTCGACGCCAGCAAAAGGCGGAGGTGATTGGATCCGCCTCGATGCTCGCTCGACCAGCCCGAAACTCGGCGAAGGAAGCTGTCACCTTCCTCTGTCGATTGGGCACGAAAAGGGGAGCGGAGCTTGTGCAAGAGTGGTTCAAACTTGGCTCGAAAGTCAGAGGGTCGATTAAGTAGGTGTTGACGGGTGGCTCAAGCGCTCCAAAGATCGAGAGAGATGGCTCGAATCCTCGACCCTCGGCCCTAGGAGAGATGGGGGTGTGAAAGAGCAATGATCGAGGTAGAAAAGTCATGAAGGGATCGACATGGAAGGGTGCAAGGTTTGACCTCGAAAAAATCGAGAAAGAGGGGGCACAACGAGGTCTGACACAGGCACATGGGGGGAGGACAGCCAGTTGACCCGTCGGTCAACGTGGACTGCCTCCTGGTTGGTCCACGTGGACCAACCAGGAAAAATCCCTGGAAAATGATTAAAAAATCAATTGAAATTAGTAAATGAATTTATTATTTTTAGGTTAAAATAAAAAATATTTGTTATTTTATGAAGTATTTTATTACGATTTTTATTTATTTTTATGAGGTATAAAAATACAAGTTACCATTTTAAGCCTATTTTTATTTATTTTTATGAGGTATAAAAATACAAGTTACCATTTTAGGCCTATGTAGGTATATTTATCTATACATTTTATTATTTTATTTTTATTTTCAGTATTTAATTTTATTATTTTTGTTTATTATTTTATAAATTTATAAAGTATTTTTATAGACTTAAATATAATTTTATTTTATATTTCTGAAGGGTTTTGTATACTTAATAAATAGTTGAATCAATTATATAGGTATAGTTATAGGTATTAGACCTAGGTATGTTATATACAAGTATTTTATTTTTTTTATTCTTTAGGTTTTCATTCTTTTTTTAATATACAAATATATTATAAGTAATATTTACAAAATTATAAAATTATAAAATTATAAAAATAATGAACAATAAATAAAATGAATATTTTAATATGTACAAGTATACAAGTGCGGTCCAAAACTCAACTTTCAAACCGTAACTCTGCTAAATGAGAAACCACCTTTATTAAATAGATTATTTCAAATATATACAATTAAAGGTGAGTTTGACGCGTTTCGAGCTTTATTTGAGAGATACAGGTCTGGGAAGTTGGGATTCTGGAATTTTATTCTGACCATAACTTTTTATCTATACATTATTTTTGAATGAAGTAAATTTTATATTTTTCTATATTTAATTGTCTACAACTTTCATGTACAAAGTTTCTTTATTTGGAGTATAAAAGGTGGAACCAAAAATAGGTCCAAAAGAATGAATAAAGAATGAATCAAATAGAAGGGATTTTATTGGTATTCTGGCCCTTATCTCCCCCTACTTTATTCCTTGTCGACCTAATCATCGAGATACCTAGATCTCGGGGTTTCGGGTCATAAAATATTTGCAATATTTTGTTCTTTTTCTTTTCTTTTCTTTATTCTATAATTTTGGCTTTAAAAACCACATTTTATACATTATTTACATACACCTGTATGAATGCTAAGATGCACTAATTAAGGGTATTTACAAGCACTTGACATGGTTTTTGAGGCCAAAATGACAGAATAAAGATAATGAAATGTGGATTCCTACTAGATTCGGAGATCAATAGTCGATGCTGTGATCGCTCAATAATCCTCGATCAATCAACAATTAACCCACAACAAAATATATGCAATTAATATAAAAATGTGGAGTTAAAAATTATTATAACTCTACATGCAAGGTGTATAGGTCTGAGCATGAGTAGAGGTCGAACACTGGGAGGCGAATGGTTGTGTGGTGAAATTGATTGTACAATTATTCAATTCGTGGTTCATGTCCAGTTCTTTTTGTTTTTGTGGGTTCTTGATTTTATATTTTTTTTATTTTATTTGTTTTTTTATAATTTTTATTTTGTTTTTATATTTTATATTTTTATATTTTCTTTTTAATATCTTTAATTATATAATATATATAAGAAGAGAGAGGGATAATATAAGGATATATATTTATAAATACTCAAAATATATTAGATATAATATTTTTTTGCTTTTCACATTTTTCTAATTTTTATGTTATTTTTCTGGAATTTTACTAATTTTTATGTATTTTTAATTCCAAAAATGTCCCTAATATGGGACTAATTAAATAGGCCGAAACTAATTTGGGTTTTAAAAATATAAAATAAGTCAAAAAATTACCAAAATTAATTTTAATGTGTAAATAATAATATATAGGTAATTATAAAAGAGAAAAATATTTTTTTGGTATTTTTCTAGGGTTTTTATAAAAGGTTTTTCATTTTATGGACTCAATATATATAAATATACCATATATATTATTTTTGGAATTTTTCAAAAACATTTTACATTTTTTTGGTATTTTATAATTTAAATAATGATTATTTAGGCTCCATTATAATTTTAAAAATTAGGTAAAATGCAAAAAATGCATATTAAAAGTGTGGGCATGAAAGTACACTACATGAAGCATCTACACTAATTTTTGTGGATTTTTAGGAGCTAAATAACTATTTTTAATAATTACATAAACGACGTAAAAATAAAACAGCTTGGCAGGGGCATTTTTGCAAATAAAATAACATGCAGGGGGCTCTGTGCAAAAATACCAAAAGGAATAGACATTTTTTTATGTTTTTGACCTATTTTACAATTACAAAATCCGCCAGGGCTACATTGCAAAATGTACGCGCCTCACGTGGGACTGCACGTAAGACGCGGATGGACCAAAATGTAATAAAGGAAAGTTCGGGGGTCCTTAGCAAAATTTACATTTATTTTACAACATAATATTTAATTTACAGAATTAAAAAGTAAATACAAAAGAGGCGAGGGTTATATGTGAAAATTACCCCCACAGGCGCTCCATGCATCGGGTGATACACTGACTTATCCACGTGGCGCCTCTACGCTTGCCGATGACGCTTCGCGGATCCACGGTGGAGATTAGATCATCTAGCATGATCGGACGGCTAAGGTGCGGGCAGATCCGACGGTTGGGATTCCAACTGGGGGAATCGGTCAATCGAACGGCGCAGGGGCGACCTGGAAGAACTCGGAAGAAGGTCGCCCGAGGAGACCTTTGATCAGTCAGTGCGTGCTCCTCCGGGCAGCCCCCTCACTGCAAAACGTCTCTAAATCTTCCCGATGCTCCCCCGCACCCGCCGATGGCTTTGTTGAGGCACCTGGAGCTTCCCTGAGCTCAAGCGAGGTCGATGAAGACGGCGAGCTCCAGGTACCTGTTCTTCATTTGAATCGAGCCAAGACGAGTCTCCTGGTGCTCCGGACCCTGCAAAGAACTAATAACACAAAAAGAGGGGCTCCGGGGGGCCGTTTTGGTGGTGGAATGGGCGAAAGGGGATGCGGGCAGAGATCTCCGGCGAAGGGCGGAGATGCGAGATCTGATCTCCGGATCTAGTAGGGATCTAGGTGGAATGAAAGGCTTGGGGTGTAGGGAAATGGAAAGGGGAGAAGACGGTGGTGGAAGCGAGGTCGAAAAACGTCGGGAGCATCGCGAATGGGTTCGCTGGAGCGGAGCTCCGGCGAACTACGGGTGCTCGAATCTTCGCTACACCTAAGGTCTAATGATTAATCTAATGACACGAATAAAAAGCTAACATTAAAAGTTACTAAAAATAATTAAAAAGCCAGCTCATACCTGGCGTTTGGCCAAGGAACAGAGGCTTCGCCGGAGCGGCAGCCTTGGGTGCAATCTCCACTTCTCTGACCGATTCAAAGCGCCAGCGGGCTCCTCCTGTCACAAGGAACACTGCCGGGACCGAATTTGAGGAAGGGATTGGATAAAGGCTGACCAAAATTGCGAAGAAGGCAGAGTTTCTTTATTTAAGAACATGCGGCACACCCTTATTGATCGGGCCACGGGCGGAGATACACGCTATGTACAAAAGAATAAATGAATGGGCGTGAATGTACATTGATTGGGGAACAGATCGTCAGAAGGCGGCGACAGCAGAAGATGGACGAGTCGAGCAGGGATAAAGGAAGAAGACTGGCGGAAAAGACCAGCCACGTCTAATCAGCCGCCTGGGGGTCGAGTTGACCAGGCGGTCAACGTTCGTAGGGACCCTATTGGTCCAAGTCAACACGATATTGACTGATTATTTTAACCTAATAAATGATTTAATTAAATTTTATTTATAAAATAAAAAATGTTTATTAAATAATGTGGTATTTATTTGTAATTTTTATTTAATTTTTTGATGTATTTTATTATGAATTTATTTTAATGATGTATTTATAAGTGTATTTACAAGTATTTTGTATAATTTATTTTTATTTTGTATATTATTTTATTATTTTATTTTTCTTATTTTATAGATTTATAACTTATTTTTGTGAGTATAAATATAATTTTATTTAATTTTTGTAAGTTTATTTACATATTTAAATAATTAGGTATATATACTATGTAGGTATACTTATTGGTATTTTACTTGTATTTTATATACATTTTATTTATTTAATGTATTTTATTGGTTTTTATTTTAGATTTATATTTTTAATGTAATATGGATAATATTTACAATTTAATAAAAATATAGATGAATTAAGAATAAAAGAATGAATTCCCCTTTTATTTCTATACATAGGTATTTTTGTCTATGTATTTCATAGACTTATTTTATTTTACAAATTCTTTTTTTGGTTTTCTTCTAATTTAAGTATGTATATGCATTATGTATATTATTTACAAAATTATAAAAAAAATAAATTTGTAGAAATAATGAATAATGGATATAATGAATATTTTAATCAGGTAGACTGTACAATGAAGGGCCAAAAACCTAACTTTCACAGATGAACTCCAAAATTTATAAAACCAATTTTATTAAATAGTTCTTGAAAGGCTATATACAATTAAAGGTGATTTTTGTGGATTTTGAGATTTTATTTGCAAGATATAGGTCTGTGAAGTTGAGATTCTGACTTTTTATTCTGTGTATAAAATGTACACTGTGTATTATTTTTGTACAAACGCAATTTTGTATTTTTATTCACATTATTATCTACAAATTTCATGTACAAAATTTCTTTATTTGATGAATAAATAATTATATACAAAATAGGTGTCAAAAATGCATAAATGAATGAATAAATAAATGAGGAATTTATTGTATTATTGGCCCTTATCTCCCCCTACTTTATTCCTTGTCGATCAATTCCATTCTGGACTTGGTCTCGAGGTTAGGGTCATAAAATATTTGCAATATTTTATTCCTTTTTCTTTTAATCTCTTTATTCTATAAATTTGGCATTAAAAACCTTAGTTTATACAATAAATAATGAATGCTATTATGAACAAATTGATGCTATTTACATGCATTTGATGGGGGTTTTTAAGGCCAAAATGATAGAATAAAGGTGATGAAATGGAGATTCATCACCCCTATACTTTGCTTTTGCTAGTCCCTAGCAAACACTTATGCAATAAGCGCAGAAAGAAAACAAAGAAAAGAAAAAGAAGAAAAGTGGATTAAGTTCAATTATCAAACTCGTCTTCGTAAAATCAAAGTCTGGAGCTCAAGTCAGACCTTTGGAATTTTAATGTGTGCGGAACCTTAACGAGAACCGGATTTGAAATCCAACCGCCTTCGAGAATCCCAAAACTCTGTTCAAGTCTCCTCAATAGCCAGGTCAGAAATATTTCAACTCATACGCAAACCCTTACGACTATGAATCTGACTCGTACAGTTTAAGTGATAGTGGCTCTCCCCAACTGAAATGACAAAGAGATTGACTTCTTCAATATGACAACCCAATGATTCCCCAATCCAACAACTCATTACTCAAGGAGCAGGGTATTCCCTTCTAAGTTCAAGTGGCAACCGGCTCAAGAGGAGGGGTGAAGAGGAGAATGGACGGTAGCCAGTGTTGCTACCTATCCTAGGATGCAAGACCAGTGTAGTCAAGTCATCCAGCTGCAGGCTGACATGATCTGACTTTGAAGCTCAAGCTTGCTTATTTGACTTTACACATTTGTACACTCTGGTAGGCATTTTTATTTTTATACAGGCCTGTCCACTTTTTTGGAGTTTTTGCTTTTTGCATTTTTTATACTATACAACATCATGTACATAGGGAGTTTTTCCTCTTGAGCCAGTAGACTATCCCTCTTTTGAAGCTTTATTACAACCCACAATCTCCTATCCTCGAAACACATCATCACTGGATGGGTTGGGATGCACTTCCCTCCCTAGAGGAGGACAAGTGTTTCCAACTGTGTGTGTCTCATACCGGCAAATCCAACCCCCTCACCACTCCAACTGAGTTGAGCCGAGTGAAAGGTGCAGGTGTTCAAGTTAGGTCATTATCAACAAGAGTCGTGCGTGTGCTCTGAAATACTCTACTTAGGCAGTCAAGAATCCCTTGGACCGAGTCTCGTGATCCTCAAAGAATTAAGTCAACTAGACCTGAAGTACCTCAATCCAAGTTCATGTAAATTAGGTAGATTTAAATTCCAACCAAGCTCCAATCTTCGGATTTTACTTAGACTCGTTCAACTATCAAACTCAATCCGAAAAATGCTCATGATATGCAAATGCTATGCAGAAAATATTTTTATGATGCAATTTTCAAAGGTTTTGAACTTTTTATGGATTTTTGAAAAGATGATGCATATGCATTTTTTTTTTCACAGAGATTTTTCAAATGTTTTTGGGCTTTAATTTTGCAAATGTTTTTGGGATTTTTGAAAATGAACGGGTTTTGGCCAAAAACTAGGTACAAATATTTACACGGGGATGCATCTTATATTTATAAGAATTAGATTTTTAAGAATTTACAAGGGTAAGTGGTCGATTTTATAGATAGGTATATACATAGAGAATTTTTGAGTAAGATGTATGTATTCCTCAAACTTATTTGACACAGGTTTTTTTTCAAGCAATTTTGAAAACTATAGTCCAAAATAATTTTTACAAACAATTTTTACAAACATGTACATCCATTTGAAAATCATTTTGCAAAGGTTTTCCAAACAGTATATATAGACTTTTCACATATTTTTGCAACCATTTTTCAAACCATTTGCAAATCATTTTTCAAACATTTTATTTTACACAAATAAAATAATTTTACAATCAAAAATATTTTTACAAAGGTTGAAAACATGTAACAAAATGTTTTCCAAATAGTTTTCAAAAGATTTTTCACAAAGATTTTCAAACTATTTTTCTAACATTTTGCAAAAAAATATTTTCACATGATTTATTAATCAGTACATACCAAAAGAATTTAAGGAATAATTACATCTTGTTATTAACGTTTTTAATGATTTTTAGAAGTAATTAGCCCTATTTATTAAGAAAATACAAAGTACGAGTTATGGCTAAAGTATATACGCAGTATATACGACGCCCCTATACTTAGCTTGAGCTATGTCCTCATAGATCGGAGAGAAAAGAGAAGACATTACTCGTACTGAGTATAGAAAAGTCTAAAAAATAAATGAATAAGAGATGAATGAATAAACGAATGAGAAGTTGACCGTCCCCCCTATACTTAGGATCAAATAATCCTAAGTATAGCGGACTGTACACAAGGCAGGGAGGGTCAAGGGTGGGAATGAACATATCGTACTCAGACTGTCTCTCCCTATACTTAAGGTAAGATATCCCTAAGTATAGACAAGAAGAGGAGACAATGGAGAGGATCAACGAATAGAAATACTCGGGGTGCACACCCCCTATTCTTAGGACAAAGTACGTCCTAAGTATAGAAGTCTGATAAAAAGGGGCGACACCTTTTTGGTAGATAAAGAAGATAGAAGAGGAAAAGAAGAAAAGAAGAAAAGGGATCTGAAGATGGATAGAGAATGATGTACGCATCACTCCCCCTATACTTAGGGTAAAAGAAGCCCTAAGTATAGGCAACAACAGGAGTGATGAAATAGAACAACGAGTGAACACTCGGCTCGTCCACCCCCTATACTTAGGACAAAGTACGTCCTAAGCAAGGCAAGCACGAGAATGGGTGGACGAGCAATACGATAGAGGGACAGAGGTAAACAAAGAAGAATGTACAACAGAGGTGGATATACACGTGATCAAGAAGGTTGAAAGCGAACCTTCTTGCGGGACTGCTGAGGAATGGATCTAGTGTGGTGCAAGTCGACATCGGGGTCCACAGTGGAAGGAAGCCGATCAGGGTCGACAGGGTGAAGGCCCTCAGTGGAGTCAAATCGAAAAGGCACGAACTGGTCAATGGAAGTAGTATGGCTCGGTTCGCCCTTGGTGGTCCCACTGATATCAAAGTGGAATGGGACGAACTCATCAACATCGGAAGAAGTGTAATCGAAGTCGTCCTGCGAGGTGTAGTCCAGGTCAAAACAAAAAGGAATGAAATCATCAGTGGAAGAAGTCGAACTCTGATCGTCCTCAAGAATCTCACCCGGATCATCTTTTTCATCGAAAGGCCCGAATTTCTGAAAATAATCGTTAAGATCATAACTGGTCTCAATCATCATTACTTTATAGGGACCAGGAACAGACTTATCAATGGAAGTAGTCACACCAGGTCCGTCATGTCTAGTCTTGGAGTCTGCCCTCCGCTCTATGGTATCAATCACGTAAATCCCGCGGATTTCATTAACACATCGCCATACACCAGAAGGAGGAACTTTGAGGTTTACGCTTTCAGAGTCTTCCCCCTTTTGGAGGATTTCTCGTGTCTCATCGGCGGTCGCAAAGCAAACTCCTCTAATATCGTCATATAGGTCACAGGCCTTGGGGTCAGCTATAATCAGTGAAGGCACATCAGGTGTAGGTCTCTGGTCAACGGGGGGTGTGGTGGTCAACACTTCACTCTCGTCAACAGGACAGAAGCGAATCTCTCTCGATCCGTAGTCAATAACGACCCTCGCAGAGGCGAGGAATGATCATCCCAGGATGATTGGAGAGGGCTCCCCTGTGGAGGTCTCCATGGGCAGTATGACAAAATCAGCATTGTAGCTCATGCCCTGAATCAAACTGACGACGTTTTCAAGGATACCCTTCGACCTCTTGATAGATCCATCAGCAAACTGAACGATCATCCTTGTTTTCTTTAGAGGCCCTAAGTGAAGAGAATATACCAGTGAGAAGGGTAATAAGCTAATCGAAGCATCGCCATCTAGGAGAGTGTGATCACAAGTATGGTCAGAGATGGTGCAAGTGATGAAAGGGGTAGCTGTGTGATGAATCTCGGATTCATCACTCTAAATCTCATTTATTAAGCTCAAATCCTTCAAAATCAACAGCATATCTGCATCTATTATGCATAATTAGCATTCATGCATGTTTTCATAAGAATGGCATTTTATCCATAATTTCTGCACAAAATAAGAAGCCAAAAATCCAAGCCAAATTTGACCTGTAAATAGTCTAAATTCCCGGATTTTTAACTCCTTCACGCTAACTTCGAATAACCCAAAACCACCTCCACTGTGTACATATCACTAACAAGAATAAATGAAAAATACAAAAAAAATCACTAACCCAAATAAGTGGACCAAAAACCCAAACCCTAGTTTCAAGATTCTCAGACTAAAAGCCACATATCTTCCCCATCCAGTGTCTGATTTGATCCTACTCACTTTTAAACTATGTACATTCAATTACCTTCAAAACAAGACCAAGTTCAAGTGAATCGGAGCTCATATGTGAAAGTTGGGTTTTGGGCCTCCTTTGTACATTGTGTATTTTAGCGGTTTTTGACCTGATATTTTATGTACATATTTTCTTAATTAATAAAAATCCATAAAAATTATATTTAGGTGTCTTTATTTATCTTTGATTTCTCCATATTTTTTTTCGGATTTTTATCTAATTTAAAAATGATAAAAAAATTATAAAACCCAAAAATCAAGGTGTTCTATGTACATAGAATATCCCAAAAATTCACTTTGTGCATTTGATCGATTTTTTCTTTGATGTGTTCATGAAATTGTAGATCTCATTGAGACGAGCATTTTTTTGAAGGAACTTTTTCGATTCGAGGTCATTTAATATTTATTTCTGATTTTACAAAATCTTTTTCTACGGATTTTTCTTGTGCTGACACGTGGCAGCCCCTGAGGCCGCCACGTGTCAGCGGTTTTTGGGTGTTCTATTTATTCGTTTTATTTAAAAAAATTAAAATTAAAAATAACAAATAAAATAAATAAATAAAAGGGGCGCACGTGCGTCACACGTGCCCCCAAACACGTACTCCGCATGTGCCACGCCCCTCTCAGACCCCCGCAATGAGTCTAAATCTGGGTCGTCCCATCTCGGCCGATCGGACAGCCTGCCCTCATCTCCTACCTCCCCTCTTCCTCCCCGAAACCTCCGCCGCCGCTCCTGCTATCTCCGCAACCACCGCACCGCCTTCGTCGCCACAACCCAAACCGCCACCTCCGGTTCTCCCGCCAGCCGTTCGACCTCCCTTCGACCTATAAAAGACCTCGTTATTCCCCCCCCACATCCAACTTATCCGTCGATTGCACCTCGAAGGGGATAACTCCGGTGGTGACACCCTGGACTTCATCTCCTCGCGGCGAGATCTGAGGTCCGATACCTCGTTGCAGAAGCAACGTGCCACCGTTCATCCTCTGCTTCAGCTCCGGTCAGCCGTCGAGCCACCGCCTACGACAACTACCACCGCACCTACGACATCGAGCTTCGTCCCCCATGACATCGACTCACTGCACCAACTTCTCCATCTTCATCGAGCTTCAACTCCGCACACTACGCCGCCAGCGATTCTTCTCCGACTCCACGCCATAGCCATCGCCGTCTACGCCAACCTCCATCAACTTCGCCTCCACCTTGGCCGTGCGTCTTCAGCCCACGTATCCGTCGCTTCGCGCTTCACGAGGGGGACAGCCTCGCTTGGGCATAGCCGGCGAGATCCGAGGGCGCTCAACGCCCCCCGTTGCGCTGCTCCTGCTCCGGTCCTTGACCGTGGAGCCAACGACAACAACGTTCATCGTCTCCGACCATCATCTTTGACTCCAACCGCAGTCTCTCCACCGAATTCACACTTCGTCGACAACCTCCGCACACCGACTACGCCTCCGCGACTCCGCCAACATCTCCGACAATAACAACCCCCGTGGCTCCAACGACAACGAGCCTACGCCTCCGCGTTTCTGACTACCGCCACGCCGCCGCTCGACACCGTCCGCCTCGTTACAGGAGCTGTCAAAACCAGGATCCTCTGCCCCCTCGCCTTGGGTCACCTTCAACAACCACGACTCCGCCTCGCCGCTTTCACCACCGACTTCGAGGGCGGATATCGGCTCGCCTCGGCCGGCCTCCCCATCCGCCTCACCATCGCCCCCTCGCCGCCGGGCACGGAGCCCGAGGCCCTCCCATGTGAGGCGCGTGTGCGGGAGGGACCGTCCACGTTAGCGTGACGTTAGCCCAGGTCACGTGCTTTGCACGTGACCGTGGGTAATTTACATGCACACCCCCAGAGGATCTCCATTCAACACATTAGTCCAAGGGCACGTGCGCAGCACATGCCCCTTAGAATATTTGCAGATTCTCCCCCATTATTCCTGGTAATCGCATTTCAGCCCCCCTGCATTATCTTTATTTATTTATTTATTGCATCTGTATCCCTGCATTTCTCCTCCATTTTATACCTCTGTTTTCCATCATTTTACTTATCTAAAAATAGCATGATGTTCGTTATTTAATTTTCTACATTTTGACGTACTGTAGATAATTTTGTGATTATTGGTTAATTGATAATTAATTAATTTGTGGAAAATTGCATATTTTGCCCAGTTTGTACTCTTAAATTAGCTATTAAATAACCGTTGCTCCAAAAATCCCCGAAAAATCACATATTGTAGAGATTATTGTGCCTGACATTGTGCACTAAAAATTTTGCATTTGTATGCATAGTTTACTCAGTAAAAATCATTTTGCACATTTCACTATTTAATTTTTAATAGGTGTTAGATCTTACATTTTTGAGGTTTAGGATTTTTCTAAGATCAATCACCTAGTGATAGATCTTAGATAATTTTGGTCCTCGAAAATAAGTAGGTTTAGTATTTGTCATAATTAAATATTGAAAATCATTCTGTTTGCATTTAAAAATTCATAAAAAATTCATTTTTCATCCAAAAATCTAAAAAATTACAGTGCATTCATTTCATCATAATCTACATTGTGGCCAAGTTTCGTATTTTTCGGACATCGTTTGAACATAGTCGATATTTTAGTCCCTCAAATAGGCCGAAATTGCATCTTGCATCCCTCATTTGCATCAAAAATTTCCAAAAAAAGTCCACCTCGAAAACTGTGCACGAATTTTGATAGACACAACTCTAGGTTGTTCCTTTGCCTCCTTGTGTTCGATCTGGGGACTTGCCCAAGTAAAATAAACATAAAACCACTTAACTAAAATTGATAAATAATTTTTGTGGTTATTCCTTAACCGATTCCGATCGCCGCTTACAACGAACGACACATTATTCTTTAAGCGCGAAAGATAAAAACATTTTAAAGCCACGATTTACGGGCTCGTCAGATGGCGCCATTGCCGGGGAGGCAAACAGCTTAGTTTTGTGTTTTGAAATTTTTTATTCGGTTTTCTGCATTCAGGTAGTCTGAACCCTGAATTTTTCAATGTACATACTATTTTATTTCTTGCATTTAATTTTCATCATTTGTTTCGCTTGTTTTATGTTTTGAGTCACTCTCTGACATACTCTCTCTTATTTTTCTTGCGAGGTACCCGGCATACGTGGAGCGGTTTTCAAGAAACTGATGCATCTTCACCGACATCCGTAAAGCCGCAATTAAACTAAGATCGAGTCGAGTCGTGAGAGAGCGTAGAGTCTAGTTTTTTAATTTCTGCAATTTTTATTTACTTGCCCATTTACAGCGGTGTCCGTTTGGACTCTTGCGCATGTAAAAAAGACCTCGAACTTTTCTGTGGTGTGTCGTGGCCTATTTCACTCTCCGGTGAGGGTGGGTCCTGACTTGAGTGGCGATTAAGATATACCTGCACATAAGGCTCTCAAAGCATTTATATTTTTGCTTGTGCTCGTAGGATCTAAGGCCACACTGCACTTTAATTAAGACGCACATAGATCGTTCAATTTAGCTAAAATTTAAATCAATTCTTTCCTGCTAATAGAACTTTCTACTTAGGTGTGGTTTTCATCGGCTTGCACTCATTTAGAATAATTTTCAATTCTGTATTGCATCCCACATGAAGATTGCGAGGAGTCACTGTAAGTCTTCTAACTGAGCATCAATCATTGTTTTCGCGTGCATCGGCTTTTCCCGAACTCCTCCCTCTTATTTTATCACATAATTTTAAAGGAAATTGGGATTGGATGGTAGACATGTATTTGTGCTCATATAATTTTTCAGTGATCGCCTCATTAAAATTGGGACTGCTAAATATAGCCGATCTTAAGAACCCATAAAATCAAGAATTTTTGCGGGAGAGAAACCCCGACCTTGGATGATTTTATTCTTTTGAGTGAGCGAGAGACGACACATAAGGATAGAACCTAGCTCCGACACCTAACAGCTCGCTAAATTGTTGCCAAGATTGATCTATCACCAACTAAAATTGAAAAGATAATAGCCGAACTCTTACGGCTTCATTGTGTGAGTTGGTGAACCAGGGATTTGATTTGTATTTACATTGGTGTGCGTAAACCGATACCGAAGATCAAAAGCCGCACCTTTGACAAAAATTCTCTTGACTATCCCGTACGATCATCTCTTTCCTCTCTTGATTTAAACCTCGTCATGGAACTTTTTCCAAATTGTAGATCCAACCCATCATTTCTTCCAACTCTTTCAAAAATGATCGAACATTTATCCGAAAATCCATCAGTGCTATACTATGAAAATGAATTTATATCGGTTAGACCCAAAGCGCCTCCTCCAACTTCGACAAGAGACTCTCAAACACCAACACTCTCCACAAATCCGACTTGCTTCATAAAAGACAACCCTTTGTTTTCGGACCTGACAAATCAACCAACGGAGGACTCCACTTCTTCATATATCAATCCTCTCTACGCCGATCACACAATTGATCCTTCTTATTCAGTAAATATCAATCCGTCATTCATGGGAGATGATAACCACATGATTGAACTCAACACTTTTTCATATCTCTCGCTAGTGAACATACATGAACAATCATCATCTTGGATTGACCATCACAACCTCCTTTTCAGACATGACAATCAAATAGAGGATTGGACTGAATACATAGAAACACATGAACCCTATATGCTGACTACACCATATCAAGATCTGGCCACTCATGATTAAAGGAATAGACTCTACTCGGACCAACTTCACATGCCTGAACCATATGAGCAGCCACCTTCCATAATTATTGAGGAGATATTTTCAGAAAATAAGGATCATATATTGGACATTCCAAGAAACTCCTCTTCTAGCACAAATAGGAAAATGGAAGATGAAATTATTGAATCACAAGAACACACATCGACTGCTCCCATAAGTGATCATGAACAAATTTTTGAGGATGATATCTCGAGGATAAATAAAAGATTTGAATCAATGGAGGATAGATGGCAAAAATTCACCGACCGATTAATCTCATTCTATGGTGGCTCGGACATAAAAATGAATGAGGAAATGATTGGATATGGGATTGAAAATTCTTAGGATATTCAAGAACCTAGGGACGATTCTGACAATATCACTTATTCCCCTAGAAATGACTATGCCGCTGACTCTCACTTTGAACACCAGAATCCCTGCTCATCCGAGGAACACACCACACCCCCACACCATACAGAAAATACCAAAAAATTGAAAATATTTGAAAACCACAAAAAAATTGAAAATCCAGAAAATTTCATAAAAATTGAGACTGAAGACGATCTGAGGAATTTGGATCCGACGGTACGGGAAGCAATGGAAAACACTTGATGTTTGAACTTCCCTTTATACAGGCCATTGAACACTTCCCCGACCTCAAGAAATTTTTAATGGATAAATTAATGATGAAAAAGTCAGGTAGGATACGAACAAAGTCTGAAAGACATATCTTGCCAATGGCCTCCTCCTTGGTGTTGAGGAGAAAAACTAAGAACCGCATAGTGAAGCGGTTGCCTATATTTGACTGTGAAATCAAAGACACAATTTTCACCCATGCTCAGATTGATGACGATGCACCGATCAATATCCTCCCGACCTCTGTATTTCACGAACTCAAACTCAGACCGATTCGGAAGATACGAGAGATTATTCAATTGGCAGACCGATCATAAAGCGGACGAGAGGAATTACTTCTGTCATCATGAAATTCCAAGGTGCTCCGCTCAGAGTAGAATTCACGATCATTGATATTGAGCATCAAGGAGAATTCTCCCAGTCTCCAATCATTCTCGGAAAGCCGTTCTTAGCATTGGCTAAGGCAATTATTGATTGTGAGACTCGATAAATCGATTTTAAAGCATTGGAAGCACTTAGATCGGACCATGTCTTTGAGGAACCACGATCTTCTGAGGAAATCCACGAAGTCCCCGACAGCCGCAACCATGAAGAGGTAGAAGAGCCCTACTCCGATGCAACACCTGAGATAGCGTTGTTGATAAGACTATTGGTTTAGAGACTCTCCCCAGTATTTCAATTCCCGAGGATCTCAAAATAGACAAATCATTCTTCTATGATCCTGAGACTTATGCATGGTCGCATCCTGGAGCCACATTCTCTGAATACCTGGACCAAATCATCCCAAATAGAGAGTGCACCAATATTCGGGAGACTAAAAACAAACACGCAAGCCAAGCACCGACCAAGGAGAATTCCAATGGCTATTCATCTGGATACTCAAGTGAACCGACACCTTCACGAAGAAATAAAAGAGAGTCACCTTTGACCCTTCGGAAGAGGAATCAGCTAACAATCCCTCATCCGGTCCGGAAAAGGTAATATACATGAGTGAAGTCTGTTCGGCAGCTCTAAAGCCATATCTTCGCAAGGATCCAAAAATCAATTCTCGTTGGACAACTCCCGTTCCTAACTACTATTCATCCAAAGCTGATGCTCCTGCCCTCTTCAAGTACACTGGAATTATTTCGTATGAGTTGACTGAGACCGGTGCTTCCGAGTATTCATCAGAGGACAAACCACTTGATCCCAAGAAGGAACGAATTCTGAGAAAACAATTGAAGAAACAAAAAGATCAGAATATTTGGAGTATGTCCACTTTCGAATACTACTCCTCTGAGGATAATTCCGATGGTGGATATCTTTCATCTGACTGAAACACTTCATCCACTATCCATCATGATTTTTCTGAGGATGACACTGACAATAGTTGGGAATCATATGCTTCATCTCCATCTCATCATTACGATCTCCCACTGCAGGCTCACAAGAAGATCAGCCGAAAACCGCCTTAATCATCGGCTACTCACCCTCCCTCCCGACCACATCGGCCTCCTTGTACAGCTTCTTCCTCTACTTAGGCCAAGGCCTAAGTATAGGGGGGACCGATGCCATCTGTATATACCATCCTTTTCCTTCTCCCGATCGCTCCATTTCCACCTTTCTCTTACACTTAGGCCGACCAAAGCCTAAGTATAGGGGGAACCGACACCCACCTGTATATACTCTCCTCATTTACATATCCAGACCGCCTCTTTTGCGCTCTTCTTCTATACTTAGACTGTTCACAGTCTAAGTATAAGGGGGCGGACCATTGTATTTTTTCCAGTCTCTTACGCTTAGCCCGAGCTATGTCTTCATTACGCTTCTTATGCTTTGAGGACACAACACTCGCTAAGTATAGGGGGTCTGTATATATACTTTGTATATATTTTACCCATATCTCGTACTTTCGCGTAAGTCTATATGTATTTACGGGGTGGGTAATCAAAAAAATGAAAAATGAAAAGAAAAGAAAAAAGGATTTTGCCACTAACACTGACTTTGCCCAAAAATTTTTGAAAATAGCTTCTTATTCATTTTTGCATTAAAAAACCCTTGCATAAAAATAAAAAAAATGTATCTGCATTTCACACTTGCACTTCATCCAGCATCTTCACCTGCATCTGTGAAAAGTCATTGGATTCTAAACCAAGTTATGAGCAGAAACCGAGAGTGATCTGGACTTGACCTTAATCCACCTAATTTTCAGAGGAACTTCACCGAGAAATAGGATTTTAAAAGCTTCAAGTCTTTTGACTTAATTCTTTAAGTTCCACATGACAATGTGCAGCGTTTGACTCTTAGTGTCTAACCTGGTCTCTTCATTCTGGGTACCACTCTAGAATAGGGAATTAATTTGTACTCTCGCACTATGCACTTAGCTCAACTCAGACGGGATGTTGGAAGACTGTGTGAGTTTCTTCTTTGGTAGCGTTGAAATCTAAAGACTGGAGTACGGGTTGAAATAAAGCTTCGGAAAAGGGATGGACGGCTGGGCACAATTTTTCTAAGACCCCAAAAAATGTACGGAATAAAAAGATTCTATATCCGTAGGGGCAAAACAAGATCCAATCAGAACCACCAAATATTCCAAATACAAAGAAGCATTCTACCAAATAAAATATGACCAAAAAGGTCCAAGCTTCACGAAACCTGCAGATCTTGGTGAAGACTTGGCTACACTGGCCATCTTCACAAGGAGAGGTGACTACACTGGCCACCCTCCAGTTCTTTTCCCCTTCTTCTAACTTCTCCCCCAATTCGATTGTGAACACAGTGCGACAGACCTTAGAAGGAAATATCTGACTCCCCGAGGACGAGTTACTGGAGAGGAGAGGAGCATGGTAGTCCGACATTCTAGATGGGAGGAGCTAAAACCCTTCACACACATGAGTCGGTTGTTAAATATTCATAGGGTATACTTTGGGAAGAGGATTGATCTAAGATGACTTCTGAGCCAAAACTGTGACAATGATGTGTAGAACTTGTCTGTTGATTTTAAAATTCTAAGTCTCACAGAAGTTCCGACACACAAATAATCCAAAGGTCAAGTTTAGTATCACTTTCACCTTCAGTTCATAGTCTTGGTCTGGAACCCAATCTCATTTCTCCTCATGACATGTCTTTTTGATGCTCAGGGACGAGCATGGTTTAAGTATAGGGGGATGATGAATCTCGGATTCATCACTCTAAATCTCATTTATTAAGCTCAAATCCCTCAAAATCAACAGCATATCTGCATCTATTCTGCATAATTAGCATTCATGCATGTTTTCATAAGAATGGCATTTTATCCATAATTTCTGCACAAAATAAGAAGCCAAAAATCGAAGCCAAATTTGACCTGTAAATAGCCTAACTTCCCAGATTTTTAATTCCTTCATGCTAACTCCGAATAATCCAAAACTACCTCCACTGTGTACATATCACTAACAAGAATAAATGAAAAATACAAAAAAAATCACTAACCCAAATAAGTGGACCAAAAACCCAAACCCTAGTTTCAGGATTTTCGGACTAAAAGCCACATATCTTCCCCATCCAGTGTCCGATTTGATCCTACTCACTTTTGAACTAATTTACATTCAATTACCTTCAACAAGACCAATTTCAAGTGAATCGGAGCTCATATGTGAAAGTTGGGTTTTGGGCCTCCTTTGTAAATTGTGTATTTTAGCGGTTTTTGACCTGATATTTTATGTACATATTTTCTTAATTAATAAAAATTCATAAAAATTAGATTTAGGTTTCCTTATTTATCATTGATTTCTCCATATTTTTTTCCGTATTTTTTTATCTGATTTAAAAATGACAAAAAAATTATAAAACCCAAAAATCAAGGTGTTCTATGTACATAGAATACCCCAAAAATTCACTTTGTGCATTTTATTGATTTTGGCTTTGATGTCTTCATGAAAGTTGTAGATCTCATCGAGATAAGCATTTTTTGTGAAGGAAGTTTTTCGATCAGAGGTCATTTAATATTTATTTCTGATTTTACAAAATCTTTTTCTACGGAATTTTCTGATGCTGACACGTGGCAGCCCCTGAGGACGCCACGTGTCAGCGGTTTTTGGGTGTTCTATTTATTCGTTTTATTTAAAAAAATTAAAGTAAATAAATAAATAAATAAAAGGGGCGCACGTGCATCGCACGTGCCCCCAGGCACGTGCTTCGCACGTGCCACGTCCCTCTCAGACCCCCGCCACGTGTCTAAATTTGGGTCATCCGATCTCGGCAGATCGGACGACCCGCCCTCATCTCCTACCTCCCCTCTTCATCCCCGAAACCTCCGCCGCAGCTCCCGCTATCTCCGCAACCACCGCCCCGCCTTCGTCGCCACGACCCAAACCGCCACCTCCGGTTCTCCCTCCAACCGTTCGACCTCCCTCCGACCTATAAAAGACCTCGCTATCCCCCCCCCGTCCAACTTATCCGCCGATTGCACCTTGAAGGGGAGAACTCCGGTGGTGACAGCCCGGACTTCATCTCCTCGCAGCGATATCCGAGGTTCGATACCTCGTTGTAGAAGCGGTGTGCCACTGTTCATCCTCTTCTTCAGGTCTGGCCAGCCGTCGAGCCACCGCCGACGACGAATACCACCGCACCTACAACATCGAGCTTCGTCACCCACGACGTCGACTCACTGCACCCACTTTGCCATCTTCATCAAGTTTCAACTCTGCACACTACGCCGCCAGCGATTCTTCTCCGACTCCACGCCATCGCCGTCTACGCCAACCTCCATCGACTTCGCCTCCGCCTTGGCCGTACATCTTCAGCCCACGTATCCGCCGCTTTGCGCTTCACGAGGGTGATAGCCTCGCCTAGGCATAGCTAGCGAGATCCGAGGGCACTCAACGCCCCTCGTTGCGGCTGCGACCTCCTCGCCTGCGCTGCTCCTGCTCCGGTCCTTGACCGTGGAGCCAACGACAACGACGTTCATCATCTCTGACCATCATCTTCGACTCCAGCCGCAATCTCTCCACCGACTTCACGCTTTGTCGACAACCTCCGCACACCGACTACGCCTTCGTGACTCCACCAACATCTCTGACAACAACAACCCCCGCGGCTCCAACGACAACGAGCCGACGCCTCCACGTCTCAGACTAACCGCCACGTCGCCGCTCGACACCGACCGCCTCGCTACAGGAGTTGCCAACACCAGGCTCCTCTGCCCCTTTGCCTTAGGTCACCTTCAACAACCACGACTCCGCCTCGCCGCCTTCACCACCGACTTTGAGGGCGGAGATTGGCCTCGCCTCGGCCGGCCTCCCCATCCGCCTCGCCATTGCCCCCTCGCCGCTGGGCATGGAGCCCGAGGCCCTCCCACGTGAGGCGCACGTGCGGGAGGGATCCTCCACGTCAGCATGACGTCAGCCCTGGTCACGTGCTTTGCACGTGACCGTGGGTAATTTACAGGCACACCCCCAGGGGATCTCCATTCAGCACATCAGTCCAAGGGCACGTGCGCAGCACGTGCCCCTTAGAATATTTGCAGATTCTCCCCCATTATTCCTGATAATCGCATTTCAGCCCCCTGCATTATCTTTATTTATTTATTTATTGCATCTGTACCCCTGCATTTCTCCTTCATTTTAGACCTCTATTTTCCATCATTTTAATTATCTAAAAATAACATGATGTTCGTCATTTAATTTTCTACATTTTGACGTATTATGGATAATTTTGTGATTATTGGTTAATTGATAATTAATTAATTTATTGAAAATTGCATATTTTTCCCAGTTTGTACTCTTCAATTAGCTATTAATTAACCGTTGCTCCAAAAATCCTCAAAAAATCATACATTGTAGAGATTATTGTGCTCGACATTATGCCCAAAAAATTTTGCATTTGCATGCATAGTTTGCTCAGTAAAAATCATTTTGCACATTTCACTATTTAATTTTTAATAGGTATTAGATCTTACATTTTTGAAGTTTAGGATTTTTCTGAGATCATTCACCTAGTGATAGATCTTAGATAATTTTGGTCCTCGAAAATAAGTAGGTTTAGTATTTGTCATAATTAAATATTGTAAATCATTCTGTTTGCATTTAAAAATTCATAAAAAAATCATTTTTATCCAAAAATTCCAAAAAAATTACAGTGCATTCATTTCATCATAATCTACATTGTGGCCAAGTTTCGTATTTTTCGGACATCGTTTGAACATAGTCGATATTTTAGTCCCTGAAATAGGACGAAATTGCATCTTGCGTCCCTCATTTGCATTAAAAATTCCAAAATAAGACCGCCTCAAAAAACATGCACGAATTTTGATAGACACAACTCTAGGTTGTTCCTTTGCCTCCTTGTGTTCAACCTTGGGACTTGCCTAAGTAAAATAAACATAAAACCACTTGACTAAAATTGACAAATATTTTTTGTGGTTATTTCTTGATCGATTCTGATCGCCGCCTACAACGAACGACACATTATTCTTTAAGCACGAAAGATAAAAACAACTTCTTAACAAGCGTGGTTTTCAGGCTTGTCACTGTGTTCCCCTTCCGAGGAATGGGATGGTGTGTGGTGGCATGAGCAGTGGCCATGGTCAAAATATGACGCTCATATCTGCTTCTCTGCTTTCTCTTCTTGGGAGGAAAAGCAGATAATTGGGTCATGGCCTCCTGAAGTGGGGCACGGATAAACTCATGAATAGTGGCCTCCACTTCGGGTTCAGTCAATATTTTTTAAATTTTTGACCTCCTCCATACAAGGGAGGAAGTCAGAATCAACATATGCACGAGGCATGCCAAGAGCAGTCTGTACAGTGGGCATCCTCGGGTGGGACAGAGTGTGAATGGATGTGTGGTCAAAGGGTCTGGCAAGTGGGCACTCTCCTCACAGTCTGAATCAACCAAAGGTCTCCCGAACTATTTTTGTGTTTTTAAATTTTTCTCATTTTTTTTGGATTTTTGGTGATTGCAAGCTCCCATGATCACCCACAAGGAAATCCGTAACCTCGACGAATGGAGCATTAATATGGTTTTTCCTCAAGACAGCAAGATCATCATTCATCGAATTAATGTGCTCTATCATTCGGTTCAAGACAACACTCATGGAGATCGAGGGAGGTGACTCCAACAGGTCAAACTCAGGTGGATGTGAAGGTGGAGGTGAATAATATACAGGTGGCGGTGGCTGTGGGTAGAAATCCGAGTCCTGATACTGTGGCTGAGGCAGGTAGGTACAAAAGTGAGAAAAAGTAGGAGGAGGGTCCTCCTGATAAAAGAGAGGTGGACAGGCTGGAGTGAACGAGGGATCCGCAAAGTCCGGATAAAAGACGCTCTAGGGGTCCATCTCGAAACAAAAGGAGATGATAGTCGGGAGAATACGAAGGTCAAGTCAAGAGAGTGAAGAAGAAGGCTCAAATGCACAGGGATGATCTAGTAAGCACACAAACAATCACAAGCAAACTCACACAAATACAAACCCTCAATTCGCCTACTCAACTCAGTAGAGACCGCAAAGTTGGTCTTTTAATCTTGTCTGTTTTAGAGTTATGTGAGAAGTCAAAAATTGCACAAACACTTAGGGGGCTGAGATGGGTTTTGGGCACTATCCTTAGTGTGTGCGCGAGCAAGTAAAAGCGAAGACAATAAGGGGATTACTCGCCCCAATACAGAATTTTTCTTTTTGGTGGATTTTAGGGTCAAGTAATATTAGCAGTCCCAATTTTTTTCTTTTGGTTATCACTTTTTTTGGTTTTCAGTGAGAATGCACGAGCCTATCGGGGAATCAATTTTTACTTAGCAGTTAGGTTGGCAAAATCAGAGGTAGAGAGGCGGGAAAGCAATGCAAGCGACAAAACGATGATGTATGCTAAAGCGTAAATGCTCACCTTGCCTCCAGCACTCTACATGCAAGGATGCTCAGCAGAATTGAAACCTATCTATATGCAAATGCAAGTCGATGAAATCTCCCTAGGGTGAGAAGCTGCTATTAGCATGAAACATGATTTTTAAATTTTGACTAAGTCCAAACGTAGACTATAGGCACATGCAAATATATTTAGGTGTTTGGACCTAATACTACGTCAAGCAACTCCTACAACTAAGGGCTCAATCACACAAAAGAAAGAAAATAAAATCGAAAAACAAATAAAGAAAAATGCGAGGAAAACACGAGAAAACAGCGATGAGCCCCCAAGTGAACAATCACTTGGAAATTAGGCACGAATGTCCAGAGTTCGATGTACTTGTATTATTACAAATTAGAGGGTCTCTCTCTCACTAAAATTACAAATATGAATACAAACAAAGAAAATGCTGTAGCTAAAGATGGAGCTCGGTCTTCAAAAATCTCTCTTCGTCTCCTTGGTGTAGGCTGGCAGATGCTAGCTTCACGTGGGTGCCCTGGCGCCTAGGGTGGAGTGCCTCCCTCGATCAGCGGTACCTCGCACGAAATCAACAAAAGAAGAGGTTAGACGGCTCAAACAATATATCAAATAAAAAGCAAATAAATAAAGCTGTAAAAATAGACAAATAATCACAAGCACAAGCAAAAATCGAACTACGCGTTGTTGCTCCCCGACAATGGTGCCATTTGATTAACCAGGAAATACGAGGGTCTAAATGTCTCACACAAGGCGGAGACAAGGTCGCTGCAGCGACCCTCGGTAATTCTCGGCTTAGTCAACAATCAACCCACAATATTAATCAATTAATGAAAAGCAAATGTGGAGTCAAAATTTATTATAACTCCATAAAATTGTGTATAGTGTGCAAGTGTGTAGAGGTCGAACTCAGGGAGCAAACAAGATAGATCAAGGAAATAATGCACAAGGACGAATGTGATGATGTGTCTACCAATGCTATTTTTGTAGGTTTTTAATTTTATATTTTATTTCTATTTAATTTTTGATTTCGTATTTTATATTTTGATTTTTAATTTTCAGATTTTATGTTTACTTTTTATATTTTTATATTTTTTATTTTATTTTTTTGGAATAAGATATGAAGTTAGATTGAATATATAATACAAGAGAGGTAAGGGGAAATAAAAATGGGGAACACACTCAAAATTCAGAAGATAACATGTTTTTGTGATTTTATATTTTTATAATGTTTTTGTGATTTTACTATATTTTTCCTATTTTTTTGGTATTTTTCAAGATAAAAATACTAGAAAATAGTGAACTAAGTTGCTGGCAAAAATTAAAATGAGGATGAAAAATATCAATCAGTGTCCAAAATTCCTCAAATTAATTTTAAAATGAAGGCAATAAAATAGAGAAAATACAGAAATAGAGATTGTATTTTTAGGATTTTCTTGGATTTTTTAGATTTTTATGAAAATTTTAGGGATTTTCTAAAAATATTTTACTATTTTTTTATGGATTTTCTAATGCAAACAGTAATGAAAATACATGTTTTTGAATTTTTATAAATATGAAAATGCAAAAAAATGCAAACTAAAAATATAACTGAAACTAAAATGCAACAGGAGCCTAAGGTAATTTTTGTAGATTTTTTAGAGTTTTATCGATGCATGAAATAAATAGAGATAACAAAAAGAAACTACACTAATGGCAAGGGCATATATGTAAATAAGAAAACATCCAAGGGTCAAAGTGCAATTTTACACAAAAAATTCAAACTAATAAATCAATTTCCAGGACCAAATGCCAATATGAAAACCCGCAAGGGTACGCCTATAAAACTCCACACTGGGCACGTGTTATACACACGCCAGGTAAGGATCAAATGCAATATACGAAAATCCCAGAGGATGACATGCAAAACATCCAAAAATATTACACGTTACAAAATATTTCCTGGACTGATACGAAATAACTAAACCCGTAGGGGGTCCTATGCAAAATCACCATCCCCTCACGCGCACAAGTCACGTGAGGTGACGTGGACCGGACATAAATGCAAATAATGAAAGTTCAGGGGCCTGGAATGCAAATATTACAAAATATTTAAACTACACATGAAGGTTTATGGACTAAATAATAAATACAAAAACGCTAAGGGTGGAAGATGCAAAATATCAAAGCTAAGCAATCCAACGACGAGGGAGATGCCACTTGACACGTGGAGCGATACGAACGACCGATGAAGCTTCGACGATGAGCGGCCACGATCAGATCTGGCGAGATGATCGACGGTCGAAGCTGTCCAAGATCGAACGGCTGCTGTGCACCTGGAACCTCGGCTTCGATCCGATGGTGCTGGGGGGAGCAAGAACAGGTAAGCAACGTCAGCGAGGCGAGCTTCCCCGAGCTCGAGCTCTGTCCTCCGGTGGTCTCTGGGCTCCAAAATCGGTCGGGCGACTCCTGCGGTCCTCCTCTTCCTCCTGGTGGCTCCAGAACACCTCGACGATGGCCGAGGTTCTCGCGCGGAGGTGGCGGAGCTGGGTGGCTTCGCGGATGTCCGGCGAGAGGCAAACAAGCCCCAGGCTCGAGTCAAAGTCCTTTGACCTGCAAAAAAAGGGGTGAAAGGGTCCGGGGCAAATTGCCTGGACCCCGCAGTGGCGAAATGGGTGGGAGAGGCGACGGTGCAAGGTGGTGGTCGGAGGTGCACTCCGGCGGGGTACGTGTGTAGGGTGATTCGATGGACGAAAACACGGCGATTCTTGAAGGGAAATGATCCTAAGGGTACGAGTAATAAAATACGAAAGAAAAGGGGGAAATAAGGTGGCTGCCTTGATGGTCGGAACCAGAGGGAAGTACCTCGACGCCGATGAAAGGTGGAGGTGATTGGAGCCGCCTTGATGCTCGCTCGACCAGCCCGAAGCTCGGTGAAGGAAGCTGTCACCTTCCTCTATCAATTGGGCACGAAAAGGGGAGCGGAGCTTGTGCAAGAGGGGTTCAAACTTGGCTCGAAAGTCGGAGGGCCGATTAAGTAGGTGTTGACGGGTGGCTTAGGCGCTCCAAAGATCGAGAGAGATGGCTCGAATCGTCGACCCTCGGCCCTAGGAGAGATGGGAGCGTGAAAGAGCAATGATCGAGGTAGAAAAGTCATGAAGGGATCGACATGGAAGGGTGCATGGTTTGACCTCGAAAAAATCGAGAAAGAGGGGGTGAAACGAGGTCTAACATGGGCACATGGGGGGAGGACAGCCAGTTGACCGGCCGGTCAACGTGGACTGCCTCCTGGTTGGTCCACGTGGACCAACCAGGAAAAATCCCTGGAAAATGATTAAAAAATCAATTAAAGTTAGTAAATGAATTTATTATTTTTAGGTTATAAAATAAAAAAATTTGTTATTTTATGAAGTATTTTATTACAATTTTTATTTATTTTTATGAGGTATAAAAATACAAGTTACCATTTTAGGCCTATGTAGGTATATTTATCTATACATTTTATTATTTTATTTTTATTTTGTATTTAATTTTATTATTTTTGTTTATTATTTTATAAATTTATAAAGTATTTTTATACACTTAAATACATTTTTATTTTATTTTTATAAAGGGTTTTGTAAACTTAATAAAATAGGAGAATCAATTATATAGGTATAGTTATAGGTATTAGACCTAGGTATGTTATATACAAGTATTTTATTTTTTAAATTTTATTTGGGTTTTCATTCTGATTTTAATGTACAAATATATTATAAGTAATATTTACAAAATTATAAAAATATAAAATTATAAAAATAATGAACAATAAATAAAATGAATATTTTAATCTGTACAAGTATACAAGTGGGGTCCAAAACTCAACTTTCAAACCGTAACTCCGCTAAATGCGAAACCACCTTTATTAAATAGATTATTTCAAATTACATACAATTAAAGGTGAGTTTGACGTGTTTCAAGCTTTTATTTGAGAGATACAGGTCTGGGAAGTTGGGATTCTGGAATTTTATTCTGACCATAACTATTTATCTGTACATTATTTTTGAATGAAGTAAATTTTGTATTTTTCTATATTTAATTTTCTACAACTTTCATGTACGAAGTTTCTTTATTTGGAGTATAAAAGGTGGAACCAAAAATAGGTCCAAAAAAATGAATAAAGAATGAATCAAATAGAAGGAATTTTATCGGTATTCTGGCCCTTATCTCCCCCTACTTTATTCCTTGTCGACCTAATCATCGAGATGCCTAGGTCTCGGGGTTTCAGGTCATAAAATATCTGCAATATTTTAGTCCTGTTCTTTTCTTTTCTTTATTCTATAATTTTGGCTTTAAAACCGCATTTTATACATTATTTACATACACTTGTATGAATGCTAAGTGCACTAATTAAGGGTATTTACATGCATTTGCTAGGATTTTTAAGGCCAAAATGACAGAATAAAGATGATGAAATGTGGATTCATCAGAATGCAGTAAAGAACATATTCAAATATCTAAGATGGATGCAAGATTATATCTTGGTCTATGGAGATGGTGATCTCTAAGTCTTGGGATATACAGATTCTGACTTCCAATCAGATATTGATGATCGAAAGTCGACATCAGGGGTTGTATTCCTATTGAGCGGTGGTGCTGTGAGTTGGGCAAAAAGCAGGACACTACAGCAGATTCAACAACAGAAGCCGAGTACATTACCGCATCGGATGCTGCAAAGGAGGCGGTGTGGTTGCGCAAGTTTATTCTGGAGCTTGGTGTAGTTTCCTCTGATACTCCCATCCCGCTACTCTGCGATAACATGGGAGCCATTGCCCTGGCGAAGGAACCCAGATGGCATCAGAAGAGCAAGCACGTGGAAAGGAAATGCCACATCATTCAGGAGATTCAAAAGCGTGGTGACATCATCATCACCAAGGTGGCCTCTACCGACAACGATGCTGATCCTCTTACCAAACCTTTGACACAGAAGGTTTTCAATCAGCATGTAATGAGTATGGATTTAAGGATTGTTCCTGAATGGTTGTAAGGGCTAGTGGGATATTGTTAGCAATGTGAGCCCGAGGCGAACCATTCCTACAATAAATGTTATTGTAATTGTTAACACATATAGTAGTAATATCTGTATCTCTTCGCTATTTTCTTTTTCATTGTATGCTTTATGTAGTTTACCCATAGGCTACTCTCCTATATAAGAGAGCCTAGGGCTTATGGAATAAACAAGTTATTTCATTTTTCCCAACATGGTATCAGAGACAGGTTCTAGACCGGAGTTCTCGAAACCCTAACCCTACCCCCACCTGCCAGCCTCTCCCTCATCGATCGGCGCCGCCCTTCCTCTCCGATCGACACCGCCCTCTCTTGGGCTGCACGCACGGCGTCGCCTCCTTCATGCGTTGGCTCCTCTCTTCGCCAGCGTGCGGTAGTGTGCGGCGGCGCATCACCAGCGCGTTCTCTAGCGTATTGACTCCTGCGCATCGTTGTGCGGCGGCACGCTAGCACGTGGTGCCTCGCTGTGCCAGCGCTCCTGCTCTCTTGTTCCCCTTTGCACGCCAGTAGCATGCACCAGTAGCGCGCCCTGCGCTGTTCTCCCGTGTGCACCTTACGCACCAGCACATATCACCGAGACTCTGTGCGCCCCTGCGCAAGGTCCTGTGGCACAGTAGCGTGCATCCCAGCACGCCAACCAGTGCGTATATCGCGCACAAGTGCGCCTATTCATCCAGCGCACCAGTAGACTGTACGGGGGCACGCGTTAGGACCTAAAGCGAGCACCTTCATCTACATGGGTTTAGTTGCTTGAGGTCTACACATGCAACTAAACCCGTCTATGTCATTGTAGACAAATCACATATTGTTTTGTTAATCGTTCCAGTCTTCAGTATCCAGTATGTCAGAAAGCAAGGCAGATATCCCATCTATTGGCGCATTTCGTGGTCCAACGCCTATTGTAAAGATGGACGGTACCAACTATGAACTGTGGGAAATGCAGTTCCTGAGCATGATGAAGTCTACGGGTAAGAAGCACATTCTTACCAAACCAGAGCCTGCTGAGAAGACTGGAACCAATGCCTCCTGGGAGGCTGATGACGCATACACCAAGGTGTGGCTATCTGGCACGTTGGCAATTGAGATTGCCAATGACATCCTCCATCAACCCACAACGAAGGATATGTGGGACATTCTGGCGGCTACATATTCCCAGGCGAAGAATGAGACAAAGATTCTACAACTCCAGCATGATATCTTCACCATCAAGCAGAATGGTCGCCCCTACATTCTCTCTACACATCACTGAGAGGGATGTTCGAGAAGCTCTATAGCTTCATGCCCCTGACAGCCACGCCAGAACAACAGAAGACATATAGGAACGCGACTATGGTGGGCGTGTTTCTAGCTGCACTTGATCCTGAGTACGAGGCGGCACGATCACAGATTTTGGCCGATTCTACTATTCCTCCCATGGAGGAAGCCTTCCATAGACTGAGTCGGATCACAGTTCCCTCCACAGCCACGAGTCAGAACTCTTCAGCCATGGCAGCCAACAGAGGTCGCGGATTTCATCACCAGGGCCATGGACGTGGACCTCGTGGAAGGGGTGGCCGCACTAGGCCAACATGTACCTACTGTCACCGAGTTGGACACAATGAAGATACATGCTACTCGAAGCATGGATTTCCTGCATCCGCACGAGCTGCTGAGCAGATAGAGCCTCCATCTGCTGCTACTTTAGACCAACGGTTCGACGATCTAGTTGCCCGTCTGAGGGGCATTATTCCACCATCTGGCCCAGCACCGACTACAGAGCCTCAGTCTGATGCCGTTGCTTCCGCCTCCGCTTCTACCAGTACCTCAGGTAGTATACTTGCACTGAACAGTAGTAGATCAAATACTTTACCATGGATTATGGACTCGGGCGCTACACATCACCTATGTGGCGACTAGAGTCTGCTTTCAGGATACACTCAGATCCCTCCAGGTTGGACAGTCGTGATTGCCAATGGCACTCATTCCCCCATCACTGGTCAGGGGGAGATTAGATTGGCATCTTCTATGCAGCTCAAGAATGTGCTACATGCACCTAATTTTTCAATGAACTTATTGTCAATTAGTCAGATTACGAAGGATCTACATTGTCGTGCAATTTTTGATCCATCTTCTTTGATTTTTCATGACATCCATACGGGCAACGTGATTGGTCGTGGATATGAGCAAGGAGGACTCTACCGCCTGAATCAGACTTCTTTTGCTGGATCCCCATCCTCTTCTTCTGGATAAGTATCAACCTTATTATGGCATCTGTGTTTTGGTCATTTACCGCTTCAGAAGTTGCGTCAAGTTTTACCCTATGGTCTACCTCACACACCTATTCAGTGTGAGGCGTGTCAGTTAGTAAAGCATCACAGGTCGTCCTTTCCCAGTCGTCCAGGTCGGAGTAGTACCTCCAAGTTTGAGTTATTTCATATTGATGTCTGGGGTCCGAGTCGTGTACCCGATCATCAGGGACACAGATTTTATATAGTTTTTGTGGATGATTTCTCTAGAGTGTCATGGGTACTGATGAAAAATAAATCTGAAGCAGGAAATATCATTATCCATTTTCTGAATGAAATACAAAATGTTTTCTCCACATCTGTGAAACTTGTGAGAAGTGATAATGCTTTAGAGTTGTGCACCAATATTCTTGCCAATTACTACTCCTCAAAAGGGATTATTTACCAAATATCTTGTGCTCATACATCTCAACAGAATGGGATTGCTGAAAGAAAACACCGTCACCTTCTTGATGTCACAAGATCTCTCCTTATACAGAGTCATGTTCCCTATTCCTACTGGGGTGACGCAGTTCTCACTGCATGTTACCTAATCAACCGTATGCCTTCGTCTGTCTTGAATAAACAGATTCCGTTTTCACTTATTCATCCTGGCAAGGATCTGTTCACCCTTACTCCTCGTGTGTTTGGGTCGGTTGCTTTTGTCCATCAGTTGTCGCCTGGTACTGACAAGCTCTCTCCTAGGGCTATCAAGTGTGTCTTTGTTGGGTACTCCAGAACTCAAAAGGGGTACAAGTGCTTTGATCCTCTGCGTCGGCAGTATATGATCAGTGCATATGTTACATTTTTTGAATCTGTTATGTATTTTTCAGCATCAGGAGACAAGCAGCTACCACCTATACCTCCTGATGCCATATACATGACACCACCACCTCAGATGCCGTCACCACCACCACCGCCTCATATGCCATCACCACTACCACCACCACCACCACCTATCTCACCGCTACCGTTCCATTATACCCGCAGGCCTCCTCCAGCTCATGGTCGTGACTCGTCCACTAGCTCGCCTATGGTATGTAATGAAAATATTAATGTTGATGGATCTGACGACATTTTGAGCAGGATGTGGTGCACGAGCCAGATGAGACTACAACTGATTTAGATGTTCCCATTGCTCTACGGAAGTCGAAGAGGAGCTGTGCTAAATATCCATTATCAGCATCCGTGTCTTTTGAGAGGCTATCTGGAGATTTTAGGTTTGTTATAGCACTTCCAGCTATAGATATTCCACGGAATCATCATGATGCTCTGCAGGAAAGTATATGGCGGCTAGCAATGGAAGAAGAAATGGCGGCACTTCAGTCCAGAGGAACTTGGAGTTTGGTTCCTATACCTCCAGATGTGAACCGGTGAGCTGCAAGTGGGTGCTTACAGTGAAGCACAATGCGGATGGCTCCATTGACAGGTACAAGGCGCGTCTTGTTGCACGTGGCTTTACACAGACATACGGAGTGGATTACCTTGACACATTCTCTCCTGTGGCACGCCATTCCACTCTTCGGATCTTGTTGTCAGTTGCAGTTGCTAGAGACTGGCCGCTTCATCAGCTGGACGTGAAGAATGCATTCCTATATGGCGATTTGCAGGAGGAAGTCTATATGAAACAACCACCTGGTTTTGCTGTTGAGGGGGAGTGTTCCAAGGTATGCAGGTTACATAAGGCCATCTATGGCCTTAAGCAGAGCCCCAGAGCGTGGTTTCAGAAGCTCTCAGATCTTTTTAAGAAACAAGGATATAAACGCTCCAATGCTGATCATTCCTTGTTTGTACAGAAGACGACTAGAGGTATCATTGTAATCATGGTTTATGTTGATGATATCTTGATTACATGAGATGATGAGCAGGGCATAAAGCAAGCGAAAGAAAGACTGGGAACTGAATTTGTCACCAAGGACTTGGGAGTCCTTAGATATTTTCTGGGGCTGGAGTTTGCTAGAAATCCATATGGATTAGTAATGTCGCAGAGGAAATACGTTACAGATCTATTGAATGAGACAGGTATGCTAGGGTGTCGACCTGCTACGACACCAATGGATCCCAGCATGAAGCTCTATGATGATGACACGGAAGAGGTGGACAGGAGAAGGTACAGAGAACTGGTAGGCAAACTACTGTATGTCACGATCACTAGACCTGATATATTATTTGTAGTGAGTCGTGTGAGCCAGTTCATGGAGCAACCACGTCAGGCCCATATGGATGCAATACACATGATTCTGAGATATCTGAAATCATCTCCAGGTGCAGGCTTGCTATTTAAGAAGGGAAAGGAGATCTCTATCACAGCGTGTGCTGATGCAGACTATGCAGGATGTCCCAGGGACAAGAAGTCCACCTCAGGGTATGCCGTCTATGTTGGAGATGCCCTAGTCTCATGGAGAAGCAAGAAACAGACAGTGGTAGCTAGATCTAGTGCTGAATCCGAATATAGGGCTATGGCCTAAGCTACTACAGAAATGATGTGGGTGAAAGCTGTACTTACAGACCTATGTTTAGATGTACCACTTCCTATGAACCTGGAATGTGATAATCAGGCTGCCCTGTTCATTGCAAACAATCCAGCATTCCATGAGCGGACCAAGCACATTGAGGTTGACTGTCACTTCATACGTGACATGATTCAGAAGGGGTTCATTGCTACGTCTCATGTTACCTCAGAAAATCAGACTGCGGATATATTCACCAAAGCATTGCTACGAGGCCCATTCCAGAAGTGTGCGTCCAAGCTGATCATGATTGATATCTATGCTCCATCTTGAGGAGGAGTGTTAACGCATATAGTAGTAGTATCTGTATCTCTTCGCTATTTTCTTTTTCATTGTATGCTTTATGTAATCTACCCATAGGCTACTCTCCTATATAAGAGAGCCTAGGGCTTATGGAATAAACAAGTTATTTCATTTTTCCCAACAGTAATAAATGATTTATCAATAAAAGTTATTGATTATTTTTCACTCCCTTTCTGAGATTGAATGAATGAATGCACTATAAGGCCCCCTCTGTACAATAAGGGATATGTACCATGTCCAACTTGATGATCATATAGCTGTTGATTCACTAATTGAATCATAGAGGCCGATGCTTGGATGAATATCTAAGGAGTCAGATAGAGGACTCATCAAGCATCATCAAATGATTATTAAGTGATGATCTCCAGCCTGAGTAGGAGATGACAATCCTTTCTCATTTGGCTGATATCTGACCGACCTCTTGATGCAGGTCCTCTGCATGGGAATAGTGATTTGGAGGTGTCAGATTAGTTGAGTCAATGAGTTGACTTAACGAGATCGATATTACCAAAGACCTATGTTGAATACTGTCATTGCATAGGCATGCATCCTCTGACCAGAGACAAATGTGATACACCGGCGAGCTGGTGCGCATGTAAGGACATATGAGTAATACAATATCTCAAAGGGATCATACAGGTTCACATATAAACCGGAAGATATGAGCTCACTCATTAGGTATTGGGACTGATCAAATTCCATGCATGGTCGTCATGCTTTGGAAGCATGACATGAATTTGAAGGTAAGATATATGCTTTGGGAAAGCATATGATCTGTACCAATTCCCAATGACCAAGATTGAGAAACTTAATGATCAAATCCTGAAGATTACAGTGTAAAAGTGATCTATATCTTCAGGATGATCATATGTCTTCCAGTATGCAGGATGTGCATGTGTTGGGAATACCGGAGGGTGATGTGATCATAAATGATTGTATAACCATGACACTTCCATTCCGAGGGAGTGAGATGAAACATGTTTGGATTTTAGTGACTCCTCTCAATAGAGAGTTGAGCTAATCTTAGTCCATATATTGGACATTTATTTGAATGAGATTCAGATGCAATGAGAAGATTGGGTCTACGGTCTTGATTTAATCAAGCATCTGTGGGAGGTCCATGAGATCTGGATTTGAGATGTGATCTCAATATCCAAGTCACTATACATGGAACAATACAATCGCTCTGTCCTTATCTCAAAGTATCTGCGGAGAAATCCCATTATTCTTGAAAGTGTTCGAGGATAATTCCATAGTTTAATTATATCTTAGCATTGAGAAATTGATAATTATATGTGATTTAATTATCTTGATGTTTTTAGACATTATCCAATATAATTAAATGTGATTTAATTATTGAGGATAAGAATAATGTGGATAGCAATATCCAATTATTCATAATATATTATAAATGTGATTTATAATGTATTAGAGAGAGCTAATTATGATATATATTTGTTAATTAATTATTGTTGTGTATTGGATACACATTGTGTAATTAATTGAAAATGTAAATCATATTTTGTTTTAGGTTGTGAATGTGATTCACAAATTTCTTATCGCAAGATTGCAATATTCTCAAAATTAATTATGAATTATTTTTGAAGAATAAATCACAACAAAAGTTGTTGGAGATTAATAGAGATTTTCAGGGAGATATGCAATCTCATGAGATTTCATGAGATTGCCTCCACATGGTAACATGTGGACGGCTACCAAGTCCTATATGGAATTGGTGGCCGTCCACCATGTTTCATGGGGAGATGTAATCTCCATGATGATTATCTCCTTAATTGCTTGATATAATTTAGGATTGAATTGTATTTGTTTTGTCAAATGTATTTGATCTAAATTAGATTATTAGTTGTTGGTTTTTTACCAACAACAATCTTGATCATTGGATTAAACATAAATCAATCTCATCCATTGATTTTATGTATCCCATGGATTGAGATCCATGGATCCCAAAACCCTATAAACAGAGAGGCATACCATGCTCTCTAGGGTTATGCTTTGGAAACACATCTCTCTCTCTCTCTCTCATTCCACGCGTCACCTCTTCTCTTCTTGGTGGCCGTCCACCAAATCCTAGAGGAGAAAAGCCATCGTAGTTTCGTCACCGCACAACTGCTTCGATGTTCTTCGGTTCTCCATCTTCTTTGGAGTGCTACGCTCGTGAAGAAGGTGTTCAATCTTGTACGATGAGATCATGAGTTCACCGTGCTTGGATCAACTTGGTTGATTGCGAGGATCACGCGACTCATCCCCGCGCTCGCAAGCGTCTTCTCCAACGATCGGACTTGAGACAGGAGGTCTCTTTTCGTAGAGACTCGATCAACCACGCTTCAAGAGGTATTCCTTTATACTTGTTGTGGTTCTAGATGAAACTATCTGAGAATCGTTCTTGGATCACGTGGTTTCATAGCATGAAAATTTTTAAATTCCGCTACATATAACAACTAGTCTGACTAGTCCTTATATGTCGTATTCGTGATGCGCTTGAGGATAATACCATATCCTTCACATCCCCTCCTCATCCTCCACCCCATTCTCCCCCTCATACGCCCTTCTGCTCCTCCCAAGTGCCACCATCCTCCTCCTCCGTCCTCATGCTCCTCCACTATCCTTCCTCCTCCGCCCCCTCCGAACTCCCCTCCCTCTTCGCCGCATTCATCCTC
Organism: Ottelia alismoides; assembly: GCA_037367405.1. Lineage (NCBI taxonomy): Eukaryota > Viridiplantae > Streptophyta > Magnoliopsida > Alismatales > Hydrocharitaceae > Ottelia > Ottelia alismoides. Next base: position 608,321 of record JAZKJV010004130.1, on the reverse strand, counting down.
GTCAATACCACGACCGTAACACGAGCTACGATGCTAGACATCTAGAGCATAATGCAACATCATCTTCAAGTGAATAAGAAGAAGATGGGGGATCGGTCTGAAGAACTACCATGAGAGTTGGAAGTTGAACGTCTAACTGAACAACCTCAGGGCATTCAACGCCCTCCCTGTTGAGTGAATTATGGACGTCTCTGATTACACGACACCACAGTACAAGCTCGACATCCAACTGGCCACCGATGAATCTTCTCTATCTAGACTCAATCAGATACCGATGGGGTGTGATTGATTTGAATAAGATACGACATTTACATATGTATTTATGTTTATAATATATTTATATTTGGATTTGGAGCTGCTTAGCATACTCATATAACAATCTCAAATTCAAATCCATACCGACATATGAGTAATAGGTTTAAAGCACAAACTTGTTCGTAAATAAACAGGGTGAATTCCGAGTCATTAAATGAGATGGGTTGAAATCAATTATCCAATGTGTTAGATTGATTGACATTCCCGATATTACCTATTTCGATGATTATCAGTATTTTCTCTTTGTTCTATCGTAAGGGCAAAAATCAATTCTTTTTCGAAAAAAAATATGGACGCAGTATTCAGAAAAAAAATAGTGGACACATTCCTCCCGTATATAACTCCTTCAAACCCCTGCATTTTCTCTCCCTCTGCTACTCTCCCACTACCTCCAGATCTCAGCCGTCTATCTGCTGATCTTGGCCCCAGCGATGCAGATCCGCTCCCATGATCGAGTCCTCCGATCATGAGCGATGGCCGCAGGGAGAAGAAGACCCCCATCTCACCCGACGGCTACGGCCCGCGCCATCGCCACTATCGCCGTCGCCCAGCTCTGCCAAACCTTAGGGTTTCGTAGCGCCCGAAGGTGCGTTCTCGACGCCCTCGCTGACGTCGTCATTAAGTACGTCTCCGATTTGGGTAAGTCGGCAAAGCTCTATGCGAATTCCTCCGGCAGATCGGAGTCCAACTTGTTCGACGTGATTCGGAGCCTCGAGGACCTTGGCGCGTCTCAAAGCTTCTCTCCCGACGCCTGTCCGGTCGGCTCGGGCGTAATTCACGACATCCGGAGGTATCTCGATACCGCGGAGGATCCCCGTTTGCGCAGCCGGTGCCGCGGTTTCCAATTGCCAAGGAAGGGAGAGAGGTTTTGAGCTTTATGCGTGCCCGGGAAAGCCCTCCCGGCGAGCACGTGCCCGATTGGCTACCGAGGTTTCCCGAGGCCCATACGTACATTTACACCACGGATTCGGGCGGTGAGTTGCCTGAGAGGAAGGTTGATAAGTTGGAACGTTCGAAGCAGCGGAGGCGTGCGGAGAGGTCCCTGCTGAACCTCCACAAGCACTTGGCCGGTATCACGACTAGTTGAGAAGGGGCAATGCGGAAGATAATGCAAATGGCAATCCGTTCCTTGCCACGCCGTTGCAGTTCGGAGAGCGGGAGGTGTCTCCCGTGGATGCCAAGCTTGCGATTGTCGATTCTTTGGCACCGGTGATTGAGGTCATCCAGAAGAGTGCTCCGAAGTTTGACGACAGCGAGAGGGATGATTTGCCAAGGAATAGGGCTGCTGTCTGCTTCAAGCTTGGTTTTGATAAGCGAACGTTGAATCCGGTGGTGCCTTTGACTCTGGCTTCTGCTGGTGCGGCTGATCTGTGGGTGTCGAGGGACGAGGAGAGGAATGACAAGAAGCGGAGGGCTGAGCTTATCCTTAGGGAATCTGTGGAGAATCCACATGAACTTTTTAAGTTGTAAGGTACATTTTTGGCAGAATTTGTTGTTCGACTTACTTAGTTGTATATGTTTTAGTAGGTTTTTAGATTAAATGAGGCATATTGGACTAGTGTCTGCAGTCCTGTGTAGGAGAGCCTAGTTGGGGATTTTATTTATTTCTGAGGTATACGAAAGGAACATGTTAGGTGTAGCATTTGCTATGAACTTCATTTTTTCCAATATGAAACTTTGCAAGGATTGCCCGTTTGTGCCCGTGAATTGTCCTTTTTTTGCCAGATGAACTTTTTTTGAGATGATACTACCCACGCTGATATAATTGTTACATACTGAATATGATGTTAAGCGGGTTTTAATCTTTGGCATGAAGATTCGTAGTATTTTTGATTTGCAATATTTTTGCATTGGTCTTGACTTTTGTCATATTTTTGCATTCCTTGTTTGTTTGGAATATACTATAATCCTTTCATCTCTTGATAGCTATATATAGTGCTAATAGACATAAAAAATGAAAGAACATTGATCTTTCCCCCTTGATGTGGGGCTAACTACTTGAACCTGCCGTATTCAAATAGGTCTAAATTAGCTCATTACTTGGTCTTATATCCAAAAAGGTTCCATCGTTATTGATAATTTTCTTTTGAAAAAATATTTTCTTTCGACATTTCTTCACTTTTCTCATTCCATGTTGTAACTCTCATTTTGGCTTCTTGCACCTTTGAATCGGGGCACCATATTTATCGCTTAGTGTAGGAAATTGCCTCATCATTGATTAATTCTCCAATTCAAAGAAGATATTGTCTATAAGGGTTTGCCTTTAGTATTAATACCAATTCCAACCTTCCTCGGACTCTGCATAGCGGGAGCTATGTAAGCTTCATTTGTTCACATCACACTCGTTTTGTTATGAGAGGCTTAGGACTATGTGGTTGGGCAAAATGGTAACCAACTTTTGTTGGTTTTTCCATCAATTATTTGTGTTTTCCCATATGTGCTTATATGGTGTTTTGACACGTAGAAATTGCAATGTTCATTGACCTTCTTAGCTCAATTATTAATTTACAATTCAACTTTTGAACTTAATATTTTTTTGGAGAATAAATGTTGTTTTCTCAAGATATAGATGACACTATTGGTCATCATAAAGGCAATTCACATGGGTTTTCTTTTTATAAGTTCGTTTTGATCATCTCAAACAATACACTATAGATTATGGATAAAGGCATTGCCTGTGATCTTCTTAACTTGAATGGAATGGGTTGTTGGGGTCCCTTTGATGGTAGTGGTTTGATAATGTTCCTGTGATGGGATGTCAACACAATGGTCTTACATTTTCGACCATCATGTTTAATAAGAGAACTGATAGAAGGTGTTTATGCCTCCTTTATGTATTCCGTGCTCAAGAAGCCCAATAAGGAACAACCACTGTGTCAACTCAGTGCTCTGAATTTTATCTCAGCTCTGTTGTATTCAAACTTGTAAAAATCAGCCGACTAGTCAGATCGAATAGCCGAGTCGGGGGAGTTAGCGACTCGACTAGGCCTATTCAGTCATTAGTCAGCCAACCCGACCAATCGAGCCGATTAGTGGGCCAATTCTTTTTTGAATTCACAACCGAGTAGCTTGTTTGTGTTCTTCACAATTTACATTATACACACACACCCTCATTTTATGGCTACATTACTTTTGTCAGAGTTTTTATTACAATGAATAATTTACTTATGCTGCTTCAATTTTTAAAATATAGTAAAAAATACTCTAAATTTTATATAAGAAGACACTCCAATTTTTCAGTAAAAAGATGCTCTAAAAAGACACAACAACAATCTTTTTAATGCTGCAATCTTATCTTATTACTCTAAATATTTACAGCTATAATTTTCTTAAATACTGTTATACACACAACACACACATCCATCCATCCGTACATATATATTATAGATTCATATCTAGAGATATCAGTACCTAGCATGCACCATGCATTACACATACAACACATCTGTATAATATAGATTCATATTTAGGGATATACGTATTTCAGTGTAACATGTATTGAAACTGTCTAAATTAATGTAAATATATAATATATGTAGAATTGAGATATATATATTTAAAATAAATGTTCAGGAAGGTGCTATGCGGTATTTTAGACGGAGGGCTCACTGCATAGAGAGTATGCGTTATACGGGAGAGTATGCAATTTTATGCAGTTTGATAATTGTATTATTAAAAATATAAATAAAAATTTAATATTAATATCCTCAGTCGGGAGAGTATGCAGGGAGTATGCAGTTTTATGCGGGAGAGTATGCGATTTTATGCGGGGAGTATGTGGTTTTATGTTATTATGTGGATAATAAAAAAAATGTTTATTAGAAAGCGGCTGAGTAGGTGACCACATAGGGGTATACTCAGTCGAGTATGCGTGTCAACTTGCATACATGGCTGTTTCACCATATTCGGAGCGGCAAGGCTACCGAGTACGAGTATGCGGTTTACTCGGCTACGTTCCTGAACACTATTTAAAATAATTAAAAAAAGTCAAAAACAACTAAAGCTCGATTAAATCCGATGAGTCGCCAGACTCCGGATTAATCTTTATTTAGTGACTAGGCTGATCGGGTATTGACTACCCACTTAATGTCAATATATGGCCAAAGTAATCTAGTTCCAACTCTCTGTAATAGATTATATATATGTATTTGTTATTTTTTTATTCTTTCTTTCTCTGATTGAGCTATTCTTTTCTTATTTCCAAGTTGGGCATGATTAATATATATCCTCCAACTTGAGGGGGAGTGCACGGGAGTATATGTATTTATTATCTTTCTTTCTTTCTCATATTGGTATTTATGTAATCTTCCATTAAACCTTATACTTCCTCTCTTATATATAAGAGGAGCCTACGGCCTCATATTAATTGAACGATTCTTTTTTCTACTCTTTTTGAACCTCCAATTTTTTGAGATTTCTTAACTTATGACCCACTGAGTTTCTGTAGATGCATGTTTGCACTTAACTTTTTTTGCAATAACACTTATGCCCTTACCTTCTTGAGTTGGGAGGATGTCAACAATAATGCCCCTCAAGTTAGTCGTCATCCATTCCCTCCTAAATATACATTAGCTTATGGGTACAAGCATAATTGCAAAGAAAAGAGAGGGGCACACATAAATTTTTATTCATTCTTTCTTTTTCCTCATCTTCTTCCCTTTTCTTCTTTTCTGCTGTTAGACATGTGAGCGCTGGGGTGAACCATTTCTAAAACAAATGTTATTGTAGTCTTTTATATCAATAAAAGTTATTAATTTATTTCACTCCTTGTCTGAGATTAAATGAATGAATGCACTTATAAGGTCATTGAGTATAATTAGGGTTATGGACCATGACCATCTTAATAATCATACATTTATTGATTCAATGGTTGAATCATAAAGCCTGGTGCTTGGATGATTACTAAAGAGTTAGATTGAGGAGGACTCATCAAGCACCGCCAAATGATTGTTGAGAAAGGATCTTCGGCATGAGAATGAGATGTTAATCCTTCTCTAAAGGCTGATATCTGACCGACTTCTTGATGCAGGTCCATTGCATAGGGAATAGAGATTTGGAGGTGTCAGATAAGTTAGATCAAAGAGTTGACTTAACGAGATTGAGATAACCAAGACTTATGTCGTATGCTGTCATGATAATGATACACATCTTCTGATCAGAGACATATGTATTATATGTATTAGGTTGATGACCTAATCAATGTCTATATACCGACGAGCTGGTGTGCACACAAGGACATATGAGTAATACTGCCTCTCAAAGGATTCATATATGTTCACTACTGAACCAGAAGACATGAGCTCACTCATGATGTATTGTGACCGATCAATTCCATGCATGATCGTCTTACTTTGGAAGTATGACAAGAATTTGTAGGTATGATATACGCTTTTGGAAAGCATATGATTGATACCAACTCCCAGTGATTGAACGAGAAACTTAATGATAAAATCATGAAGAAGACATTTTAAATACGATCTAAAACTTCAGATGTATTCTAGATCTTCCAGTATGCAGGATGTACGGGTATTATGAATACTCAAGGGTGATGTCATCGTAAACGATTGCATAACCATGATACTTTCATTACGAAGGAGTGATGGAACACGCTTGGATTTTAGTGACTCCTCTCAGTCGATTAGTAATATGATCTTAATCCAGAAGGGATTTTTACCCGGCCAGACCCTGTAATCTTTTGCAATAATCGCTACGACCTCTGGAAACATCCTAATTCCTCTCTCGACCCCGTAAACATGCTAACCCTTATCCCACAGACCCTGTGGTTAACTCCCATCCATTTGCCCCGTTAAAAGTGACCAGATTCCGTTATCTTCTTTACATGATACCCGTTTTATTTATCAAATTTACGGCAAGTGCCATTCCCTCCCACCCTCCACCTCCAGCTGAACAATTCCGGCCCGAAGCCCCCCGCCCCCTCCAGGTTGGACCTCCCCGGCCGTCGGTCGAAGCTCCTCCCGTACCCCTCGCGGGCCACCCCTCGCTGCCTCTCCTGCTCAAAGCCGCACCCCCGACCACCTGCAAAGCCCCCCCCACACACGGACCTTCCCCTGCTCAGCTGCCGCCGGTCGTAGCCCCACCTCTGCCTCGGAGGCCCCCTCTTGAAGCCCCTCCCCCGCTGCCTCCTGAGCCCCACCCGGCCCCCGACCTCCCCTACTCCCCCAGCACCCCCCATCCCCCCTCCCCCCGCGACCCTCAGCTGTCGAAGCCCCTCCCCCGCACGAAGCCTCACCTCCACCTCGGAGGCCCGCTCCCGAAGCTCCTCCCCCGCTGGAAGCCTCCACATGTAAAGACCCCCGATGCCTCTGAGCTCCACCCGCCGTCCCCCGACCTCCCTTGCTCCCCCGCATCCACCCCCCTCCCCCGACCTCCCTTGCTCCCCTGCCTCCACCTGCGAAGCAGCCCCCCCTCCCCCCGACCTCCCTTACTCCCCCGCCTCCACCTGCGAAGCAGCCCCCCCCCTCGACCCCCAGCTGTCGAAGCCCACCCCCGTTCGAAGGCTTCCGCACCTCCACTTGGGAAGCCTCCCCCCCGCAACAACACGCACGCACGCCTTGCCCTTCGCCTTCCCCTGCTCGAGCCGTTCTCTAGCGCAGGCCGTCTCCCTCGACCCTCGCCAATCACAGGTGGTCTAGTACACCGCCAACCTCCTCCAGTCGAGCCTCCTATGGGTGCTGCAGTGGGAGAGGAAGCTAAGAAAGGAGGGAGAATTATTTTTTTTCTTTTATTGGTTAATTCTAGCCGTCCGATCATGGATTGGTTAGATTAACTCGTTTTTAACCTAAGAAAGCTAACTTTAGATATGTCAATTTAACGGTAGGGTTCGTGGGATAAGACAGAGCAAGTTTACGGGGTAGAGAGAGGAATTAGGATGTTTCAGAGGTCGTAGCGGTAATTGCAAAAGATTACAGGGTCTGCCGGGTAAAAATCCCTAATCCAAATGTGGGACATTGATCTGAATGAGATTTAGATGTAATGAGAAGATTAGATTTACAGTTTGATTTAATCAAACATCTTTGAGAGATCACAAAGATATGATCTCAATATCTTAGTCACTATATATGAAATATACAATCATCATGTCCTTATCTCTAATTATCTGCGGAGAAGACACATTGTTCTTAAAAGTGTTCAAGAATAATTCTATTGTTTTTTTTTGAAAGCCAACATTTCGGGGGAGACACGATGCGGTGCTCGCCCCAAACTTTTTATTAATAAAGGGAAGAAATAAAGGAGAGAGAGATACAACGGGACAGAAGGAAGGTAGAGAAAGGAAAGGGATCGAGTAGATCCCACGAAAAACCCAAATGAAAACGAGCTACATCAGTGACCAGTCCTGGGAAAGCAAAGCTGCATGTGCCAAAACATTCTCCTTGTAGAATCTTTGTCCTCTAAATATCGTCGAGTTACGCCCCAGCCAAATCGCCCATATACACGTGAAAAGACCAACGAGTTCCCCGCGCGCCCTGTCTTTATTTGTCCTCAGAGAGTCCCAGAAGGCCACCGAAGTCGAAGTGTTGATCCAAGGAATGCGGGCCTCCACCCAGACGGCAGAAGTGGCGGGACACAGGAAGAAAAGGTGTTCTAAGGTCTCCACACCGCCGCCGCAAAGAGCACACTCCGACGAAACGAACCCAGCGAAAAGCCTGGAGCAACGATCACGAGTTAATATCCTCCCGCGGCGGAACGACCAAAGAAAAAACGCGACCCTCTCCGGAAGCTTCATCTGCCACATAAAGCTGAGATCCCTGCACATGAGGTCCTAGTGCGACATAGATTGCTGAGAGATAGCCTTGAACGCCCGCCTCGTGGAGAAGACGCATCATGCCAAACCCAGTGATCCCGACCAACCGAAGGCCTGGGCGAATCCTTAAGCAGCTCCAGGAGGGCGAGAAGGTCATCGAAACACTGATCAGAGAGGTTGCTAACGAAGGATGGGAACCACCCCATCCCTCGACCAAGAGGAGGCCACCGTCGCCCGAGAGTCACGCGCCAAGGCACATAGGCGCGGGAAGGTAGCACTGAGAGGGGCAACACTAGCCCAATTGTCCCACCAGAACAAGAATGAGTTACCATCCCCGAGAACAGGAGCAAAGAATTGAGAAAAGCACCGACTAACCGATAGAATCCCTCTCCAGAAAGGGGTTCGAGAACGGCGATCATCCAAATCCCCGCTACATCTCCGCCCCAATAGACAGCAAATCCCGTAGAATGGAGGAGAAGAAGCAGTTGGAGCTTCCCCAAAGCCTATTGATTCACTTGAGAAGTAACGCGTCATTGACACGATTAAGACGCCGAATGCCAAGACCGCCATCGCATTTTCTCTTCGTCACCTCCGCCCAGCCCACCAGGTGTAGACCACGCGAGGAGGGACCCCTTCTCCCCCAAAGGAAGCTTCGCATCAAACCCTCAAGACGCTTCTGAACCCCCACTGGCAAAATCTAATTAGATAGAAAGTAAATAGGGATAGAAGCAAGAACCGACCTAATGAGAACGAGACGCCCTCCCCGTGAGAGCAAGGAAGCGCTCCACCCGGCGAGCCTCCCTTTCCGCCTTCTCAACAACCTTGTGCCAATCACGGAGCCTAGTTCTCCCCGCCCCCAGGGGCATCCCCAAATAGTCGATCGGGAGAAAGGACGGTGGAGTTCCCAAGATCAGACCACAAGCTTCCGCCGAGACCGCATCCCCACGCGAAGGGAATCACTTTGGACTTGGTCTGATTAATGAGAAGCCCCGAAAGCTCACTAAAGATATCCAAGGTCGCCGCCATCCCCTTGAGCTCCTCAAGGCCACCCTCGACGAATACAATAGTGTCATCCGCATACTGGAGGGTTGGGACGATCCGGTTGTCGCAAGAGAAACCCTAGGAAAGGCCACGATCCACCACACGAGCCGCCATCCGGGGAAGCACATCGATCGCAATTACAAAGAGCAGGGGGGCTAAGGGCAGCCCTGTCGCACGCCCCTTCTAGGCTGAAACCGATCCCCAACGACACGGCCATTAATCATAACAGAGAATGAAGCAGTAGAGATGCACCTGCGCATCCAGGAGATCCAAAGCTCAGGAAACCCATGAGCCCGCAGAACCATCCAAAGAAAGTTCTAATCCAACGAGTCGTAGGCTTTAGCAAAATCCACTTTCCACAGTACCCCGCGCTTCCCTCTCCTCAACCAGCTCTCCACCATTTCGGAAGCCAGAGCCATAACATCAGAAATATGACGACCATGGATGAAGGCAGCCTGTGAGGGCGAGATTAAATCGTCAAGCAACGATGCTAGTCTACGGGCAAAAACCTTTGCCACGATCAGGTACAAGCCATTGGAAATTGCAATCGGGCGAAAGTCTTCAATAGCACGGGGGGAGGAGCTCTTAGGCAACAGGACGATGATAACCCTATTCACCTGGTCGAAACCCGCGTTACCTTTGCAAAACTCCAATAGAACCTCCCAAACCTCCTTTCCAACCAATTCCCAAAAGTCCTTATAAAACGCAATTGGGAAACCGTCCGGACCCGACGACACATCACCATTGAGATCCCATACCGCAAACTTGACCTCCTCCAAGGAGACCTCCTTAACCAACTCGGCACAGAGCGAGGGCGAGAGCTGAGGAGTGCCCTCCCCCGACCAGAACCAACGTTTAGGAGCACGAAAAGATGAAAACTCCCTGAAGTACGCGGCAACCTCCCTCCCCATAGCTCCCTCACCTACGACATCCCTACCGCCAAAGGAGAAGGAATGAATATAATTTGAACGTCTCCTGTTACTGGCCACCTTATGGAAATAGGAGGAATTAGCATCCCCCTCTCTAATCCACTTGATCTTTGCCCTCTGACGCCATTCCGCCGCCTTCTTCCGGTCCTCCCTCTCCACCGCCGCCAAGGCAACCGACCTGGAGGATAATTCCTCGGAGCAGAGATCCCTCTCCCCCTCCAAGGCATCCAGAGCAGCCACTATCACCTCCGCATCCTTCCTGGCAGACGCCCGGGCCTCCCGAGTTGCTTTTTTAAAAGAGGCAAGACCTTTCCGCAGGCGCACTAATTTCTGAGCAAATCTGCCCACCACCGACCGACCACCGCAATCCTCTTTCCAAACCTCAGCCACGAAATCCTGGAAGTTATCTTCGAGCAACCAACATCTCTCATATCTAAAAAAGCCCGAAGACAGAGACGACAGGTCGGAGACCCAAACTATAGGAGTGTGATCAGAGAAAGAACGCGGGCGAGAGAGAACATTAGCAAGGGGGAACAACGCCATAAATGCCTCAGAAGCGATGAACCTGTCAATGCAAGATCTAGACGAAGAGCTCCTCCAAGTGAAAGAAATGTCCGTAGCACACAAATCCTCCAAAGCCAGGGAAGTAATGAAATCCGCAAAGTCAGCCGAACCCGGATCCGCACCCCCCTAGACCGAGGTCTATCAGAAGCACGCAGAGTAACGTTAAAATCTCCCCCAATCAGCCAAGGAGAATCCGGAGAAGAATGACTGATCCGTCGAAGCTCGTCCCAAAGTTCCCTCCTCTTTAAATGACAACAAGGGCCGTACGCACAGGTGAAGATGAGTTTGGTTGAATCCTCCTTTCGAGATAAATAAACTGAGATAGAGTGGGAACCCTTCACGGCCGACATGAGAGAGAAAGCCGACGACTTCCAGGCAACTAATAGGCCACCTGCAAGGCCGATGGCAGGCAAGGCACAAAATTCATCAAGATCCCCCGCTGCAAAAGAGCGCCAAACATCCTCGTCCAAGATAGAAAGCTTGGTTTCCTTCAGAAGAACCACATCGCATCCACATCCCCCAAACCCCTCACGTTCCAAGATAGTACCTTCATTTGGAACCACTTTTGAAACCCCTCGAAGCAACAACCCCAACAGCCTCAGCCACCGCCTCTTTGAAAGTGATGCAGGTCTGATGTTCCCTGTACCTTGAACGCGAAGTGCGCCTTCTTCTGTAACGCTTGGAAGATCCCCTTGATGATTCTCCTTCAGATCCAGCAGCGCTGAGAATCCCCACAGCAACATCGGAGGGATCACCATGAGAGAATGACCCCGCGAACAGGGAAGGAGATTCCACTTGAGATGCCGCGGAGACAATCACCGAAGAGGGAAGAGGCCCGAGGTCCTGAGTCCGCGGATGGAGCAGAGTTTCCTGATCCGAAAAAGTCGAGACCGCCTCATGATGCTCGTTCGGGTCAAGTTCGACCACCCGACAGCCTGAATCGCGGAAGGATCCGATTGAGGGTCCGCTTCCGAGATCAAGCACCCGAAACCCGGGAGAGAAAACCCGAAATGAGGGGCCTTGCGAGCCTTCCGAGAAGACGAAATCCCCATCGGTACGTGTGCACCTACCCGCCACGTCACTGGAGAAACCGCCAAGGGCGGCAACCATGCATCGATTCCATGCGACAGGATGGGCATCACGTACGAGAACCTCCGAGGGCCTTACGAAAACATCATAGCAAGGCGAGAACCCCGAAGTGAAGTCCTGCTGCGGAAACTTCCCCTCGAGAAATGAAACGACGCCCTTACCACCTTCCACTCCGGCAACAACCCGATTCGCTAGAGGAGGCGGCGGCGGCACCACCACTGACAACTCAACTCTGCAGTAGAATCTTCCTAACTTTAAGTCCCCAAAGAAAATCTGATCCGATGCTCGGTCCAGGAAGGACTTGTTGCACTCTCGAGTAAATGTGATTTAATTACAATGAATAATATGAATATTATTCATATTTTTTGGACACATGAGAATATTTATCTAAGATAATTAAATATGATTTAATTATCAAGATGCGATTAATGTGGATATTACTATCTATAATAATCATGAATATTATAAATGTGATTTATTATATGTTGGAGAGATTTAATTGTAAATAGGATTTACGAATTAAATGTTAATGTGAATAGGATTCACATTGTAAAGTTAATTGTAAATACAATCTACATTTTATATTGGGTGGTTGTTTATGATTCATAATTGTCAATGACATGATTGAAATTATCACAAAATATCTGGAATTATTTGGTGAATAATTAAGCAAAAAAAGTTGTTGCACATGTGGAATATTTGATGAGATATGAGATCTCATCATATAAGGAATAAGAGAGCCTCTATACCATATTGGGGGTGGACGTCCACTAAGAGTCCTACTCTATGGTGGACGTCCACCACATGTATGGAAGGAGGCTTGTCCTCTTTCCTATTTATTCCATGTTGATTGATTCAATTCAAATTAAATTATATTGAAGATTTTTCATATCTTTAATTTAATTTAATTAATTGTTGTTGCTAATTTATGCAACAAAATCATGGCCATTTATTTGAATTAGGAGTCCATCTCCACCATCCAATATGCTACAATAGAAAGACTAATCCTAGCTCTTTCTCTTACAATAATAAGAAAGCAACAAATCACTTTCTCTCATATTTCTCATACGTACCCAATCTCTCTCGCTCTCCCATAATATTGTGGCCATCCACCTTATTTCTTGTGAGAGCCCCATCGTTGTCGCAACACCATTGTGCTGTTGGATCAACTGCTCGCGGATCTCCGCCTTCTTCAGTGCTTCTTGATCGTGAGGAAGGCTTCACATTTTGTAAGACGAAATAAGGAGACTCCATGCTCGGATCATCACGTATTGTATTTTTGTATAACCATGACACTTCCATTCCGAGGGAGTGATGAAACAAGTTTGGATTTTTGTGACTCCTATCAATAGATTAATAATTTGATCTTAGTCCAAATGTTGAACATTGATCTGAATGAGATTCAGATGCAATGAGAAGATTAGATTTACAGTTTGATTTAATTAAACATCTTTGAGAGACCCCCGAGATCTGGATTTGATGTACAATCTCAATATCCAAGTCACTATACATGGAATGTACAATTGCACTGTCCTTATCTCCAAGTATCCGCGGAGAAGGCACATTGCTTTTGAAAGAGATCAAGAACGATTTTATTGTTCATAAAGTATCTGAGTACTGAGAAATTGATGATTAAATGTGATTTAATTATCATGAATAATATTAATATGATTCATATTTTTTAGATACATGAGAATAGTTATTTAAGATAATTAAATATGATCTAAGTAACAAAGATATGATTAAGGTTGATATCACTATCCATAATAATCATGCATATTATAAATGTGATTTATAATATGTTGGAAAGATTTAATTGTAAATATGATTTACAGATTAAATGTTAATCTGAATTGGATTTACATTATAGTTTAGATTTACAGTTTGATTCAGATGCAATGAGAAGATTAGATTTACAGTTTGATTTAATCAAACATCTTTGAGAGGTCTCTGAGATCTGGATTTGAGGTATAATCTCAATATCCAAGTCACTATACATGGAATGTACGATTACACTGTCCTTATCTCCAAGTATCTACGGAGAAGGCATATTGCTCTTGAAAGAGATCAAGAACGATTCTATTATTCATAAATTATCCGAGCACTGGGAAATTGATGATTAAATGTGATTTAATTATCATGAATAATATGAATAGGATTCATATTATTTGGATACATGAGAATAGTTATCTAAGATAATTAAATATGATTTAAGTTGCAAAGATACGATTAATGTTGATATCACTATCCATAATAATCATTCATATTATAAATGTGATTTATAATATGTTGGAAAGATTTACTTGTAAATAGGATTTACGGATTAAATGTTAATCTGAATTGGATTCACATTATACAATTAATTGTAAATACAATTTACATTTTATACTGGATGGTTGAATATAATTCATAATTGTCAATATCATAATTGAAATTATCACAAAATAATTTGGAATTATTTTGGTGAATAATTAAGCGACAAAAGTTGTTGCACACGTGGAATATTTGATGAGATATGAGATCTCATCATAATAGGATTGAGAGAGCCTCCATACCATATTGGGAGTGGATGTCCACCGACAATCCTACTCCATGGTGGACGTCCACCACATATACGGAAGGAGGCTTGTTCTCTTTCCTATTTATTCCATGTTGATTGATTTAATTCAAATTAAATTATATTGAAGATTCTTTAATATATTTAATTTATTTTAAATTAATTAATTATTGTTGCAAATTTATGCAATAAAATCATGACCATTGATTTGAATTACTAGTGCATCTCCACCATCCAATATGCTATAAAAGAAAGGCTAGACCTTGCTCTTTCTCTTACAACAATAAGAAAGCAGTATATCACTCTCTTATATTTCTCATACACGCCCAAGTTCTCTCTCTCCATCTCTCAATATGTGGCCATCCACCTCATTGCTTGCGAGAGCCCTGTCATCGTTGCAACACTTTTGTGTTATTGGATCGATTGCTCGTGGATCTTCGTCTTCTTCGGTGCTTCTTGCTCGTGAGGAAGGCTTCTCATTTCGTGAGACGAAATCAGGAGACTCCACGCTTGGATCATCAACTCGGATTGTGGGATCTACGCTTCTCATCTTCGCGTCCGCAAGTGCATCCTTCGTTGGATCGAACTTGAAACAAGAGGTTTTTTCATTTAGATACACATGATCACAAACACACTTCAAGAGGTAATCCTATTACATGTTTGTGATATTGATGAAACGATATGAGAATGGTTCTTATATAATGTGGTTTCATCTTTAATAAAAGTTTTAATTTCCGCTGCCCCAAGCAACTAGCGCGACTAGTCGCTCTAAATCGTATTTGATGTGATCTTCATGCTTACATGATATACTAAGGTCTAAACCCTAGCCTTCACCTACTCTGTCCTCCTTTTTCCCGCAACCCACTTCCACCCATTCCCAATCCTTCTCCCTGTCCTCAACCTCTTTTGCCACACCCCCCATCCCATCCACCATGCCCCTGAATCTGATCTCCATCCATGCCCCCAACAACCTCCTCGCCATTCCACCTCTAAGTCATGATGCACCCAAGTGTCCCACTTTGGGCCATCAATGATGTCCCCATCCTGAGCTCCCTGGAGAATCCCACCTCATCGTACTACGAGTGTGATCTTAACCGGCAGCTTGTGACACACTGTTGCCATCGCTCTCTACATGGTCCTCGTCGGTGTCAGCTCGTGGATCGTCCAGAGGAGGAGACGCGTCTGATCTGAGTGACATACCTTGGTGCAACATTCATCGGCCGGGAGGAGGGTGGCAAGGGATGGCAGGACGGTAGGAGAGGAGCTAGAAGGAGCAGTGGGTTCTGGAAGCTTTGAGATGGGAGATAGAGCAGAGCTGATGTGTGGAGAAAAAGGGTTGGGAGTGGAAAGGGGAGGAGGAGGGTTCGATCACCTCGAGTAGGGAAGGGGAAGATCATACAATTGTGGTGGTGGGGGGGGGGGGGGATGGAAGAGGAGGAGGCGATGAGGGAAGGGCGTGGTTGGGATCTTAATTAGACCTCGATATGAACAAAGCATGGTTTGGTTCATCTAATTGACTGTCAATTTAATGGAAGAGCATAATTGTTACAGATGAAAGAGCGTAAAGGTACAATTGTTATTGCAAACGGATAGAGCCATAAGTGTATATATGCAGAAACTGGGAGGGGCACATGTGTAAAAATCCTATTTTTTTATAAGCATGCACTCTTTGATTGATTTACACTACCCCATCAAGTAGAAGTCCAGGTTGCTCGCTCTCTACATGTGTAGATTTTTTGGCATTAGTTGTGGTTTATCCCATTGTTTTGTCAGCTAGTGTTTGTGGGCTTTATGTATGACTTTGCCTTTGTGCATAAAGTGGCAACCCTTACTGCAGCTGTATTTTTCATTGATTGATGAAACTATTAGTTCACACCCTCAAGGCTACGATTTAGCATATTCAAATTTTGGATTGCCAATCCTATTAGCTATATAGTTGTTTCCTTCTTTTGTGGATAAGCTATTGGTCACTGTAATTTATTGGCATGTTAGTCATTACAAGTTTTCCTATTATGAGAAAGTAAGATTTAATGACCATTTACAATCACAGTTTTAAAGACCGTTCAAGAATTTGCTTCTCAACAAACATGCACACATTCCTCATCTTATCTGCTTGTTTGTGTGGACTTCTGAAGTTTCTACAGCACTAATACATGCAAGGCTACATTTGTTTCGCTTTCGGTTCACATTGTTGCATCTTTCGAGGTTGTTTTTTTATATTATTGTGATCTGAAGCCTAGTTCTACAATGCTTTTGTTTATACATGTGTGTATTGTGACTTACTGCTCAATGCTTCTTTCATTTATTTACTTTCAATTTCAGTTACTGGAACCATAGTTTCTTTTTGGATAAAGATATGACTTGTACTTTGGTATACCCTGTGAAGCCTCGACCCTCAATCACAGAGGACTTACAAGTAGGTTCACAAGCTGTAATTTGTAAAACATATATAAAGAGAATGGAGATGCAGTTTTTTTTTTCTGGTCAAGTTCCTCCTATTTTTATTGGCTGTTTTTTTATTATTTGCCTGGGAGGTTAATTCTGCAATTTCATTGGTTTCTCTTCTGACCTTGTGATGCCTTTCTTCCCTGTGTTTTGTTGATGGTGTTAGTTCCAGCAACTCTCTCTACTTTATTATGACTATAAACTTGCCAGAAGTCATTTCAATTCCTCGATTCAAATTGCCAATTTATTATCGCTTTAGCAATAGCTTGATCTAAGGACTTATTCTGTGAAGACCACAATGTGAACCCATGTCACTGTATCCTTTTGTCTGTAGGTGATACGTCAGTACTTGGCAGTTTTGAGGCATTTAGCAGTAGTCAGTATCCACTATGGTGGTTCTGGTGGAATGACAGTGGAGGGGGTCTTAAGTTACTGTAGAACTACAAGGAATACACTCTTTAAAGAGGGGTATGGTTATTCTTTACGGATCGTTTCATAGGGAGACTGTCCTTTTACTGACCTTGGTGTGGAGAGAGGTCAACATTTGGTTCATGACCTCTTCTGTGGGCATCAGCTGCTGTATCCTCACTACACGAGGAGGATCAGGGAGTGGAATTCAGACTGTTCTCTAGTGGAAGCCATTTAGCCGCTCTCCTCTTCTTACACCATATTACGTCTATTGCTGAAGGGAAGTGTCAGGGCACTGATTTCTAAGAGCCGAGAGCGCAAACTGGCTTGCTTTCTTTCGACCTCCTTTCTCAAATTTCAACTAAATTCAGCTCTACCTCAGTCACCTATAAAGACAGCTTCTATTTAGAACATTATTCCATTTGTTACTAAGAGGAATATCAGTTAGCCTGGTGTCATTGTGGTGCCGGGTCAACATACAGTCAGATATGGCGTCAATGGATGCAGCTCGGTAGTGTACTTCAGAAGTTCACTGTTGCTTTAATGCTCTCAAACTAGATGCTGCAAATGGAGTTCATTGCTCCTCGAGCATATAGGTGCTCCGTCTTCAGCTTTCAACTTTATATAGCATCATTTGATATACTCCATTAACATAAAATCCCCGTAACTGTTCTTATAATCTATGGATTCTTGCAGTCTCTAGCAGGTGTCTAATGGACTCTTTGGTTTATCTTGCAATTGTGTCCTTTCATGATATCGGCTGTGTTGAAGATTAGACTTTCCTCCCCAAATACAAGGGATGCCTTGTCTTACAGTCCAACAACTCTTCATATATGCCGTCCATGTTATTCCATGTATTTCATATCATGGATATGAAACATCTCTTGGTATGGACATGTGGTCAGAATCCCGCTTGCATATTTATCTCAACTTTGCATCAATCAATATCTTTTGGTTTAATTCTTATAGCTATTACCAGGCAAGTTAAAAGTAAGATGGAGATGCTGACATTTAAATGTTCTTGTAGTATGTTGAGATATGAGTTATCTTTTTATTCCTTTATGTACTCTATTCTTTCTGTCCTTTTTATATAATTTAACCAACACGTTTCTTCTCTATATAAGAGAACCCTATGGTTTCATAAATAAGCAAGTTATTGTTTTCTCTCAACATGGTATCAGAGCGACGGTCCTAAACGGGAGTTCTAGTACCCTACCCATGCCCTAGCCTCCACCCGCAAGCCTCCACACCTCTCTGTGCATCTCCACGCCTCTCCACACGTGTCTCCGACATCGCCATAACACCACTGTAGCAGCTTCTCGTCGCCACAGTGCAGTTGAAGCAACCTCGTGTTGCTACAACGCTGCCCCAAGCACCGCTACAACAACCCTAGCGCTACAGCCACAACCCAACTGCACTGTCTCTCTGCATCCAGCCACAACCCTATCGTGAAGATGGATGAGACCAACTACGAGCTGTGGTCCATGCAGTTTTTGACCCTTACGCAGGGCAATAACAAGGAGCACATTCTGACAAAGCCTGAGCCGACGGATAAGACCGAGGACAATGCTTCGTGGAAGCAAGATCATGCGTACACATGCGTTTGGCTCTCTGGGACCCTCATCACAGAGATTGCCAACGATATTGTGAACTACCTGACCGTCAAGACAATGTGGGATATTTTGGAAGCTACATATGCCGAGGCGAAGAACGGCACCAAGATTCTTCACCTACAGTTACACACACACATAGTCAAGCAGAACGGCCGTCCTCTGCATACATTCCACTCTTCGCTTCACAGCATGTTTGAGAAGCTTCACAACCTCATGCCTGCTACCACTTCTAGGGAGTAGCATATGGCATATAGGAATTCCGCGATGGTTGGAGTTTTCTTTATAGCCTTGGACCCGGATTATGAGGCCGCATGTGTACAACTTCTTATAGCTGTGACCATACCTCCCATGGAGAAGGCCTACAGTCGCCTTAGCTGGATGCTTATCTCACCGCCGCCACCACACATACCTCCTCAACGATGGCTACATCTTGCTTCACGGGAGATTCTACACAATTTAGAGGGTGTGGTCCCCGTGGCATAGGTGGTAGACGTCAGCATGACCCTACACCTACTTTCATCGTCCAGGTCACTTTAAGGATACATGCTATCAGAAGCATGGATACCTTGCATCTACTCGTGTGGCTGAGCAGATTGAGCCTCCAGACAGTTCGGCTCCTCAGGCAGATCCACGCCTCAATGATCTCTTGTCTGAGGGAGATAATGACTCATGTTGCCAGCACAACTACAGGTTCCCTAGATGTTGCAGTCGCTGCTAAACCCCTCTTCAAGATCCTCAGGTATAGCCTATGCTTTTACCGGTTGTAACATGACTGATATGACAGAGTGGATCATGGACTCTGGTGCTTCCCACCATCTATGTGGAGATAGAGCACAATTCCGTTCTTACAGGTCTATACCTCGTAGTAGATGGGTTGTCATTGCGAATGGGGTTTATTTACCCATCACAGGACATGGGGAGGTGCATTTGTCGCCATCCATACGCTTGCAGAATGTTTATATGCTCATGATTGTTAGATGATCTTGCTTTCTATTAGTTAGATCATAAAGGATTTTGCATTGTCGTCATTTTTGGCCCCTCTTCTCTTGTGTTTCAGGACATACTCACAGACATGGTGATTGGATGTGGCCGTGAGCAGCGGGGGCTCTACAGACTAGCCCATCCTCCTCATGCTAGTGCGTTTACTATTCTTATCGGACCAATCTCACTATATGATGCAGCGTAGGGCCCAAGTATAGGGTCGAAATTTTAAATTAATTTAGTGGTCAATTTTATTTACGTTTATTTACGTCGACGAATTTTTAATTAAATAAATGAGATCGCCTGTGATCTCAATTAGTGGTTGATTTGAATTTTAAATTTGGTCGGTTAATTAGTTAGAGTCATTTTAGGATAATTGGTTGTCAGTTTAAATTAGTTACTATTTTTGTAAGATCATCCCTCCTATATAAAGGGATGAGGGTCCAATGTGTTAGTCAGTTCAGATTTATGAAAAGTTGAGAATTATTCTCTATCCCTCTCCTCTTTCTCTTCTCCCCTACGCGGTCTTCGCGCTTCTTCTCCCTCAACCCCTCGTATTCCCGACGAGTCTCTTCTCTCTTCCCCTCGCGGTCTACGCGTTCTTCTTCTCTAACCCCGCACATCCGGCTTGTCTTCTCCTCTCAACCCCTCCATCTTCTTCTCCATCGAAATTCCACCATTAAAAAAATATTATTTTCGTCAAGCAAATTCCAATTTGCATCATTTGGTATCAGAGCATGGCCTACGGATCGTCCTCACGATCTGACGATCCGTCCAGATGTTCGCACCGACATGTATCAAGGGACTATCATTCGTCCAAACGAAAACGGCGAACCGACGACGCCCACAACGAGAAGATGTGAAGCATGCTACTCGAGGTACAAGCCAACTTCGAGTCCATGCGTCGAGAACTTAGGGCTGATTTCGAGTACCTACGCGCCAAATCAAAGCCGCCAACCAACGAATGCGAAATTGAAGATGAAGATCTAGCCGTCGAAGACGAACATCTCGCTGTGAATGAAGATCCGGCCGCTGTCCAGGCCGTTTAGAAGAAAAAACGATGAAAACGTGGCTGTCCAGGTAATCTCAGACCTGCAAAACCCCCCGGAATCGACAGCCGCCTCATCGGCAGCCCTACCACCAACCCCCGTAGTAGCCCCGACCCCCCCAGCGACCCCCCTAGCCACGTCAGCCCCTTCTGCCACCCCCCAGGCCCCCATCCTTCCCCCTGCCATCCCCCCTCCCCCGCTAGTAGCCCTTACCCCCGCCATCCCCGGCCCGCAACCCCCCGCGCGCCAAGCCGCAATCCTGCCCATCGTCCCCTACCACGACACCCAACTCACCATCACCAAACCCAGCCCCGCATTCCCTGCACATGCCCCCCCAACCACCTCCATCCTCGCCGCCTTCCCCCAACAACGCCCGCTTGCCCCAACCTTTTCCCCCTCCCACGTTCCCCTTTGCCCCTATGCTCACCGCCCCGACCTCCCCTCGTTCCCCAGGTCACCACCTCCCTATCCCCCGCCCGCCTTCCGCTTGCCGCCCGGCACCCCCCTCGATCCCCGTGCTGGGCAAAAAAACCCCCTCTCCCCTACTCCCCTTCCCCACCAGCACCCCCCGACGACCCTTGGCCACCCGAAGCCTCTCCGCCCCTCACCCCCAAAGCACGAGAGCCCCTGGCGACCCCCGCCTCCCCGCGGAGCCGCGCCGGTCCCGACCGCTATCAAGGAGCCGCCGCCCCAGCTCGCTGCATATACGCGAAGAACTCGGGTATACCCTGACAGGGAGCCCGCTGGTTACGGGACTTGCGTCCCATGCCATGTGGGAGTGGCGTGTAAGTGGGAAAAAATGCAAACAGAAACCCCCTGAACCTCTTATTTGCAGAAACACCAAAAGGAATAGGAAAGTAAAGAAGAATGAAGGGGTACGAAAATTGCGCCCAAGCCCTTGGTTGCAAAAATATTTAAAGAAGAAGGCTACAAATCAGAAATATGGGGACCCTCCTTATCCAAATAGGACTAGGGCCTTGGACTTCCCCTATATAAGGACCCCATGGCTTCATTCCTTGGACACATCTCCTCCCCTCCTCTCCTTGTGTCATTGCTTCGCTATGGATTCTCCGAAAGCTATGTTGTTCATGCCTCATCAATTCTTCGATCATCACAAGGAGGAGACGACAATCAAGAAAACACCGCCGTTCGCGCTGCACATGTTCTTCAACTACGACGGCCGCGTCACCCACGCCTGCATATGGACTCCGCTTTTCGCTCCACACCAATTCTTCCAGAAGATAAATGAGCACGCCGATTCGTCCTCCAAGGCTGCAGATCCAGCAATTCGTCGGGAGATGAATTTTTAAAGCAGAGAAGAGTTGATGCAACATAGGGCCCAAGTATAGGGCCGAAATTTTAAATTAATTTAGTGGCCAATTTTATTTACGTTTATTTACGTCGATGAATTTTTAATTAAATAAATGGGATCGCCTGTGATCTCAATTAGTGGTCGATTTGAATTTTAAATTTGGTCGGTTAATTAGTTAGAGTCATTTTAGGATAATTGATTGTCAGTTTAAATTAGTTACTATTTTTGTAAGATCATCCCTCCTATATAAAGGGATGGAGGTCCAATGTGTTAGTCAGTTCAGATTTATGAAAAGTTGAGAATTATTCTCTATCCCTCTCCTCTTTCTCTTCTCCCCTACGCGGTCTTCGCGCTTCTTCTCCCTCAACCCCTCGTATTTCCGACGAGTCTCTTCTCTCTTCCCCTCGCGGTCTACGCGTTCTTCTTCTCTAACCCCACGCATCCAGCGTGTCTTCTCATCTCAACCCCTCCATCTTCTTCTCCACTGAATTTCCACCATTAAAAAAATATTATTTTCGTCAAGCAAATTCCAATTTGCATCACTATACATATGGCATCTTCATTTTGGCTACCTTCCTCTACAGAAGTCATGTCATGTCCTCTCACAGATTTCCACACGATCTTCCTTCCAATACGAGGCTTACCAGCTTGGAAAGCATCACTGCTCTTCTTTTCTTGGTCGTAAGAGTCGTATCAATACTCAATTATTTGAGCTTATTCACTTAGATATTTGGGATCCTAGTCGTGTTCCTGATCATCATGGACACCATTTTTATCTTGTTGATGTGGATGACTATTCTAGAGTTCCTTGCGTTTTTGTTAATAAATAAGTCTGAGGTCGGGTCTATACTTAAAACCTTTATTAATGAAATACATAATATTTTCTTTGTTAATGTCAAGTATTTGATATGAAAATGCCTTAGAGTTCTGCATTTTATAGTTATCCGAGTTCTTCAGGTCTCTTGACATAGTACACCAGATCTCGTGTGCCTACACATCCCAGGAGAACGGTGTTGCCGAAACGAACACATCACTTGCTCGATGTAAACCTGGACCATTTTGATTCGGAATTGTGCCCCTCTTACTGAGGTGATGCTACCCTCACAACTTACTACTTAGTGGACCGCATGCTTTCTTCTATTTTAGCATAAAAGGTCCTTTCTCAATTGTATTTTCCAAGAAGGACTTGTTCTCCCTTACTCCTAGAGTGTTTGGCTCTGTGGCCTTTATTCACAATCTGACGCCTGGTCATGACAAGTTCTCCCTCAGAGATGTCAAGTATGTCTTTGTTGGCTACTCTCGTACCAGAAGGGATATCGTTGTTCTGGTCCGCTTCGACGGAAATACTTCGTTAGCGCTGATGTCACCTTCTTTGAGTAAGTTATGTAGTTCTCTCCTACAGGTGACATGTTGACTCTATCCAACTCAGGAAATGAGGTATACATGCCTCCTCCCACGGCTACACCACCTCCACCACCACCCTTACCACCACCACCACCATCTCCAATACCTATATATGCTCATGTGGCTATCCTTGGACTACTACCCAGTACCCTGGCTCAGTTCTTGCCACGTATCTTTGTTCGTAGGCCTCACACAGTTCTCCCTACTCATGAGCCTTCCCCATCATCTAGCGACCCCCTGTATTATTAAAGGCACCAGTGATTTGTTTATGTAGCAGGAATCTTTACATTATGAGCAGGTGCCCTCTCAGGAGGTAGTTTACATGTTCAGGAGGTGTCAGATGATCTAGATGTGCTTATTGCTCTATAAGAGTAGAGACGTACTTGTGCTACATATCCTCTTACAACCCATGTTTCATTGGGCCGACTCTTAGAGGAGTTCATGAGATTTACCGTGGGGCTATTAACCGTGGAGATACCATAAACATACCAGGAGACCATATAGGACATCCATTAGCATCTTGCCATGGATAAGGAGATGGCCCGCTACAGTCGCGTGAGACCTGGAGCATATGTTGTTGGATGCAAGTGGGTGTTTACAGTGAAGCACCGAACAAATGGAAGCACGGATTGCTACACGGTGAAAGTTGTGGCTCGTGGTTTCAGCCAAACATATGTGATAGAATACTAGGATACTTTCTCTCCCACTCGGCATTCAAAACTACGCATTCTTCTTCCTACTGCAGCGACACGCGACTAGCCTTTATGTCGGCTTTGATGTGAAGAATTCATTTCTCCATGGTGACCTAAAGGAGGAGGTCTACATGCAGTAACCATCCGTGTTTACTAATGAGGGAAGTGTTGGAATGTTTGTAGGTTTCACAAGGCGATCTACGACCTTAAGCAAAGTTCAAAAGCATGGTTCCAGAAGCTCTCAGATATGATAGAGCAACATGGGTTCGTGAGATCGACTGTTGATGATTCACTATTTGTTCATAGGACTTAGATAGTGACGAATCTCCATTTCATCACCTTTATTTTTTTATTTTGATCTTTAAACCCTAGCTAAATGCATGTAAATAACATTATTTTGCATAAAATAACATACATTATTTATTGTGTTAATATTGTATAAAGACAACATTTAAAGCCAAAATAAAAGAATAAAGAAGGAAAAGAAAAAGAAATGAAATACCATAGCTATTGAATGATCCTATACCCCAAGAACTAGACATCATGATGAATGGGTCGACAAGGAATAAAGTAGGAGGAGATAAGGGCCAATAACTATAAGAAACCCTAATTCCCAACTCTTTAATAAGTTCAATTTGAGACATATTTTATTCTTTATTCTTTATTCCTTAAATCAATAAACTTTGTACATGAAAGCCGTAGATAAAAATATATAGAAAAATACAAAATTTATTTCATACAAATAATACATACTACGCTTTCTACGCTCAGAATAAAAATCCAAAAGCCAAACTTCTTAGGACTGTATCTCCTCCATATGAACTCAAAATTCATAAAATCACCTTTAATTGTATGTAACTTTTAATTAGCTATTCAATTAAGACGCTTTCATCTAATTTGGAGTTAATGTGTAGAAGTTAGATTTTGGACCCCTATTGTACATCATACCTAAATAACATGTTCATTTTATTTATTATTTATATTTTTCATGATTTTATATTTTTATAATTTTGTAAATATTATTTAAAACATATGTACATGATTAGAATAAAATAAAACAATTAAAAATATAATAAAAATAAACAACTATACTATAATATATAAATAAATTATACTTAAGGATACATATATATAATAAATAGCTATATTTATTTAAGTGTATATATAATTACAGAAAAATACAATAAAAATATATTTAAGTATATTTAAATAATTTATAAACATATAAATTATGAATATAAAATAATAAATTTAAAATTACAAAATAAAAATAAAATATATACTTTATAAATAAACATACATATAATTACACTTGTAAAAAGTAGCCTATAATAACTTAACTTGTAGTAAAAATGATAAAATCGTTTACTATTTCCTTTTGAATTATTTCTATTTTAATCTTCAATTTTGTCGTTTTTTGACTGACATAGCCCAATCAGGGCTGAGTCTTGGTTGACTCGGGTCATCTCTCTGCACTTCCTCTTCCTGTAGCTATCAGAGCATTAACCCTCGATTTCTCCAATTTTATACGACCAATACATTCATTTTTTTGTATGATTCCTTCTTGACTTTTTCTCCTTGATCGATACCATTACACTCCCTTGCCTTTCCTCGATCGATGATCCTTTGAGTCAATCTGAAATCCTATGCGAACCTCGACTTGTATATAGTTCCTCCTCTACCTTCCTTCACTCCTTGATCCTCTTTCACCCCTAAAAATCCTAACCCTTAGAACGATTGAGGTTACTGGTGACAACATGACACCACTCTAGGGTTCAACGCACGATTTGGGTATGGATTGGAGCGATCCGAGCCTTCGTTGGAGCCTCTCTGCCACGAGCTCTGGCTCTCTCTCCTCTGGTTCGATGAGCCCCATTTCTTTCCCCTTTTCAATTCATAGCTCATCCAATAGTGTAACCTTGCATTTTCTTTTGTTTAATTCCGCTTTGATTTGAGTAAAATCCAAACAAATCGTTCGCCGGAGCTTCATCTCCAGCCCTTTGTTCCATCATATTCATCTATTCTCCAACCTCCGCGATGCCTCTATCATATGTCCCTTCACTTCTTCTACGCTCCGAGCCATTTCATTCCCCTCGATCTACCCTAGATTGAGAGATCAGGTCTCTAACTCTGCTATCTCCATCAGAGACCTTCGCCGTGATCATATACACCCATTTTACCCCGTGAATCCCCGATGACCCTTTGTTTTCTTATGTGTAAGCTTTCAGTGTAGGTCATAGAGTCAAATGCCTCGTTAGAGGTGATTTTGATCCAGCAATAGGACCCTAGGTCACTAAAAACTCCAATGAGCAATCAGGACCCCATCACTGGGTCTTGGACCTTTCTGAGGGTGTCAACAGCTACGGAGGAGCGTCCGCTCCATTTTGCACCAGGTGTAAGGCTCTCAGGTGGCTGGAGACCGGAGATCGAGCATGAGGAAGGAGCTCTAGGCCGCTGTTCTTCCCCATTTATGGAGAAGAGCAACAACCATTGTATCTTGAGGACGCCTCAGTTCTTTTTGAAGCCGCTGAATCTTGCAGCTATTCGACCATCATATTATATGCGAGGTCAGATCTTGACCTTCATTTGCGAAGCGTTATGGGTGCATGTGGCTCCCCATCCAGATGTCCACTAACACACCTTGAGGGGAATTTTGCGAACCCAACACCCATCTTTTGTATTTGTATGTTTAGTATGTAATCTTTCAGTTGCCGTCTTAACATTTCTGTAATATTTGCAAGTGAATCCTCAAGCTTCTTTCCAATTGCACATGGGTCCTATCCAGGTCACTTCACATGCCTGTGCGTGTGAGTTGCTTAGGTATTTTGCATAGGGATCCCTCCGGGTTCTTGTATTTATTTTTAGTCCAAGTTTTTGCCTTATTAGCGTAATATTTCCTGTAACATTTGCATTTGCCCCCTCTGAGCTATGCATTAATGGTAAGAATACCCCTCTAGGTATATACTATTGGAATGTTTGAGATTTTGTGTTGTAGCCCCAAACTTCTTTAAGGAATTAGGAAATAGTGCCTAAACTTTATATATTTACAAAAATACACTTGTTAGGTTGCATTTTCTTTTTGTTGATTTTATTTTTGTTAAAATAACTCCCATGCCTAAAATTTCATAGAAATTAAGATAAATACCTTATATATTATTCTACCAATATATTTTTATTGAAATATTTTATTATATGATACTTATTAAAAATAAAAAATCAAGCTATTTTCACTATTTAACTTAGAAAAATACAAAAAATGCTTTAAAAAATTCCCCCCAAAATACATATTATCTTTACTTGACTAGTTTTACCTCATATCAAAAAATCACAAAAAATACAAAAGAAAACTCCTAAAAATTTAAAAACAATAAAAATGCTTATAAAAATTTCAAAAATATTTTAAAACTCTCAAAATATTCATTTCTTTTATGTAGTTTATTTATATTCTATACTATATAATAAAAACAATTTCATAGAATTTTGAATCATTTATCTATTTTAAAACTTTAAATTCAACCTCTTTATTTATTCGATGTCTATGGGTATTCTGCACTTTGAAAATACTTAAAAAATTAACAAAAATTGCAAGAAAAATAAAAAAACAAAATAAAAAAATATAAAATTACAAAACATTTTATTTTATCATTTCTGAGTACTTATAGCTTTATCTATAAATGTAAAAGATTACATATTTATATATAACTATATTTACCTATATTATTATTAGTAGTATTATAATTATCATCATTAAAAATACCAAAAATATTTTCTAAACCCTTTTAAAAAATAAAAAGACTATACCTTAGGTTGTTTCCTAGATTTTATCTTTATTTTATATATTTAGTATTTATATTATCTATATTATCTAAATATCTTATATATATATATTCTTATTATAATTAATTAAACAAAAAAAGATAGTGAAAATCATAAAATATAAAAAATATAAAAAATATAAAATTAAGAACAAAAAAAATCATAAAAAACTTATATCATTAAAACCCATTAAAAATCATAAACCTTTACAATACCCAAAAACTTTTTTTGTCTTTTTTTCGAATTTTCGTTGTCTATTCCCTGCGCTCCTTGTGTTCGACCTCTACTACTTATTCACCATACACATTTTTAGTAGAGTTATAATAAATTTTAACTCCATTTCTATTTTGCATTGCTATATTTATTTGTGGACTAAGTGTTGAATCACTTGACTTTCGTGAGCGGGCGCCTCAACAACATTGTATTCTCACCTCGTGAATACATTTTAGAACCTTGCAAAAATTAAATTTTCAAATGGCATCATTTCAGATCACACTCGGATAAAGGATGATAATTTATGCTGACCATTCTGCCCTCAAGTACCTTCAGAGCAGAAAAGACGTCAAGCCTCGTCTAATTCGTTGGATCTTTTTACTCAAGGAATGATCGACTTGAAAATTCGTGACAAACTAAGCGTCAAAATTGTAGTGGTAGATCATCTTTTTAGAATAGTTAATGGATATCCTCTTGAGTAGAATGCCATTTTAATCACAGAGATTTTTCCAGATGAGGCAGTCTTGTCTATATCCTCTCTCCCCTGGTATGCAAATATCGTCAACTATCTTGTCTCCAAGAAGACTCTGCCAGACTGGCTGAAAATCGAACTTGATAAATTGTTGGCTGACGTTCATTTTTACCAGTGGGATGAGCCATATCTATTCCGAGAGGGCACAGACTGCATTTGGAGGATATACTCAGGAGATCATGGGTATCCTAGACTATTATCACAAGCTCGAAGCCAATGGACACCATTCTGGAAAGAGGATGCCGAAAAAAGTGCTTCAATGTCACCTTTGGTGGCCAACTCTCTTCAAGGATGCAGATGATTTCTTGAAGAAATTCCCAGTCTGTTAGAGAATGGTTGGGAATATCAGCATGTGTGACACAATGTATCTTAAATACATTCAGATATTTGATGTCTTCGATGTCTAGGACATAGGATTCATGGGATCATTCCCTAATAGCCAGGGTTCTGAATACATCGTACTCGCCGTTGACTATGTCAATAGATGGGGTGGAGGCATTCCTTGCTCGAACCATAGACATCCGTACAGTATGTTGCTTTCTCAAAGACAACATCATATCACAGTTTGGGATCCTAAAGATTCTCATTTCTGATAGGGGGAGCCGCTTTATTAACAAAGATGTCAAGAAGTTGACCAAAGAATACGACATCGAACATCGTGTTGTTGTGTCGTACCACCTACAATCAAATGACTTGGCTGGGTGTTCCAACACGGATATTAAAACCATACCGCAGAAACTTGTACGTCCGGATCGTAAGAAGTGGTCTCAGTTACTGGACTCAGTTCTTTGGACATATCGCACGACATAAAGTCTCCTCTCAGCATGTCTCCCTACCGCCTTGTGTATGGCGAGCCTTACAAACTTCTCATGGAACTAATTCACAAATCCTTATGAGCATTAGACATGCGCAACCTTGATTCCGAGTGAGAAGAGAAGAATCACAAAGTTGATCTGAACAGATTGCTCGAGTTTCGAGACAAAGCATATGATAATAACTAAAGAGAAAGTTAAGAAATGGCATGACAAACACGTCCGAAGGAAAACCTTCGAACCTGGACAGAAGGTGTGGTTATTTGATGCAAAGTTAAAGATTTTTCCAGGCAAATTGAAGAGAAAATGAACATGACCATTCATTGTGAGGACTGTGCGTGACAATAGAAGTCTACTCATATCAGAATTTTCACCTGAAGCACAACCCTTCATCGTTAACGGACAATTGCTGAAACAATATTTAGAGCATGGCACATTCCTGTCCGTTATCGATTTGATCAAAGTAGTATTTCAAAATAATTCCTTAGAGATCGAAGGATCAGCCACATAAAGGTGAAAAATCACAAAAAATATTTTGTTTTCTTCTTTTCTTATTTTCTTCTTTTCCTTTTCAATTTTCCAATTCTTTCGAAAAGGTGTTCATCCCTTTCATCATTGTTATACTTGGGACATATTTTGTCCTAAGTATGTGAGGAGGGGGTGAGCACACCGAGTTATTCATATCTCGATCCCTCACCTGTCCCCTCAACTCTCGATACTCTGTCTATACTTAGGGATATTTTACCCTAAGTATGGGGGGGGAACATGTCGAGCTGATGATTTTGTACATTCCCACCTTACCCTCCCTGCCTTGTATCCAATCTGCTATACTTATGATTATTTCATCTCAAGTTTACTTCTCATTCATTCATTCTTTAGTCATTGTAATATAGACTGTTCTATACTTAGAACGAATTATGTCCTTTTTTGTATCTGATCTATGAGTATGTAACTCAAGCTAAGTATAGTGGGGTCGTATATACAACGTATATACGTTGTATATACTTTAGCTATAACTCGTACTTTCGTATTTTCAATGATATGGGAAATTAATAAAACACAATAAATCTTCGAAAACACTTGTAATAAATAGGTTAAAATATTTTGCAAAATGTTTTAAAAATGATTGGAAAATCTCTTTGAAAAATATTTTGAAAATTGTTTGGAAATTGTTTTGCAAAATATTTTCAATCTTTATACAAAATGTTTTGTTTGTAAAAACTTCTTTTATTTGTTTGAATAAAATATTTTGAAAATCTATTTGCAAATGATTTGAAAAATGGTTGAAAAATGATTTGATATATATATATATATTGTTTGAAAAATATTTTTAAAAATGATTTTCAAGGTTTGTAAATGTTTGTAAATTTGTTTGTCATTATTAGTTGCAAAAATAAGTCTTCAAAATATTTACAAAAATGTTTTCAAAAATATTTTAGCAATCTTATGTAAATAACAACTCAAATAAAAACCTTACAACAATGTATAAAACATGTATAGAAATCCTATAAATATTCATTAACACTCAACTTGTAAAATCTCTTGTATAAAATACACCTTCACCCTTGTAAATATAGATGCACTCTCGTGTAAATAATTGTACATATTTCCAACCTTTTTTATCTTTCAAAAAATCCCTAGAAATTACAAAATTCAAAACTCCAATTTTTTTTGTAAAATCTGTTCAAAACCTTTAGAAAATTTGCACAACTTTTTCCAAAAA
The DNA here is from genome assembly GCA_037367405.1 of Ottelia alismoides. Taxonomy (NCBI): domain Eukaryota; kingdom Viridiplantae; phylum Streptophyta; class Magnoliopsida; order Alismatales; family Hydrocharitaceae; genus Ottelia; species Ottelia alismoides. The sequence goes on along the minus strand of JAZKJV010004130.1, from coordinate 577,064 downwards.
GCCATCAAAAATCAAAATAAGAAAATTGCATCACTAAAATATTTTCCTTGCATTGTACATAGCATTTGCATTTTTCGGATTGATATTGATACTTGAGCTAGTCTAAGTATAGTCTGAAAATTTGAGTTTGGTTGGTCCTTAATCTACTTAATCACATGAACCTTTAAGGAACTGGAATTGAGATACTTCATGTCTACTAGACTTGATTCTTTGAGTTTATCGAGACTTGGTTCATTGTCATCTTGGCTGCCTAAGTATAATATTTTGGAACACATGCATGACTCTTGTCGATAGTTACCTAACTTGCACGCCTGCATCTTACACTTTGCTCACCTCTGTTGAAGTGGTAGAGGGCTAGATTTGTTGGCATGAGAAAAGCCAATAGAAACATTAGAAGTCACACATTTGTGGCCATTGTACTCCAACCCGATCAAGTAGTGAATCAGTCTAAAGATAAAATGTTGTAGGTTGCAATAATGCTTCAAAAGAGGGATAGTCTATTGGCTCAAGAGGAAAAAGTCCTTATGTAAATGCTGTTGTATATAGTATTAAAAATGCATATTAAAAACTCTAAAAATAATAGATAGGCGAAAATCAAAGAAAAATCAATTCTCGTCGGAGTATATGTGTATTAGTCAATAAGCAAGCTTGAGCTTCAAAGTCTAAGACATATGTGAGCATGCGGCCGGATGACTTGGCTACAATGGTCAAGCATCCTAGGATAGGTAGCTACACTGGCTACTGTCCATTCTCTTCTCCACCTCCTCTTCTTGAGCCAGTTGCACTTGAACTTAGAAGGGAATACCCCGCTTCTCGAGGAAAGAGTTGATGGATTAGGAAATTAGGGTCACCATGTTGGAAAAGAATGTCTTTCACCGCTTCAATCGAGAGGAGCTAAATATCACTGATACTATACAAGGTAGACTCATAGTCATAAGGGAATGCATATGACATCTACTTGTTCTAACCTGACTTTTGAGGATACTTAAGCAAAGTCTTATGGGTCTTGGAGGCTGTTGTATTTTAAATCTGTTTTCCAATAATGTTTTGACCAAATTTAAAGTCCAAAGGTCCTACTGAGCTCCAAACTTTGATTTTATGAAGTCATGTTGAAAGTTAACATCAATCCAAGTTCTCGTTTTCTATTCTTTAGTTTATTTTCTGCACTTATATGCATAAGTGTTTGCTAGGGACTAACAAAGGCAATTATAGGGGGGGGGGGTGATGAATATCCATTTCGTCACTTTTATTCTTTCATTTTGACCTTTAAATCCTAGCTAAATGCATGTAAATAACATTATTTTGCATATAACATACATTATTTATTGTGTTAATATTGTATAAAAGACATCATATAAAGCTAAAATAACATAATAAAGAAGGAAAAGAAAAATAAACGAAATACCATATGTATTGAATGACCCTGAACCCCGAGACCTAGGCATCGTGATGACTTGCTCGACAAGTAATAAAGTTGGGGATACAAGGGCCAATAAATATAATAAACCTTAATTCCCAACTCTTCAATAAGTCCAATTTGGGACCTATTTTATTTTTTTATATTTATTCCTCAAGTCAATAAACTTTGTACATAAAGTTGTAGATAAAAATATATAGAAAAATGCAAAATTTATTTCACACAAACAATGCATATTGTGCTTTCTACACTCCGAATAAAAATCCAAAAGACAAACTTCCCAGACATGTATCTCCTCCATATAAACTCAAAATTCGCCAAAATCACCTTTAATTGTTTATTACTTTTAATTATATACGTTTCATCTAATTTGAAGTTAAGATGCAGAAGTTAGGTTTTGGATCCTTATTGTACATTATACCTGAATAAAATGTTCATTTTATTTATTCTTTACATTTTTCATGATCTTATATTTTTTATAATTTTTAAATATTATTTATAACATACGTACATAATTAGAATAGAATAAAACAGTTAAAAAGACAAATAAAATAAACAAGTATACTATAATATATAAATGAATTATACTTAAGGATACCTATATAATAAACAACTCTATTTATTTAAGTGTACATATAAACAAGAAAAATACAATAAAAATATATTTATGTGTATTTAAATAAATTATAAACATATAAATTATGATTATAATATAATAAAATTTAAAAGACAGATAAAATGAAATATATACTTTATTGATAAACATACCTATAATTACACTTGTAAAAAGTAACCTATAATAAATTAACTTGTAAAAATGAATAAAATATAGATTAAAAAACTACATAAAATAATAAAATTTTCATTATTTTAGAAAAATAAAGTAATTTACTAAGTATTTTAAATTATTTCTATTTTTTCTTCGATTTTATCATTTTCTAGTTGCCATGACGCAATCAGGATCGAGTCTTGGTTGACTCGATCAACTCTCTGCCCTTCCTCTTCCTGTAGCTGTTAGATCATTGACACTCAATTTCCCCATATTTATACACCAAATACATTCATTTTTTAGGCTGATTACTTCTTGACTTTTCCTCCGCGATTGACACCCTTACACGCCCTTGCCTTTCATCGATCAATGATCCTTTGAAACGGGCCGAAACCCTATGCGAACCTCGACTTGTATATAGTTCCACCTCTGCCTTCCTTCACTCTTTGATCCTTTTACACCCTTAGAAATCCTAACCCTAAGATCGATTGAGGTTCCTAGTGACAACAGGATGCCACTCCAGGGTTCAATGCGTGATTTGGGTATGTATTGGAGCAGTCTGAGCCTTCATTAGAGCCTCTCCGCCGCAAGATCCAACTCTCTCTCCTCTGGTACGGTGAGCCCCATTTCTTTCCCCTTTTGATTCGTAGCTCAGCCAATAGTGTAGCATTGTATTTTCTTTCGTTTAATTCCGCTTTGATTTGATTAAAATAAAAAAAAGCTTTCATCAGAGCTTCAGCTCTGGCCCTTCATTGTGCTGCATCTGAGTGCTCTCCGACCTTTGCGACACCTCCATCATCCGTGCCTTGTTTCTTCTATGCCCTAAGCCATTTCATTCCCCTTAATCAGCACTACATTAAGAGACCAGGTCTCAAACTTTGCCATCTCCACTGGAAACCTCCACCACGACCATATACACCCATTTCACGACGTGAATCCACCAAGACCCTTCATTTTCCCGTATGTGAGCTTTAATGCAGGTCCTGGAGGTTAAATGCCTTGTTAGGGATGATCTTGGTCCGGCAAGAGAACCCTGGGTTGGTGGAACTCCATCGAGCCACCAGGACCCTATCAATGGGTCTTGGACCTTTTTGAAGATGTCAACAACTGCATAGGAGCATCGGTTCCATTTTGCACTAGGTACAAGGCTCCCAGGTGGCCAAAGTTCGGAGATCGAGCATGAGGAAGGAGCTCCAGGCTGCTATTCTTCCCTATTCTTGGAGAAGAGCAGCAACCATTGGATCTCGAGGGTGCCTGAGTTCTTTTTGAAGAAGTTGGACCTACCAACCATTCAACCGTTAGATCAGATGCGAGGTCATATCTAGACACTTCATCTGCGAAGTATTACAGGTGCATCTGGAGTACCCACGCTTAAGTGAAGGCACGTGGCCCCACATCCATCCATTTACTAACACACCTTGAAGGGGTATTTTACGAACCCAACCCCCATCTTTTATATTTGTATGTTTAGTATGTAATCTTTCATTGGCCGTCTTAACATTTCTATAATATTTGCAAGTGAACCCTCAAGCTTCTTTATAATTGCACCTAGGTCCTATCCATATCAAGTCACATGCCTGTGCGCATGAGGCGCCTTAGTATTTTTGTAGGGACCCCTCTGGGTTCTTGCATTTATTTTTAGTCCAAGTGTTTGCCATATTAGCGTAATATGTTCTGTAACATTTGTATCTGGCCCCCAGACTGTGTATTAATGGAAAGAATACCCCTCCAGGTATATAATATTGAAAATATTTTGGATTTCTATGTTTTAACCCCAAACTTCTTTAGGGAATTCAGAAACAATGCATAAAATTTCAATATTTGCAAAAATACCCCTACCAGGTTGCATTTTCTTTTTATTTATTTTATTTTTATTAAAAATAGCCCACGTACCCTAAAAATTTACAGAAAATTAGTATAAATACCTTATATATTATTCTACCACATATATTTTTGTTAATGTATTTTATTCTATATTTCTACTTATTAAAAATATAAAACCGAGTGATTTCTCTCTTTCTAACTTAAAAAAATACAAAAAAATAAAAAAATGATATGAAAATTCCTCCCCCAAAAGATAATCTTTATTGGACTTGTTTTATCTCATTTCCAAAAATAAAAAATACAAAAGAAAATTCCTAAAAATTTAAAAACCCTAAAGATCCTTGTAAAAAATTTACCATTTTGAGTATTTATAGTTATATCTTAAATATAAAAGCTTACTTCTTTATATATTATTATTAGTATTATCATCATTAAAAATACTTAAAATATTCTCTAAAAACTTTACAAAATAAAAAAGTTACAAAATAAAAAATAATGTACCTTAGGGTATTTTTTAGATTTTATCTTTATTTTATATATTCAGTATTTATATTATCTATATTATCTACATATCTTATATATACTCTTATTATAATTAATTAAAAATAAATAGCTACTTAAAAACATAAAAAAGATATAAAAACTATAAAATTTTAAAAAAATATAAAAAATTCATAAAAACATATATCATTAAAAACCCCAAAAAATCATAATCCTTCACAAAATCCAAAAAAAAACATTTATTATCTTTTTTTGCCAATTTTTGTTGTCTATTCCCCGTGCTCCATGTGTTCGATCTCTACTACTTATTCACTATATACATTCTTTGTAGAGTTCTAATAAAATTTAATTCCACTTCTATTTTGCATTGCTACATTTATTTGCAGGTTAATGGTTGAATCACTTGGCTTTCGTGAGCGGTCGCCTCGCCGACATTGTATTCTCACCTTGTGAGGATATTTTAGACCCTATCAAAAGGTTTGTTTTCAGATAGGTATAGTTGCCATACTTGTTTATGTAGATGACATCATTGTTACGTGAGATGATGAGCATGGCTTGTAGGCTACTAAGGATTTTCTAGGTCAACAATTTGTGACTAAGGAGCTTGGTAGTCTGCGCTACTTCCTTGTAATGAAGATTGCTAGAAATAAATGAGATTTTGTGACGATCCAGAGGAAGTACATTGCAGATCTTATCTCTGAGACTGGCATAGTTGATTGCAAGCCTGCCACTACTCCCATGGACCCGAGTATGAAGCTGTATGGTGATGACACTAAGGAGGTAGACAAGAGGAGATATAATGAGTTCGTTGGGAAGCTCCTATATGTGACCATCACCTTTCAAATATATCCTTTGTAGTAAGCAAAGTGAGTTAGTTTATGAAGCTGCCGAAAAGAGCACATATGGATGCAGTCCATATGATTCTAAGGTATCTAAAGACCTCAAATGGTACTGGTCTCTTATTTAGCAGAGGTACATCCCTTGTTTTTACAGCTTATGCAGATGCAGATTATCTGGGATGATCCAAGGATAGGAAGTCCACCTTTGGCTTTACAATGTTCATAGGGATTTCCTTGATGTCGTGGAAGAACAATAAGTAGATATTGGTCCCTAGATCTAGTGCAGAATTAGAGTATAGATCCATGGCACCAGTTAGTACCAAGATGATGCGGGTTAGATCAGTTCTTACTGACCTAGTAGTTGAGGTGCCTCTCCTATGCATGTCCAATATGATAACCAAATACCCTCTTCATTGCCAACAATCCAGCCTTCCATGAGAGGATCGGGTATATCGAGGTAGACTGCACTGCACTCTAGACATGATTCAGAAGGGTCTCATATCCACTAAACATGTCAACTCAGGAGATCAAACAATAGACATGCTTACCAAGGCCCTAGGCAAAGAGCCTTACCAGATATGTTGTTCCATGCTGAGCATGATTATCATCTATGCTCCAGCTTGAGGGAGTTTATTGATATATGAGTTATCTTTTTATTCTTTTATGTATTCTGTATTCTTTCACTCCTCTTTATGTAGTTTGCCCAACAGGTTTCTCCTCTATATAAGAGAACCCTGGGGCCTCATGAATAAGCAAGTTATTGTTTTCTCTCAACATAGTATACTTTTATTTTTTGAAATGCTATCTTCATTCTTTTATCCATTGTTTAATGTGAAAAAATCCATAAAATTATTGTGACTTCACTTGATCAAAATTACGGGCAAACAATTTTGGGACCTAAAAATGACCATATAAACACAATCCTATAAGTTTTATAAATTTTGGTGTGAGGATGAAAGACATTATTTTTAGCTGTTGTACCATTTAGTGCGACCATCGTGTAGTTTGGATTTCTCTAAGCAGTGATAATAGCAAAAGCCATCAGGACTCCAGCTGAAGGTGAGGCTACATGATCTGCACGCTTTTGCCAGGTTGAATTCACATTGACCAGACATGTGGGCAGTTGGCATTTATAAAGACATTGTGTGAAATCCATGAGGTCCTTGTCTATAGGATTAATATGTCCAGTTTTAGTAGCTGAGGTTTTTCACACCATTCAGTTCACTAAATTTAAGATATTTGGATGACTTCATTTGACTTTATGAAACTTCTCGAGGCATAAGAATGGAACCTGACAAACGGACAATGTTAATCCAAGAGAAAGAAGAAGGCTAACCACCTTCTATCTCAAAACCTAATGATCTGGGTAGTTTGATTGGGTAAATTTAGAGAAATATTCAAGTTGCCAACAACCTTTTGATTGATTATTTCATAATAGACCCGTATTTTAATTGCAATTATTGTAACTAAATAATTGAAATGTAAAAATAAATAATTGCTTGACACATTGGAACTACATGGAACTTAATGGTTTTAATTTCTTGTTTCTACGAGATTATTATGTAGTATTATGAACGGTAAAAATGATTAATAAAACCACACGTACAAGTTGATCCAATTATGCTTTATCGAATTGAAACAGAGAAGGTGTATAGGATAGGTATGCTAATTTGGTTAAGTGATTAGCACCTTGCAAGGAAAGGAAGCACTCCCTCTCAACATATCTGAACATTTGGCTGGACCTGTTTCAAAGAAGGGTAGCATGAGGAAGTCAATTCATACTCTAACAACTAAACTGGAATAATGTGTACTAGGGCGTATACTATATAATAAAATATATCAAGCAAAAGTTGTTTGCTGGTTGAATTGGATTAAACTTTGTTTTAATATGATTAAATTAATGACTAAAATTTCACAGTCTATAATTAAATAAGATTGGACACCTTGGAAGGGTTGATCATGAGAATTTTATTCAAAATTATCAATCAAAATTTGATCGGAATATTGATGATCATATGATGACATCCATGGTCTCTTGTTGAATATCCATTTCATCACCTTTATTCTTTCATTTTGGCCTTAAATCCCTTGCTAAATGCATGTAGATAACATTGATTTGTACAAATAACACTTACTATATTTAATTCAAAAATTAAAGAATAATGGAAAAAATAAAAAAGAATGAAATTTCAATGACACTGAGTGACCCTAGATCCCAAAACCTTCTTATCATGATGACTTGGTCGACAAGGAATAAAGTAGGGGGAGATATGTGAATACCAACTGTACATAACAGACTTGAAAACCTAATTTTTATTCATCAATAATAGTCTCTTGGGACCTATTTTTTTCTTTATTATTTACACCTCAAATAAATAAACCCTCAACGTGAAACTTGTACATAAAATACAAAGAAAAATATAAAATTTATTTCACATTAAAATAATACATAGTGTACCTAGGATACTTAAAACAAAAGGTCACAAACAAAACTTTCCAAACATATATCTCCTCTATATTGAATCAAAATCGACAAAATTTATCTTTATTGTTTATGAAATTCAATTATCTATTTAATGAAGGTGGTTTCATTTAATTTAGACTTGAGATGTAAAAGTTGGCTTTTGGGTCTCTAGTATACTATATACCTATATATAATATTCATTATATTTATTTTTTATATTTTTAGCTTCTTTATATTTTTATATACTGTAAAAGTTATTTAAAATACATGTAAATAACAAATGTAGAACAAAAACATTGAAAATATTAAAATAAATAAAGTAATAAAATATACAAGTAAACTATACCTATATAATACATGTACATATTTATTTAAGTAAATAAATAAAATTAGAAAAATACAATATAAATGTATAAATGTGTAACTAAATAAGTTATAAATATATAAATTATGTGTATATCATAATAAAATATTAAAAAAATAAAAATATCTAAAATACATGTATATAAACCTATGTATATGCATGTAAGGATTAACATCCAATAACTAGTCTTGTAAAAATAATAAAAATCATAATAAAATACTGCAGAAAATAACAAACATATTTCCTATTTTAGCTTAAAATTAATTAAATCATTTATTAATTTTACTCGAACTAATAAGGGATTTACGTGCCCTTATTTTCTAGTTGGTCCACGTGGACCAACCAGAACATAAGGAAAGTTTACTCTAGGCCAATTGTCCTTCCCCTACGTCCGCCCTTATCAGATCCACCTACCGCCTCTGCTTCTTCGATTTTGGCACTTCATCCACGCCGATTCAGACCTCAAGCCCTTCACAAATATCTTCTCCATACAATGATCAATCTTGTCCATGCCTTAGATCATCTGTACATTCACGCAAGCTCGAGAAATCCCATGCTCTTCACCTGCCCATTTCATGTTTAAAAATAAACCCATGTTCGTCCGTTTTTGTTTGTTGATCCTTCCTTCACCATCAATAACCCTATAGGACTCCCTTGTGTTGTAGCTCTGGTGACAACAACACTGCCAAGCCTATCGACGCGAATAATGGCGGTGAGGAATCGATCCACAACCGCCATCTTCCCAGATCTAACAGAGGTTCTCCTACTCCTTGACTCCGGTTAGGTAGAGCTGTTTTACTTTCCTTTTCTTCTTGAATTTTCTTCTTGCTTAGTAGTGTAATATTTAATTTCAGCAGCTAATACATAGAATAGCGTAATTTCTTATATTTATGTAAGTTGGAGCCTTAAGGTCCAGCTTGAAATCATGATGAATCCCCCTGTAATTTGACCCATTGTCACTCCATCTTCATTCCTCACCACATTCTCCGTAAAACCCCCATCTTCTCACCATGGATTCTGCACGGATCCAAGCCCACGTGCTTCCTTCTTTGCCATTCATCGGTGCTCTTTACCCCTTTCACAACTAGGCACAACAACTTCATCTCCGTGGTCGAGGTACTTTTCCTCGAGCACCAACCCTTTTTGTGCAAGTCCAGGACATTTACAAGCTACCTGGGGATGCGTCAAACCCAACTCAGAGTTCTAAGTATCTCCAAAGCTCTAGGACCCCTTCGCCAGTTTCTGTACCATTTTACACCATCCTGCATATGCGGAGCACCTTCAGGAAGACTGTGGGTTGATCAATAAAGAGAAATAACGTCGGAGGCATGATGATTCATCGGAGAAGCTTGCCCAGACCCATGTTCTTTCGGGTTCTTCCATCTACCTATCTCGCCATTGGATCGAGGTGTGATTCCAGTTTCTATCCATGCCGTTGGATCAAGTCGAATCATTGCACGTCTACAGCCACCCGATCATCAAGTCATCCATGTGGCACGCTGTGCTCCCTCTGATTGCACCTTTAATTGTATATAACTTTTTATTATCTATTTAATAAAGGTGGTCTCATTTAGTTTGGAGTTAAGATGCAAAACTTAGGTACCCCTATTGTACAATATACCTAAATAAAATATTCTTTTTATTTATTATTTATAATCAATGTTTTTTATTTTTTGTAAAATTTATTTAAAACACATATACATATTTAAAATAAAATAAATTCATCAAAAAGAAGATAAACTAAGTGAGTATAATATCATATATAGATGAATTATATATACTAATACATATATATAAATAAAAGTGGAATTTATTCTTTCCTTATTTCACTCATTTACATTTTTATAATATTGTATATATTATTTTTATTCCATCAAAAATATAAGAATGAAATAAAATCGGCAAATGTAAGTAAATAAATAATATACTAAATACATTGATGAATATACTATATATAAACCTATATAATTAATACTTCTATTTATTTAAATTTACATTTTAATTAGAAAAATATGATAAAAATTTATTTATGTATATTTAAATAAGTTATAATATAAAATATACATATATAAAATAAGAAATTCTAAAATGCAAAATAAAAATAAAATATACAATATATAGGTAGATATACTTATAAGTATACTTGTAATATATAACTTGTAATAAATAAGGGAGCGTACTTCACCCCAGGTTGGTGGCTTTTGTCCCTTTTTAGCGCTTCGACAAAGGGGAGCCAAAGCGCCCTAGGCCTCAGCTCTTCTTTCTACAAAGAAGGACGTGGGGCAAGGAGGTGGGAGCATGTACTCTTCTCTTGTTCTATGAATCTCAAACTCTCTTTACCATGAGAGACTCGAGATCTAAATCGAGCAACCAAAGAAAGAGCCCTTCAGAATAGGAGAGCCCCCCTGCCCCACCCCTTTTTTGAGAAATCCGCACTCTCCTGACTTATTAGCTTCGAAAACCCAGAACTAAAGAAAAGGTCTGTGTTTGTGTAGACACCTCAACGAACCGTATTATATATAGTTGACACTCCTCATCTCTCAAATACACAATTTTCTTTTTTTGCATGATTCCTCTCAATGAAATTTCCCATGTTGCACTAAGTTACTTACGGATGTATGCATGCGGTCCAGGAACACTTTGGGGTGAACACCCACCCGAAAAAGTAGGGTCAATAGTTCAGCCACGAAATTCTGAAAAAATATAAAATAATAATTAATTTTTATTTTATAATCTTAAATTAATTAAATCATTTATTATTTATTGTTCATTTCCTAATGTATTTTCACCTTGGAATTATCTGGTTGGTCCACATGAAACAACCAGATCACTTAAATTGTTGACCTCAGTCAACTGGCTCCCCAATGCTTCTGCTTTGTCAGAAGTGTCCAATCTTCCATCTTCGCCCTATTTTCTTGCCTACACCTTGTCCCATCACCCTTGATTTGTTCCATCCCTCTGATCCTCGATCCTCCATCATTACTGTCGATCCTTCGTCCATCAGCATCGCTTCCACCTCTACATGTCGTCCTCCATCAAAGATCCCCCATCACCACGGTATATAACATCCACCCTCGCCATTTTTTATTCTTTGGTTCCTTTTCAAAGTCCTAAAGACCTTAACCCTTTTGATCAAGAGCGTCACCTGGTGATAGCAAGCATAGCCCCGAGGCTCTGGAGTGGTCGTCCGAGGAGGATAGGTGCACCCAAGGCGGCATTCCGAACACCTCTACTCGGCGTCAAAACCGGGTATGAGTTGTGAACTTTAGCTTCCTAGGTATATCTAGTTATTTTCTTTTCATTTAGCATTTTAGTTTACACTTTAATTACTCGCATTGGCCTGTGATTATGTTTTAGCTTTTTCCGAGCTCTAGAGCTCTAGCCACCTTTCTTCTTCACCGTCACATACTTATTCTGACCCCATATGCACCCCATCACCTTTCCCTTCCATTTCTACATCTCTCCGACCCATTCGACCATCATGACGTCTCACAGATTAGTGATCTCGTGTTCCCTCCACCACAGTATTCCAGAGCACCCCGTTACACCTCACAACCGACCGATCCTCCGCCAATAATAGCTAGGACCGATCACCAGAACCCGATGACTCTCTCGAACCCATTTTCAGGTCTTGAAGGGACTGTTTAAGGTCCAATCACACAAAATCCTTCATTCCTAGGTGTTGGAGTTGCCTCAAGCCACCAAGGCCCCACTGACGGGTCATGGATCATTTTGAGCACCTTGGTAGCTACAGATTGTCGTCATGGACATCAGGAGCACCTCACCAGTATGGATGGAGGTCCGACGTGCAAGGAATTGATGGAACAAGGAAGAACACACCCATGTTCTTCCCTATTCTTGGGGAGTGGAGTTGAGCCATCTGATGAGGCATTCGACCTAGTTTGTATAACAATTGTCCAATCGTGTCCCCTCGACACCGTCAGATCTAGGGCCTGGTCCAATCTCGAGCATCCGATGGCAAAGAGGTATGGTGCACCCACCACCGTCTGATGCACATAAGTGAATCATTTCCAGCCTTTGGATTGCACAAAAAAGGGGTAAATTGTGCAGACACCCTCTAATGAATCTCGTATTCATCATGCGAAAATTGGTCAATTAGGCTCTGTTCCCCAAAATCCATATGCATTTAACAACTAATAGAGCATCATTAACATTCATACATGTGTAAATAATATTCGCATTTCATCATGCATAATTGCACAATATAAGGAATCAAGAATCCAAGTATAAATTGACCTAAGAAGCTCTAACTTCCCACATTTTTAATTAATTCATCCTAATCCGATTGACTTGAAACCAATCCATTGTGTAGATATTAGTAATAAGAATAAATAAAAATATAAAAATACTAACTCAAATAAGTGTCAAATAATCTTAAATAAGTGTCAAATAATCCCAAAGTCTAGTTTCACATCTGATGGACTAAAACGAGCATATCTCCCTCATACAATGTCCGATTTTGGTCTACTCACTTTTAGAGTACTCCATTTTCAAATACCTTCAAAACAAGACCAATTTTATAAATTCAGAGCTCATATGTGGAAGTTGGGTTTTGGGCCTCTTTTGCGCATTTTATCTTTTTGCTATTTTTGACCTGAGTTTTTATGTACATAATTAAACATTTTAAGTTTATTTATTCTTCATTTTTGTTCTTTGATGCAAGTTTTATTAAGCGTCATGAAAATCCTAATCCAGATCAAAACTAAAATCAAAGAAAATGACTGTGTCCAAGTGTCCTTTATAAATTCTGTACAAAAGGCTCTTATTTTGTATGCTTATTTTATTTGCCTATTTTCTTATTTATTAAAAATAAAAAATTAGATTAATGTGTAATTAATTTTCTTATATTTTATCATATTTTAATGATTTTTTTTCGGCTTTTAAAACCACTAAAAAATAGCAAAATCTTAAAAGTTGATTTTCTATACACATGGAGAACCACCAAAAATACCACTTTGTACATATGACCTTTTGCTCCTAGTCCCTTAAGGAAAATTGTAGATGTTATCAAGACGAACAACTTTTGTGAAGGAAACTTTTTGATCCGAGGTCTCCTTCTATTTATTTTCTATTTCTCTTTCCTTTTTTAATTTTGATTTTTTTGGTGACACGGAGATGCTCTTGGGCATGCCACGTGTCACCCTCTCCATCTCTCTCTTTTTCCCTGGTCACGTACTCAGCACGTGACCTGCTTCCTGCTTCTCTCTCACCTATAGTCATGTGCCCCGTACATGACCATCTCCTTCCTCCAGCACTACCTACATGTAACGTCCCCACCCTCCTACGCCTCGTCCGCAATGGTCGAGCCCCTCCTCCTCGACCGTTCTCCCTCCTCAAAACCGACCTCTCCTCCTTCCCATAATGCCCTCTACACCTCCCTATAAAGCTCTGTTGCACGCCACCCCTGTAGCCCCATCTACCATCTTCCTGTTCGGCTGGTGACATCAGCTCGAGCTTTCCAACCTCGGCGCGATCCAAGGGCTTCCACCCTTGTAGCTGCTACCATTTTGCTGCCGCAACCAAGCCACGAGCTATCCGTCGCCATAGCTCTTGAGGTGAATATCATCCAATGTATTTCGAACATCAGTCCACCTTCCATGCATTGACCACCCAATCGCTTCACCTCCAGATATCTCCCTCATCTTCTTTATTCATGAACCCTCTGCCCTAGCGTCGACTTTCACGTACCACCTCTATCAATCTCCGCTCGCCCCTTTGCTCTCGGTCATCCCAACCACCCTCGAGCACCATTGCCGACTGCCTCTGTCCTGCAGCTCTGAACCACACCAACACCTCATGGGCTGACCACTTCACCCTCAACGGTGAGGCCTCGCCTTCCCCTTCGCCTCACAGCTGGCCCGCAACTCCCCTCTTCACATCACCACTGCTCGGAACTCCACCCCCAATTCCCATTTTGTTTCTGATTAACCTCTATTGGTTACCAAGGCTCGATCGTCAGCTCCGCCTACCACAACTACTAGAGCAGTTGCTCCGCACTCGCCATCGTGTACTATCATCTCCACTCCAGCCATCGGGCACGTACCGCTGTGCCATCCAGACGCCCCGTAGCTCAGCCTCCGCTGCGACCCTCAACCATGTGTCAGCTGAGATGCAGCTCTGCCTCGTTCACACCTTCTGCTTCCCGACCAAAGTTCTACTCCTTCCACTGTTGGATCAGGGCCAAGCTCGTGATCCAACGGTCCTCAATACGCCACGTGTCCGTGCCCAAGTCCACCTCCTCACCTTGAGGCTCGGGCCATCCGAACCTCCTCTCGTCACCACGTATAGGCCCGGGTCTCCGAGCCTTTGCCTCACTCTGAGTCTCGAGGCTCGATCCCTCAGAACCACGCAAAGGTGCCATGTAGGCTCGAAACCCCAGGCCTCAGCCTAACTGCCCTCGAGCCTCCGCCTCTTCCACCAAACTAGATTCAACAGGTGATACCCACGTGTTTGGGGGGAAATTTTCAACAGATCCCCGATTGTTTCAAATATTACATAAGGGTCCCCCACCAGCTCAATCATGTGTCACACACTGACACACGTAACGAATTGCAGAATAGGCCCTTGGGTTTTGAAGAAACAACACAAGACCCCTACACCAGAGATAATTTACATAGAGGCCCTTACAACTTTCAGAAATCATAGATAAATCCATCCAGGGACTCTTTTGATAAAAAACTTCTATTTTTATTGCATTTTAGTCCATACAATTTCATTTGAGCATAACTTTACCATGTGAACCCCATTTTAAGCATATAATATGTCGATTTGAAGTTATTTTCATGCTCTATCATTTTGCATAATTTTTGGACTGTTCTGAGGTTATTTATGATGATTATTATTTGAGGTGCCTAATAGTCTATGCTGGCTTTATTTGACATAATTTTGTGCTCAATTTTTGAGAAAACTTTAATCTAATTGCAGGGGCTTCATAGAGGGGGATTGATTAATTAGCTCCATGATATTTGATGATTGTTTGGAGTACTTGTGCATGGAATCTGGAGATTTATTTTTCAAATAAATATTTGGATATTGATTGTAATTAATCACAAGGTTTGATTATTGATCTCTTAGCCTGCAACTTGTGATACTTTTGATTATCTCTTTTGAATTTATTCCTTATTGATCTGTGATTAATTTTTCGGTTCAATTGATTATTTTCATCGAGGATTGAATTCTATTATCACATATTCTGATCTTCATTTTCTCTGTTTATTTTGCATAGCATTTTCATTGCACTGTATTACATTTTTCCAACACAAAAATTAATCGATAGTTAATTAATTATTTAATTTAATTTAAAACCATCCAACTAAAAATCGCCATTCCTTGTGTTCGACCTTGGTACAATTACCAAGTAAAAATACTCCATAACATTCAAAGATTGTGGTTTTTCTTGAATCAAATTTCATCTTCTATACTACAACTATCGATTATTAAAGAGACAATTTTTTAGCTAATGAAATGGTGTTGTTGTTAGGAAACAGTGTATTTTTAGGGTTTTAAGTTATTTTCTATAACTAATATTTGTGATAATAATTTTTGTGTCATTTTTTTTCCGCATTTCATTTTGTATTTTTTTCTCACTTCTGATACTAACCACATCCTCTCTCTTTGCGGATAACTCAGAGCGAATTTGTGGATAAAAATCAAGGATCAACAAGGATGATGAATTTTTATATTTTGTAAGAGAGAGCTTAGGCTTTCTTAATTTTCTGCATTATTTACAGGGTCCCTCTATCTTTGATCCCTGTTATTTTGTAATATTTAGTACTGGACTTCTTTATGGTGTGCCATGTCTGTTTCAACCCTCTTTGTGTGGTTGGGATCCGACTTTAGTGGCGTTGGAATTAGGCACATATACGATAACTTATTAATGTTTACCTGTGTTCGTAATTTTTAGGCCACACATCTTTCACTAACTATACGCACTGGTAGATCGTTCAACTTAGCCAAACTTTTAATCAATTCTTTCTCGCTAATAGAACTATCTGCCTAGGGTGTTTTTCCTCTGTGCATATCATTTGGTGTAAATTTAAATTCCTTGTATTTCATCCTACATGAAGAACATGAGTAATCACTGTAAGTCTTCTTCTTAAGCATGCATCATTGATTTATGCTTGCATTGGCTTTTTGGATTCTCCCTCCTTAGTTTTACTACTTAGGAATTAAAGGAATTAGGACTTCTCATTAGGCATGAATTTCCATGCTCATCTAAATTTTAAGTGATAACCTTAAATTATAATCGAGACTGCTAATCAAGTGATTGTGAATAAAATTGACATAAAATTAACCCTTGTGTCTGGTCGAGAAAAACCCGCTCATTGTTTGTAAGGACAAGATCACACACTTAGGGTAGAGCCAAAAGTCTGAAATTTTCATTCAGACTTCTGTTTTTTAAAAAAAACATCTAGCTACTTAATGAGGGTTTTAGGTAGACATTTTACGGTCCGACTCCGTTAGCAGATTAGGTAGTTTAGAAGACACCGTGAAAAGCTTCGTCCTCAAGTAACACAGGTAGCCGTCTAACGGTCCGTACTTACACCCATACTGGTTGAAAGTAGATGCAACTATTTATATGAATTCGGGGCAGTCTTTGTGAAATATTTTTGACACCTAAAGCCTCTGCTTAATTTTCAAGATTATTTGATCATTAAATCAAAATTTAAAAGATTAGCGGTCGAACCCTGGCGTGCCTTCACAAGTGTTGAGTGGGTAAATCTATATGTTGTTTTGTGTTTGAATTGTATGCATCAAAGACCTTGCAATTGCAAGCAAATCGTGGTTCGTGAATCATTCCATCCCTCTCTTGAGAAGATGTTGACACACTGGTCTTCCTACCTGGTCTCTATGACCATGTCTCGATATCCTTCTTCCAACACTTTCTAGAGGAACCTGCTCTCAAAACCTAGTCCCCCTCACCCGTCATTCTCTTCCCTCCCATACATCCCATCTTATTCCCACACTTTCTTCATGGAACAGAGCTCTCTCGGATTATGACAATCTTATGGACATGAGAGAGTGAGCAGAATTGAGGATGAAAAATGAAGTAACCAATATTAATAGTGAAACACGATTTCCGGTTACTATGAGTGCACAATCTCTTGAACCATCTAGTACTCAAGTTTTTGAGTATGAACAATTTTCCTTCAACAATTCACGAGAAAATCAGAGTCAAGGAAATATGGCCCATGACCAAACTGCAACGACTATGAATAATGAATACTCTACTCAAGGTTACATACCAGAATTACACCATAGGGAGAATTATTATTCAATCAAAAGTCATGATATGTTTAAGGATGAGATTGCTCGGATCAATCATAGACCAAACGTTTTGACTGAGAAAATATATGATCTCATCCAGTCTATGGAGAATTCATAAGAAGTGAGGCCACCACCTTACAAACCACAAAATCATCATGTGACTCACAATCAGGTACAACCACCACTGACCTTTGACCCCCTGATGACCATATCCTAGAAAATACCAAAAAATGAAAAAATAGAAAATTAAAAATGGTCAATTCTGAAATGGAAGCATTATGCAAGAGCCTGATCTTAGAGCCTCCATTGATCAAGGCCATAGAATATGTGCCTGATCTTAAGCAATTTGAGAAGAGTCAACTAAATCCTAAAAAGACGGGCAAGACGCGATCAAGGACTGAATATCATATCTCACCTATGGCTTGTTCTTTAGTGATGAATTGAAAAACCAAGAGCCGCAAAGCCAAGCAGTTGACTCGGATTATGCGTGAATTTGAGGATTCTACATTCAATCATGCTCGGTTAGACGACGACTCCACATTAAACATCCTTCCCAAGTCCGTATTTGACCAATTCAAACTCGGACAACTAAAAAAGACTAGGGTGATCGTTTAATTGCCTGATCGATCCACCAAAAGACCATGAGGGATTGTTTTGCTCGTCGTAAATATCTGAGGTGACACACACAAAGTGGAGTTTATAGTCCTTGACATCAAGCACTGTAGAGGATTGTCTGAGTCTCGTATCATTTTAGGAAAACCGTTCTTAGCCTCTACTAAGGCGATTGTGGATTGTGAGACTCGAGAAATCAAGTTTCCGAACTTGAACCGCAATGAACAAACCCTCAATGATACAACCATCTCTGAGGAAACCCAACTTGAAATCAATGGCCACGATCACGAGACAACCACGTTACATGATCATACCTCTCCTAAAGAAACATTGACACAAACCCTAGGAGAGTTACCTGAGAGACCGAATGTTGGACAGACATTTGATTCTCACCATACCTCTCACCCCGTGACTACTCCAAGGAGAAAACAATATTCAGGAGATTATGATGAATGGGACTACATTTTTGAGGATCATCACGATTATTTGAGGGGTCCAATTTTCGAGTCAGCAGGTAATTCATGAGATACTTGAACCATACAAGGAAATGACTCAGAAAACATCTGATGTCACCAAAATTCACGATTATTAGGAGGTGACATCAACATTCCCAACCAACACTCACAAAGCCACCAGGAACATGCTCCCTTGCCCAAAGCCACATATGACCCTACAAGAATTGGTCTACTTTTACGATATTCATCCAACGAGGAAATCATAAATGCAACATCAGTTACTCAAGATAGGGAGAAAAAGACTGACAATCTTCCTCCCAATTCTTCTCATGGATGCAAACCGACCAAGCAAGTCACCTTTGACTTTAGACAACATGCGATTTTTGCAGAGTCCTCATCTGGTCCTGAAGTAATATATCAGGTAAGTGCAATCAGTACATCTCTGATCTAAGGGCACTTACTTCTGATTGACAATAGCTGAAGATCCTCTGCATATGACTACTATTCTCCCGAGGATGACTCTGATGTTGGATGGTCTTCTTCATCCACCCTCTTCACCGCCCTCCACTTCTCCATACTATCTCTGGACACACTCCCACAAGAAAGTCCATCGCAATACTCCTTGACCTTGTACATTCATAAATCTACTGGGTCCACCATATGTAATTATCCGATAATACTTAGTTTGACCTGAGCCTAAGTATAAGGGGACCGATACCATTATGTATACATCACTTGTATTCTTTTCTCCTCACATTTGACTGCCTCATTTCATGCTTTTCTTCTATGTTTAGTCCCTCAAAAGTCTAAGTATTGGGGGCATGTCGACTTCTCTTTGCTCATCTCTACTCAGTATGAGTTATGCCTACATTTCACTTTGTGCCATGAGGACATAACACACATTAAGTATAGGGGATATGTTTGCATATATTCTACTTACTCTATCCATAGCTCGTACTTTAATTATTTTCATCTAACATCAGGGATGAGTACAAGTAGTGTATATTATATTATACTAAATTCTTTCTGTAAATAATACCCGATTTTCATAAAAAAGGAAAAAAAGAGAAAAAAAGAAGAAGAAAAAGCAAAGCAAAAAAACTCTTTTGTATAAAAAAAAATCAATCATAGTCTTGCATTTTATTAAGCATCTCATACATCCATGCATTCCTTGGTTGGTATATTCCTGACACATTCACTATCACTCAAGGCTTGAGGATTTTGAGGACACTTGATTTCTGAAATCTTGAGAGTCTTAGTTAGACAACCTTAGTCATTAGGGTTTTGAACTTAATAATCCACACTTCCCTAGTTTGAAAGATTTGAACGCTATATTGCAGTCTTCATCTCTACCCTCTAAAGAATATGATCAGCGCATCACTTTCACAAGTGCATGATTGATGAGATGAGTTGAGTTATCACCTGAGGAACTAAAACATGTGATTTTATTCTAGTCCTGATCTAATGATGGGATAAAATTAATGAAGGCTTCAAGAAACATGAGTGTCGGCAAAACCCCAGCCAGTACGTGAACAAGTCTATATGCTATCATTTGATATTTACCTATGTGCCAGGGTGTGATGAAACATAAATAATTGTTGATTAGTGTGCACCAACTTTTGATAAAAGCAGTGGAGCTAGCCAAAAAGAAAAGAAAAGAAAAGAAGGAAAAATATTATAAAAAATCTCTATCATTACAAAGTCAAATTCAAAAGAGCTTCCACCAATGGAGAGCACTCCCAACCATTTCCAAAGTGTCCACTTGGACTAAATGGTTTTAGGACCAAGGAGTCAGGATAGCACCATAAAAGGGCTCTGCATCGTATAGTGATACAAGTCAGGGTGTCGAAGGTATCTTAGATACTTAACAGAGACACACCCAGTGTACTCCTAGAAAACAAGTGCAGACGACTCCGAATTCTCTTGACTGACACATTGATCAACAACAAAGTTATATATGTATTGATTAATAAGGCACTCGAGGGGCCCCATGTTCCAATGTGAGGGAGAGAAAACTAGATACAATCCTTTGCCCTCCATCATCTGGTCGTCCATCTACACCTTCAAGTATGACAAACTAATGGGACGGTTAATTGAAGCAAGAACCGACTTATTCCCCAGTGTTGAGGATTAGGTCTAGAGGAGAGTCTCCTGGACTTGAACTTTGGGTGATGTCACGACTCGACTCTCAAAAATGCAGCACACTAAAAGTCATATCCTTATGTTATATGTAGAAACAGAGAATCTGATAAATAGAGAAGTTGGACTCCTTTTGATTAAAGCATGGTTGAGCCCAGAATTTTAAGATCACTCAAATTAAGAGTATTCGATGAATTGAGCCTTTAAAATTCACATGCACAGTCAGGGATGTATCCAACTAAATCAGTCATTCATTGATGCTCGGGGGCGAGCATGGTTTAAGTATATGGGAATGATGAATCTCATATTCATCATGCTAAAATTAGTCAATTAAGCATTGTTCCCCAAAATCCATATGCATTTAATAACTAATAGAGCATCATTAACATTCATACATGTATAAATAATATTCGCATTTCATCATGCGTAATTGCATAAAATAAGGAATCAAGAATCTAAGTATAAATTAGCCTAAGAAGCTGCTAACTTCCTATATTTTTAATCAATTAATACTAACTCTGATTGACCTAAAACTACCTCCATTGTATATATATTACTAACAAGAATAAAAAAATATAGAAATTACTAACTCAAATAAGCGTCAAATAATCCAAAGTCTAATTTCACATCTGACGGACTGAAACATGCATATCTCCCTCATACAATATCCGATTTTGGTCTACTCACTTTTAAATTACTCCATTTTCAAATAACTTCAAAACAAGGCCAATTTCATAAAATTCAGAGCTCATATGTGGAAGTTGGGTTTTGGGCCTCTTTTGTGTATTTTATCTTTTTGTTATTTTTGACCTTAGTTTTTATGTACATAATTAACCCTTTTAATTTTATTTCTTCTTCATTTGTGTTCTTTGATGAAAATTTTTTTAAGCGTCATAAAAATCTAAATCCAGATCAAGATAAAATCAAATAAAATGACTGTGTCCAAGTGTCCTTTATAAGTTCTGTACAAAAGTCTCGTATTTCGTATGCTTATTTTATTTGCATGTTCCTTATTTATTAAAAATATAAAAAATATATTAATATGTAATTATTTTCTTATATTTTATAATATTTTTATATATTTTTTATCCGCATTTAAAACCACCAAAAAATTGTAAAATCCCAAAAGTTGGTTTTCTATATACATGGAGAACCACCAAAAATACCACTTTGTATAGATGACCTCTTTTGTTCCAATTCCCTTCGTGAAAGTTGTTGATCTCGTTGAGACAAACAACATTTGTAATGGAATTTTTTCGATTCGAGGTCTTTTTCTATTTATTTTCTATTTTTATTTCCTTTTTTAATTTTAAATATTTTTTGGTGAGACGTGGTACCTCCTGGGCATGCCATGTGTCACCCTCTCTGTCTCTCTCTTTCCCCTGGTCACGTGCTCAACACGTGAGTCACTTTCTACTTCTCTCTCACCTATGGTCACGTGCCCCGTACGTGACCATCTCCTTCCTCCAGCACTACCTGCATGTAACGCCCCCATCCGTCTACGCCTCGTCTGCAACGGTCGTTCCCCTCCTCCTCGACGGTTATCCCATGTCGTAACCAGCCTCTCCTCCTTCTCATAATGCACTCTGTGCCTCCCTGTAAAGCTCTGTCGCATGCCACACTTGCAGCCCCATCCACCGTCTTCCTGCTCGACTGGTGACAACAACTCGAGCTTTCTAACCTCAACGCGATCCAAGGGCTTCCAACCTTGTAGCTGTTGTTGTTCTTCTATAGCAAGCCTCGAGATATCCATCATCGTCGCTCTTGAGGAGAAGATCGGACAAGGTATTTAGAACACCATCCTACCCTCCAGGCATTGACAACCCAATCCGTTCACCTCCAGATATCTCCCTCATCTTCTTTATTCACAAACCCTCCACCCTCACGTCGACTTCCACGTGCTACCTCCATCAATCTCCATCCTCCCCTCCACGCTAGGTCTCCTCAACCACCCCCGAGCACCATTGCCGATGACCGCCTCCATCCTGCAGCTCTGAACCACGCAAACACCTCCTAGGCTGACCACTTTACCCTCGACGGCAAGGCCCCACCTTCGCCATCTCCTCGCAGTCGGCCCACAACTCCCCTCTTCACATCACCACCGCTCGGAGCTTCTGAAGGATGCGAGGAATCCTCAAGCGCATCACGGAAGCATGTTGATCGCATCTCATGCGATCGGGGCGACTAGTCGTACTAGTCGCAAGATGCAGCGGAATTTAAAATTTTTAAATCAAGTGATGAAACCACATGATCACAAGAACATTTCTTAGATCGTTTCATCAAACCACAAAGTATTAGGAATACCTCTTGAAGCGTGGTTGCAATCACAAGATCTCTAAAGCAAGAGATCCTCCTGACTCAAGTTCGATCTACGAAGATGGCACTTGCGGGCGTGACGAGTCCGATATTGCGCGTGTTAAAGATGTGTATTTAATCGTGCTAAAAAAATAATGATTTGTCATTTTGTATTAGGCGACAATCGGAATCGGTCAAGAGAATAACCATACAAAATAATTTAATCCATTTTCAATGAATGCGATTTTATGTTTATTTTACTTGGGCAAGTCCCAAGGTCTAACACAAGGAGGCAAAGGAACAACCTAGAATTATGTCTATCAAAATTCGTGTGCGGTTTTCAAGACGATATTTTTTTTGGAACTTTTAATGCAATAAAGGATGCAAAATGCAATTTCAGCCTATTTTAGGGATTAAAATGTAAATTATGCTCAAACGATGTCTGAAAAATATGAAACTTGGCCACGATGCAAAATATAATGAAATGAATGCACTGTAAGTTTTTTGGAATTTTTGGATGCAAGATGAATTTTTTATGAATTTTTAAATGCAAACAGAATGAATTTCAATATTTAATTATAATAAATATTAAATTTAATTATTTTTAAGGAACAAAATTATCTAAGTGATGGATCTTAGAAAAATTCTAAACCTCGAAGATGTGAGATTTAATACCTATTAAAAATTAAACACTGAAATATGCAAAATGATTTTACAGGCAAATTATGCATGCAAATGCAAATATTTTTGGGCACAATGTCAAGCATAATTAACTCTACAATAGGTGATTTTTCGGGAATTCTTAGAGCAACGGTTAATCAATGGCAAATTTAAGAGCACGGAATGGGCAAAATTTGTAATTTTCCACAAAATAATTAATTATTAATTAACCAATGATCACAAAAATATCCACAATATGTCAAACTGGAGAGAATTTAAATGGCAAACATCATGCTATTTTTGATAAGTAAAATATGCAATGTAGAGGTCTAAACTTAATGTAGAACACATGAGTATTTCTGCAATAAAATAAATAGATAAATAAAGAATAGTGGGGGACCTAGAGATAATTACCAGTAATTGAGGGGGGTGTCTTGCAAATTTTCCAAGGGGCACGTGCGCACCTTGGAATGGATGGACTGAACTGCAATAAGGAAATCTCCGAGGGGGCTTCGCAATTTGCCCACGGGTCACGTTCAACGCACGTGACCCTGGGTGACGCTGGCTGACATCCCCCCACGCACGTGCCTTGCACGTGCGAGGGGTCTCGAGCTCCGTGCTCTACTGCTGACTGTCGCGGTGAGGCGGAAAGGGCGGAGGGCGATCAATCAAGGTGTAGACGGGTGCTAGCCCTTTGCTAGTGGCAGTGGATCGCGAGAGGAGCCCGATGAAGGAGCAGCTCCTGGAGACTTGTCAGGCGAAGGAGTGCTGGCGTCGATCAGCCATATGCGTTGCAACAGGTGTAGGTGACGGAGAGGCGGAGACGTTGGTCGTCGATGGTGGGCGTGATGTTGATGACGATGGAGCTCTGGAGTGGTGTTGACAGGGTGTTGTCGGTGATGAAGTCGGCCGGAGATGAAGTCCACGCAAAGGCGGTGGTGGGACGAAGCGAGATGAAATGGTTGTAGGGGTCGTAGAAGTCGTAGGCTCGACGACCGTTAGCCGGAGCTGAAGCAGCGAAGCTCGGAGGGGGCGGTCGCCGTAGGCTGCAACGAGCCAGAGAGTCTCGGATCTCGCCGCGAAGAGGGCTAGGCCGGGATGTCACCACCGGCGGAGGAGCCCTCTTCCCGGAATCGACGGATATTGGTTTAGGTTACGACGAGGGTTTAAATAGGCTGAAGTAGCTCGCGAGGGAAGGAAGGTTGGTGGAGGGCGATTTGATGAGGGAGCGATCTGTGATGATGAGGATTCAATCGCGTGCGATTGGATTGCGTGATGAGGAAACGAGATCGGCGATGGAGTAGAAATCGGAGGTTGGTAGGGATGAGCATTGGGCTGGGCGGCCCGTCCCAGCCTGAAGCCCAGCCCAAAAAGCCCGGCCCGGCCCAAGCCCAAACGAACATTGGGCCGGGCTTGGGCCTAAATTTTAGGCCCGGAATTTTTGGGGCCGGGCTCGGGCATGGCTTGGCCCAGCCCGACCCGGCCCACGGGCCCGACCCGAAGATGGCCCGAACCCTTCTCATATCCTACACATATGGAAACTCTCACCTGTCATGCACACTCTATTCATGTATCCTATCTTCATACAATTTTTATAAATCAAGAAAGTCATGTGTGTGACATATGAGTTGATGATCATTGTATTTCATTTCAGGATTAATTTTCTTAATTAGTCTATGTCTTAGATTATGGTGATTATCCTTAAATTTTTTAGTGTTTATTTTTTCCATTATAATATTTTCTATTATTTAACCTTTACCCAATATGAGCATTATGCCCATTTTTCTATCATGTAGTGCCTAGTGCACCTGTTGTTGTTAACTGTGTAAACTTGGTTAACTCTTTCAATTTCTGTAACGAGAGATGTTTATGGTATATAACATTGAGTGAAATTGTATAAAATGAGAAATCATCTCCGGTAGAATTGAGTTTGACTTGTTTCACAAGTACTATGGCATATGTTTTAGCTCGTCTAACTTGAATTGAGATTGACTTTAAACACAAACTCAAAGTTAATAATATATAATAGGTTAAGATGGGCTGACCCGACCCAAGCCCGACCCATAGGAATTGGGCCGGGCCTGGGCTTGGGTCGAACCAAAAGAAATTTTGCAGGCCTAGGCCCGGCCCAAGGCCCGAAGTTTTTAAGTGGGCTTGGGCCTGGGCCCTTCAGGGCCCGGCCCAACCCGACCCATGCTCATCCCTAGAGGTTGGCAGAGATTTCGGGGGACGGGCGGCGATCGGATTGGGAAAGGGGGCTGTGGGGAAGAAAATGGAAGGTGGCCGTCCGATCGGCCGAGATCGGACGACCACGATGTTGACGCGTGGCGGCTAAGAAAGAGGTGGCGAGCGGCACGTGCGTGGTACGTGCCTAGGTGGCATGTGCTTCGCACGTGCGGGATCTTTTAATTATTTTTTTTTATAAAAACGAATTAATAATAAAGCCAAAAATGATTGACACGTGGCAGCTCGAGGAGCTGCCACATGTCACCCCAAAAATTCGAAAAATAAATAATTTGTAAAATCAAAAATAAATAGCAAACGACCTCGGAGCGAAAAGTTTCTTCACAAAATTTGCTCGTCTCGATGAGATCTACAACTTTCATGAAGACATCAAATCCAAAATCAATCAATTAGACAAAGTGATATTTTTGGAGTATCCCATATACATATAATACCTTCATTTTTGGGTTTTATAATTTTTTTGTCATTTTTAAACCAGATAAAAATCCAAAAAAATATGATAAAATCAAAGATAAATAATTACACATTAATCTATTTTTTTGGATTTTTATTAATTTATAAAAAGAATAGATAAAATAAAAGATGAAAAAGACCAATTTTGTACAATCGGTTAGTGAAGACTCAGACTCAATTTGTTTCTTTGATTTCAAGCTCAATTTGGATTTTTATACATTAAAAAAAAACTTTCATCAAAGAAGACAAATAAAAAAGAAATGAACTAAAATAGGTTAAATATGTACATAAAATAATAGGTCAAAAACCACTAA
Source organism: Ottelia alismoides (assembly GCA_037367405.1). NCBI lineage: Eukaryota > Viridiplantae > Streptophyta > Magnoliopsida > Alismatales > Hydrocharitaceae > Ottelia > Ottelia alismoides. The sequence continues at coordinate 550,426 of JAZKJV010004130.1, read as the reverse complement.
AATACAAAATGTACAAAAGAGACCCAAAATCCAACTTTTACATATGAGCTCCGAATCACTTGAACTTGGTCTTGTTTTGAAGCTAATTGAATGTATATTAGTTCAAAAGTGAGTAGGATCAAAACGGACACTGGATGAGGAAGATATGAGGTTTTTAGTCCGGAAATCCCGAAACTAGGGTTTGGGTTTTTGGTTCACTTATTTGGGTTAGTGTTTTTTTTGTATTTTTCATTTATTCTTGTTAGTGATTGACGAGTTCAAAAACACGCTTGTTAAAAGATGTTTATTTATTGTCGTGCGTAAAATGATATGTCGTTCGTGTTAAAATGATTTGTCGTACGTTGTAGGCGGCAATCGGAATAGGTCAAGAAAATAACCACACAAAATATTCGTCAATTTTAATCAATGCGGTTTTATGTTTATTTTACTTGGGCAAGTCCCAAGGTCTATCACAAGGAGGCAAAGGAACAACCTAGAATTATGTCTATCAAGATTTGTGCGTGGTATTCGAAGCGGTTTTTTTGTGTAATTTTTAATCCAATAAAGAATGCAAAATGTAATTTTGGCCTATTTTAGGGACTAAAATGTCAAGTATGCTCAAACGATGTCCGAAAAATATGAAACTTGGCCACAATGTAAAATATGATGAAATGAATGCACTATAAGTTTTTTGGAATTTTTGGATGCTATATGATTTTTTTATGAATTTTTAAATGAAAACGAAATGAATTTCAATATTTAATTATAATAAATACTAAACCTAATTATTTTCAAGGGATAAAATTATCTAAGATCTGTCACAAGGTAATATATCTCAGAAAAATCCTAAACCTCGAAAATGTGAGATTTAATATCTATTAAAATTCAAACATTGAAATATGCAAAATGATTTTTACAGGGTAAACTATGCATGCAAATGCAATTCTTTTTGGGCATAATGTTAAGCACAATTAACTCTACAATATGTGACTTTTTGGGGATTTTCAGAGCAACGGTTAATTAATGGAAATTTTAAGAGCATGAAATGGGTAAAATATGCAATTTTTCACAAAACAATTATTTATTAATTAATCGTAAACCACAAAAATGTCCACAATATGTCAAAATGTAGAGAATTAAATGACAAATATCATGTTATTTTTGGATAAATAAAATAATGCAATAAAGAGGTTTAAAACTAAAGGTAGAGTTAGGGATACAGATGCAAATATAAATATAATAAATAAAAGTGCAAGAGGGGGACCTAATTGTAATTACCAAGAATAGGGGGCCTTTCTGCAAAATTACCAAGGTAGCATGTGGCTTGCACGTGCTCCTTGGGCGGTTGGATAGGTGCGCAAATACGAGGAGATCCGGGGTGTCTGCTGCAAATTAACCCATGGTCACGTGCAAAGCACGTGACCTGGGTAATGTCCTGCGGGTTCCCCCGCCACGTGCCTCACAGGTGAGGCAGGGGCCTCGGGCTCCGTGCCCGGCAGTGAGGGGCGGTGGCCCTGGTGGTGTGCGAAGGGGCCCGACCAAGGGAGGCGGAGGCAGGCCAGTTGGCTAAGGTGGTGCGTGCGGCGTGGCACTGCGCTGGAGTGGAGGAGTGGCCGAGCTCCGGTGGTTGTTGATGATGATGGAGGTGGAGACGGCTCTGGTGGTTGTCGATCGAGAAGGCAGAGGCGTACGGTGAAGTCGATGACGCGGGTCGATGTCTCGACGGAGTTAACCGGAGTAAGTCGGAGGAGAGGTGGTAGGCTCGACGCCAATGACGGAGGTGCTGATGACGGTGGTCGTTGATGAAGATACGTTGGCGACGTTGGAGGCGAGGTGAGGCATTGTCGAAGGCGGCGTAGCGTCGCTGAAGACGAGGCGATGAAGCTGATGGCCGGAGGTGTCGATGAAGGCGGAGATATCGTAGTTGATAGAGGCGAAGTTGGAAAGGAGTTCAGGCGTTGAAGTCTATGGAGAGGCGGAGTTGTTGACGTTGATGAAGATAACGCGTTGGCTCAACGACTATGCTAGAGCTTGGCAGGTCGACGGGGTGGTGCTGCGACGAGCTTTGGAGTGCTCGGATCTCGCCGGGGAGGCGACGCGGTGCTATCACCGCCACGAAGGAGCTCCGAGGTGCAATCGGCGGATGATTTGATGAATAGAGTTCGGCTATTATCTTTTCAATTTTAGTTGGTGATAAATCAATCTTTGAAAAATAATTAGCGAGCTTCGAAGATTTTGTTAAAGACTGTCTCGAATTCCTATGACTAGTTGCATCTACTTTCAGCCAGTATAGGTTTAAGTACGGATCATGAAACGACTACCCGTGTTACTTAAGGATGGAGCCTTACACAATTTCCTTTAAACCACCCACTCTGCTAAGGAAGTCCGGACCGTTTACCGGCTACCCGTATTCCTCACTAGAAAGTAGCTAATCGTTTTTAAAATCAGTAGTCTGAATGAAAATGTCGGAGCTTGGTTCTAACCTTAAGTGTCGTCTCTCGCTCACTCATAAAAATAAAAGCATCCAAGGTCGGGGTTGCTCTCCCGCAAAAAATCTTGATTTTATGGGTTATTTAATGTCGCTATGATTAGCAACCCCAATTTTAATTAGATGATTACTGAAGAATTTAAGAGAGCAGAAATACATGTCTACCGTCCAATCTCAATTTCCTTTTAGAATTATGCGACAACACAAGAGGGAGAAATTCAGGAAAAGCCAACGCACGCGAAAATGGATGATGTATGCTCAGTTAGAAGACTTACAGTGAATCCTCGCAATCTTCATGTGGGATGCTAGCCAGAAATTTTAAAAATTAATCTAAATTAATGCAAACCGATGAAAAAATGCACCTAGAAGAAAGCTCTATTAGCGAGTAAGAATTGAGTTAAATTTGGCTAAATTGAACGATCTAATGTGCGTTTCAATTAATAGTGAAGTGTGGCCTAATTCCTACGAGCACAATCAAAAATTAAAATGCTCTGAGAGCCGTATGTGCAGGTCTATCCTAATCGCCACTCAAGTCGGGCCCTACCCTCACCGGAGAGTGAAACAGGTCACGACACACCACAGAAGAAAGTGTATGGTCTTTTTACACACGTGAGGGTCCAAACGGACACCGCTATAAATGAGCAATTAATTACAGAAATTTAAGAGTTTGCAGAAATTAAAAACCTAGACTCTACGCTCTCTCATGACTCGACTCGATCTTAAATTAATTGCATATTTTTCAGAAGTCGATGAAGATGCTTCGGTTTCTTGAAAAACTGCTCCACGTACGCCGGGTACCTCGCAAGAAAAATAAGAGAGAATATGTAAGAGAGTGACGAATAATAAAATAAATAAGAAAATAAATGCTTAAAATAAATGTAGGAAAAAAATGGAATTTACAGTGAAAAATTCAGGGGTCAGACTACCTGAATGTGGAAAACCGATTAAAATTTTTAAAACACAAAACTAAGCCATTTGCCTCCCCGACAACAGTGCCATCTGACGAGTCTGATATTGCACGTGTTAAAGATGTGTATTTAATCGTGCCAAAAAAATGATGATTTGTTGTTTCATTGTAGACGACAATCGGAATCAGTCAAGAGAATAACCACACAAAATATTAATCAATTTCCAATGAATGCAGTTTTATGTTTATTTTACTTGGACAAATCCCAAGGTCGAACACAAGGAGGGAAAGGAACAACCTAGAATTATGTCTATCAAAATTCGTGCGCGGTTTTCAAGGCAGTCTTTTTTTTAGAATTTTTAATGCAATAAAGGATGTAAAATACAATTTCGACCTATTTTAGAAATGAAAATGTAAATTACGCTCAAACGATGTTCGAAAAATATGAAACATGGCCACGATGCAAAATATGATGAAATGAATGCACTATATTTTTTTGGAATTTTTGGATGTAAGATGAATTTTTTATGAATTTTTAAATGCAAATAGAAGAATTTCAATATTTAATTATAATAAATATTAAACCTAATTATTTTCAAGGAACACAATTATCTAAGATCTATCACTAGGTGTTGGATCTAAAAAAAATCTAAACCTCAAAGATGTGAGATTTAATTCCTATTAAAAAGTCAACACTGAAATATGCAAAATGATTTTTATAGGCAAACTTTGCATGCAAATGCAAATCTTTTTGGGCACAATGTCAAGCAAAATTAACTCTACAATTGGTGATTTTTCGGGAATTCTTAGAGCAACGGTTAATCAATGGCAAATTTAAGAGCACGGAATGGGCAAAATTCGCAATTGTTCACAAAATAATTAATTATTAATTAACCTATGATCACAAAAATATCCACAATATGTTAAACTGTAGAGAATTTAAACGACAAACATCATGCTATTTTTGGATAAATAAAATATGCAATGTAGAGGTCTAAACTTAGTGGGGAACACATGGGTATTTCTGCAATAAAATAAATAGATAAATAAAGAACAGTGGGGGACCTAGAGATAATTACCAGTAATTGAGGGGGGTTTCTTGCAAATTTTCCCAGGGGTACGTGCGCAGGTGATGAATACCCATTCATCACTCTTTATTCTTTTATTTTAGCTACAAAACCTATGCAAAACACATGCATATTCTTGTAAATAGCAATAAGTATCATCTTGCATGCATTGTGTAAATATGCATAATTAGCATGTTTTTGTGCATAAATAAAAGAATAAAGTAATAAAAGAAAAAGAGGGAGATATTTAGAATAAATATTGAGTGACCTAATCCCAAGGGAGGGCTCAGCACGGGCCTGACCGCAAAAGAACCAAGTAGAGAGAAATATGGAAGCTCATGTATGTACATAAACCGATGTATATAAATAAAATTATTTTCCTCTTAATAAAAATAAAAATTGGTGTTTATTTATTTGTCTATATTTGTAAATATAAAACTAAAATAAAAATAAGAAAAATAAAAGAAAAATAAAATAAATAAAATTTCCTTCTTTATTGTACATAGACCATGTGTTTAAAACCACACATCTATTTATTTTCCTCTTGTAAATAAATAATTAAAATCCCTTAAAAATATTTTCAAATTTCACATTTTATGGTGTAAATAAATAAAATAAGAACTAGAAAAATAAAAAGAAATAAAAAGAAATAAAATAAAAATCAAAATCCACATTGTATATATACCATGTACATATTTCTATATATCTATTTATTGCACCTATGTAAATAAATAATAAAAATCAAATAAAAATACCCTTTTATTCCAATTTTTGTTCTATAAATATATAAAATATAAAATTGCAATAAATTGTATAAAAATAAATAATTAAAAATCAAAAATAAAAAATACATATGTATATACCTGTATATAATAATAATATTTTGTAAATACATAAATTATTTTTCAAAAGAATAAATAAAAATCACTAAAAAATAATTTAAAAATAAATAAACATTTTTCATGTTTTGACTTTTTTTAAAATAAGGCCATTTATTATTTTAAATTGAATTATCAAATCTTTAATAATTGGCGCGCTCTGATTGGTCCACGGGGGATGTTGACCCCCGGTCAACTCCCCCCCTGGACCATTTCCCCTGCGGATCTCACGCGCGACCCGACTTCGATTAATTTCCCAAACCAGATTCGATCACCGTTTACCCAAACCCCAGGTCCTAATTATTCCCCACTGATCCGAGATCCACGCCTGAGCATCCGCCTAGGGATCCGTGCTTCACGGAACCCTGCCTGAACTCCTCTTCTCGGACCTGCAGTGGTATTTAGCTGAACCTCCACCACACCTTTTCACGCATCCTTGGTTGTGCCCTTTCGTCCCTGGAGCTCCACCTTAATCCCCAGAGTGACAGCTGCGCGAGGGAGGCGTCGAAGTGAAGAGAGAGAGCCTCCAGCTATCGATCCGGCGACGTATGCCGCCGTGCGCCGCCGCGAGGTGCGCTTAGCCTCGGAACTCGACGCTTCCTCGAGGCCAGGACCCCCAGAGCTCCGCGAACTCGTCCCCAGTCTATTTGCACCCGCCAGGTAAACCTAATTCTTCCTAGTTTTCTTCAATTTTTGATTACGCCCAATTCGACCCATCTCCGTCTCCGACCGATTCTACCCACTCCGATCATCCATTTCGTCATCGGAACCTACCGTCACACTCACGAGACCCCTCTCCACATTCTTCACCCATGCACCCACCTTGGCTCGCCCCAGAGCCAAGGCTCGACCTTCATCGTCGTCGCCTCGCCAGAGGTCGCCCATCTCGACTCGCCATCCACCCATTCCACCTCTAACTTGGTTGAGGCAGTTTGCCCTCGACACAGGAAGCTTCCTAGGCTATTTTGCAGGCGAATGCGACCCATCTGAGGGTCGAGACTCTTCAGCCCAGGAGCTTTCTCCCTCCGCCATCGCCGGGTGGCTTCGGTGGACCCGGCATCATCGGAGGATCCCAGTAGCTGCGGAGCATTGAGGCGATCACATTCCACCTTCCAGCAGCTCCCAAGGAGGCCCCCACCGCGCATCCGGAGCCGGCGAAGCTCGCCGACGAGCAGTTCTTGGAGGACCCTCCTCCGTCGTCCGATCATCCCCTACGTCCCAGATTCGATCCTAGCCATCCATTTGAAGGGACCCAGCCACCGTCAGATCTTCTTGGGGTGCCAGGACCGTCCATCCATATGAAGGGTTAGCCACGCATCTCAGCCTTCCGATCATCCACGTGGCATCCCTTCGGCCCTCCGATAATAAGGGGTAATTTATACTTAGCCCCCTGTCATTTTATTTTTACAATATAGTCCTATAAATATTTTAAGTAGTTGTTTTTATTTTGGGTTATTTGCACTCTGGACCTTTATGTTCTTTCAATTTGCAATATAGTCCTTCTATACGTGGTCCACGTGCATCGACACGTGAGCTCGTGGATAAATTGCATATTCTATCCTATAGTTCTTGGTTGTTAAGGTTTGCATTTTTATAAATAGAATTTACAGTTATACCCCTCCGTGCCTGATTCACGTGCTTCGCGCGTGATTTCTGGGGATTTTTGCACAAGGGCCCTTGCGGTTTCTTGCCGTTTTATTTGTTGGTCCTTGGAATTACTTTTTATTGCATTTAGGTCCCTGTGCACTGTGAGCCTTGGTTTTATTTAAATAAAATAGCAAATTAAACCCAAATTGCGTGAAATTTGGACGTGTCTCCTCCCACTGTTTAAAAATTTTCCTAATTTTTGGGTACATTTTTGGGGCTTTTTAGTATTTTTAAAAAAAAATCAAAAACAGTAGTTTTTACCTCTGTCCAGATTAGAAAATCATAAAAATATAAAAACTCTTTTAAAAATTCTAGAAAAATTAGGAGTTGTTAATTTGTTGTGTTTGAATTTCTGTGAAATTTTGGCTATTTTTGGATATTGAAAAACCTTAAAAATTAAAAAAACACTTAAAAACTTATAAAAATTCTAAAAAATTGTAGAAAACTCAAAAATTAATAAACTTTTTTTCTAAATTTTCCTTATGGTGTCTATTTCTCATAAAAATTAACTTCAGGCTGTTATAGGACTATTTGATATTTTTCATGGCCTTTTGAAGTCTGGCTGGACAGATTGTTCATGTTTTGGTCTTTATTGATTTTTAGAAAATTCTATGAAAATTGGAAAAATCTCAAAAATTCACCAAAAACATTAAAAAACTTGAAAAGCATAAAATATTTTTGTTTGCATTTTTGTAGCATTTTTGAGTGATTAAATAATTTGAGGTGTTTGCTTATTTTTCTCCTTTTCTTATTTTCACCTTTATTGAAAATCCATATATATATATAAACCACCAAAAATACTTGTTTTTGCTTTATTTTATTTTTGACTACTTCGTAGGCCGCAAGGCCAACTCGTGCTCTCTGAGTCCGACCCTGGGTGCTACATCAGGCTAATCTCATAGCCAGGACCACTATTTTTGCTTTTATTGTTTTATCTTGTTGATTGGTGGTCTGCTCTTTAGTTTTCTTGATCGACCGGATTTCTCTGTCTGGACTGAACTGCAATAAGGAAATCTCCGAGGGGGCTTTGCAATTTTCCCACAGGTCACGTTCGACGCACGTGACACTGGGTGACGCTGGCTGACGTCCCCCCACGCACGTGCCTCGCATGTGCGGGGGGTCTCGGGCTTCGTGCCCGACTGCTGGCTGTCGCGGTGAGGCGGAAAGTGCGGAGGGCGATCAGCCAAGGTGTAGACGGGTGCTGGCCCTTTGTTGGTGACGGTGGCTCGCGAGAGGAGCTCGGTGAAGGAGTAGCACCTGGATACTTGGCCGGTGAAGGAGTGCTGGCGTTGATCAGCCGTATGCGTTGCAGCAGGTGTAGGCGATGGAGAGGCGGAGACGTTGGTCATCGATGGTGGGCATGATGTTGATGACGACGGAGCTTTGGAGTGGTGTTGACGGGGTGTTGTAGGCGATGAACTCGGCCGGAGATGAAGTCCACGCAAAGGCGGTGGCGGGACGAAGAGAGATGAAATGATTGTCAGAGTCGTAGAAGTCGCAGGCTCGACGGTCGTTAGTCAGAGCTAAAGCAACGACGGTCGGAGGGGGCGCTCGCCGTAGGCTGCAACGAGCCAGAAAGGCTCGGATCTCGCCGCGAAGAGGGCTAGGCCGGGCTGTCACCACCGATGGAGGAGCCCTCTTCCCGAAATCGGTGGATATCGGTTTAGGTCATGACGAGGGTTTTAAATAGGCTGAAGTAGCTCATCGGGAAAGTAAGGTCGGTGGCGGGTGATTTGACGAGGGAGCGATCTGGGATGATGAGGATTCAATCGTGTGCGATTGGATTGCGTAATGAGGAAACGAGATCGACAATGGCGGAGAAATCGAAGGTTGACGGAGGTTTCAGGGGACGGGCGGTGATCGGATTGGGAATGGGGGCTATGGGGAAGACGATGGAAGGTGGCCGTCCGATCAGCCGAGATCGGACGACCACGATGTTGATGTGTGGCGGCTAAGAAAGAGGTAGCAAGCGGCACGTGCGTGGCACGTGCCTAGGTGGCATGTGCGTCGCATGTGCGGGATCTTTTAATTAATTATTTTTTTATAAAAAACAAATTAATTCTAAAGTCAAAAATGGCTGTCACCTAGCGGCTCTAGGAGCCGCCACGTGTCAGCATCACAAAACATTCAAAAAATAAATACTTTGTAAAATAAAAAATAGATAGCAAACAACCTCGGATCGAAAAGTTTCTTCATGAAAATTGCTCATCTCGACGAGATCTACAACTTTCATGAAGACACCAAAATCAAAATCGATCAATTAGATAAAGTGATATTTTTGGGGTATCCCATATACATAGAATACCTTGATTTTTGGGTTTTATAACTTTTTTGTCATTTTTATATGAGATAAAAATCCGGAAAAAATATGATAAAATCAAAGATAAATAATTACACATTAATCTAATTTTTTTAGATTTTTACTAATTAATAAAAAGAGATAAAATAAAAGATGAAATGACTAATTTTGTACAGTCGGTTAGTGAAGACTCGGACTCAATTTGTTTCTTTGATTTCAAGATCAACTTGGATTTGGATTTTTGCGTATTTTAATAAACTTTCATCAAAGAAGACAAATGAAAAAGAAATGAACTAAAATATGATTAAATATGTACATAAAATAATAGGTCAAAAATCGCTAAAATACAAAATGTATAAAAGAGACCCAAAACCCATCTTTCACATATAAGCTCCGAATCACTTGAACTTGATCTTGTTTTGAAGGTAATTGAATGCATATTAGTTCAAAAATGAGTAGGATTAAAGCAGACACTGGATGAGGAATACATGAGGTTTTTAGTCCGAAAATCTTGGAGCTAGGATTTGGGTTTTTGGTCCACTTATTTGGGTTAGTGATTTTTTTGTATTTTTCATTTATTCTTGTTAGTGATATGTACATAGTGGAGTGTCTTTGGGTCATTTGAAGTTAGCATGAATGAGTTAAAAATCAGGGAAGTTAGGCTATTTAAGGTTAATTTTGGCTCGGATTTTTGGCTTCTTTTTTTGTGCATAAAATGGATAAAATGCAATTCTTATGAAAACATGCATGAATGCTAATTATGAAGAATAAATGAAGTCATGCTGATGATTTTGAGGGATTTGAGCTTAATTAATGCGATGATGAGACACGTTCCTCCCGCAATCCTCGATGATGATCCAAGCCTTGAATCTACTGATTGCGGCCAACGAAATCCGTCGATGGAGATCCATGGGCAATCGAAGAGACATCACAATGACGTGGAGACGATTGCTTGTTCCCTCAAAGCACAAGGTGGACGGACACCTTAGAGAGAGAGAGGACGAGAATGAGAGAGAGATAGAGTAGGCGTGTACTCTTCATGTATTTTGTATTATTGTAGCTTGAAGAGGCTAGGGTTGCCCTCTTTATATCTAGTTTGGAAGTCCATGGATCACAATCTATGGCATATACAAAATCAATGGTTAGATTGACATGTATATTAAATCAATGGCCATGATAATTGTTGTTCAAAAACAACAACATATTAATTTATATTAAATTAAATATATGTTGCATTATCATCAATATAATTTAATTCAATAAAATTAATAAATAATCACAAGATAATGATATGATAATTAAAAAGATAATTATCCACCTATTAATTAAAAAGATAATAGTTGTTTGGTGGATTTTCCTCTTTTTAATTTATATCATTATCTCTTATTTATCTTGCAACATTATCCACTAAATTAATTCTAAATCAATTAATGTATATTTATTACAAAATTATTCAATATATTAATTCCCAATTAATTAGTGAATATTTCAATTATGCTATTGAAAGTATGTGAATCATATTCACAACCCAAACTAAATAGTAAATTACATTTCCAATTAATTGCTTAATGTGAATCCAATTCACATTAACAATTAACAAATTCTATTTACAAAGGTGCTCTGTATCTAATATATTATAAATCACATTTATAATATATACACAGATATTATGGACAACACTATCCACAATCTACATCTCCTTGATAATTAAATCCCATTTAATTATCTCGGATAATCATTCTCATAATATGAATCTCATTCACATTATTCTTGATAATTAAATCTCATTTAATTATCAACATCTTGTTGCATGGATACATAATTCATCAAATGAATTATTCTCGAACTCCTTCAAGAATAATGTGCTTTCTCCGTAGATACTTGGAGATAAGGAGATGGCGATTGTATTGTCCCACGTATAGTGACTTGGATGTTAAGATCTCATCTCAAATCCAGATCTTACGTACCTCCCACAGATGCTTGATTATATCAAGATCGCAAATCTAATCTTCTCCTTGCATCTGAATCTAATTCAGACCAATGTCCACCACTTGGATCAAGATCAGATTGCTTCTCTATTGAGAGGAGTCACTAAAATCCAGACATGTTTCATCACTCCCTCGGAATGGAAACATCGTGGTTATACAATCGTTTATGATCACATCACCCTCAGGTATTCCCAATAATTGTACATCCTGCATACTGGAAGATCAATGATCAACCTGAAGATGTAGATCAATTTTACACTGTCTTCTTCAGCGTTTGATCACCAATTTTCTCAATCTTGGTCATTGGGATTCGGTATCGATCGTATGCTTTCCCAAAGCACATATCATACCTTCAAATTCTTGTCATGCTTCCAAAGCATGACGACCATGCATGGAATTTGATCGGTCCCAATACCTCATGAGTGATCTCATGTCTTCCGATTCATAACTGAACCTGTATGATCCCTTTGAGAGATCATATTACTTATATGCCCTTACATGCACACCAACGCGTCGGTGTATAGACCTTGGTTAGGTCATCAACCTATTGGTCTGCCAAATGTACATACTCAGACATATAGTAACACATCTGTCTCCGGTCAGAGGATGTGTGCCTATGCTGTGACAGCATCCAACATAGGACTTAGGTTATCTCGATCTCGTTAAGTCAACCCTTTGACCTAACTAATCTGACACGTTCGAATCACTATTCCCATGCAGAGGACCTACATCAAGAGGTCGGTCAGATATCAGCCTATGTGAGAAAGGATTGCCATCTCCTCCTCAGGTTGGAGATGATCTCTTAATGATCATTTGACGGTGCTTGATGAGTCCTCTATCTAACTCTTTAGATATTCATCCAAACACCAGCCTCTATGATTCATTTAATGAATCAACAACTATATGATCATCAAGATGGCCATGGTACATAACCCTAATTGTACAGAGGGACCTATTATGCAAATTATTTATTCTTCATTTCAGATCAGGGAATGATATGTGCAATAACATTTATTGCATAATGGCTCGTCGTGGGCTCGCATGTCCAACAAGTCCTCCCCCAATTCCCCATTCATTTATGGTTAGCCTCTGTAGGTCACCAAGGCTCGGTCGTCAGCTCCGCCTACCAAAGCTACTAGCGCAGCTGCTCCGCCACTCGCCTTCGTCCACTATCATCTCCACTCCAACCACTGAGTACACATCACCGTTCCATCTAGTCGCCTTGCAGCTCAGCCTCCGCTGCGACCCTTAGTCGTATGTCGGTTGAGAAGATGCTTTGCTTTGTTCATGCCCTCTGCTTCCTAACTGAAGTTCCACTCCTGTCACCATTGTATCAAGGACAAGCCCTTGATCCAACGGTCCTCAATACGCCACGTGTTCGTGCCTAAGTCCACCTCCTCACCTCGAGGCTCGATCGTCCAGACCTCCTCTCTCAACCATGTATAGGTTCGGGTCTCCGAGCCTTTGCCTCAGTCCGAACCTCGAGGCTCGGTCCCTCCAAACTATAGGAAGCCACCATGTAGGCTCGAAATGCCAAGACTCAGCCTCGCTGCCCCCGAGCCTCCGCCTCTTCCACCGAACCATATTCAACACGTGATTGTGGAAAATTTTCACCCATAACCCTGATTGTTTTGATATTACATAAGAGTCTCCCGTCACCTCAATTTCACGTCGCATACATGATGCACAGGATAAATTGCAGAACATGCCCTTGGGTTTTGAAGAAACAACAGAAAGACCCCCGTACCAGGGATAATTTATATAAAGGCCCACACGACTTCCAAAAATCATAGATAAGTCCCTATAGGGACTCTTTTGATATTAAAATTTCTATTTTTCCTGCATTTTAGCCCCTACAATTTCATTTGAGCATAACTTTGTCATGTGAACTCCATTTTTAGTATATAATATGTTGATTTGAAGCGATTTTCATGCTCTATTATTTTGGTTAATTTTTGGACCATTCTGAGGTTATTTAGTGATGATTATTACTCGAGGTGCCTAATAATCTATATAGGATTTATTTGCCATACTTTTGTGTTCAATTTTTGAGAAAAAATTCATCTAATTGCAGGGGTTTGATTAATTACCTCCATGATATTTGATGATTATTTGGAGTACTTGTGCATGGAATTTGGAGATCTATTTTTCAAAGAAATATTTGGATATTGATTGTAATTAATCACAAGGTTTGATTCTTGATATCTTAGTCTATAGCTTGGGGTCATTTTGATTATCTCTCTTGAATTTAATCCTTATTGATATGCGATTAATTTTTGGGACCAATTGATTATTTTCATCAATGATTGAGCTCTATAATCACATATTCTGACCTTCATTTTCTCTATTTATTTTACATCGCATTTTCATTACATTGTGTCACATTTTTCCCACATAGAAATTAATCGAACTTTTAATTAATTAATTAATTTAAAACCACACAACTAAAAAGAATTAATCCCTGTGTTCTACCTTGGTACAATTACCAAGTAAAAATACTCCACAACATTCAAAGATTGTGGTTTTTATTGAATCGAAATTCGTCTCGTATACTACAATTATCGATTATTAGAGATGTGATTTTCAAGCTCATAACCCCATTCTCTTTTCTTCTATTTTTACTCATGTAAATATAACATGTAGTGTAAATAAATGTGTAAAAATTGTAAAGAGAACCCTCGAAAATTTGTATGTTATGTTTGGGTCCAGTCCAACTCAACCCACGTGCTGTCCCATGTGAGTTGCTCATTTGCATTTTTACCTTGGGACTTTTTATAATTGTAATCTAATATTTAAATTCAACAGTTTAGTTGTAAAACTTTGGGTATTTTGCATTTTAGTACCTACCTTTATTTTTAATTGCAAATATACGCTTGTTAGTTCATCCATTTTTGCTTGTTTCCTTATTTTTATGAATAGCATCTATGCTCCAAAAAATATGGAAAAATAAGGTTAAGTGCATGCTTGCATACAATTTTACACTATATTTTTATATTTGCATTTTCAACATTTTACCTATTTATAAAAAAATGAAAATGGCATGTTTTATCCTTGTCTGGCTTTAAAAATTCCAAAAAAATAAAAAAAAACTTTTTGAAAATTCCACAAAAAGTATATTCTATATTATATATTTGACTGCTTTAGACTAAAACTCCCTAAAATAGAAAAAGAAAATGATTAACAATTTTAAAACTCCAAAATCCTTTTAACATATAAAAAAATCACCAACAATTCCAAAAATATTAATTTCTGTTATGTAATTTCTTATATTATAGATATCAAAAAGATTTGGAGAAATTTGACATTTTCTGCTATTTTTAATCTTTGAATCAATTCAGGCTATTTATTTGGTCCCTGTTTGCGGATATTTTTTACTTTAAAAAATATGAAAATTAGCAAAAATATCTAAAAATCACAAAAATCATAGAAACTTATAAAAGACGTAAAAACATTTTATTATACAATTTTTGTTTAGTTAATTGTATTTATAACTATATTACTATGTATTATATATAATATATATAAGCCTATATTATATATTAAAAAGATAAAGAAAAATTAAACATCATAAAATACGAAAAGAAAGTAATACATATATATAAAGTAAAATCCATAAAAATATATGATTAAAACCCACACAAAAGCACAATAAAAGACAAGAGAAAGGAAAAGTTTGCACTTTATTGCACAGTCTATCATGTTTTCTCCATGTGTTCGACCTCTGCATGCTTTCATACTATACACATGTTTTTGTAGAGTGAAATAAATTGTAACTCACAGTTTTGGTGATTCATTGATTATTCATATGTTATGGGTAATTGTTGTCTTAATTCAGGTTTCGTGAGCGCTCAACTCGACGACAATTATATCTTTGCCATCCAGGGGATATTATTTTAGACCCTCGCAATTCGGCTAAACAAATGGCATTGTTTCCTGGGAGCAACACCACATAGATTGTATTTATTTGTTTTTTCTGTCTTGTATATATTCCTCGTTTATTTATTTTCATTTTATTTGATATTATTTGTGAACTGTCTAGCGCTCTTTCTTGTTTGAATTTGTTGTGAGGGACCGCTACATGAGGGAGGACTTCTTAGGAGGACATGTGCACCGAAGAAAGGTAGAGTCAACTTTTCTACTCAAAGCCGATAGGAGAGAGCATCAAATGAGGACTTGGAGGTTTTTTTGAAGATAGTAGAAGTTGTATTTGTATTTTATTTGATTTGTAATTTAAGTGAGAGAGAGACATTTATTTGTAATCATTAGATTCTCATGACACTTCAACACTTCACGCGGTCCATTACCCATGTATTTGTTCACTTGGGGGCCTCATCGACTTTTTTGCGATTTTTCACCTTTCTTGTATTTTATTTCACGATGTTTTGAGTTTTTGCCTTTCTTTTTATTTGTTTTGTGTGATTGAGCCCTAGCATTAGGATTTACTTGTTCGATAATTAAGTCCAAAGCCCTAAATAAAACTGTATGTACCTATAGAGTCGTGCTTGGACTTAACCTAGTCTAATTGTTTACTATTTAGATTTGAGACAAAGCGTTACGAGAGGCTCCATACAACACTTGCAGACCTGTTGTGGCGGGCACCGAGGAGTCTCCAAGACTAGACCTTCGATTTTATATCTAAATAGTTAGCATAGGGTGCTTCACGTTGATAGCCATCACTAACTTAGGGTGATTTCATCGACTTGCATCTCATATAGGGTAGTTTTCAATTCTGTTATGCATACTAAGTGGAGAAAGCTAGGAATCATTGCAAGTCTCCTGACTATGCACACATCATTAATTCCCAACTTGCATTGCTTTTCCAACCTTCTCCCTCCGATTTTGATTACCTATGATGTTAATGGAATTGGAAACTTATTAGGAGATTGCATTAAAAAGTACCAAAAAGTGATAACCTAAAATAAAATTGGGACTGCTAACTCTACCGTGCTTTTAAAATAAACATAATGGATTCATTGTTTTAGAAAGAGCAACTTCCACAATGGATTCATGTTGTAGTCTGACTGAGTGAGGTGCGTACACTCAGGACTAGAGCTCCAAACTGTGGATTTGTGCCCTAAGCGCTTGGGTCGGCTCTTGGGCTCAATTACTTGCTGCAAGCTCTTGCCTCCGACCATAGACGAAGTGATTCATGTTCAAGAGGGTGTGGTTCACTGACTTGGGTACAGTCACTATAGGAGACTACACCCGTGGGCTTGTATAACTAATTGAAAATCACCCAACTCTAAAATTAAAAAGATAAAATGACCTCCATCTTTTGTCTTCACAGTATTGAGTAGGTGAAAATGGAGTTTTCTTTGTACGTTGTTTGCGACTTTAGATCCATTTGCGTTCATCTTCTCTTTGAGTTATCAATCTCTGAGTCTTTTCTTCTTTTCTTCTTTTCTTCTATTCACTTCTTGAGTCATTTTCTTTTGTATGTGTCATGATATCAGGTCTTACTTTTCACTTCAACATCCGGATCTTTCAGCTCTTTTTTCACCCATATCACTAGATCTCTGGTTCGGTTCAAGAAGATTCTCTTCTTGAATCACAATATTGTCTTTATTCTTTCCAATCTTGAATGTCCTCCTCGTTCCCTTGTGTGTCATATTTTCTTTTCACTCAGGAATGTTGCGTTATGAGGGCTGCATTGAGGTTTGGATTACATTGCTTATTTGAGTAAGATGGGCAGAGGTGATTATGGTTGAATGGAGTATGCTCTTTTTGATGGATATGGATCTGATCTATGCATAGATATTCTTAAGGATTCTGATTTTGCATGATCAGAGGTGTGATATTCTATTGAGGATTTTTGATCTAGTATACCAGACTGAGGATGTGATCCATTTCCTTTGGCTTGATGATGATTCCTTGAATTGTGACTATCTGATCTTTATTCGACTTCGCCCATCTTGATTCAGATGTTTGATGTACGATTTGTTTATATGCTTCAAAGCAATGATGCTCGCAATCCGCATGGTTTCACTCATCTTCTTGACTGGTCTATCCTCTGTCTCTTGCCTTTCCTATCCCCGTTAGGCACTTAGAGGATTTCCATCTGATATCTGGTTCCATTTCAACTGATAATTGTTTGAAGGATTGCATTGTGACTAACATGATGATCCTTGTTCCTCTCATAGCCCTATGCCCTCCTACTGATGATTGATTGATTATTTTGAGGACTTGAGTGTAGATGCTAGCAATTCCCTGATTTCATTGACTTAGTTTGCATTACTCCCTAAGGACTATCTACAGGAGAACACACCATTCTCTTTATGATAGGTTTCACTCACTGATTGTGCTTTCGTCTCGGGGAGCACGGAATCTAGTCGTTTGATGTGTGCTGTCAGTCTTATTTTCTTATTGTGTGTCTGATCTGTCGGGACACTTAACTCATTTGAGTTTTTTATCCTTGACGGTCCTCGCAAAAATGAGTCATATTCTTCTGATTATTTCCTTCTTAGTTCACAGTGCTTCCTAACGGTTATCTACGAGATACTGTAACATCTTCAAGGACTTTGGTCTCATCTTTGACTGGGAAGTCGATCTATCACCCACTGAGACCACCTCCACTAATTTGTCTGATGGATTGAACTCCTTGGACTCTTCTCTTCTTGACGACCCTCACAAGGATGAGTTCTGTTTTAATTATTCATTACATAGCACGTATTACTCCCCAAGGATATCTACGTGAGGATACATCATTTTGTAGGTACTCGATTTCATTGCTGGTGTCTCTAATCTGGTGGAGCACGAAGTTGAGTCTTCCGATTTGTGTACTCAATCTCATCTCTGGTTGTGTATCTGATTTAGCAGATAATGAGATCGAGTCTTTTGATTTTTTTGAATTCTCCGACCCATATGAGTGTGCTCACATTGACGACCCTCGCAAGGATGTGTTGTGTCTTGTGATATATGGTGTGTTCCCGATCTTTCGACCTTATGTATACTAGATATTGACCTGTGTAGAGAGTCTCATGTTCTTCACTTTTCATATCTTATTGAGACTATGATTATCATGGAGGATTGTATATTGATCCCTCTTCTACCATTTGCTTTATTCCTTCACAATGTTCTTATGAGCTGATGTTCTACTTCCCGCTACAAGATCCTGGCTTAGTTTCCGATCTATTTCTCCCAATAGTAGAGACCCACATGATTACATGTTCATATCTTGTTCTTTTTCTGATTGTGTTGTCGTTGTCATAGGGAGACGATAATGGAAGTATGGTATTAGATTGTTAGATACTGTCTTGCACTTTACCATTCCTTACTAGTTGCATACATGTTTTGTCTTTTCACTCCTACCTTCTTCCACATGATGATTTGCACCCCAGATCATTTGATACATCTTTGTGTCTATACTTATGACATACTTTGTCCTAAGTATAGGGGGTGCAACCATCGTGTGATCATGTTTGTTTCATTACTCATGTTGTTGCCTATACTTAGGGATCCTTTATCCTAAGCATAGGGGAAGTGATGTGTATATTCGCATTGATTTCTTTTTATCGATCTCATCACTTGTCTCATGTCCTGTTGATTTTCTCTGCTATAATTGGAGTTTTTTACCCTAAGTATATTGGGAGACAAGACGAGTCATTGATCTGTTCATTCCCACCCTCAACCCTCCATGCATGTAATGTATATACAACCTGTTATACTTACGATTATTTCATCCTAAGTATAGGGAGGATGGTTGACTTCTCATTCCTTGATTCTTTATTATTTATTATTTGTATTATAGTATCTTTTATACCTAGCACAAATTATGCCTTTTCTTTTCTCTCCGATCTATGAGGATGTAGCTCAATCTAAGTATAGTTGATCGTATATATGTTGTATATACTTCAGTCGTAACTCGTACTTTCGTATTTTCAATGTGTGGCTAAAGTACAATTCATTAAGTTTAAAAAACATACTTGTATAAAATATATCAAAATTCTTTGTATATTGATAATCAGGAACTTTCGTGGGTCTAAATATATCTTACATAGGGTGGAGATACACTCGATGTGGCAACCCACAAGAAACCTCAATTAATCAACAATTAACCCACAAATAGATATAAAGCAACACAAAATAAATTGTGGAGTTAAAATTTATCATATCTCTACAAATGTTTATATAGGTGTAAGTATGTATAGAGTGTCAAACATAGGGAGCAGAAAAGGATAGATTGGGTAAATGAATGTACAAAATGATTATGTGATTATTGTCTATATGTTGTTTTTGTGCGTTTTAAATTTATATTTTTTATTTTTTTATATTTTCATATGTTGTTTTTATTTTTTTAATTTTATATTTTTTTGTGTTTTTAGATTCAATTCCTTTTTCCCTTTAATTATGTAATAAAAGATATGTAAGACTATATATACAATGTAAGCTAATATAATTATAAAAGCTAATAAAAATAGTCAAAACAGAAGAAATAATTTTTTTCAATTTTACTTTTTTTACTATTTTTCATATTTAGTGAATTTTGCTAATTTTTATATATTTTAAAGTTAAAATATCCCAAATCAAGGATTTAATAAATACCTGAATGAAATGAAGATAAAAATTATCAAATCAAGCCCCAAATTCTTCAAATCAATTTTAATAGATTAAAAATAATATAAATAAAATTATAGAATGTAAAAATCGTATTTTAGGGATTTTTAGGATTTTTAATCTTTTTATACTAGATTTTGGAGATTTTTTATTTTAAGGATTTTATTTTTATATTTTTAGGCTTTTCAACTCCCGAAGT
The DNA here is from genome assembly GCA_037367405.1 of Ottelia alismoides. Lineage (NCBI taxonomy): Eukaryota > Viridiplantae > Streptophyta > Magnoliopsida > Alismatales > Hydrocharitaceae > Ottelia > Ottelia alismoides. Next base: position 530,421 of record JAZKJV010004130.1, on the reverse strand, counting down.
TGCAAAATAGATAAATAATTGCTAAATATATTTTTTTGGTATTTTTAAAAATGGTTTATCATTTGTGATATTAAGTTAAATAAGGGATTTTTGTGATCTTTATTATTTTTAATAAATAATAAAATTTCCTAAAATGCTAAAGTAAATATAGGTGTGAAAATAAAAACATTAGGAAACATGTATCTATATTTTGGGATTTTTATAAGCACAAATGATATTTTAAATAAATCCAACAAACGCATAAAATCAATGGCCTAACAGGGGCATATGTGAAATAAAATAAAGTACATGGGGCTTGCTACAATTTTCACAAACATATAACACGTGACTAAATAGTTTTAGTGCCAAATAAAAATACAAGAAGTTATGGGGGGCTGCCTGCAAAATGCTCGCCTCATGTTTGATTGCACGTGAGGTAAGCTAACACGAACTGATATGCAAATAAAACTAATGTATGGGGTTAACATGCAAAATATACAAAAGTTTTTGAACGTAAGATGAATGATTTGGTTCTAAATATTAATTACAAAAGGCACTAGGTGAAATAAGAAAAATAACCAGTAAAGAGGCACGGGCCGACTGTCGGATGGATTTCACTTAACATGTGTCGCGCCTAAGCGGTCTGATGATGCTTCGTAGGAGATGGCTGAGATCAGATCCTCGAGAAGGATTTGATGGTCGAGGCGTGGTCAGATCGGACGTCACCTGCTACTCTGGAAGATTGGGGCAAATCCAATGGCTCCAAGGAGGTCAGCAAGAACGTATGAAGAACTCAAGTTTGACGAGTTTCAATCATCCAGAACTAGAATCTCCAACAACCTGAGAACCCTCTAACACTCTATGATCTCCTGCAGCCGATATGCGACTCCCATGCACCACAAATGTGTTCGGAGCCCGCTGAGAAGGGTTATGGAGCTCGATGTCATTCATGTGGTGTTGGAAGCTCGCCCTTGACAAAATCGAGGCTCAGATGCCTCTTGAAGGTCTTGCAAACAAGATGGAAAGCACAACAACAAAACAAGATAGAAACCTTGCTGTTATTGGTGGATTATCGACATATCGTGGAGTGGTTTTGGAGAAAAGATAGGTGGACGGAGCTCTAGAGCTCCTGCGAGGTTTTAATGATGAACTCTATGATAATTTAGTGTTAATTTTAAATGACTTAAATGAAGGACATCCCTAAAACCAATCTAATAAAGAAATAAGCAAACCTCAAGCGACCCTAGGCCGTGAGGTAGACCTCATGATAGCGATGGGCAAACGGAGATGGTGGAAGCCACCTAAGACCATGCTTCCCCTCGCTACAAATGGTTGGAGAGGAGGTTGTCACTCTCCTCGATCTAGAGCATGAGAGATGGAGGTGAAACAATGCCAAAAAGGGGTTCAAGCACAAGAAGGAAACTCGGGAGTAGTCTTTGTATAGGCGATGCAAGTGGGGGAAAGAATGAGGCACAACGCTCGATTCAGTGGTCCAGGGACCAAGGAAGCACCAAAAAGAAGAGAAATTGAGGTCAAAATAAGGTTGTCAGAGCTATAGGGCCTAGGGTTAAGTCAACTATTGAAGCAACCTGGTTGGTCCACTTGGACCAACCAGGAAAAACCAGTTTCAAAAATATTTGGAAATTCAATTTAATGAATGATTTTATTCATTTTGAATTATAAAATAAAAATGTTTATTATTTTATTCAGAATTTTATTATGCATTTTATTTATTTTTTTCGAAATTTTTAATTACAAATTTTTTAGGGTTCCACTTGTGTGTATATTTATCTATAATTTGTATAATTTATTTTTATTTTTATTTTGTATTTTTATTATTTTATTTTCTTATTTTATAAAATTATATCTCATATTTTGTATATATAAATATGTTTTATTATATTTTTTGACATAATTATTACTCTTAATTAAATATAGGTGTATATTGTATAAGTATATGTATAAGTATACCATCTATGTATTTTATATACCTGTTTTATTTTAATGTTTTATTATGGTTTTATTTTAGTTCTAAAATGTAAAATTATTATAAAAAATATTTAAAAAATTACAAAAATATAAAATTACAAAAAATAATAGAGAATAAATAAATTGAATATGTTATTCGAGTACAATTTACAATAGTGGTCCAAAACCTAACTTTCACATCATAACTCCAAACAATTTGTAACCACCTTCATTAATTAGTGTATTAAAAATTATATACAATTAATGTAATTTTGATATATTTTTAGTTTTTATTTGAGAGATATGGGTCTAGGAAGTTGGGATTCTAGAATCTTATTTAGAGTATAACTTTTACACTGTGTATTAATTTTGTACGAAATCAATTTTGTATTTTTCTATATATTATTATTTACAACTGTCATGTACAAAATTTCTTTATTTAATTTATAAAAAGTGGGAAATAAAATGGGTTCCAAAATGAATAAATGATAAATAAAAAATGGAAAATTTGGGTGATTTTTGGCCCTTATCTTCCCCTTCTTTATTCCTTGTCGGCATAGTCATCAAGATGCCTAAGTCTCAGGGTTTAGGGTCATAAAATACCTTTGATATTTTATTCTTTTTATTTATTTTATAAATTTAGAACTAAAAATACCATTTTATACAATATTTATGCAACAAAGAATGAATGTTAATTTTTACAAATTAGGGTTATTTACATGCATTAGCTAGGGTTTTTAAGTCCAAAATGATAGAATAAAGGTGATGAAATGGGTATTCATCACCCCCCTTACTTTCCTATGCTAGTCCCTAACAAACACTTAATGCAATAAGTGGAAAAGATAAAAACAAAGAAAAGAAAAGGAAAGAAAATATATTAAGTTTAATTCTCATGCTTGTCTTCACAAAATAAAAGTTTGGAGCTCAAGTCGGACCTCTGGAATTTTAGTGTAATCGGAACCTTATTAGGAATCGGCTTTGAAACAGAACAACCTTCGAGAATCCCAAAACTCTGCTCAATCTCCTCAATAGCCAGGTCAGAATACTTCAACTCATACGTAAACCCTTATGACTATGAGTCTCACTTTTAAAATGTATGTGATAGTGGCTCCCCTTAACTGGAATTACAAAGAGATTGACTTCTCATAACAATCTAATGAATACCCAGTCCGGTAACTCCTTCCTCGAGGAGCGGGATATTCCCTTCTAAGTTCAAGTGGCAACTAGCTCAAGAGGAGGAGTGAAGAGAATAATTGACGGTAGCCAGTGTAGTCAAGTCATCTAGTTGCATGCTCACATAATTGACTTTGAAGATCAAGCATGCTTATTGACTATACAAATATGTACACTTCGGTAGGCACTTTATTTTCAATCAGGCATGCCCACTTTTTTGGAGCTTTTACTTTTTGCTTTTTTTGAAATATTATTTACAACACCATTTAATAAGATTTTTTCCTCTTGAATCAATAGATTATCCCTCTTTTGAAGCATTATTGCAACCCATACTCTCATTTCGTTAGACATCTCTGCCACTGGATGGGTTGGGTTGCACTTCCCTCCCTAGACGAGGAAAAATGTTTCCACTTGTGTGCATCTCATACTGGTAAATCCAATCCCCTTACCACTCCAACTGAGTTGAGTTAAGTGAAAGGTGCAGATGTCCAAGTTAGGTCATTATCGATAAGAGCTGTACGTGTGCTCCGAAATGCAGTCAAGAATACTTTGTACCAAGTCTCACGATTCTCAAAGAATTAAGTCAACTAGACCTGAAGTGCCTCAATTCCAGCTCCTATAAGGTTCCTGTGATTAGGTAGATTTAAGGTCCAACCAAGCTCCAATCTTTGGATTTTACTTGGACTAGTTCAATTACCAAACTCGATCCGAAAAATGTGAATGCTATGCAAATGCTATGTGAAATGCAAAAAATATTTTTATGATGTAATTTTCAAAGTTTTGAGCTTTCTATGGGTTTTTGAAAAGATTTTGCAAATTTCTATGCAGTTTTTCAAGAGTATTTTTTGCACATGTTTTTGGTATTTTGGTTTTGAAAATGTTTTTTTTAAAGCAAAACATTTTATCTAAGAAAATAGATACAGATATTTACACGGGAATGCATCTTATTATTTACAAGAGTTGGGGTTTTAAGAATTTACAAGGGATTAGTAATTATTTTTATAAATATATATACAATTAATAAAGGATTTTAGTGTGATGTATATATTCCTCAAATCTATTTGATATTAATTTTAAAAACAATTTTGAAAACTATAGTCCGAAATAATGTTTACAAATAATTTTTAAAAAGATTTACACACATTTGAAAATATTTTGCAAAAGTTTTTCAAGCAGTATAGATAGATTTTTCAAAATATTTTGTAAATATTTTCCAAACCATTTGAAAATCATTTTTCAAAGATTTTTATTTCACACCCAAAAAAGAAGTTTTTAAAACAAAATAATTTTAAAAAGGTTGAAGATGGTTAGAAAAACATTTTCCAAAGAATTTTCAAAATATTTTTGAAAACAGATTTCAAACTATATTTTAAATATTTTGTAAAAAAATAGTTTTACCTGATTTATTAATTAGTAAATATAAAAAGAATTTGAGGAATAATCAACATAATTTTATTAAGTGATTTTAATGAATTTAATAGTATATATAGTATTTCGTACATAATTTTTGCCATAATTATTATAAAAAATACGAATGTATGAGTTAAGGATGAAGTATATATGCAGTATACATGACCCCCCTATACTTAGCTTGAGCTATGTCCTTATAGATCAGAGATAAAGAAAAGACATAACTCATTCTGAGTCTAGAAAAGTCTAAAGAATAAACAAATAAGGAATGAATGAATGAGAAGTCGACCGTCCCCCTATACTTAGGATCAAATAATCCTAAGTACAGCAGACTATACATAAATCAGGGAGAGTCAATGGTGGGAATGAACAGATCATACTCATACTGTCTCCCAATATACTTAGGGTAAGATATCCCAAAGTATAGACAAGAAAAGGAGACAGTGGAGAGGATCAAAGAATGAAAGAACTCGGGGTGCACACCCTTCTATACTTAGGATAAAGTACGTCCTAAGTATAGAAGACTGACAAAAAGGGGTGATACCATTTCAGTATAAAAAGAAAAATGAAAATGAAAAGAAGAAAAGAAAAAAAGGTAGATGGAGATAGAAGAAAAGATCGATGAGAATGTACGCATCACTTTCTCTATACTTAGCGTAAAAGATCCCTAAGTATATTCAACAACAAGAGTGATGAAACGGAATGAAGAATGAACACTCAGCTTGTCTACCCACTATACTTAGGACAAAGTACGTCCTAAATAAGGCACACTTGAAAAATGGGGTGGCGGAGCGATATGGGAGATGAATAGAAGTAAAATGAAAGCGAATATACAAGAGGATGGATATACAAAAGTCAAGAAGGTCGAAAGAGGACCTTCTTGCAAGATCGTTGAGCAATGGATCAAACAACATGCAGGTCTATATCAGGGTCCTTAGTAGACAGAAGCCGGTCGGGATCGACCTGGTGAAGATCCTTAGTGGCCTTAGGGTGAGAAGGCACAAACGAATCAGTGGAAGAAGTGTGTCTAGGTCTAGCCTTGGGTGTCTCGCAAATGTAAAAGTGAAAAGGCTCGAACTGATCAATGGAAATAGTCACGTCAAGTCAAGCATGGTGAGTTTCTCCTAGATCAAAACAAAAGGGAACAAACTCATTTGTGGAAGTAGTCAAGTCATGTTCATCCTCTCAAGTCGCAACCGGATCATTAATATCATCAGAAGGCCCGAATTCATCGATAAAAGTAATAAAATAAAATCCGGCCTCATCAGTCTCATCTAAATCTATCCTTTACTTAATTGCAACAAACATATAAATCTTGCAGATATCATCAACACAGCTAGTCACATGAAGAGGAAACTCCAAGATCTTTGCTTTCTGAGTCTTCCTCCTTGGAGAGGAATTCTTGGGTCTCATCATCGATAATAAAGAAAACCTCTCTGATATCAACAGATAGGTCATAGGCCTCGAAGTTGGCTAGCACAGGCACACTCTCGTGGGATGTAGGTCTATAGTCAGTGGTAGGTGCAATGATCAACACATTGCTCCTAACATCAAAATGTAAGCAAATATCTCTAGATCCATAATCAATAACGGCTCTCGCAGAGGTAAGAAAGGGTCATCCTAGGATGCTTCGAGAGTGATCCATAGAGATGGAGGTCTCCATGGGCAGAAGGAAAAAGTCTTTAGCGAATCTCATGCCTGGAATGTGGATGACGATGTTCAAGGATATGGTATTATCCTCGCATCACGGAAGCGTGATCGTCGTATTGAATACGACGCAGAATGACTAGTCGTACTAGTTGTTCTGTGCAGAGGAATTTAAAAAATTTTCATGCGATGAAACCACATGATCCAAGAACGATTCTCGGATCGTTTCATCTAGAACCACAACAAGTATAAAGGAATACCTCTTGAAATGTGGTTGATCGATTCTCTAAGAAAAGAGACCTCCTGTCTCAAGTCCGATCGTCGGAGATGTCGCTTGCGAGCGCGGGGATGAACCGCATGATCCTCGCAATCCAACAAGTTGATCCAAGCACAGTTAGCTCCTGATCTCGTCATACGAGATCAAACGTCTTCTTCGTGAGCATATCACTCCATGATGACGGAGAACCGAAGAACGTCGAAGCGGCAGCGCAGTGGCGATGATGTCGATGAGACTCTCCTCTAGGGTTTGGTGGATGGCCACCAAGAAGAGGGAGAGAGAGTTGACGTGTGAGATGAAAGAGAGAGAGAGAGAGAGAAAGAGAGAGAGAGAGAGAAAGAGAGAGAGAGAGAGAGAGTTTCCTCCAATATTGCATAGCCCTAGAGAGCATGGTATGACTCTCTATTTATAGGGTTTTGGGATCCATGGATCTCAATCCATGGGACATATAAAATCAATGGATGAGATTGATTTATGTCCAATCCAATGGTCAAGATTGTTGTTGTTGAAAGTCAACAAATTATGATTTAATTTAGATCAAATATATTTGACAAAATCAAATATAAATCAATCCTAAATTACATCATCCAAATAAGGAGAGAATATACATGGAGATTACATCTCCCATGCATATTCAAGATGGACAGCCACCCATTCCAAGTAGGACTTGGGTGTCGTCCACTTCATTCCATATGGAGGCAATCTCATGAGATTTCATGAGATTGCATATCTCCATGGAAATCTCCATTATTATTTCCAACAACTTTTTGTTGTGATTTATTCTTCAAAAATAATTCACAATTAATTTCGAGAATATTGCAATCTTGCCATTGAAAAATTGTGAATCACATTCAAAACCCAAAGCAAAATATAATTTACATTTTCAATTAATTACACAATGTGTATCCAATACACATTAATAATTAATCAACAAATATAAATTATAATTAGATCTCTCTAATACATTATAAATGACATTTATAATATATTATGATTATTTGGATATTTCTATCCACATTATTCTTATCCATAATAATTAAATCACATATAATTATATTGGATAATTTCTACACACATTAAGATGATTAAATCACATTTAATCATTATTTCTTCAATGCTTAGATCTATGGAATTATTCTTGAACCCTTTCAAGAATAATGCGATTTCTCCTCATATACTTGGAGATAAGGTCAGAGCGATTGTATTGTTCCACGCATAGTGACTTGGATGTTGAGATCATATCTCAAATCCAGATCCCATGGACCTCCCACAGATGCTTGATCAAATCAAGACCGTAGACCTAATCTTCTCATTGCATCTGAATCTCATTCAGATCAATGTCCAGTACATGGACTAAGATTAGGTCACTTCTCTAATGAGAGTAGTCACTAAAATCCAAACCTGTTTCATCACTCCCTCGGAATGAAAGCATCATGGTTATACAATCATTTATGATCACATCACCCTTAGGTATTCCCAATACCTGTACACCCTACATACTGGAAGACCTACGAACATTCTGAAGATAAAGATCACTTATACACTGTCATCTTCTGGGTTTGATCATTAAGTTTCTCAATCTTGGTCACTGGGAATTGGTATAGATCATATGCTTTCCCAAAGCATATATCCTACCTTCAAAAAATGTCATGCTTCCGAAGCATGACGACCATGCATGGAACTTGATCAGTCCCAATACCTCATGAGTGAGCTCATGCCTCCCGGTTCATAAGTGAACCTGTATGATCCCTTTGAGAGATCGTATTACTCATATGTCCTTATATGCACACCAGCTCGCCGGTGTATAGACCTTGGTTAGGTCATCAACCTATTGGTCTGCCAAATGTACATACTCAGACATATAGCAATACATCTGTCTCCGGTCAGAGGATGCATGCCTATGCCGTGACAGCATGCAACATAGGTCTTTGGTTATCTCAATCTCGTTAAGTCAACCTATTGACTCAACTAATCTGACGCCTCCGAATCACTATTCCCATGCAGAGGACCTGCATCAAGAGGTCAGTCAGATATCAACCATTTGAGAAAGGATTTCCATATCCTACTCAGGCTGGAGATCATCACTTAACAATCATTTGATGATGCTGGATGAGTCCTCTATCTAACTCCTTAGATATTCATCCAAGCATCAGCTTCTATGATTCATTCAATGAATCAACAGTTGTATGATCATCAAGTTGGCCATGATACATAACCCTTTTTGTACAGAGGGACCTTATAATGCATTCATTCATTCAATATCAGAAAAGGGAGTGAAAATTAATCAATAACTTTTATTGATAAATCATTTATTACAATAACATTTATTGTAGGAATGGTTCGCCCGATGCTCACATTGCTGACAATCTCCCACTAGCCCTCAGAACCATTCAGGTACAATCTTAAACCCATACTCATTACATGCTGGTGAAAAACCTTCTGTGTCAGAGGTTTGGTAAGAGGATCAACAAAGTTGTCGGCAGAGGCCACCTTGGTGATGATGATGTCACAACGCTTTTGTATCTCCCGAATGATGTGGTATTTCCTTTCCACGTGCTTGTTCTTCTGATGCCATATGGGTTCCTTTGCCTGGGCAATGGCTCCCGTGTTATCGTAGAGTAACGGGCTGGGAATATCAGAGGAAACTATGCCAAGCTCCCGGACGAACTTGCGTAACCACACCGCCTCCTTTGTAGCCTCCGATGCGGCAATGTACTCAGCTTCTATTGTTGAATCTACATTAGTGTCCTGCTTCTTGCTTCTCCAGCTCACAGCACCACCGTTCAACAAGAATACAAACCCTGATGTCGACTTCCGATCATCTACATCCGATTTCAAGTCAGAATCTGTATATCCCAAAACTTGGAGATCACCATCTCCATAGACCAAGATGTAATCTTGCGTCCGTCTTAGATATTTGAATATGTTCTTTACTGCATTCCAGTGTTGTTCTCCATAGCAGGATTGGTAACGACTTACCACACCCACTGCATGGCAGATATCTGGCCTAGTACACATCATGGCATACATTAAGCTTCCTACAGCTGATGCAAAAGGACATCCAACCATAGCCTTCTTTTCCTAAACAGTTTGAGGAGCCATTCCTTTAGACAGGCGGCTACCATGTCTTAAGGGTAGGAATCCTTTCTTAGAACTATCCATACAGAATCGTTCAAGAATCTTCTTAATGCATCCATGTTGTGACAATCCCAAAATCCTCTTTTCTCGGTTTCTGAACAACTTCAGGCCTAAGATGTAAGAGGCTTCTCCAAGATCTTTCATCTCAAAGGTATGGGATAGCCAAATCTTTACACTTGTCATCATCTCTGTATCATTCCCAATGATAAGGATGTCATCTACGTAAAGCACGATGAACACAATGGCGCTCCTACTAAGCTTATTCTATACACAAGATTCATCGGGATTCTGAACAAAATCATAACTCTTTATGGTTTCATCAAAACTGATGTTCCAACTACGAGAAGCTTGCTTGAGCCCATAGATGGATTTCTTCAGCTTGCATACTTTGCCATCCTCAGTTATGAAGCCATGGGGCTGCTCCATGTAGATATCCTCCTTGAGGTATCCATTGAGGAAAGCCGTCTTGACGTCCATCTGCCAGATGTCGTAGTCAAGATATGCAGCTATAGCTAGCAGTGTCCTGATGGATTTAAGCATAGCCATAGGAGAGAATGTCTCATCATAATCGATGCCTTCTCTCTGTGTGTATCCCTTGGCTACGAGCCGTGCCTTGAAAGTCTCTACTTTCCCATCAGGTCCCCTCTTTCTCTTGAAGATCCATTTACACCCAGTGGGTTTTACCCCTTTAGGTGGATCCTCTAGGGTCCATACACCATTCTTATGCATGGAGTCAATTTCTGACTTCATTGCTAGCATACATCTATCCATGTCTTGATCCGCGAGTGCTTCATCAAATGAAGTAGGATCAATGTTAGTCTCACTTGACACATGGAATCCATACCTTTCTGGTGGTGCAACCACCCTCGAACTCCTTCGAAGAGGTATGTGTGTTTCATCTTTATTTATTTCTTCAGTTTCTGGTCTAGGAAGCTCAGAATCCTCAGGGGATTCAATGAGTTCCTCTACTTCATTCTTGTCTTGACCTTTAAGGAAATCATTCTTCAGAAACTTCACATCTATATAAACAAAAACCTTTTGGGTCTCAGGGTCATAAAGCTGGTATCTAATACCATCTTTAACATACCCAATGAAGTAACACTTATGAGAGAGAGATTCTAGCTTACTTACGTCCACATTTTTCACATGGACGAAGCAACCCCAAACCCTCAAGTGATTAATACTAGGTTTGGTTCCATACCAGAGCTCATGAGGAGTCTTAGGTACAGATTTGCTAGGAATCTTATTCAGGATATATATTGCAGTCTCTACTGCATATCCCCAGAAACTAAGAAGTAAATGTGCTTTGCTCATCATTGAAAGGACCATGTCCATGATGGTCCTGTTGCGTCTTTCAGCAACACCATTAAGTTGGGGAGTTCCAGGAGGAGTGAGATTGGAAACAATTCCATTCTCCTTAAGGTATTCCCTAAATTCATCTGAGAGGTACTCACCACCTCGATCAGATCAATTTCGTTTAATCTTCCTATTGGTTTGGTTCTCAACTGAAGCCTTGAACTCTTTGAACTTTTCAAAGGTTTCAGATTTATGACGTAATAGGAAGACAAACCCGTATCGCGAATGGTCATCAATAAACGTCAAATAATATCGATATCCATTTCGAGTCGCAGTACCAAAGGGACCACATACATCGGTATGTATTAGGTCAATAATACCTTCGCATCTTGTAACCTTGTTACGGAAAGGCGTCCTAGTCATTTTACCTTGAATGCAATGTTTACAAGTAGGCAAAGGTTGAACCTGTAGAAAATCTAAAGGTCCATCCTTTATCAATCTATTGATCCTATCAACAGATAAATGTCCAAGCCTTTGATGCCAAATCTCATTTGAGAGATTTCTATCCTCCCTGGATCTTTTAGGGTTTTTATTAGTGGCTGTAACATTCATGATACATTTATCAATGCACAGCTCATGGAGTCCACCAGAAGTCAAAATACCATCTGCAGTATATTTATCATAACGATTTATGACTAATTTATTACAGAAAAGGAATGAATATCCGTTTCTAACAAGCTTAGATGTAGATATCGAATTCCTTCTGACTTCGGGTACATAAAGACAATCTTTATGTATTAGGGCTCTACCACTAGATAATGATAGTCGACAAGTCCCGACGGTGACTGCTGCAACACTTGCATCGGATCCAATCTGGATGACTATCTCCCCTTCCTCAAGATTTCTAGTTTCCTGAAACAAATGCAACAAATTGCATACATGAACAGAAGCACCAGAATCTACAACCCAACTTCCTTCCAGTCCAATGAGAAAGCTAGTTTCAATGATGAAAGTAGATTTCATACCTGCTGGGGCTTTACCTTTGTCTGATGACTTCAGGTATTCCGGGGGCAGTTACGCCTCCAGTGCCCTGGCTTTTTGCAGTGGTGACAGACGTCAGATTTCTTTGACGCTATCAGTGTGGATGCACTAGAAGATGAGCCAACGCCTTGACTCTTCTTCTTTCTCTTCTGGGCCGGGCCCTTCCAAGAACCTTGCTTCCAACCACGCTTCCCTCTGACCTGTGCAACCATTGCACTCCAAACGGGACCATCATTCTTCATTACGTCTTCTGCAGACTTTAATGCAGCAAGAAGATCAGCGTTCGACAAGTCCAACTTGTTCATGTTGAATGAAACCACAAAATTATTGAAATACTTGGGCAAGGATAGAAGAATGAAATCAACTTGCATGTCTGCATCCATGTTGGCCTCAAGAGTCTCCAGTTCAGACAAGTACCCAAACATTTTTGAGTGCGTGCTCTCGAACCGAAGTTCCTTCCTACATCTTGTAGAGAACGAGCTCTTTCATAACATTGTAACGCTGGGTGCGGTTAATGTCACCAAACATATCTTTTAGATTCTGCATTATCTCCTAGCATGTGCTCATCTCCACATGTTGCTTCTGTAGAACATTAGAGAGAGAACACAGGATATAGCATCTAGCCAAGACATGATCTTCACCATACTTGTCATTGTATGCCTTTTCTTCCTTGGATTTAGGGCTTTCATGCTTGTCCTCGGAGAGCACATAACGTATGCGCTCAACAGAGAGAACAAGCTCCAAATTACAGATCCAATCTGAGTAATTTGGATCGCTCAACTGATTGACCTCAAGAAGCCTGCTTAGTGGGTTCAAGGACTTCATTTTTCTGAAATTAAGAATGCACTATATTAGAACATATAAACATATATTCAAATTTATGATATTTGATTAAGGTATTTTAAATCAAATTATTCTTGCATTGTCGACTTTGAAAGTTCATTCCCTTAATCACTTTCAAAGTAAGAGATATACTTACTGCTATATCTTTAGCAAGAATTGGGATCTCCTCTTTACCTTTGTCACATCCCAATAATATGAGAATCTGCGAATCCAATAAAGAGAAGCGGGAACACATTCTGCCTTGCAAGTCTAACTTGCATTTCCCAATTCGGTCTTTAACACCCGGGCCCACCACCCCTAAGGCGATGTTGACCCGTTGTTAATTGAACCAACCGTCAACAGGAATAGTACTCGCTATGCACAATCCAATATCGCCACAATACTATGAGGATCCGATATTGGGGTCACTACGCATACGGCCTTACTCTTTCGAGAAGCAAAGAGCCCGATCCAGATGCGCTTGCATACAGGAGCTGTCACTTCGGACAGGCGTCTCCCATATGCAATCCCTGGCGACGGAACCCTTCGCCTTGACGAGAGACCATGGATGTCACTTATGTGATCCTCCATCTCATAATCAAATTTTAATTAATTATCATGAATCATATTCATATAATCAATTCTTCCAAGGGAAACAACAACTCTATTCATAATAGAGTGTGTTAATTGGACATAATCAATCTAATCATATTAAATTAATTATCAATCCAATTCAATCAACAAACTTGATTATTTTACTTGAATATATATATGGTAATATCTCAAAGTACGTATTAACTCGAATTTTAATAATTAGAAAATACACTTTGATTTTCTACGGCATTATCGAGTCCCTACCTACTGTCATGGTCAATACCGACGAGAGTGGGACGGACCATATACGTTGCAACCCGTAACCCCAATGCTCTCCGCCGAGACACCATATCCACCTCAGGAAAGGATAATGCCAAATATATCAATTTGTACTTGAGATGATCATCGGTTTTTCAACCGAAATTATACCATATAGTAATAATCAAAACATTTTTGATTAAAAGGAAATTTGCTAAACAAATTCCCAATCCTATTCAAGCATCAAGTTTGATGATTGTGTTTCCAATTATGATCTAGATCAAATCTAATCATTTTATTTGTTGAGGCCAAGTAAATTAAGGAAATAATCATCTTCCAATATTTTACAAATATTTTTCATAATTATTTCATGAAATTAACAATTAATTTCACTAATTGACAATCACATGGTTCTTGATTAGGACTGTAATTTCAGCAGTGACCCCTACTCACTAAAATTAACATATCTCAATTAATTTAAATCCAAATTAGACAAACTCAATTTCCATAGATTGCTAATTTGATTTAAGACAGAACCCATGTGATTTCACGCATTTCGGGCGGATCAAAACAGTAATTAACTCTTTAATCATGTTAAGATTCGCAGTTCCCGCAACAGTGCATACATGTTCATTAAAACAACCATATCTCGAGCAAACGGAATCCGAATTACGTAAACTTAGATCCTATAGTTTTCTTATTTAATGGGGAGTATAATAAAAGTGATTAATTCGTGTTTAAATGTCTTAAACATGGCCGAATTTATTTATTAAACAGATCTGTGAAAAATAAATGCGACAAAAAACTTTCGCGACCTTTTTGAACCCAAGTTATCCGAGGTTTGCGAATCATATTCGAAACCTTCGACCTAAGGCTCTGATACCACTTGAAGGATATGATATTATCCTCAAGCATATCACGGAAGCGTGATCATCGTATTGAATACGACGCAGAATGACTAGCCGTACCGGTTGTTCTGTGCAGCGGAATTTAAAAAATTTTCATGCGATGAAACCACATGATCCAAGAACGATTCTCGGATCGTTTCATCTAGAAACAAAACAAGTATAAAGGAATACCTCTTGAAGCGTGGATGATTGAGTCTCTAAGAAAAGAGACCTCTTGTCTCAAGTCCGATCGTCGAAGAGGTCGCTTGCGAGCGCGGGGATGAACCGCGTGATCCTCGCAATCCAACAAGTTGATCCAAGCACGGTTAGCTCCTGATCTCCTCGTATGAGATCGAACGTCTTATTCGTGAGCGTAGCACTCCAAGAAGACGGATAACCGAAGAACGTCGAAGCGGCGCCGCGGTGGCGATGGCATCGACGAGACTCTCCTCTATGGTTTGGTGGACGACCACCAAGAAGAGGGAGAGAGAGTTGACGTGTGAGATGAAAGAGAGAGAAAGAAAGAGAGAGTTTGCTCCATTATTGCATAGCCCTAGAGAGCATGGTATGCCTCTCTATTTATAGGGTTTTTGGATCCATGGATCTCAATCCATGGGACATATAAAATCAATGGATGAGATTGATTTATGTCCAATCCATTGGTCAAGATTGTTGTTGGTGAAAGCCAACAAATTATGATTTAATTTTGATCAAATATATTTGACAAAATCAAATATAAATCAAACCTAAATTACATCATCCAAATAAGGAGAGAATATACATGGAGATTACATCTCCCATGCATATTCAAGGTGGACGGCCACCCATTCCAAGTAGGACTTGGGTGCCATCCACTTCATTCCATATGGAGGCAATCTTATGAGATTTCATGAGATTGCATATCTCCATGGAAATCTCCATTATTATTTCCAACAACTTTTTGTTGTGTGATTTATTCTTCAAAAATAATTCACAATTAATTTTGAGAATATTGCAATCTTGCCATTGAAAAATTGTGAATCACATTCACAACCCAAAACAAAATATAATTTACATTTTCAATTAATTACACAATGTGTATCCAAATACACATTAATAATTAATCAACAAATATAAATTATAATTAGCTCTCTCTAATACATTATAAATCACATTTATAATATATTATGAATATTTGGATATTTCTATCCACATTATTCTTATCCATAATAATTAAATCACATTTAATTATATTGGATAATTTCTACACACATCAAGATGATTAAATCACATTTAATCATTATTTCTTCAATGCTTAGATCTATGGAATTATACTTGAACCCTTTCAAGAATAATGCGATTTCTCCGCAGATACTTGGAGATAAGGACAGGGCGATTGTATTGTTCCACGTATAGTGACTTGGATGTTGAGATCATATCTCAAATCCAGATCCCATGGACCTCCCACAGATGCTTGATCAAATCAAGACCGTAGACCTAATCTTCTCATTGCATCTGAATCTCATTCATATCAATGTCCTGTACATGGACTAAGATTAGGTCACTTCTCTAATGAGAGGAGTCACTAAAATCCAAACATGTTTTATCACTCCCTCGGAATGGAAGCATCATGGTTATACAATCGTTTATGATCACATTACCCTCAGGTACTCCCAATACTTGTACATCCTGCATACTGGAAGACCTATGATCATTCCGAAGATAAAGATCACCTTTCCACTGTCATCTTCAGGGTTTGATCATTAAGTTTCTCAATCTTGGTCACTGGGAATTGGTATAAATCATATGCTTTCCCAAAGCATATATCTTACCTTCAAATTCAAGTCATGCTTCCAAAGCATGACGACCATGCATGGAATTTAATCAGTCCCAATACCACATGAGTGAGCTCATGTCTCCCGGTTCATAAGTGAACCTGCATGATCCCTTTGAGAGATCGTATTACTCAAATGTCCTTACATGCATACCAGCTCGTCGGTGTATAGACCATGGTTAGGTCATCAACCTATTGGTCTGCCAAATGTACATACTCAGACATATAGCAATACATATGTCTCCGGTCAAAGGATGCAAGCCTATGCTGTGACAGCATTCAACATAGGTCTTTGGTTATCTCGATCTCGTTAAGTCAGCCTATTGACTCAACTAATCTGACACCTCCGAATCACTATTGCCATGCAGAGGACCTGCATCAAGAGGTCAGTCAGATATCAGCCATTTGAGAAAGGATTGCCATCTCCTACTCAAGCTGGAGATCATCACTTAACAATCATTTGATGATGCTTGATGAGTCCTCTATCTAACTCCTTAGATATTCATCCAGGCATCAACCTCTATGATTCATTCGATGAATCAACAGCTGTATGATCATCAATTGGCCATGGTACATAACCCTTTTTGTACAGAGGGACCTTATAGTGCATTCATTCGTTCAATCTCAGAAAAGGGAGTGAAAAATAATCAATAACTTTTATTAATAGATCATTTTTTACAATAACATTTATTGTAGGAGTGGTTCGCTCGGGGCTCACATTGCTAACAGACGTTCTCAATAAAACCCTTCAACCTCTTAATTGATACATCAACAAATTCAACAATCATCCTGGTTTTCTTGTGTGGCCAGACTATACCAACAAGAAGGGTATTATATTAATTGATGCGGTGTTGTCAAGGAGAGTGTCATCACATAAATGGTAAGATATGGTGCAACTCACAAAAGGTGAAACAATGTTCCTTTTCTTAGAAGAAGGGTAGTGGGTGATGTCGTGAGCAGTGGCCATGGTCAAGATATGGTGCTCAGATCTACTCCTTCGCTTTCTCTTCTTAGGTTGAGGAGCTGATAAATAGGTCATGGCCTAGCAAAGTGTGTCATCAATTATCTCATGAGTAGCAACCATTACCTCAGGA
Source organism: Ottelia alismoides (assembly GCA_037367405.1). NCBI lineage: Eukaryota > Viridiplantae > Streptophyta > Magnoliopsida > Alismatales > Hydrocharitaceae > Ottelia > Ottelia alismoides. The sequence continues at coordinate 513,024 of JAZKJV010004130.1, read as the reverse complement.
TCAATCAACATTTTTTGAATTTTTAGATCTCCTCCATACAAGGGAGAAGATCAGACACATCATCTATACAAGGACAACGAAGAGCACTTTGTATAGTGTCTTCCTCATGGTCAAAGATGGGACAAGGTGTGAATGTGTGTGTGGTCAAAGGGTCTGGCATGTAGGCCATGTCATCACAGTCTAAATCAACAATGTGCCTCCTGAAATCTTTTTGTATTTTAAATTTTTTCTCATTTTTTGTATTTTGGGCGATTACAAGCTCTCCTGAAAATCCGCAAATGAATCCAAAACATCATATCGTGAAACGTCAATATGTCTCTTATTTAGGCAAGTCAGGTCGTTAATCCTCGATTTCATATGCTCCATGAACTGGGTCAAGGTCTCAAGTTTTGATGCCATTAGGGTGACTCCAACAAGTCAGTCTTGGGTGGATGTGAAGGTGGAAAATGTGAAGTTGGTGGTGGATAAAAATTCGAGTCCTGAAATTGAGGATGAGGAAAAGATACAAAATAAGAACAATCATGAGGAAGATCCTCCTGATGAAATGGAGGTGGACCAGCTAAAGGGTACGAGAGATCCGCAAAGTACGAATAACAACACTCCAATTGACCATCTATGAAACAAAAGGAAAATGAGTGGGAGAGCACGATGGTCAAGTCAAGAGATGTGAGAAAAAAACACAAATGCGCAGAAAGACCAAGTATGCATACAAACAATCATAAACAAACTCACACAAAACAAAACACACCTCGTAATTCACCTACTTAACTCGATGGAGACCGTGAAAGTTCGATCTTTTTATCTTGTCTGTTTTAGAGTTAGGTGAGAAGCACAATGTTGTACAAACACTTAGGTTAGCTTATGGGATTCGGGCACTAACCATAGTGTGTACATGAGCAAGTAAATGCGAAGACAATGAGGGAATTACTCACCCCAAGACAATGATTTTTCTTTTTGATGTATTTTAGGGTCAAGTAATTTTATCATTCCTAATTTTATTGACTATCACTTTTTTGTATTTTTAATAATGCACGAGCCTAATGAGGGATCGATTCTTTTTAGCACCTAAGTGATCAAAATAAGAGGATGAGATGGAAAAGCAATGCAAGCAAAATCAATGATGAATGCTAAAGCGTAAATGCTAACCTTACCTCCAGCTCTCTACATGCAAGGATGCCAAGCAGAATTGAAACCAATCTATATGCAAATGCAAGCTGATGAATCACCCTAGATGAGATCATACTATTATTGTGAAGAACAATATACCGATCACTTGGAATAGAATCAAAGGGTCCTGTCTTGGAGCCTCCTCGATGCCCACCATAGTGAGTTTTGTAAGCATTCTATGGAGTATTCTTACGACGTGCGGTTCCAAGATTAAGTGAAAAGCAATTAAAAATTTGACTAAGTACAAATGAGACTATAGGTATGTGCAATGGTAATTATGTATTTAACCTTAATCTATCATCAAGAAAATCCTACAACTAGGGCTCAATCACACAAAAGAAATAAAAGCAAAAATCGTGAAACAAAACAAGGGAGGAAAACCGTGACGGTACTGATGAGGTCCCCAAGGGAGTAATCCCTTGGGAACTGGACCTCATGAAGTGTCGTAAAGTCCTGAGAGTGTCCTGAATATTACAATAAATATCCTTCTTTCACTTTAAATTACACAAATAAATGAAATAAAAGATGTAGAGTGAAGCTGTCTCCCAAAAATATTTTAAGTATGCTTTGATTCTCTCTCCAGCTAGCTAGGGTAGAATGGTCAACTCCGCTTCCCATGGCTGCACAGAATCACCTATGCAATCATCCTCAGCCCGTGGTCCCTCACAGCGAAGTCAACAAAGAAGAAGTGACTAGACATATCAACAATGATATCAAATAAATCAAAGATCAATTAAAGAAAAATGTAGACAAAGAAGGCACAATCAAACAAAACCTATCTATGTGCCGTTGCTCCTTGACAATGGCACCATTTGAAAATCGAGATCTTTCGTGGGTCTAGACATGTCTCACACACAGCTGAGACAGTCATTGTGGTGACCCACAAGAAACCTCAATTAATCAACAATTAACGCACAAATAGATATAAAGCAATGCAAGATAAATTGTGGATTTAAAATTTATTATAACTCTACAAATATGTATATAAGTGCAAGTATGTGTAGAGTATCAAACACAAGGAGCATAAAAAGATAGATTGGGCAAATGAATGCACAAAAATGACCATGTGTATCTTGTCTGTATGTTTTTTGTGGGTTTTTATTTTTTTATTATTTTTATTTTTTAATATTTTTATATTTTGTTTTTAATTTTATAGTTTATATTTCTTTTAAGTTTTTAGATTTTTATAATTCCTTTTTCTTTTAATTAAGTAATAAAAGATATGTAAGACTATATATACAATGTAAGCTAATATAACTTCAAATACCAATAAAAAGTCAAAATATAAGAAATAAAACCTTTTCAAGTTTTATTTTTTTAATATTTTTGTGATTTTTTAGTGAATTTTGCTAGTTTGTATATATCTTTAAGGTCAAAAATATCCCAAATCAAGGATTTAATAGATACCTGAAATTGAAATGAACATAAAAAAATAACAAATCAAACCCAAAATTCTTAAATTTTAACAAATAAATAATAATATAAATAAAATTATAGAATAGATTTTTATTTTTAGAAATTTTTAATCTTTTTATACTAGATTTTGGAGTTATTTGATTTTTATGGATTATCTTTTTCTATTTTTAGGTTGTTCAAGTCCCGAAGTTGCAAAATAGATAAATAAATATAAAATATATATTTTTGGTATTTTTCAAAGAGTTTTTATATTTTTCAATATTTTCTAAATCAAGCAAGGGCTTTTTGTGCTCCTTTTGATTTTAAATAAATAATAAAAAGATCCTAAAAAGCTAAAGTAATTATAGAGCGTGATAATACAATCATTCAAGAGCCGACACCTATTTTTTGGGGATTTTTTTGAGCATAAATGGTATTTTAAATAAATCCAATAAACACTTAAAAATCAATGGACTAGCAGAGGCATATGTGTAAATAAAATAAAGTACATGGGGCTTGATGCAATTTTCACAAAATTATAACACAGTAATAAATATTTTTAGGGATAAATCAAAATAGAAGAAGTTATGGGGGCCCACCTACAAAATGCCCACCTCACATGGGACCGCATGCGAGGTGAGCTAGCACGGACTGATATGCAAATAAAACTAATGTATGGAGATAACATGCAAAATATGCAAAAAGTTTTTGAAAGACAAATGAATAATTTAGTTCTATATATTAATTACAAAAAGGCATTGGTTGAAATAAGAAAAATACCCAGCAAAGAGGTGTGGGCCAACGGTCAGATGGAGTTCACTGAATACTTGATGTACCCAAGCGCTTCGATGATGCTCCACAAGCGACGTCCGAGATAAGATCCTCAAAAAGGGTCTGAGGTCGAGATGTGATTAAATCGGTCATCATCTGCAACTCTGGAAGATCAGGGCAGATCCAACGTCTTCGAGGAGGTCAGCAAGAACGCATAAAGAACTCTGCCCGCCAAGTTTCAATCGGCCAAAACTAGAGTCTCCTGCAACCTGAGACCCCTTTGACACTCTCTGATTGCTCTTACAGTTGATCCATGACTCCCAATCACCACAAATGTGTCTAGAGCCTGCTTAGAAGGGCTCTTGAGCTCGATGTCATTAAAGCAGTGCTGGAAGGCTCCCTTGGCAAAATCGATGCTCAGATGCCATCTGCAGGTCCTACAAATAAGATGGAAATCATAGCTGCAAAACAAGACAGAAACCTGGCTATTATTAGTGGATTATCAGCGTATCGCGGAGTGGTTTTGGCAAAATGATAGGTAGCCAGAGCTCGAGATCTCCAATGAGGTCTTAATGTTGAACTATAAGATAACTAAGTGCTAATCTAAATGCATTAAATGAAGGCCAACCCTAAAACTAATCTAATAAAGTAATAAAGAAACCTCAAGCGGTGCTAGTACATGACCTAGAGCTCACGATGGTGGTGGGCGGCTGGAGATGGTGGAATCCACCTAAGACCATGCTCCCCCTTGCTACAAACGACTGGAGAGGAGGTTGTCACACTCCTCGATCCAGAGCGTGAGAGGTGGAGGCAAAACATGGCCAAAAAGGGGTTCAAGCACGAGAAGGAAACTCGGGAGTGGTCTTTGTACAGGCAATGGAAGTGGGGTAAAGAACGAGGCCCAGCACTCGATTCAGTGGTCTGAGGACCAAGGAAGAAAGCCCGCGTGAATCCTCGAGGATCGAGTACAAAAATTTGTAAAGGAATCAAAGAGAATAGGTGAAATGAGCAAGCTCCAAAAGGGGGAGAAATTGAGGCCAAAATGAGTTTGTCAGAGCTTCATGAACTAGAGTCAAATAGTTGACTGAAGTCAACTATCGGAGCAACCTGATTGGTCCACATGGACCTACCAGGAATAACCAGTCCAAAAATATTTATAAATTCAATAATAATTAATAAATGATTTTATTAATTTGTATAAAATAAAAATCTTAATTATAAATTGTTGAATTTAAATTAGTTTTTTTGATATATTTAATTATAAGTTTATTTTTAGGGTTCCACTTGTAGGTATATTTATCTATATATTATATAATTTATTTTTACTTTGTATTTTGATTTTATTATTTTATTTTTCTTATTTTATAAAATTATAACTTATTTTTATATACATAAATATATTTTTATTATATTTTTGTGATATAATAATTACTCATAATTAAATACAGTTGTATATTTTATAGATATATGTATAAGTATTTCATCTGTGTAATATATAATTTTTTATTTTAATGTTTTATTTATGGTTTTGTTTTAGTTTTAATACGTACAATTATTATAAATAATATTAACAAAATTAAAGTATAAAATTGTAAAAATAATAGATAATAAATAAAATGAATATTTTATTCAAGTAATATATAATAGGGGTCCAAAACCTAACTTTCACACTTTAACTTCAAAAAATATGAAACCACCTTCACTAAAGAGTTTATTAAAATTTATATACAATTAAAGTGATTTTTATACATTTTGAGTTTTTATTTGAGAGATAAGGGTTTGAGAATTTGGGATTTTGGAATCTTATTTAGAGTATATATTTTACACTATGTATTATTTTTGTATGAAATTGGTTTTGTATTTTTCTATATATTATTATATACAACTTTCATTTACAAAGTTTCCTTATTTGAGGTATAAAAAGTGGAAAAGAAAATGGGCCCCAAAAATGAATAAATGATGAATAAAAGAATGGAAATTCTTGGTGATTTTTGGCCCTTATCTCCCCCTACTTTATTCCATATCGACGAAGTCATCAAGATGCCTAAGTCTCAGGGTTTAGGGTCATAAAATACCTTTGGTATTTTATCTTTATCTTTTCTTTATTATGTAATTTTAGCATTAAAAATAATATTTTATACAATATTTATACAACAAAGAATGAATGTTAATTTATACAAATTAGGGTTATTTACATGCATTAACAAGGATTTTTAAGGCCAAAATGATAGAATAAAAGTGATGAAATTGGTATTCATCATATATACTAATTAATAAACCAGACAAAAATATTTTGCAAAATGTTTGAAAAATGATTTGAATTTTTTTTGAAAAATCTTCTGAAAATCGTTCGAAAAATGTTTTGTAAAATGTTTTCAACATTTGTGAAAATGTTAACGTTAATAAAAATCTCTTTATTTGTTCGAAATAAAATATTTTGAAAATTTATTCGCAAATGTTTGGAAAATAGTTGCAAAAATAGTTTGAAAAATCTATACATACCCTTTCAAAAATCTTTCCAAAATGATTTCCAAAGTTTGTAATGGTTTGTAAAAATTATTTATCAAATTAATTTGTAAAATAAAGTTTTCAAAATATTTGTAAAAATATTTTCAAAGTATTTTGAGAACCATATACATGATTCAAGTAAATAAAGAGCCTTTACAAACCTTGTATACAAAATATTGTAAATACAAGAACTCTGACTCTTGTGAATAACAAAACGCACTCCCGTGTAAAATATGCACATATACCGTTTTCTTAAACCTTTTGTTTTTGAAAACCCCTAAAATCGCAAAATTAAAATTTCCAAAAATATTTGCAAAATCTTTTCAAAAATTTTGTAAAAAATGTAAAACATTTTCAAAAACCCATAAAAGGTTCAAAATCAGAAAATTGCATAACAAAAATATTTCTTGCATTATTCATAGCATTTGCATTTTTTGGATTGTTATTAATAATTGAACAAGTATAAATAAAATCCGAAGATTAGAGCTTGGTTGGACCTTAATCCACTTAATCATAGGAACCTTACAAGAATTGTAATTGAGGCACTTCAATTCTGCTAGACTCAATTCTTTAAGACCATGAGACTTGGTTCAGTGTCATCTTGACAACCTAAAAAGAATATTTTGGAACATACACATGACTCTTGTTGATAATGACCAACCTTGCACACCTACACTTTACATTTTGCTCACCTTACTTGAAGTGGTAGAGGGCTGGATTTACCGACATGAGACACAAGCCAGTGGAAACATCGGAAGTCACATATTTGTTGCCATTGTACCCCAACCCGATCCAGTGGTGATGAGGTCTAAAGACAGAAGTTGTGGGTTGAATAAAGCTTCAAAAGATGGATAGTGTACTGGCTCAAGAGGAAAAAGTCCTTATGTAAATAGTTGTATATAGTATTCGAAAATGGAAAAAAGTAAAAACTCCAAAAGGAAAAGTGGGAAAAAATCAAAGATATTCAATTCCCGTCTGAGCATGTATATATTTGTATAGTCAATAGGCAAGCTAGAGCTTCAAAGTTATATTCATGTGAGCCTGCAGCTAGATGACTTGGCTACACTGGTCAAGCATCCTAGGATAGGATCAACATAGGTTTCCATCTGTTCTTCTCTCCATCTCCTCTTCTTGAGCTTGTTATACTTGAACTTAGAAGGGAATGCTCGCTTCTCAAGGAAAGAGTTGTTGTATTGGGGGATTATGGTCACTATATTGGAGAATACTGGCTTTTACCGCTTCAATCGAGGAGAGCAATATATTACACACAATGTCCAAGATAGATTCATAGTCATAAGGGTTTGCGTATGGGCTGACTTATTCTGACCTTGCTATTTAGGGGACTTGGGCAGAGTTTTCTGATTCTTAAAGGCTATTATATTTCAAATCCGTTTCTCAATGAATCTCTAACCAAACCTAAATTCCAAAGGTCTGACTGAGCTCCAAACTTTGTTTTTAATGAGACAAGTTTGAGAATTAAAATCAATCCACTTTCTTTCTTTTTCTTTTCTTAATTTTATTTTCTACACTTATTACATAAGTATTTATTAGTGATGAATCTGCATTTCATCATCTTTGTGGCAACTGAGTCCACACTGGGGAGCGAAGCTTTTTAGGTTTTTAAAAGTATCCGGATCCAGAATACAGATATAGAGAGGCGAGGGGATATTGAATTATGGCTAGTCTCGGAACTTATATGTCAGCACGCAGCTCATATCTCCCTCATTCTTTCAGAGGAAAAGGGAAGTAGACATCAGCGTAAAGTAAATCCTCGAGATTTCTCTCAGTACCAAAACATCAAAGACTTCAGGAGGCAGCTTTTATGAGAATAGTCGAAGCCTCTTCATTCCTGCAGAGATACATTTCAACTACTAATTATATAAGAGGAAAAAGAGACCTTTGAAAAATCTAATAGGTTTGGAGGTGAGTAAGAATGAGTCTGATTTTCCTATGTCAGGTCAGGCTAGGCTATCTAGTGGACTCAAGCTAGGTTACGGATCTTGTGCCTGTAAAGAGAGATGGTAGTTGGTCTTCTTCTCAAGGAGGATGCAAAGGACATCGAAGAAGATGCATGCTTCCAATTATATATCTAAAGAAGTTGGTAAAGGTCTTTTCCCTCTTTGTCATTATATACATAGTATAATAGAATATAACTCTTTAATGGAAAGGAGATGTATCCACTTTGATCTGCCCCACTACCCCATTTCCGTTAGGTTGAGAATAGTTTTGTTCCCACACGCGCTTTGCTTGAAACTGGGTATCAATCGCTTCTTTCTTGCTTTCTAGAAATTGCTCTTTTTCCTAGGGAACTTGTACATCCACTATCCCTATAATATATATCCATTCATCCTACTGTTATAGCCCTCAACTCAGTTGAGGCTAAACCCCATTGGCGTGAGGGTCCTGACGGCTCAGCCTATGACTTTCATGGTAGAACTGGAAACTCGTCCATACACCCGGAGTCGGATGTTCGTGACCTCTAACTTGCAATCATACGCTTCTGTTCTTACCCCATCTTGTTCATCTCTCTTGAAAGATGCGCGATCCCTCGATAGCTGTGGGTTCTGGGCCGCATGTTGAATTACCGGTTGGTAATGGGTTGTCTTTGAAACTGGCAGCTGACATGCTTGTTTTTTCACATGGATGTGTGGGTGAGCTTTGAGGCAAGACAAGACATTTATTTTATCTTAAAATCCCTTATCATATATATATATATATATATATATATTAATAAATCCATATTCTTACAAAACTGCATCTGTGTGTAAATATTGTACATATTTTAACGTAAAATAAATAAATAAAGAAATAAAGTAAAAATAAAGAAAATAAAAAGACTGTATATATGTAATAGATATAGGATGACCCGAACCCCGAGAGAAGGTTAATACTTGACCTGATCAACCAAGAATAAAGTAGGGGGAGATATGGTCTTTAATCAGAAAATTCAAAAAAATACTTTGTAAATACTTTTGAATTTGTTCTATGTATATATGTATAAAACTTACACTATTTTATTTGTACATAAATTTACCTCAAATTAAATATTTTTATAAACAAAAATTGTAAATAAAAATGTTTTCTAAATAATAAAAAATTTGCAAAAAAATCATATACAGAATAAAAGTAACCACATTTAAAAAGTCGTAAACCATAAATGAAAGACCAATTTCTGCTCCATATGATATCAAATTGAATAAAACTCACTTTCATTTATTCTAAATTAAATTATCTTTAAAATAGAAGTGGTTTCATAATTTTTGGAGTTATGGTTTGAATGACGACTTTTTGGGGTGGATTTTGCAGTTTTACCATTTAATTATTCTATATATATATTTATTTATTTATTTATCCATATTTATTTTTATATATGTTGTATTGTAAATAATTATAAATATTTTTAATAATTATTTAAATAAAAATAAAAATAAAAATTTAAAATTTAAAACATAAAATAAACCGAGTTCCTTATTTAACTATGTATATAATGAACCATATGTAAATAGTATATGTATATAGTTGATTTCCTTAAATAACCACCACAAAAAATTAAATAATTAACCTTTATTATTTAATTTAATAAAGTGATGAAAATAATTTAATTAATTTATTAATTATGTAAAGAATTCCACCACTAACTTCCTGTCCTTATTTTTTTTCTCCATTCAAAATTTGAAATTCAAATTTATATTTTTCTATTTAATTAGCCTCCTTCCTCCCTCATTCTCAATTGATCAATTATTTGGTGAGAGGAGCCTATTCTCCGAGAGCATTCTTGTTGTAGAGAGGTGCCCAGCTTTCGAACCGTCCGGTGACAACGAGTCGGTCCTCATCGAGGTCATCACAGATTCCATCCACTCCCACGGTGAGGATCCATTTTTATCTCATTTTTCATCTAGGTTGATCGTAGTTTAATTTTTGTATTTCTAATTCCATTGCCATTCTTTCAATTTTAGATCGATTTAATCATAGTTCATTGTTCTAATCGCCCGATCCGATCTGATTTTTCATCTCATTTTCTTGATCTATCCACATTCACATTCTACCTCACGCAAACACTACCTACGACCACACACCGGTGCCGGAGATCCAGATCTATACATCCACCTCATCGGATCTGCTTTTCCATTCACATTTTTCTGTCAATAATTTTTCGACCGAACCGCCGTGCTCGTGTCGATATTCATATTTGTTTATTACTTGTACACAATATTTGAAAAGAAAAGAACAAATTTTTTCCTAGTTTCTATTTTGCAAAAAATACAAAAAATTCAAAGAAATTGCAGCAGCCATCGAGCCTATCAATATCTCCACCATCGACCCTCCGCAACCATCATGAGATCTACAGGCGTGTGTCACACCACGTCTTCAACCTCTGTCGACTAGCCGTTATTTCAGTTAACTACCACAAAATTGAAGAACCGCCGACTTGGGAGGAAACTCCCACACCTTCAACCACCGCTTCTAATCGACATCCACCTCTGTAGCTTGTACCACCCAGCCATCATCCGCACCGCTGAGTGGAGCCCCCATCGAGCGCAGCCGACCTTCGCCCGTACGGAGGAGAAGACCTTCAGTACTAGTCGCCACCAGACCATAACCATCCCATGCAAGAAGCTCTACCTGGCGTAGCCCCTTCCGCTGCGAGTAGCTCCACTGTCGGTCGACGTCTCCTCACTCACCACCCGTCAGTCAGCTTGCGCGCACCGCCATCCAGATCTGTCACCCCTCTCTCTGACTTGGAAACGAAGGAACACAAGGGGCAACGCCCCCTATTTGGCTTGACAAGAATGAAGTATGAACCCTAATATTATTTTTTTGGGATAAATATCATTCCAATCCCTAAATTTACGTAAATTGCAAAGAAGTCTCTGCAACTCCTCAAGCATGTGCAATGCACACCCCCATCTAGGTAACTTTAAATTTCTAACCTACAATATCTCTGTTTATCCATTTCAGTCCATGTTTATCCATACTTTTATTGCTTGATTTTTCTTGATGAAATAAATGTTTTTCATGGTCAAATAGTTCTGCACAAATTTTCTTATATTCTTGTTGTGTGCCTTTTCATAGTATAAAAATTTTATTACATTTTATTACCATTTTCTATTCTAAAAAATCAAAAACTTCACATTTCTCATTGTTTGAAATTTGAAAAAATATAAAAATCAAATATTGCATGAAAATTTCCAAAAAAATTGAATAGTTTTATTTTTGTGCGTTTTATTTTTCGTGCAAATTTCACGCATTAACTTTTTTAAAACCCAAAAAATAGCAAAATAGTCAAAATCATAAAACAAATCATATAAAATGGTAGAAAATTCTAAAAAGTATAATTTCACTTCCAAAATTGTAGATAATTTCTTATAAGTTTTAGGAAAATAAAGCCAGTAATTTTTTATTTAATTTGATATTATCTAAATTGTAAAATAATCATGTGTGTTCACTGTTTTCTTCATTCCATGTTTTAATTAATTTTGAAAATCCTAAAAAAATCTAAAATCTCTGAAAAAAATTCAAAGATATTAAAAAAATCATTAAACAAAAATATCTTTATCATGTTTTAAAAATGAAAGAAAAGTTGCATTTCTTTCGCATATAAATTTTCATTGAAAATTAATTATATTTCGAAAATTAAAATATGCAAAACTAAAAACCAATAAAAATTAAAAATCATAAAAATAGAAATAAAAAAAATAAAAAGATTAAAAAGATTAAAATACCACAAAACTAAGTTAATTGGCATTTGAATTCACTTTTCTTTTAATTATTTTTTTTTCAATTTTTAGAATCACTCTCAGGATTTGTAGCCTCCCTCAGTTCGGTCCTATTGTTATACATGTTAATTAAATAGAGAAAATTCTCTTTTCTGTAATTAATTTTATTTGAGAATAAATATTTTTTACGCTTGATTGGGTTGCAGTGACTTGTTCATAATTCATCTAATTAAGACCTGAGAAAAACCTTTAACAAAATGGCTCTGTTGCCGGGGAGGCAAGGCGATGGTAGTTAGATTTCTCTTTTGACCTACTATTCTTTGTTGTAAAATTTTATTTATTTTCTACCATATTTAATTCACTGTCCATATTCATTGTATTTATTTCATTCATTTGTGCTCATATTTTTATAATTATACCTCTTATACATTTTTCAGTTCCTCTTTCTTGTGAGGGCCCTACGAGTAAGGGCGACTCTCTTAGGAGCGACGATTTACCCCAGCGAAGCGGTGGCGGCTTGATTCTTCACCGAGCCACAGGAGAGCATAAGAGGATGAGAAGACGATTTGAAGCAGACTAAGCATTTGAATATATATATATATATATATATATATATATATATAATTTCCTTTATTTATTTCTAGTATTTGAACTCTTGTAAAAAGACTATATTCCTTGTTTAACGGGTCTGTTTCACTATGTGTCGGTGCACTTGGGGGACCTCATCAGTTTTGTCATGTTATTCACCTTTTCTTATTTGTTTCTTGATTTTGTTTTATTTATTTGTGTGATTGAGCCCTAGTTGTAGGATTTTCTTGACGATATATTAAGGCCAAACACTTCATTATATTTTCATGTACATGTAGTTCTCGCTTGGACTTAGTCAAATTTTAAATTGCTTCTCATTTAGACTTGGAATTGAGCGTCGAGAGAGAGTCTACATAGTGCTTGCAGGACTCACTGTGGAGAGCACTGAAGAGTTCCCCAAGCCCAGACTTTTGGATTCCATTTCCGAGTGATTAGCACTTGTGCTTCACGCTAATAGCAATTTCTGTACATAGGGCAATTTCATCAGCTTGCATTTGCATATAGACAGGTTTCAATTCTTCTTAGCATCCTTGCATGTAGAGAGCTAGAGGCAAGTTGAGCATTTATGCTTTAGCATGCATCATTGATTTCTCCTCGCATTACTTTTCCGACTCTCTCTCCCTCTGATTTTGATAACATAGGTTACTAAAGGAATTGACTCCGCGATAGAATATGTGCATTCTTATTAAAAATATCAAAAAAATTGAAATGCTAATATCACTTGGACCCTTAAAATTAAACATGATTGATTTACATCATTGTCTTGGGAGAGCAATTCCCCATTGTATTTGCATTTTATTTGTCAACGTACACACTAAGGATTAGTTCCCCAGTCCCAGGCCTTATTACATTTTGTACAACTTTGTATTTGATCATCAAACCGTAATGACAAGATAATAGATCGAACCTTCACGGTCTTCACATTGCATTGAGTTGGTGAATTGAGGGTTCACATTGTGGTTGTTTGTGCTTGGTGTTGAGTTAGTTACGTTCATCTTCTCAATATCAATAGCAATCACTTAAAAAATCAATCTTCATAACTCATGTTTTCCCTCTCTCCCACCCTTCCCTCTGAGGGTTAAATGATGTCTAATAATTCTCAAGCTTAGATCCCTTCACTCTGGCAAGTCAATGATCTCTTTGATCTTTACCAAGATTTCTCTGAGCCTGATATTCCTGATCCATTGGACAGATTTTCTTTTACTTCGAGAGAGAACCTAGTATTTGAATATGATCATTCATTCTCTCCCTCAAATCATCTCGATTTCTCACATCTCCCCGAGTGTTATCTACAGGCGGTGTGTTCTCTGTACTTGGTTTCATTCCTTGGTTATGCATACGATCATATCGGATCAGGAGATTGAGTCTTTTGATTATTCTGAGTTTTCTAATTCTTCTGATACTTCTGATCTTTTTTATATTTGATACTTCTTATCTCCTTGACGATCCTGGCAAGGATGAGCCGACCCTTGAGTTATTCGATGCTATACTTGATCTCTCTTCATTACATGCCTCAGATATCTGCTTTCTTATTGAATCGCTTGATCTTGACCTTCCATAGATTTTCTAGACGATGGGTTAATACGGAGGATTCCAAGATAGATCCTTCACCACGTTCTACTTTTTCTGCTCCAACCATTGATGAATCCGTGATTGATCATCTCAATATCTTGATCTTAGCAAAATCTCTGAGTAAAATCCCAAACAAATGTCCATAAATAAATAAATTAACAAAATAACTCTAGTAAATAAAACACACTAATTATTGTATATTATATTGCACAAAATAAATTAATAATAAAAAGCCGTAAAATAAGAGTTTTTCACCTCTATATGTATTTAATATTTCGAGTCAAACTCCTTTTGGCTAATTCTTTCTCTGACTTATTCATAAAAATATATACATAAATACAAAAAAAAAAACAAAATTCACCTCAAATAAATGCTCCTAGATCCCAAAGAGAAAAAAAGCCATAAAGTCCAACTTCCCTGCCAAATTCCCACTCCATATGAACTCCAAATTCACCAAACTCACTTTTAAAGTTCAAGTTATAAAATTATCTCTCCAGAGGAAGTGGTTTCACTAAAATCTGAGCTCATTTGCAAAATTTGGGTTTGGGGACCTAGATGTACATTGTATATTATGTAAATATTCATTTTTTCTTCATTTCTTATTTTATCTTTATTAATTATTAAAAAATCTAAAAAAAATCATTGTTGTGTTGTATTTTGACTCTAGTATTTTATTGTATTTTTTCTGATTAAATATCTCTTATTAAAAAGATACAAAAATATATAAATTAGAAAATCAAATAAAAAATGTACATGTTGTTTGTCTTCTTTTGTACATTCCCACTATTTTGTCTTCTCTATAATTTATTGTATTTTAATAGCCTACTTCATTTTATTATTATTTTTATTTAATTTCTATTCTCTACAATAACCACCCATTCAACTCCATTATTCCACCATTTTTTCTAACTTCTAATTCAACTCCACCATCTTCTTACCTCCATTCCACTCCACCTCCATTCTAACCTCTATTTTCCATCTATTTTTATACATCCCATCCTCCTCAATTTGCACTTGATCCTTCTTTAGTGAGGAGTGCTAGTTCCCAGAGTTGAATCGGTGATAGCGACACAACCGCGGTCAAGCGATGAAAACCCTCTCTTTCGGTGAGATCCGTTGGCTTCTTAGCCAACATCGCAGCCGCATTCGCACCCTACTCGAGCTCATCGCTCGCCAGCGATTCGAGCGAAGATCGTGCTCTTCGTGAGTACTCCCCAGGCGATCCGCTTCCATTGTAGGTAATTTGTCTTTTCATTTTTTATCATCATTTTTTACTGTTGCATTTTTATCACATCACATTACCACTTGTATACCTTCATTAGTTTATTTCATATCATCCCCATCACCACACACATTCATTTGTTTTACTCCATCAACCCTTTCCTCATCCTTTTTATTGCATTCCCTGTTTAAAAAATGTTAAAATAAAAAAATGAAAAAATATCATAGCAAAAAATAAAAAAAATAAAAAAAAATTTAAAAACAGAGAGCAGCGGGGTGCAGTAGCTCGTCACCGCACTCTGGCCCCCACCGCTGCCGCCACAGCCCTCTAGGCCACAGGCGCAAGAGGTTGTTCTGCACCACCCAGCCCGCCTGCACATCCA
Organism: Ottelia alismoides; assembly: GCA_037367405.1. Lineage (NCBI taxonomy): Eukaryota > Viridiplantae > Streptophyta > Magnoliopsida > Alismatales > Hydrocharitaceae > Ottelia > Ottelia alismoides. The sequence goes on along the minus strand of JAZKJV010004130.1, from coordinate 497,702 downwards.
TTAAGCGGTTATGGCATTCCCAACAGCCGACAACGTCACCCGTCGTCCGCTGTAGCCCGTGACCGCCGCGGTTGCGTGCCATCGCCTCTCCACGCATCGTTGCGGCCGTGCATGCGGCGTCGTCACCCACCGCCTCCTGTGCAGCCTAGCTCGCCTCTATATGCGCCCTAGTCGCTGGAGAAGAAGGCGAATCTTTCTTTTATAGTTTTTGTAAATATGCACATTTCTCATGTATGTTTCCTTACTTGCAAAATAGTCCATGTATATATTTTGTTTGTAAATTTTTTATTTCAATTTTGCATAAATAACCATGTATTTTCAAATCGATTTGGACCTCAATTTTGTATCGTTTATTTTAATGAAAGAAGCATGATGTTGAGAAACTAATTGTCTACCTTTCTAATATTTATTTATATTTTTGTGATCTTTGGATAATTATTTAAAATTTTTAAGTGAAATATTGTATATTTTATCCAATTTATGGTCATAAATTCATATCTCACTCACAGTTGCTCGAAAAATTTCACAAAAATCAAGAATGATGCTTTAAAATATGTTCTAATTACTTTCCATAATTTTATCTCAATTGGAGATGTCATGTGCCTTAAATATAGTGTAGAGTGATTTTAGCAAATGATTTTTAATTAAATACACACATATCTATTTTACGAAATTTTAACTCTCATGGATTGCTTAAATAAAATATATTGCTAAGATAATTCACACTCTAGCTAATTTTGGTAGGGATTTAGAATTATTACTCACTATCACTCTATTTCCATAAAAAAATTCATAAAAAATCCTATTTTGTCAGAAAAATCCAAAAAAATACGGTAGCTTCCTTGCATCATGTTTAATTCCAGTAAATTTTTCATGTTTTTTGCATTCTATTTGTGGGAAAATTCGACCATAAGAAGTGTGTATTTCTAATTATTCCAATTTTAGTTCCTAAAATTCCAAAAAAATATGTTTTGTGTTCATCTATGGATTAGGATTCTAAGAAAATTATAATTTGGCTAAATATGATTATTTGTATTAAAATTAATTTGGCCTCATTATTAGTTTTCTTATTGCTTAATTCCCCTGCATTGTGCATTTCGCATTTGTTTTTGCATTAAAATACTAAAAAAATCTGCATTGGAAATCTAGACCTAAGTTTATGAATTAACCCAAAGTCGTTCCTTTACCTCATTGTGTTCGACCTCAGACTTTCCCAGGATATAAATTAAAGCCGAGACACTCTTCACGGAGATCTTCTCTCGGTTCTGACTGATTCGCTAAATACATGTACTACAACGAACACAAATTAAATCACGTGCTCAACGATCGATCAGATGGTGCCGTTGTTGGGGAGGCAAACGGCTTATGGGCTGAATTTAAAAAATTAGATTTAGATTTCGACTTATTCGGGTAGTCTGACCCCCGAGCCACCTTGCATTTATTCCCTTTTTTCTCTCAATTATTTCTCTACATTTTTTTATATATATTTTGTTTTGATATCTCTAATATAATTATTTTCCTATCGAGGGCCCGGTGGACTTGTAGTTCATCGGAGGTCGACTAACATGACATGTGTCGAGTGCTGAAGAGCGAAAATTTATTTCGAAAGAGTTTTGTAAATTTTTTTGTAATAATCGTGTTGTAATTATATAAGTAGTTTGTTCCTTTATAGTGGCTCTTGTTTGAGAGTTCACGTGTGTAAAGAGACTTGGACATTATTTTGTGGTGTGTCGAGATTTGTTTCACTCTATAGTGAGGGTGGGGCTCGACTTGAGTGGCGAATTTAAGGATAAGCACACAGTAGTTTAGCATAAAATTTGTTTGTATATTGTAATTTAGGCCACACATATCTTAGAATATTCACATATCTGATAAGATCCATAATAAGATGTACATAGACACGTACTACTTAGCTCAAATTAAATCAGTTCTTCCCCGCTAATAGTATATTGTTTAGGTGTGGTATTCTCGATCTGCATGCATTTAGTGTAAACTTTAAAAATTCAGTTTTGCATAACGCACGGAGAGTGCTAGGATTCACTATAAGTATACCTTCTTTCTGAGCATGCATCATAGTTCATGTTTGCATTCTGATTTCCTATTCCTCTCTGTTTTATTAACTTAAGGTCAAAAAAGGAGATTGGGACTGAATGGTGGACGTGCTTTTGTGTTCATATTAATTTTCAAGTGATAACCTAACTCTAAAATTAGGACTGAATTGAGCAGGTCCACTAAAAAAATTGGAATAAAAAGAACCTTGTTCACGGGTGCATAAAGCCCTCATTACTTGCAAGTGAGAGAGAGACGACCCTAGGATAGAGCCAAAGCCAGGATTTCTTACATACTACTCGTTCTACTTTATTTTTAGGCGATTAGCTACTTTTCAGTGAGAAATACGGGTAGCCGGTAAATAGTTCGGACTTCCTTAGCAGAGTGGGAGGTTTAGAGGGCGCCTTAGTCCTCAAGAAATGGGTAGGCCGTATTTATACGGTCTGTACTTACTCCTACTGGCTCAAAGTAGGTCCAACTAGTCGTAAGAACCGGCCAGTCTGTAGGAAAATACGGGCACCTAACAGCTGGTTAATCTTTCCAAGATTGCATTTATCACCAATAAAAATTGACCAGATAATTCGACCGAAGCCTTACGGCCATCATGTGTTGAGTTGGTGAAATTGAGGGTTTGAATTGCATTTGTATTGTGTGAGTTTACTCCGCACATTTACGTATACCGTAGAACTAGCGTCTCATTGAATATCGTGTTCTAATCGGTTCTTTTGACATCGAAGATGACCGATTGGGGGGATATTTATTCAGACTTTGTGAATCTCTTGTTGAACCCTCCAAGAAGTACGTCTTCAAAGGTCCAGGCACAACTTGGACCAAACTGGACTCATGACTCTCTTGAGCCGAAGATCACCCACTCTCGGGATGGTTACTCTCAAACCATTCACTTTCTCTCTTCCTACCTCACCAAGGAAGACCTTCGCTTCGGTGAGAATATCTTGATTCATAAATCCTCTTCTAATCAAGAACACATTGATGATTCAAGACCTAAAGAAGATACAAGAAAAATGCCTCTAAAGAAGAAAGAAGAGGAAGAAGAACACCATGAAGACCCAATGAGAATGGTAGTTGCCATATTAGACGCATCTAAGAAGCAACATGCATTACTCAGATCTCAGTTAGCATAGTTAAATGTTGGGGTCGAACCACCAATGGATGCGGCGTATAACCCCGGAGAATATCAAATTCAGAATTATTTGAGTATGGCCGAACATGAAGTTGATTTTGAGTTGAAGCGCAGTTTCTGAACTTGTTGCCATACTTTAATGGGAATGCTTCTGAGGAACCATAAGCATTCCTAAGGGACTTTGAGCTTATATGTGCTAACCTTAGAAATCCTAGGGTTAGCCAGGATTATATTAGGCTCACAGCCCTTCCATTTGCCTTGGTGGCAAAGCTGACTACTGGGTAAAGAACTTGGGAGTTACAATCACCATTTATGTCCAGTTTAAGGATATGTTTCTGAAGAAGTTCTACCCCCTTGAGTAGGACCAATATGATGAGGACACGTATTACAAGTTTTTTCCAGTTACCCCATGAAGCCTTCTGTGATGCTTGGGAAAGATTCAAGTACATCTTGAAGAAGTGTCCCTGTCATAATCTAGATGACAACATCTTAGTCCAGTCATTCTTCACTGGTCTCAACCCTGAGATGCAGGGTTTAGTGAGCGCTGCATATGGAGGCAGTTATACATCACAAGGATCGGATATCGTCTGGAAGGTATTCGACCAGATGGCTGAAACTAACCGCTCACAGATGGCCAGTTGAGCCTATACATCGTCCCCCAGTTCACTTTCATTTGGAGGGGAAATCAACTGTAATCGATCTCTCTCAGGACGTGATCCTGAGCATGGGACTCCTTGTAGACAAGCTTACAGTAGTCGAGAAGTTCGATAGAGGATTGATGAATTAGATCAGAGCATATCCAAACTTCCAAAATAGATGGATGAGTTGACTGAGGAGGTATCTAAGATAAGGATACCATCTGCGACTACACCTGCTACTCCCGTATACCGAGTTCACCATGTTCAGGAGCAGTTGGTGTCAGGGCAACCCCAGCCATGGGAGAAGGACCAGTCCTATGCTCACTCTTTCCACCAGCCATCTTCGTTAGCAGATACAGTTCAGGAGGAGCCTCCACCGATTTGGGAGGTGAATGGAGTATGGTATACTTAGGACCCTGCCAGACAGGGAAGTTTGGGGGACCGACAGACCTATCAGCATCCCCCAACCTTTCACAACACTGCATTCACCTCTGCACCACCTCCTTCATAGCAAAGCCTTGGATTCCAGCTATCCTAGCAGCAGCGGCAGCAGTACCAGCAGTATGGCTGACAGGGCCATTACCAGGCGGGCTAGTAGGGCCCATAATCTCAGCAGATACCTCAGCAGCAGCAAAGGCAGTACCCTGGCCCGTAGGGCCAGTTTTCCCATTCTTCTTCCCGGTCTTATCCCCTTCTTTCTTCGTCTGGTCCCATGGACATAAAGCAAGCAGATACTCGATGAGCTTCGTTCCTACTGGAACGAAATTCATGATTTACGGGTGGATGTCAACAGCCTGTCCAAATGGCGAGACGAGCAGACTGCACCCTCTACCTCAATCCCAGCCCAAGTTCAGGATAACCCCAATAGCCTGAATCGATCTAGTTCTTAGCAGCACTTTGGTCAGGTATACTATTCAGCATCTCCTAGATCTGAATATGAGATTATTTCGTGTGATGAGGCTAATCATATGTCACTCAGGAGTGGAAGGACCATGACCGTACCTGATCGGGCGAGGGACACGAGGAGGGACATCTCTGGAGCTCTATTTGAGGAGTCTTCAGAGGATGAGGAGGAGAGGAAACATATTCCGGAGCCCTATCAACACCATTCGAGGATTTCTACTAAGGTAACCGAGAGGAGAAGGAGAGCGCGCATGCATAATCGGCAGCATGGATATACTTTTGAGTCTACGAAGGACCTTGCATCTCTGGTTGTGGCAGATACCACTTTAGCTTCTATTCCACAACCTATAGACAGTTATGATTTTGATTCCATGTTGTATCAAAAAGATTCTTGTATGTAGAACTATGTTTCCATTAATGCCAAGAATGATCTTTTAGTTCATGATGCAAACTCTTCATCTTTTGTTTCCCTAGCTTCAATCCCTTTCCCCATGCTCTTAAGGCATGAAATCGCATCAAAAAGATTCAGAAAACCCGATATGGCACGGTTTTGTAAAGAGAATATCACTGTAAAGGTGTCATTTGATGAATATGTGGCTAACCATCCTGCATTCCAAAAATACCTTAATGTGAGATGCAAACCTACAAGGGTTAACAGGAAGAAAGACAACCAAAATATAAAGGCACACGTCTTGTTAGTAGCCACAACATATTGTCTCAAGAATCAGGCATTGCCAAAGAAAAAGAGAGACATGGGTGCTCACTATGTGGATAGTCGTATTGACGATATTGCATTTGCACGCACACTCTTAGATAATGGTTCTTCAATCAACTTACTTCCCTTAGCATTATATCAGAAATTGGAGTTGGGACAACTTCGCATATATAGAGCTTTACTCCAACTCGCAGATCGTTCAGTGAAGAGACCTAAGGGAGAAGTGAAGAACGTCATTATCTCAATTGAATGGCAATACTATCAAGTTGACTTCACCATCTTGGACATGGAGACCCCCAATCATGGGAGAGAATCTCAGATTATTCCCAAACAGTCCTTCCTTAGGATCGCAGGTGCAGCTTTCAATTATGGTACGGGAATGATGAAGTTCCGTTCTCCAGGCGGAGAAGTGAACCTTGAGATGAAGCAAACTAAGTATCAGTGACCTGATTCAAAGAGTAGCATAGAGTACTAATCTTCATAGGCAGATTGCAGAATGATTAGCACAGTAGGGATTTGGGAACAGATTCCTTCAGGACAGAGTGAGACCCTTTCACCTGGAAAGGGCATAGTGGATGATGTAGTTTGCCAGGTGTTGTATGATCTTGTGAGAGATGCATCTACCTATTCCCATGATGACATAGAGATTCATCTGGATCTGTCAGTTCCATCCCCTTCGGAAAGATCATGGGATATAGATGATGAGTCGGATGTGGCTTTGGCCCAATTACCGCGTTTCTTTGGCGATCCGACTCCGCATACTTCTAAATTGGTGGCGAGTACTACGCATCTTAACCCACCTTTATGCAACACGGAACCAGATTCAGATTCAGTTCAGTCGGATTTGATTGATGATACCACCTTTCCAAAACTGAAATCACTTCCTCCTACACTCAAGTATGCCTTTCTTGCAGGACCCAAAGAGAGATATCCTGCTATCATTAGCTCAGACTTGAATTTAGAACATGAGTCTAGGTTGCTAGAAGTTTTAGAGATGAACCGCAAAGCAATAGGATGGATAGTGTCGAATCTCGTGGGATCAACCCCTCTCTCTGCCCGCACCACATTTTTACTGAGGATAATGTGAGACCTTCCTGTGAGTTCCATAGGAGACTTAACCCCAATCTATGGGAAGTAGTGAAGAAAGAGATTGAGAAATAGTGCAAGGCAAGGTTTATATACCCTATTTTCGACTCAAAGTGGGTGGCCCCGCTTCATGTTGCCCTGAAAAAGTCGGGAATTCAGATGGTCACCCAACGAGTACGGGGTAGAGATTGTGACACGAGTACCCACGTCGTGGTGTGTCTGTGTTGATTACATGCGCCCTAAATGTTGCGACCAAGAAAGACCACTTTCCCTTGCCTTTTATTGATTAGATCTTGGAGAGACTTATAGGGAAAGAGTTCTTCTGTTTTCTTGACGGGTACTCCAGGCTACAACTAGGTAGCTATATCCCCTGAGGACCAGGAAAACACCACATTCACATGTCCATTCCGCACTTATGCTTTTAGGTGCATGTCATTCGGGTGTGCAATGCTCTGGGCACATTTCAGTGGTGCATGATCACCATATTTGCTGAGATGGTGGGAGATTTCCTAGAAGTGTTCATGGATGACTTCTCGGTCCATGGTGATTCCTTTGATACATGTTTAGTGCACTTGGATTGAGTCCTCACGAGGTGTAGAGAGGTAAATCTGGTACTCTCTTAGGAGAAGAGTCACTTTATGGTGATGGATGGTATCGTGTTGGGGCATGTCACCTCCAAAGGGGGAATGGAGGTTGACCCTGCCAAGGTGGAGGTGATCCAGAAACTCGATCCACCCACCAACGTTAAGTCAGTGCGTTCATTCTTAGGGCATGTTGGATTCTATAGAAGATTTATTAGGATTTTTCAAAAATTGCATGCCCATTGACTGAGCTCTTAGGGAAAGACACAGAATTCGTTGTAGATCACAGGTGTCTGGATGCCTTTGAGCTCTTGAAGAGGAAGATTTGTGCCTCGCCTATCCTATAAGCTCCTGACTGGTCTCTCTCCTTTGAGATCATGATCGACGCTTTAGATTTTGCTATAGGAGCTGTGTTAGGACAACGACGAGAGGGGATCCCATTTGCGATCCACTACACAAGAAAAATATTAGATCCTACACAGAAGAATTATACAGTGACTGACAAGGAAATGCTCGTTGTAGTATGGGACATTGAGAAGTTCATGTCATATATTTTGGGATATAAGATGAAAATTTAAACTGATCATACAGTCGTTCGATATTTAATGGAAAAAAGGATGCAAAGGCGCATCTTCTTAGGTGCATTTTGCTCCTCCGGGAATTTGATTTGGAGATAAAAGATAAACCTGAAGTGAAGAATGTTGTGGCTGATCACCTTTCTCGGATCGAACTTAAGGATTCTCCTGATTATGAGCGGATTAGAGAGACCTTCCCAGATGAGTCAATTTGTGTTATTGACTCACTCCCATGGTATGCCAACATGGTAAACTATCTTGTCTCCAAGCAGGTTCCACATGGTTGGACTAGGAGCAGCATTGATCGACTAAAGTCGGATTCGAGGAGATACCACTAGGACGATCCTTTCATTTTCTTCGAAGGACCAGATTGTATTTGAAGAAGGTGTATTCATCAGGAGGAATACCAGAGTGTCCTTACATATTGTCATTCACTTGAGGCTGGAGGACACCATTCGGGAAAGAGAACCGCTCACAAAGTACTTCTATGTGGATTGTATTGGTTGACCTTGTTTAGAGATGTTATTGATTTTGTATGGTCGTGCCTAATTTGTCAAAGTATGGGAGGGACAGTTGGACAGAGAGATGAGATTCCCATGCAGCCAGTGATTATTTGTGATGTTTTTGATGCATGGGACATAGATTTTATGAGTCCCTTTCCCAACAACCAAGGATATGAGTACATATTGTTCGCAGTTGACTATTTATCTAGGTGGGTGGAGGCTATCCCAACCTGAACGACAGATAGCAAGATTGTTTGTAAGTTTGTGAGAGACCATATTATTGTCAGGTTCAGGGTGCCAAAAGTTTGGATATCTGATGGGGTTAGCCACTTTGTGAACCGAGATATGAGATCTTTAGCTAAGGACTACGGATTTGAGCACAGAGTTACTAGTCCTTACCACTCACAGTCCAATGGCATGGTAGAGGTTTCGAACTGAGAGGTGAAGAGTATTTTGCAGAAATTGGTTCGACCCGATAGGAAGAACTGGTCCCAGCTCTTGGACCAAGTTCTGTGGGCCTATAGGATAGCCTACAAGACACCATTGGGTACTTCACCATATAGAATGATATATGGCAAGCCATGCCATTTTCCCGCATAGTTAATTCATATACAAATGGGCAATTAAGCAGATTAATTAGAGTTGTCATCTAGGGAAGCCTTTTCGAGACTTGAACTTGAACGAGCTCGTGAAAATCCAAAACATGGCATATGACAACAATTTGATTTATAAGGATAAAGTAAAGAGATGGCATGATCAACACATTAGTTACAAAGACTTTGTCCCTGGATAAAAGGTATGGTTGTTCAATGCCAGGTTGAAGATGTTCCATGGGAAGCTCAGATCTAAATGGATAGGTCCCTTTGTTGTTAAGAAAGTGCATGGGAATAGAAGTGTAGAGATAGCTGATCTCACAGATGGTGCACAATCTCATGTGGTAAATGGACAACTATTGAAGCATTTTATAGATTCGAAAGAGCAGTTAGTCCAAGTCGAGGTCATCAACTTCATGCAGAGTGAGCATAGAGCGGATACATCATATTACTCTTCATGAAGATGCGGCATCAAGATTCAACAGCTTAGAAGATTCAATCACTCTTGTACATTCTCCCTTCTCTGTATATTCTCCAGATCACATCGGTTCTCACACTTTCTCCAATCATATACTTAGGCTGACTAAGAGCCTAAGCATAAGGGGGATCGATGCCCGCCATGTGTATATACGCATCCATTCTCCTCTTGACCTCGTCCGCCCCATTTTTGCTCTTCTCCTACACTTAGGCTGACCAGAGCCTAAGTATAGGAAGGCGGATCAACTTCTATACTTTTTATTATTTTAGTCATCCTACGCTTAGCAGGAGCTATGTTTTTTTCTTGCTTCTTGTGCTTTGAGGACATAGCACATGCTAAGTATAGGGGGTGTGTATATGTTACATATATAGTTTACCCATAGCTCGTACTTCGTATTTTTGTATATATTATACAATAATTACGGGGTGGGTAAAAACTTTTCAAAAAAATTTAAATATTTTCCTTATTTGCTTTTTAAAAAAACTTTTTCAAAAAAATGACATTTCTTATTTACATGTCTTTTTCAAAAAAAACTTTTCCAAAAAAAACTTTCCAAAAAAAACTTCTGAAAAAAAAGCAAAAAAACTTTTTAAAAAAAACTTTCTTATTTTCCTTTGTTTTACGAAAAAAACTCTAAAAAATCACAAAAAACTAACTAATAAGTAAGTTTTAATCCCTGACACATTCACATTCACACAATACTTGTGATGTTGAAGAACACTTGGTTAGCAGCGACAACGCCTAACCCTCCCAACCCGCATGTGCCTCCGTTAGTGGCGGCAACGTTCCTAACCGCTGACAATGCCACCCGTCATCCACTGCAGCCCGAGACCACTGCGTTTGCGCACCAACGCCTCTCCACGTGCCGCTGCGGGCATGTGTGGCGTCGCCGCCCACCGCCTCCTGCGCAACCCAGTCCGCCTCCATATGCGCCCTAGTCGCTGGAGAAGAAGGTTGAATCTTTCTTTTATTGTTTTTGTAAATATTGCACGTTTCATCCTATCAGTTTCCTTATTTGCAAAATAGTCCCTGTATATATTGGTTTGTAAATTTTTTATTTCAGTTTTGCATAAACAACCCTGTATTTTCATATCGATTTGGACCTCAATTTTGCATTGTGTATTTTAATGAAAAGAAGAATGATGTTGAGAAACTAATTGTCTACTCTTTGAATATTTATTTGTATTTTTGTGATATTTGGGTAATTATTTAAAACTGTTTAAGTGAAATATTGTATATTTTACTCAATTTATGGTCATAAATTCATACACTCATAGTTGCTCGAAAAATTTCACAAAAATAAAAAATGATGCTTTAAATATGTTCTAATTACTTTCCAAATTTTATCTCAATTGGATTTGTCATGTGCCCTAAATAAATTGCAGAGTGATTTTAGTAAATGATTTTTAATTAAATCCACACATGTCTATTTTGCGAAATATCAGCTCTCTTGGATTGCTTAAATAAATATCTTCTTGAGATAATTCACACTCCGGCTAATTTGATATTGTGGATTTATTAGGAATTACTTACTTACTGTCACTCTATTTCCATAAATAATTCATAAAAAATCATATTTTGTCAGAAAAATCCAAAAAATATATTATAGCTTTCTTACATTATGTTTTAATTCCAGTAAAATTTTCATGATTTTTGCATTCTGTTTGTGTGAAAAATTACAAAAAAATCCCATAAAAAGTGTGTATTTTAAATTATTGCAATTTTAATTCCTAAAATTCCAAAAAAAAATGTGTTTTGTGTTCATCTCTGGATTAGAATTCTAAAAAAATATAATTTGGTTAAATCGGTTTAATTTTGTATTAAAATTAATTTTGCCTAATTGTTAATTTTCTTACTGTCTTTATTCCCCTGCATTGTGCATTTTCCATTTGTTTTTTGCATTAAAATACCCAAAAATCTGCATTGGAAATCTAGACCTAAGTTTTCGAATTAACCCGAAGTTGTTCCTTTGCCTCCCAGTGTTCGACCCCGGACTTGCCTGGGATATAAATTAAAGTCGATACATTCTTCACGAAGATCTTCTCTCGGTTTTGACTTATTCATTAAGTACATGTACTACAACGAACACAAATTAAATCATGTGCTCAGCAATCGATCAACCATTTCACCCTCCACTCTGACGTTGAGTCGAAGAATTCTTTTGTGCTACCGGTGCCTGACTTGATTTTCTCCTCTATTTACCTGGTAGTAGACACTCAATTGATTGCCTATATGGGTTTCCTTGTTTGCATTGTTGACCACGTTGTTGTTCTCACTTCGAGATAATAGCAATAGTACGATATTCGCGTTACATATGTTGTCTTGAACCTTGATACTTCGTTGTTCGAGCCTTTGAGCCCAACTAGGGGCATAAACTTGATGAATATGTGATTCATCACTCTAAAAGTTGAAAATAAAGCTTTGTTCCGAGTAATTAGATGAATTTCATCACTTATAGTACATAATTAGCATTCATGCATGTATAAATAATATCTGCATTTTAGCATTCATATTTGCATTAAATAAGGAGCCCAATTCACTTGTAAATATTCACATGTGTATTAGCCAAATTCATCTTTTTATATCTATTTTATACTAACTCCAAATCCAATAAAATTAACTATGTAGTGTATATATTACTGACACTAATAAAGGAGAAATATAAAAAATACTAACTTACAAAACTAACCAATAAAACCTGAGTCGTAGTTTGAGAATAAGAACCTTAAAATGCACATATCTCTCTCATACAATTTCCGAATTAGGTCTACTTACTTTTTAAGTAATATACATTCATAGACCTTTATAACAAGATCAATTTCATAAAAACTGGAGATCGTATGTGAAACTTAGGTTTTGGGCCCCTATTGTATATTGTACCCATTAACCAAAATACCCTTTATTTTTATCTTTTATTTTCTTATTTATTAAAACTACAAAAAATAGATTAAGTTGTAAATATTCCTTTCATATTTTCTCAAACATTATTTTGATTTTTTCTCCTATGTAAAAATGACAAAAAAAATTTGCAATATATAAAAATACAGTATTTTATACCTATAAGGTACCCCCAAACATACTTTTTGTACAGATGTCTTCCTTTGATTTTTGGCCCTTACGAAAGTAGTAGATCTCATCGAGAGAGCAACTCTTGACCACTTTTTTATTTGAGCCTTTTGTTATTTCTTTTTTATTTTCTTTACCATTAATTTCTCGATTTTTCTAGGAGCGACATGTGACAGTTCCTAGAGCCACCACGTGTCACCCCCTTTATTTTAATTTATTTATTATTATTATTATTTTTTATTAATTATTTATTTTAATTATCTATTTTAATTACTTATTTTAATCACCTTTAATTTAATTACTTTGATTATTTACTAATAGTTGTTATTTTATATTATAGTTTTTTCTATCAACCCGCCACGTGGTCGCCTCCCTGCGCGCCAAGTGGCGCTCCCTCCATCCTTCTTCTTCTCTCCGCCCGGTCACGTTCCTGGCACGTGACCATCCCCCGCTCCTTCCTCCTCCCATGAGACTTGCACGCAATCTTGCGCAACCGTCCGCCCTTCTTAGTGTGGTGGTGCCCGCAAACGCAATCGCCAGCTATCTCCTCCCTTCGCTTCAGCCGCACCTTCCCAGGACGCTCTCCATCTCCCTCTGGTACACCTGCAAACACCCTCCCTGTGCCTTGCAGTGCACGACTACAACAGCAACTGCCTCCACGTCTCGCGCCTCCCCCTCTCATTCTCCTTCTCATTCTCCTTCCCATTCTCACCGCATGAACTCGTCGTCCAACCACCTCTGCCCTTCTCGCGACAACTCCATCCATAACCTCTGCCCTCGTCGTCGATGCCAACTGCCCATAAAAGCTCCTCCTCCTCCTCCTCCTCCATCATTTCACTCATCCATCACATCCACGAGAGAAAGGCCGAGCCCCGAGCGAACCCCAGGTGACAGTTGTGGGTACATGCATCGAGCGAAGACAACCTTAGGAGAGATCCAAGGAATTGAGGCTCCTTGCTACAGCTCCTCTTCCGGAGAGTTGTTTAGCTTCGAATACTCCTCATCAGGTCTTTTTTAGGCCACGACCATCAGGATTGAGCATAGCTCTTCCCCCATTCTAGCGAAATACAGATAAAACCCCCTTCTTCCCTTCTTCTTCTTCTATCCTTCTCCCTTTCTCTTTCCCTGTCATTCTTCTTCTTCCTCTTTCTTCTTCATGGACCTCCTCTATTTTTTCTACCTCCATTCATTCTATCCTCGATTCACCATCCTCCATTCAACCAAATCATAAAAAATTTTATACATTCACGAATAAACCACATGTTTTGGATCTAATGGTGATTTTTTTGAAATTTTTGTGGGGAGATTTCATCATATTTCTTAAATCAGTACATATTAATCCAAACTTATACCCTTTATCCGCAGTTGCTTCTTCCTTCACACACATTCTCCTCTCTTCATCGTACTTGTTATCCACCGAACCACCTCTACCCTTGCATCATCCTTGATCGTGGAGCGTCTGAGGTCCTTTAGCCGCAGTCCACGCACAACACCAACGGTCGGGCACAACCATCTCTGCCATACGTGTGTGCTCGTCGGCTTGAGCTTGCCACATCGCCGCTCTAGGTGAGCCCATCCACGATCGTTGTCTCTCCTGCAGCAAGAGGTTGCCTGCTTCAGCGGTCTCGCGCTCCACTGACTCCATCATTGACTCCACGGTCGTGCCTGGTTGCGCGTTCCTCTACAGCCGCACGCGTGCCCTGCATCCAGCTACCACCGATACATGCTAGCCCACCGCAGCGTCTCGTGCGCCTCATCCACGACCACAGTCATTACGGGTGTGCCCTGCCTCCAGCCGCCATTTCCCCAACGTGTGCGTCTTTGGCGGCAGGCTGTGCGACGCTCCACGACTCTAGGCACCACCACCTACAGCATGGCCCTAGCCGCCATCATCCACGTGTGGTGGAGCTCCCCTGATTGTGCGCGCCCATCGTCAACTGTCGGAACCACGATGACTAGTTGCCACCACCTCTTAGAAGGAATGAAAAATAATAATAGAAGAAGAGAATCCCCAAGTTCTCACGTGAGGGGAGCACATCCCTTTGGAGAATTTGGAAAGCATGCCATCCATTTCCAAGGATTTGCGTTGAAGCCCAATCTTCCAGATATCACGAGCGGTGCATGTGCCAACTGGCAAATTTGCAAGAAGGTCCTCTACAATATCAGTAATTGCATATCCACCCCTGTGCATGTTTATTCAATCAATTTATTTCTGTAATTGCATTCATACCTCTACATTAGAGTCTCATTTTGTGTGTCATTTTCACATCAATTGTCATTCTAAAAATTGCATATTGTAGAAAATCGCATGCTTTATCATTGTGATTTTTTTATTTTTACAAGTATGGATTATTTAATATTATTATTTTCGTGGAAAATTGAACATTTTTCCCAGTGCTGACCATTAATTCAACATTAAATTAATCTTTGCTCTAAAAATTACAAAAAAATCATAGTAGGTAGAGTTTGAGTAGTTTTATTTTGTGCCCAAAAATCATCATTATTTGTACGCACATCGAGGTCAATATAATTCGCTTAATTAATTTTTAATAGATCACAGATCAATTATTTTTAGGATCTTATAATTTTCCTGGATTCGTCTCATATAGACTAATGTAGGATAATTGTATTTCTACAAAAAAATTGGTTTGTTATATATTAAAATTAACTTTACGAAAATCACCTAGTCTGCATATTTAATTCACAAAAAAATTAAATATCTCCAAATATTATAAAAAATTAATGTAGCTTAATTTCATCCTTGTTCAACTTCTGGCAAAGTTTGAGGATTTTTGGACTTGAATTTATCGAAAATTTGCATTTTAGTCCCTCAACTTAGTTAAATGTGCATTGTATTATCACTTGCATTTAAAAATACTAAAGAAATGCTCTTCTAAAAACCTAATTCCTTGATTGACTTCAAATAAAACTAAGGAGACAGTGGCCTCCTTGAGTTCGACCTTGGGATTACCCAAGTAAAAAAATATAACCACTTGTGGGTAATTGACAAATAATTAGTTAAGCAGTTTTTGATAAATCCAATAATTGCCTGACTGTAGTGAACACAAATTTAATCATTAATTCATTTTAATTGAGAGGGTGATTCACAGGTTTATCAGATGGCATCATTGTTAGGGAGGCAAACAGCTTAGGATCAGTTTGGAAAATTAGATTTAGGTTTCCCATCCATCCCCGTGTAGTCTGATCCCAGGTTTTTCTTGTGAATAGTTCTCTATTTATTTTCAAAATTTATTTATTCTATGTCTATCTCTCCTACCATCATTTTATTTTGTGCGATGAACATAAAGCATCGAAGGTGACTCATCAGGCGAGTCGAAGAACCCGCATTGAATTGAACTGAGTGCCTTTGAGAGATCTTGTAAAAAATATAAAAAAAAGTCTGCATTTAAAGTGGTTCCCATTTGGGTTCTTGCATATGTAACCGAACTAAAAAGACTCTTTATGTTGTGTGGTTGCTTGATGTAGAATAGATCATGCACTCGTGACTCTTAGAGCTTTCTAGGTTTGTTTGTGCTCGTAATATCTAGGACCACACTTCACCATTAAAAGACGCACTTAAATCATAGGACTTTAGCCAAATTTAAATTCGTTCTTCACTATCTAATAGAACTGCCTGTTTAGGAGCGGCTTTTTCATCACTTGCACTCATTTAGTTTAAAATTTCAATTCTATTTTGCATCCTACGTAGAGCGTGAGGATCACTGTAAGTCTTATGAACTGGGTATGCATCATTGATTTTTCATTGCATTAGCTTTTCTCGACTCCCTCCCCGATTTTACAACTTAGGATTAAAGGAAATTGGGACTGGATGATAAGCGTGCCCTGTGTGTTGGACTAATCAAGTGGTCACCTAACTTAAAATCAGGACTGCTAAACGAATTAACCAAAAAAATCAACCTAAAACTGGAAAAGCTGTTTACGGAAGAGTAACCCCGACCTTGATTTCAGGCTGAGTGAAGGTACAAAGAGTGTGTGTACACACTAAGATAGAGCCCAAATCCCTGCCTTCCGTATCAACATACCCTTCTCTTAGTGAATATCACAGGCAAAAGTATTCTAAATTCAACTGACCTGCACCAAGTAGCCTCTGCTTGCTTCGGTAAGTAGATAAGGGTGAAGCAGCGGCGCGACATGACAAGTATCTTAGAAAACCCTTGGGGCGAAGTGAGAAGCCTTGTAAGCCTCTGCCTACTTCGATAGGTAGATAGAGGTAGGTCCCTGGACTTCATCGATATTAATCGATTAAGCTGGTGATATGAGCTAAGAGAAGAAAGGTGTTGGTATCTTAGAAGACATGTTAAACATGGGTGATGCGGTTGTCATTGATTCGACTCCCCTATAGGCCATCATGTAATCCTTGCTAACTTTGATTGAAAATCACACTTAAAATCAACCAGATTAATCAGACCCAGCTTTGGATCCTTCACCGTGTTGAGTGTGAACTCAAGGTTTGCTCTTGCATTTGTCTAGGTGTCTGTTTGTGTGTGTTCTCCTTATGTGTACTTACACATTTTCTGCATCAATTCACTCACATTCATCCATTTTCTCTTCAAGATGTCAAGATATTGGTCATCATATCCAAGTCACTCTTCTTCGACCATAATCAGATCATCTTCACCTTCTTATTACTCTTCATACCCCCACCCAAACCATCAAGTCAGAACTTCGACTGACTTCCCCAATTCTTCGTATTTCTCACCTAAGCGCTGATCAACACCAAAAAAAGTGTTGCGTAAAAAGGCACTAGAGAGAATCCTTGTTCCAATGCGAGGGAGAGAAGAATTGACACAATTCCATGCCCTCCATTTCTGACCTGCCATCTACATTTTATAAGTCTGACAACTAAAGAGACGGTGGACTGAATGCAAGATTTGATTTATTCCCTAGTGCTGAGGATTGGGTCCTTAGGAGATTTTTCTCGGACCAAGATTTTGGGTGAAGACTTGACTCTACTCTCGAAATTGCAGTCAACACTAAAATCATATCCTTTAGTTTATATGTACATCAGAGAGAGTCTAGAGAAGTAGAGGAATTGGAAGCCTCTTGATTAAGGTTGGGTTGAACTCTAGAATTTTGGATCTCTGAAGCCGAGTCGACTTGATCAGATTGGATCATGTATTCACATGCACAAGGGGGTTAATCCAACTTAGTCATTCTTTTTGATGCTCGAGGACGAGCATAGTTTAAGTATAGGGGGGTGATGAACCTCAGTTTCATCATCTTTATTTTCCAGAATTAACCCCCTTGCTTAAAAGTTTGTCAATAATTCCCTGTTAATGTCTAATAATTAACAGAGTCTTAAATAAATTTAAAATCACAAAAAATGGCAAATCAAAAATTCGTGGTATTTTTAACCTTAAAAATACCCTCCAAAATATTTCGGGCCTTTGTTTGATTTCATCTCCAGTTTTGGTCAACATGAAACTTGTAGATCTCGTCAAGATCTACAACTTTCATGTTTTGAGTTTTCTCAAATTCGGCCAATAGGGCCCTAAAAAATAAGAAAAACCTTCTGAATAATCTGATTGGGCCACGTGGCCCATTCTGGGGGCGCCACGTGGCCCGGCCCCTTTGTCTTATCCGCCGCCAACCACAACCGTTAGATCCCCTTCATGGATCCAACGGCTGTGCTCCTGCCACGCCCGCTCCTTAATCTCAGCCATCCGATCATTCCTCATTCTCATCTAAGCCGTTCGCCAGCGCCGCATCCTCAGCTCGACACGTGGTGCTTCATAGGCCGCTTGATGGCGCCTCAGATCTGCCATCTCCGCCGTTATCTCCTGGGCCAATCTCATCCATCTGATCGAGCCCGTGACCCCATCTAAACCGTTCGCTGCCGCCTTGCGCATATCTCGCCACGTGGCGCATCCATCCGCCACTGATCACTCCGCCTCAGATCTAATCTGGCCCGTCACTTCGCGCCTAATTGTCAGCCGTTGGATCTCAAGATCCAACGGCCGACAGACCGTCGTCAACCTCTAGCCCACTCCCTCTCTCCCACGATTCACCGCACGAACGCCTCTCCCCCTTCCTATTTTCTCGCCTTCACCTTCCACCATCTCCACTCACCAAATACCCCATGTCCTTATCCAGTCAACCATCTTCCTCGCGACCTCCTCGTCAACCCACGAACCTCTCTCCACTTCTCCCATTTCTCCCTCGAAACCACGTCGCCCACCAGCCAAAACCGCCGGTACCGTCTTTAAAAATGCCGCCTTCCCCCTCCGTTCACGTTTGTCTGCCTTTATACGGTGGCTCGCCCAGCCCTCCGCCACCTCCCAGTGACAGGGGGAGGTGGCCGGATCGAGCGAAGACGACGATGCCCACCTGGTGAGACCCTCCGCCTCGAACGGCGGAGCTGCGGCGCGTCGAGCCCGCCAAGCTGCTCCCATCGGCTGGGGGAGTCCAGCGATGACCCGGAGCTCCATTTGAGCTCCAGCCCAAGCCTCCGCTCCGCCCAAATCTCCAGGTAAGATTCTTCTGCATCCTTGACTTTTTCTTCTTTTTCTCTGTTTTAATTAGGCTCCTCCGGTCAACTTCGCCCTCCATCGTTCTCCCCAATAGCTCCGCCTCCGATCCCCCTACATCGCGACACCCTCTGATCACCTCTTCCCTTCTTCCAGACCCTAGTCACCCTCCGGCCATCTCCTCCGCCCTCACGGCGGAGGAGCCCCTAGCTCTCACCTTCTCCGCCCCATATGAGCTCTCCACCTCACTTCACCTCACGCAAACACGACTATGCTTCGGCTACGACTTACTAACCATGCAGGTCCTCCAACTCACACTGGTCGGAGCTTCGTCGGAGCTCACTTCGTCAAGTCTGCCTTCAGCTTCGGGGCTCCGTCAGACTGAGCCATGACGACCGACATCTTCCTCGAGCTCCCCACTTCATCAACCACCGCTTATGGAGCTTCGGGGAGGTCTGTCGTGATCAAGAAGGAGTGGCGGAGCTTGGAGCTTCTCGCCTGAGCTCGAACTCCGCCGCCAGCAGTAGAGGAAGGAGAGCGTACAGGCGCCGTTGGATGATCCCTCCGGGCGTTCATCCAACGGCTGAGGGGCAGCCACGTCGCCGACTTCCAGAGCCATTCGATCACCACGATCGAATGGTCCATGCCTAGACACGTGGCGACACCAGAGAGCCCCCGAGCCTCAGCCACCGAGCCAGAGGCTTGGATCCGCCGAGCCTTGTCCGAGCCTGCATCGAGCCAAAACCTATGCCCGAGCCACGCCGAAGCAACGCCGAGCCTCCCAGCCATCCCGAGCCTAGAGGGCGCGTGCCTAGCGCGTGCCTTCTGGGCTAATTGCAACGAAGCCCCACCGACTTCTTCAATTTGCACTCAGGTCCTCCTTCACGTGCAGATCAGGTGCACAGTGGGTAAATTACACTGAAACCCTCGCGGGTATCCCAAATTGCAAAAAATACCCCTGTGCGCGTGGTCAAATTACAGGGAAGGTCTCGATCCTTTGTTTATTTACTTTTTTTGTCCCTCCCAGGGGCCTGTATGCAATTTTACTTTCATTTTTTTTCTTTCATTTATGCCCTTATCTTTGAACTTGAATATCTTGAGCTACATAGCTCCAATCAAGTTGATTTCAGTTTCGTTTTGAAGCTCTTCTCGTCCTCTTCACTATGGCATGGTTAAATTTCAGATTTGATACTATGAACTGTGATGTATTGTTTTATTATCTAAGTGTCTTGATCTCTTTATTTATCATGCTCACTTGCTTAATGAGGGTAGAATGCTTCTTAATGCTGACTCAGTTCAACTTGCAATTTTTTTTGCTATGGCTTAAGTGATTATTATTTTTTTTCTTTGGGCATAACATTCGCTTTGCATGGCATCTATTTGCATGATAAAAAAATGTTTAAATATGCATGTTTATTTTAATTGCATTGTCATTGCATATTTTGACCTATGGGCTTTAATTCAACACTTGATTAAACAAACTTAAATCCGATTAATACGAGAGAGGCTCGTGTCCCTGAGTTCGACCTTGGTATCTTACCAAGTAAAATAAATCTTCGATCACCTCATTTTGATTTATGGCATATCTTTAAATGAGGGGATCTCTTTGACGACCCGAATCGGCCCGACTACGATGATGATTCCATGTGCTAAAAACACATTATTAAGGGGTCGATTTTGCGGTTCGTCAAATGGCGCCGTTGCCGGGGACACGGCTCATTTCTTTTATTTTTTGGATTTTTGTGTGTTTAATTTAGTGTTTCTTTTTATAGGTCAATTAACCACATATTTTGCATATAAAATTTTTCTTTCTTATTTGGTATCTAACTATTGTTTCTATGGCAGGGCCCTTGGTGTTCAAGGAGGCGAGAAGCCGATGTTTCCCGCTGCGAGGAGCCGCAGGAGCATGCTTGGAGCAAATAAGGGAGAAAGAAAAAATGTCTCGCATTTTATGTTTGCATGAACTTATAATAAATTCGTCGTTTACAGCGGTCTTCGATTGAAGACTCGCGATTGTAATCGAACGATGGTGGTTGTGTGGGGATCGTCCCCACTTGAGTGTCGACCTAGGACTAGGCACGCTGCTCTCCGAGCTCACTTTATTTTTATGTGCTTGATCGTAGGTTAGGTCACACTTTAAAACATAGACGCACATAATCTCGCCTCACTTAGCCAAACTTAAATGGATATCATTTCCCGCTAATAGATGCATGATTAGGTGCGGCTTTTTCGACTTGCATGCATGTTGGATTTGGTTTTCAAAACAGCCCCCGTTTTTCACGTGTTTTTGTCAAATCACTGCATGATTTCTCGCTTAGCCCAGATCGCGGTTTTTTCGAATACATGTTTTTCTCGGCTTTCATTTCCTAGCTTGATCACCTAGGATTGATGGAAAATGGAATGAACGGTAGACGATGACTTCTTGATTTTGTGCTAACCATAATTCAGTGATAACCTAAAATAAAATTGGGACTGTTAATTGCAAGTAAACCATAAATGGAGTAAAATTCGGTTTTGGGAGAGCAACACCCTCAGTTACGCGTTGGTTTTTATTTCACATTTTTTACCGCGTAATTATCTAAAGTTTTATCACCAATAAAACCGACAAGATAATCAACCAACCTTGGTTGGTTTCATGTGTGAGTTGGTGAAACTACGGGTTTGCTTGCTTGATTGAGCCATAATTGTTGCGACACACACCCCAAATCCGTAGTCACTCCATTTCATCTCCGAAGATTCAGCCACTCACTTGTAAATCCATCCCTCTTCTTCGTTCACCTTGGGTCTCTTCCAACATCAATTTCCATCTTTATACTTAGGCTAATCTCAGCCTAAGTATAGGGGGGACCCAAGTCCCAGTGATTTTCTCTACTCCTCTTTTCTTGCCTTTATACTTAGGTTATTTCTAACCTAAGTATAGGGGGGAGTCCCTCTTAGCTCCCGTATATTTCTCTGTACTTAAATGGATCTATGGACTCATAACATCTAGTGCTATGAGGACATAGCAAAGTTTAAGGATAGGGGGGTATACCGCACATACAATTTATTTACTTTAGCTAAATATCTGAAAATTTTGAAAAAAATTAAAAACTTTTTGGCTAAGGTAAAAATCCGTTGGACTAAGAGAACTCAAAGGATTTCACGGCTTTTCTAACTATGTTACACTATTTTGATAAAAATATTTTCGAAAATGATTTGAAAGAAAATGAGTTTTCTTGTTTTGAAAAAAATATTTTTGAAAAATGTTTTGAAAATCTTTTGTGTGACATGGTTTTGAAAATCTTTTATCAAGAAAAGTTGAGTTTAACCTGTGTTTTAACTCTAAAAACTAAAACCCATAAAAATGAGAAAAACTAAAAAAAATGTTTTTCAATGAAGAAGTTGGATTAAACCTCTACTCTTACACTTTCAACCAGGATCTGAAGTGTTCAAGGAGACTTAGTTTTTTGAGGTCTTTGAGATTTTAGGTTAACCAGCCTTAGCCATCAGGGTCTTAGACTTAATCATCCACATTCCCCTAGGTCTCTAGATTTGCATGCTATATTCCATGCTTAGTCTCAGACAAAAAATATGACCAGCACATCACATGCACGACTGCGGTTTTGATTGAGATGAGTTGTTTTTTCACCTGAGGGATTGGGATGAGGAAGTCAAGTTTGGATTTGATCTAATGATGCTCGAGGATGGGATAAAATCTTTGGAGGCTTCATGAAACCTGAGTGTCAGCAATATTAGCCAGTATGAGAACTTGATTCTTATACTAATCTCTTGACATTGACCTAAGTGCCTGGGTGTGATATAAATAAAAAAAATTGTTGATCAGTGTGCGCCAACTCTTGGTAAAAGCAGTGGAGCTAGCCAAAAATTATACAAGTCAATGAAATTTCAAAGAAAAAGCTCTCATTCCATACAAAGTCAATTATCAAAAGAGCTTCCACCAAAGGCGAGCGCTCCCAAACTTTTCAAAGTGTCCACTTGGACCACCGCTATTAGGACCAGGAGTCGGGCTTGCACCAAAAAAGGGCTCTGCATCGTAAATGCTACAAGTCTGGGTGTAGAAGGTACGATAGGTACTCAAAAAAGGCACACCCCGGTGTACTCCCAGGAAAACAAGTGCAGACGGCTCCAACTTCTCTTGACGGACGCACTGATCAACACCAAAAAAAGTGTTGCGTAAAAAGGCACTAGAGAGAATCCTTGTTCCAATGCGAGGGAGAGAAGAATTGACACAATTCCATGCCCTCCATTTCTGGCCTGCCATCTACATTTTATAAGTCTGACAACTAAAGAGACGGTGGACTGAATGCAAGATTTGATTTATTCCCTAGTGCTGAGGATTGGGTCCTTAGGAGATTTTTCTCGGACCAAGATTTTGGGTGAAGACTTGACTCTACTCTCGAAATTGCAGTCAACACTAAAATCATATCCTTTAGTTTATATGTACATCAGAGAGAGTCTAGAGAAGTAGAGGAATTGGAAGCCTCTTGATTAAGGTTGGGTTGAACTCTAGAATTTTGGATCTCTGAAGCCGAGTCGACTTGATCAGATTGGATCATGTATTCACATGCACAAGGGGGTTAATCCAACTTAGTCATTCTTTTTGATGCTCGAGGACGAGCATAGTTTAAGTATAGGGGGGTGATGAACCTCAGTTTCATCATCTTTATTTTCCAGAATTAACCCCCTTGCTTAAAAGTTTGTCAATAATTCCCTGTTAATGTCTAATAATTAACAGAGTCTTAAATAAATTTAAAATCACAAAAAATGGCAAATCAAAAATTCGTGGTATTTTTAACCTTAAAAATACCCTCCAAAATATTTCGGGCCTTTGTTTGATTTCATCTCCAGTTTTGGTCAACATGAAACTTGTAGATCTCGTCAAGATCTACAACTTTCATGTTTTGAGTTTTCTCAAATTCGGCCAATAGGGCCCTCAAAAATAAGAAAAACCTTCTGAATAATCTGATTGGGCCACGTGGCCCATTCTGGGGGCGCCACGTGGCCCGGCCCCTTTGTCTTATCCGCCGCCAACCACAACCGTTAGATCCCCTTCATGGATCCAACGGCTGTGCTCCTGCCACGCCCGCTCCTTAATCTCATCCATCCGATCATTCCTCATTCTCATCTAAGCCGTTCGCCAGCGCCGCATCCTCAGCTCGACACGTGGCGCTTCATAGGCCGCTTGATGGCGCCTCAGATCTGCCATCTCCGCCGTTATCTCCTGGGCCAATCTCATCCATCTGATCGAGCCCGTGACCCCATCTAAACCGTTCGCTGCCGCCTTGCGCATATCTCGCCACGTGGCGCATCCATCCGCCACTGATCACTCCGCCTCAGATCTAATCTGGCCCGTCACTTCGCGCCTAATTGTCAGCCGTTGGATCTCAAGATCCAACGGCCGACAGACCGTCGTCAACCTCCAGCCCACTCCCTCTCTCCCACGATTCACCGCACGAACGCCTCTCCCCCTTCCTATTTTCTCGCCTTCACCTTCCACCATCTCCACTCACCAAATACCCCATGTCCTTATCCAGTCAACCATCTTCCTCGCGACCTCCTCGTCAACCCACGAACCTCTCTCCACTTCTCCCATTTCTCCCTCGAAACCACGTCGCCCACCAGCCAAAACCGCCGGTACCGTCTTTAAAAACGCCGCCTTCCCCTCCGTTCACGTTTGTCTGCCTTTACACGGTGGCTCGCCCAGCCCTCCGCCACCTCCCAGTGACAGGGGGAGGTGGCCGGATCGAGCGAAGACGACGATGCCCACCTGGTGAGACCCTCCGCCTCGAACGGCGGAGCTGCGGCGCGTCGAGCCCGCCAAGCTGCTCCCATCGGCTGGGGGAGTCCAGCGATGACCCGGAGCTCCATTTGAGCTCCAGCCCAAGCCTCCGCTCCGCCCAAATCTCCAGGTAAGCTTCTTCTGCATCCTTGACTTTTTCTTCTTTTTCTCTGTTTTAATTAGGCTCCTCCGGTCAACTTCGCCCTCCATCGTTCTCCCCATTAGCTCCGCCTCCGATCCCCCTACATCGCGACACCCTCCGATCACCTCTTCCCTTCTTCCAGACCCTAGTCACCCTCCGACCATCTCCTCCGCCCTCACGGCGGAGGAGCCCCTAGCTCTCACCTTCTCCGCCCCATATGAGCTCTCCACCTCACTTCACCTCACGCAAACACGACTATGCTTCGGCTACGACTTACTAACCATGCAGGTCCTCCAACTCGCACTGGTCGGAGCTTCGCCGGAGCTCACTTCGTCAAGTCTGCCTTCAGCTTCGGGGCTCCGTCAGACTGAGCCATGACGACCGACATCTTCCTCGAGCTCCCCACTTCATCAACCACCGCTTATGGAGCTTCGGGGAGGTCTGTCATGATCAAGAAGGAGTGGCGGAGCTTGGAGCTTCTCGCCTGAGCTCGAACTCCGCCGCCAGCAGTAGAGGAAGGAGAGCGTACAGGCGTCGTTGGATGATCCCTCCGGGCGTTCATCCAACGGCTGAGGGGCAGCCACGTCGCCGACTTCCAGAGCCATTCGATCACCACGATCGAATGGTCCATGCCTAGACACGTGGCGACACCAGAGAGCCCCCGAGCCTCAGCCACCGAGCCAGAGGCTTGGATCCGCCGAGCCTTGTCCGAGCCTGCATCGAGCCAAAACCTATGCCCGAGCCACGCCGAAGCAACGCCGAGCCTCCCAGCCATCCCGAGCCTAGAGGGCGCGTGCCTGGCGCGTGCCTTCTGGGCTAATTGCAACGAAGCCCCACCGACTTCTTCAATTTGCACTCAGGTCCTCCTTCACGTGCAGATCAGGTGCACAATGGGTAAATTACACTGAAACCCTCGCGGGTATCCCAAATTGCAAAAAATACCCCTGTGCGCGTGGTCAAATTACAGGGAAGGTCTCGATCCTTTGTTTATTTACTTTTTTTGTCCCTCCCAGGGGCCTGTATGCAATTTTACTTTCATTTTTTTTCTTTCATTTATGCCCTTATCTTTGAACTTGAATATCTTGAGCTACATAGCTCCAATCAAGTTGATTTCAGTTTCGTTTTGAAGCTCTTCTCGTCCTCTTCACTATGGCATGGTTAAATTTCAGATTTGATACTATGAACTGTGATGTATTGTTTTATTATCTAAGTGTCTTGATCTCTTTATTTATCATGCTCACTTGCTTAATGAGGGTAGAATGCTTCTTAATGCTGACTCAGTTCAACTTGCAATTTTTTTTGCTATGGCTTAAGTGATTATTATTTTTTTTCTTTGGGCATAACATTCGCTTTGCATGGCATCTATTTGCATGATAAAAAAAATGTTTAAATATGCATGTTTATTTTAATTGCATTGTCTTTGCATATTTTGACCTATGGGCTTTAATTCAACACTTGATTAAACAAACTTAAATCCGATTAATACGAGAGAGGCTCGTGTCCCTGAGTTCGACCTTGGTATCTTACCAAGTAAAATAAATCTTCGATCACCTCATTTTGATTTATGGCATATCTTTAAATGAGGGGATCTCTTTGATGACCCGAATCGGCCCGACTACGATGATGATTCCATGTGCTAAAAACACATTATTAAGGGGTCGATTTTGCGGTTCGTCACTTCTCTATTTATCAGACCCTCTGTTTGTAAATATAATATAAGGATATGGCTTTTAGTGTACTCCATTCATGAGTGTCGATTCGAGACATCACCCAAAGTTCTAGCCCAAGAGACTCTCCTCTAGACCTAATCCTCAATACTAAGGAATAAGTCGGTTCTTGCATTCCATCCACCATCTCATTAGTTTGTCAGACTTGAAAGTGTATATGGACGGCCAGATGATGGAGGGCATAGGATTGTGTAAAGTTTTCTCTCCCTCACATTGGAACAAGGGGCCTCTTGAGTGCATTATTACTCAACACATGTATATTTTTAGTTTGTTAATCAATGTGTCTGTCAAGAGAATTCGGAGTCGGCTGCACTTGTTTTTCTGGGAGTACATCGGGGTGTATCTTTTTTGAGTATCTAAGATACCTTCGACACCCAGACGTGTATAACTATACGATGCAGAGCCCTTTTATGGTGCTAGCCCGACTCCTTGGTCCTAAGGTCATTTGGTCCAAGTGGACACTTTGAAAATGGTTGGGAGCGCTCGCCATTGGTGGAGGCTCTGTTGGGAGCGCTCACCACTGGTGGGGGCTCTTTTGAAATTGACTTTGGAGGATAGAGTTGTTTCTTGATATTTTTCTTTCTTTATTTTCTTTTTGGTTAGCTCCACTGCTTTTACCAAGAGTTGGTGCACACTGATCAACAGTTATTTTAGATCACATCCTGGCACATAGGTAAATATCAAACAATAGCATATGAACTTGTTCACATATTGGCTAAGGTATTGCTGACACTCAGGTTTCTTGAAGCCTTCATTAACTTTATCCCATCCTCGAGCATCATTATATTGAGTCTAGACTCAAATCACCAGACCCAATTATGCAGTTCTGATTGTGTTATGTTGATCATATTCTTTAGAGTAGACATGAAGAGTGCAATATAGTGCTCAAATTTTTCAAACTTGGGAAGTGTGTATTATTGAGTTTTAAAAACATAATGACTAAGGCTAGTTAACTCAGACTCTCAAGATCTCAGAAACCTAGTGTTTTCAAATCCTCAAGACTTGAGTGATAGTGAAAGTGTCAGGAATATATCAACCAAGGAATGCATGAGATGCTTGATGAAATGCAAGATCATGAGTGAATTTTTTCCCTTTTTTCTCTTTTTTTATGCAATTTTTTTTGTTTTCATTTTTTTGGAAAACTAGGTATTATTTACAGAAATAATTTAGTATAAATATATAATACTTGTGTCCATCCCGATGTTAGATGAAAACAATTAAAGTACGAGCTATGGATAAAGTATGTAGAGTATAAGCAAACACACACCCCTATACTTAGCTTGTGATATGCCCTCATGGCATAAAGAGAAATTTTGACATAGCTCGTACTAAGTATAGTTGAGTCAAAAAGAATAGAAGTGGACATGCCCCCATACGTAGACTTTTGAGGGACTAAGCATAGTAGAAAAGCATGAAATGAGGCAGTCGAGGGTGAGCAGAAAGAATAGAAGTGATGTATACAATGGTACTGGTCCCTCTATACTTAGGCTTAGGTCGGCCTAAGAGAATTAATCACAGGTGGGAACCGAGGAGATGAACAGAGTGATGGATATACATAAGAGCGATGGAATTTTTATGGAAGAGGTGTTTCATCCAGGCCGCTTGAGTCTTTCGTCTAATACAGTGCCCTGAGTAAAGGGAGATCAGCTCTACTTGCATTAACTGGTCGCCAGATTTGACAAAATGTTTAAGCAGTTGACCGTTGACTATAGAAATCCGCGTGAAGTATGCGGTCTTGGAGATTTCAACACTTCTGTTATTGTGCACCTCCCTCATGATGAACGATCCCGTCCATTTGGATTTCAATTTACCTTGGAAATTTTTTAATATTACATTAAATAACCATACTTTCTGCTCTGGGACAAAGGTCTTTGTTCAAATGTTCTTTTTGTGCCATTTCTTCACTCTATCCTTGTAAATGGTGCTATTTTCATAGGCATGATTTCGTATTTTAGATAGTTCATTCAAATCCATATCCATGTTCTTCTTTCCTTGGTGACAGTTCCAAATGATCTTTTTAATTGCCCATTCTGATTTATGCATGAGTTCTGCAGGCAAATGACACGGCTTTCCATATACCATTCGAAATGGGGAGGTGCCCGACGGGGTCTTGTAAGCTGTCTGGTAAGCCCATAGAACCTGGTCCAGGAGTTGGGACCAATTCTTTCTATCAGGGTGGACCAGGATCTGTAAAATTCCTTTGACCTGCCTATTTGACACATCGGCCATGCCGTTGGACTGTGGATGGTAAGGACTAGCGACATGGTGCTCGATGTCGTATTCCTTAGTCAACTTATTCATCTCCCGGTTGACAAAGTGGCTACCCCCATCAGATATTAAAACCTCCGGGATTTTAAACCTCAAAATAATATGATCTTTCAAAAACTTGCATACAGTCTTGTTGTCTAATGCTCGAGTAGGGATAGTCTCCACCCAATTAGATAAATAATCTACTGCGAGAAGAATATATTCAAATCCTTCACTACAAGAAAATGTTGTTTTTGCGACCACAATGTTGCTACTACGTTCAGCTGTAATGTAGTTGCAAACTATATTGACACTATTTTGCGATTACCATACTACCACATTGCAGTACCTATATTCTAACACGAATGTTGCGACTACATGTAGACGCTGCTTGTGGTAGTGTCTGTGATTGCTACCACGTTGTCATCGCAACAGAGTCAAAAATTTAGGGTGAAATTTTTCGTCAAATATTTTACTTGCTACCCCCTGATGAATATGTGATTCTCACTCTTTATTCTTTTATTTTAACTCTTTTGTTGGCAAATCATCATGTAAATTCATGTAATTATAATAATTTAGCAATTTTCATACTTGTGTTAATATTTCATATTTGGCATGCATTTTTAGCAAAAATAAAAGAATAAAGGAAAAGAAAAAGAATGATGTATTTAGAATAAATAAAGAGTGACCTAAACCCCTAAAGAAGGTCAAGCCTTAGCCTGATCGCAAAATAAAATAAGTAGATAGACATAGGGTTCACTATGTGTTGTGTATAGTACTTTTGTTTGTACGTGCTTATTTTTAGAGAAAATAAAATTAAATTATTATTCTGTGGCCCTTGTCCATACTTCTAAAAATAATATAAAAAAGAATAAAAATCATAAAAAATATAAAAATATTCCTCCATTCATTGTATAAAAGACGTGTATATATTACATCCTCTATTTATTATATGCCCTTATTAATTTATAAAAATAAAAAAAATAAATTGATACTCTTAAAATATGTTATAAATAAGTAAAATACAAAATAAGAGTATTTACGTAAAAATAAAATAATAAAAATATCTATACATAATACATAGGTATATTATACTTGTATATAATACTGTATATGTATATACATTAATTTATTTTTAATAAAAATAATTAAAGTCACAAAAATAGTTTAAAAAATAAACATTTTTTATTTTATACACTTTTTATTTGGAACCCATTTGCTATTTTTTATTGAATTTGTAATTATTTTGTAGATTTCAATTTTTTATTGGTGTAGGAGTTTTCGTTGACCACGGTCAACCCTCCCTTCCAGCTGGGTCAAAAACGACTAACATCCGTCAGATCTTTTTCTCCCTATTTTCCAGCCCGATTCAGGCCGTCTCATGCCTCGATTCTTCGCCCGAGCATCCTCCTAGGATCTGTAATCCTTACGGATCCATAAGAAGGCGCATATCTTCCTAGGTTTGCGCGCTTGCTCTTGATCCTTCTAACCCTTGGAGCATCCTATAAAATCCTCTCTTCCACCTCCAAGCATCGCAGCTCATGCCTCGCCTCTTCATCCACCCCTAGACACCTTTAGCCGAGTGACAGCATCCTGAAGGAGCCCTTGGAGCAGAGTTTGGTGGCTTAAAGCTGCAGCTCACAATGTGGTTGGAGCTCTCCGTCGTGGGTGGCCTCCCCGCCTGACCCAACGTGGTTGAGGCCATCACCTTGACATCCACCTTCGCCTGACCTTGATGAGGATCTCAGTAGCTTAAGGTGTCGCTTATAGCCATCGCATTTCATTGTTTGATTCAATCTTTCCATTTAGCACCGCTGACGTTCACATGCTCCGACCAACTGGTCGGAGCCCAGTTCCCTACATCTACATGTTTCGATCTTCGTTATGTCTCTCCCCGCACCTTCTTCTGAAACCCAACCATCCTGAGCCTCGACCATCGCGTCGAGATTAGGCGTAGACCTCCTTCTCACGCCTTCGCCAGAGCTCGATCATCATCCATGGCCACTTCTCTTATCCTTTGAAGCAATAACCAGGGTCGGAGCGTAGCCCGGAGCCCTCTTTTCCCCTTACAGGTCTACAAGCATGTATGGGGTCATTCAGGAGCCCATGCTGCTCAAGCGGAGCAGCTCCAGGAGGATCTTCACCACCGTACCCATCCGACCGACGTCACCTCCATCGGAGCCGTCCCCCGGAAGCGGAGCACCCTCATGACACTACAGGACCCCTTGGGAATGATCGGATCACACACGTACCACATAGCTGACAGATCAAATTCGTCAGATCGGCTTTCCAGGGAATGATCAAAGTCACGGGATAGAGACGCCCTCTACACATGCAACGTGTCTCTGCAAAGGTATATTTCCCTTTTACCCTTGATTGGTTCGCTGGGTACTTGATTTAATCTACACTCGTTGTAATATGGGTACTTAGAGAATCGTTCAGAACTGAATCGAAGATCTCCATGAAGAGGACTCGGGTTTAATTTATATCTCACGCAAATCTGGGTTCGAACACACAAAGGCAAATGAACAACTTCGGGTTAATTCAAAAACTTAGGTCTAGGTTTTCAATGCAGAATATTTTTGTATTTTTTTAATGTAAAAATAAATGCGAATGCAATTGCGGGTGAATCAAGTTAATAAAAAAGCACACAACTTAGCCAAATTAATTTTAATAGGAAATAATTCCAATTTTGCTAAATTATATTTTTTTTTAGAAACTTAATCCAATGATGAATGCAAAATATATTTTCTTGGAATTTTAGGGTTAAAATTCAACAATAAAAAATACACACTTTTTATGGATTTTTTCACAATTTTTACATAAACAGAATGCAAAAATTATGAAAATTTCACTAGAATATAAACATGATGCAAGGAGGTTATGGTAATTTTTTGAAATTTTCTAACAGAATATAAATTTTTATGGATTTTTTAATAAAATAGAATGAGAATGAGTAATTAATTCTTAATAAATCTACATTATCAAATCATCCAAAGATCAAATTATCTCAATTAGATATTTGAACAATATCCAGGAGAGTTGGAATTTCGCAAAATAGATGTGTGTAGATTTAATTAAAAATCATTTACCAAAATCACTCTACAATTTATTTATAGCACAGGATAACTCCAATTAATATGAAATTTGGATAGTAATTCAATCACATTTCAAAGCATCAATTCTGATTTTTGTGGAATTTTGGGAGTAAATGTGAGTGAGATATGAATTTAATACCATAGATTTGGTAAAATAGGCAGAATTTCACTTAAACAATTTTAGTTAATTATCTAAATCTCACAAAAATCCAAACCTTTTGTAATTACAGAAACTCAACATGAAACAAATTCAATTTTTACAATAAAAACTTAAAAAATGAAAAGTACCTCTTCTTCTTAGTGTGTAGGTGGGTGGATAGGGCGATGGGTGGCGCGTAGGGTGGCGCACGGGCTAGAGTCGATTGGAAGCAGGACCGCCGCACGTGGGCGTATGAAGGAGGAGGGCGCTACGACGGCTAGCAGGGCGGACCGTTGTTGTACTCGGAGGAGGGGATCTGTGCCTGGGCAGCGCGACCTGGATGTGGCATAGGGCCTTCGGCCTGAGTGGCGAGGCGGTGGAGGTCGCGCGGCCTAGCTACTGGAGGGTTGGGCTGATGGCGAGGAGGGCGGCGTCTGAGTGGTGAGGCGGTAGAGGTTGCGTGGCCTGATGGCTGGTGGGTAGTGTTGCCGGTCGTGGAAGAAAGTGGGGGTGGCAGAGCCGCTGCTACTCCCTCCCTTTTTTCATTTTTTTCTGCTATCAATTACTTTTTTATATTTTTAAATTTTTAAATTTTTTTATTTTCTTAAACAAGGATTATAAAAGATAAAAATGTGGTGGTGGAAGTGATGATGGAATTAATGGAAGTGATCTTGTGGTGGGGTAGACAAATGAAGATGTATTGGTGGCGGTGTGATAAAAAATTGCAAAAATAACAACGATGATAAAATGAGAGGAAAAAAACTACGGTTGAAATAGACGCATATGATGTGCTCACGAGAAGCACGATCTTCAATCGAATCGCCGGCGAGCGATGAGCTCGGGCAGCATGCGGATGCGGCTGCGATGTTGGCCAAGAAGCCAATGGATCTCACCGGAGAGAGGGTTGTCGTCGCTCGACCGTGGTTGCGTCGCTGTCACCCATTAAACTCTGGGAAGTAGGTTCTCCTCACATAAAGATGGATCAAATGCAAAATGAGGAGGATGGGATGTATAAAAAGAGAAAAAAATAAGAAGTTATAAAAGTGGTGGAGGGGAGGTTGGACTTTATGACCTTTTCTCTTTGGGATCTAGGAGTATTTATTTGAGGTGGAAATTATTTTGTATTTTTATGTTTTTATATACATTTTTATGAAAAAGTCAGAAAATAATTAGCCAAAAAGGAATTGAAATGAAATTATTAAAAACTCAGAAGTTTTGGGCTATTAAGAGGTAAAAAACTCCCTTATTTTGCAGCATTTTTATTGTTAATTTATTTTGTACAATCTAATATACGATAATTAGTGTGTTTATTTACAAGAGTCATTTTGTTAATTTATCCATTTTATGGACACTTATTAGAGATTTTACATAGAGATTTTGCTAAGATCAATATATTGAGATAATGAATCACGGATTCATCAGCCCTCATTTATTTCTGCATTTAGTTTTAGTCCAGTAAATAATTGTTATAGTTCAGACATTTTACAATTAGGACCTCATATTTTTGGATATTTGCATTTTAGTCCTCTTTGTGTGTAGCACCTAGACATACACATGACTTTGGGAGTTATTCAGGTTGTACGCCCTGAGCTTTTTAGATGTTATAAATTGAATGGCATTTTGTGATATTTGCAATTATACCCCGGTGAGTTTGGATCACGTGTTCTGCTTGTGATTTCTTGGACTTTTTGCAACTTAGGCCCTATACTTTTTAACTGTGTTATTGTTTGGCCCTGTACTTACTTTATTTTAATTGCACGTAGGGCCCTTTAAACTGCTTGTCTCTTACTTAACTTAGTAAATATTAAAATTAATCCTAAAATTTCTCTAAAAATTAGCATCGACTCATGTTGACATGTAGTATTTAGTATGATTTGTGGGGATTAATTTCATTGCATTTATTATTTTTGAAAAAAACCAAAAACCTATAAAAAAAAGTGTCATTTCTATTTTCTAAAATCCATAAAAATTTGAAAATTACCTTAAAAATTCTACAAAAATTCTTATTAATTTGTTTTTGTGTGCTTTATCTACAGTAGCAATTTTGTTTGAAAATCCCTTATAAAAACTTAAAATTTGCAAAAGATCTAAAAACTTACAAAAATCATATAAAATTCAAGAAAAATAAAAAATAAATCTCATTCAGTTCCTGTTTGTAACATTTGATAACTATTTTTTACAAAAAATTGCTTTCCAGGAATTTTATGGAATTTTAGATAATTTTAATTTGCAATTTGATCCTGGTAGTGCACTATTTACATTTTTAGCCACTGTTTGATTTTTATATAATTATAAAAATATTTGCAAAACCCTAAAAAATTACCCAAAACACTTTAAAATCTTATAAATCCAAAAATATTTTTATCTTAATTTTTTGAGCATTCTTAGGAATAAAGAAAAATCCAAAAAAAATGTGTTACCTTGTTTTCGTATTTGTTGATTTCATTTCCTTATTAAAAATTAAAAATTTACAAAATTAAAAACCACTAAAATATATATGTTGTTTATTTCTGAGATTTGACTACTTCGTAGGTTTTCTCATGCTCCTTATGTTCTATCCTAGTCGTTAAACCAGGTAAAATAAATAGCGAACATCTTATATTTGTGCTTGATTGTTGATTTGATTGAGTGGTTTATTTATTCTTGATTGACCGAGCTTGGCGATTTGTATCACAACGACCCTTAATTATTTGTTTACTTAACCCTAGTTATAGGGCTGCTCGTCAAAATGGCGACGTTGTTGGGGAGCACGACTTAGTAGTCATTTTTCGCTTTTTGCTTATTTTTGTCTCTATTTGATATAAATATTTTCTGACGCATTCCTGTTTTGCCTTTTGTGTGAGGAACCGTCCGAGGACTCTTCGACTTTCTGTTGGTATACTCGTACTTGAGGAGGATCAAGAGAGCAGGAGAAGACTATTATAGCAAATAGGATATAGGAGTTTATTTTTCAACAAACTATTATTGTAATATTTAGATACTTAGACTATCTTGGGCACTTAGACATTTTGGGGAATGTTTCCCCGAGTGCCGGTGCACTCGGGGGACCTCACTACAGGTTTCTCGAGTTTTGATTTTGTCACCTTACTTTCTATTTGATTCTCACAGATTTGTCCGCTAGACATAGGATTTTTGTTGGTTGTGACGTAATTAACTAAGGCCCAACACTTAATTGCTTATTTATTACTATAGATCGTATTAGACCTAGCTAAAAATAAATTAAAAAAAAGTTAGCTTAATTGAATTTGAGATCAGCACTGTAAGGAGTCACATACAACGCTAGCAGGATCCATTGTGGCGGGCACCGAGTGACTCCCAAGATCGGACTTCAGACTCAATTCGATTAGCTAGCTATTGTTCTTCACGATCAATAGAAGTTGATCGTCTAAGGTCGATTTTCTCGTGCATCATATAGTAAGTTTACTTTGGGTCTTTAAATTTATGCGTGGATCACCCTGCAAGTAGAGTGCTAGAGACAAGTATGCATTTCTATCTCTGCATGCATCATAGTGTTTGACCGTGCATCAACTTTTTGAACTTCCTCCGCCTGGTTTTGGACTCAAAATAACCATGGAAATCGAAAAATTCATTAGGCATTGTTTTTATCTTAAAAATACCTAAAAAAGAGATAATAATGCAATTGGGACTACTAATGAAAACTTGACCATAAAATACACTTCATCATAAAATATTTGTTTTGGGGAGAGTCACCCTTTCATTGGTTTATTTATTTGCAGTGAGAGAGTGACCTGCACACGAGGATAGAGCCACACTTGAGCTTCTTTTAGACTACAGGTCTTGTAGTTAGTTGTTCTCCAGTGAGGACTTCACAGGGTAGCTAGTAATCGGTCTGGGACTTCCTTAGCAAATGGATAGATCGGGTAGTCGGTAATCGGACCACAATATGTACTATATAGGAAAAACTAACTGTGGGATTGGGCCAGTCTCCTTGGAGCATAGGGTTCCTAACATCTCGCTTAATCGTTGTTATAGATTGATTGATCACCTAAATAATAATTGACAAGATTAACGATCGATCCTTTATGGTCATCATCTCAAGCGTTGCGTAGGTGAATTGAGGGTTTGGCTTTTGATCTTGTTTGCATTCCAGATCTCGTCTACATAAATCCCCACATCACGATGATGGGCAGGATGTCCCTTAGGTTGCCTTTGGTAGCATCACTTTCGAGCACTTCTCTCCATTCATCTAGGGAGGCTTCAAAGATCCTAGACACACTCCCCGAGCCCGAGTTTTCTACCACCCTATTCCCCCTCGACCACCCTTCTTCCAGTCATGAGGTGCTAAAGCAGAGGCCAGCGCAGCTATTTGTACATTTGACAGCACTGGTTGGGGTCTTTTTTCTTTGCAGAGACCTGCAAGATGACCAGTAGAGAGGGACGCACCGATGAGCAACCCCAGGGTTCCACATATGTGCTTGATCAGGGCACCATCAACAACACTCTTCTAACCTCCCTGAAGAACATGTAGAGACAGATCCGAGACCAGGGAGCATTCATGGTAGAGGTGTGATAGGAGATTGCACAGATGTGAGCTAACCGAGTAGAGCTACAGAGACCAGCCGATGGAGACATACCAGCAGCTGGAGGAGGAGATGGATGACCAGAGGACCCACAGGAGCCAGCCAGACACTAATGGAGGATGAGACAATTGCACAACCCTAGTGTAACCCTTACCCATCGTTGGATCCAGCTTTCGTAGATTCTGGGCGACTTCGAGCTCCGCTCCCAGATGATTTAGTTACTGCCCAAATTCCATGGGCTAGCCACCGAGGATATGCATCTACATCTCCACGAGTTTGAGATGATCTATAGTATAGTCCACGATAGATTTGTGGATGAGGACACCATCAATATGATGTCCTTCCCTTTCTCCCTAGTCGATAGAGCAGCCTACTGGCTGAAACATTTGGGGAGATATGTCACTACTTGGGAGCAGCTCCAGACCAAGTACTTGAACAAGTACTATCCACTCGGTCGAACCAACACAGCTAGATATTTGATCAAAAACTTCACTATGATCCCAAACGAGCAGTTCCATGAGGCTTGGGATCGATTTAGAGAGCTCATCGATCGGTGTCCACATCACAAGATTTCCAATCCCAACCTAGTACAGAGCTTCTTTTGTGGCCTGACACCAGAGCTGTAGGAGCTTCTGAATGCCTCATGTGGGAGGTCCTATTTCGCAAAGGATGAGGACCAAGTCTAGCCCAACTATGAGGAGATGGCAGAGAACTACACGGTGATGTCCCAGACTCAGGTCTACTCACAGGGGAAGCCCCTCCCATAGGTTGTATCCTAGAAGAGGATAGCACGGGTCGATGCAGATCCTTCTACTTCATCAACAGTAGTAGAACATGCAGAGTCATCAGCAGCTGACATAGGGATCATCAACGAGAAGCTGGAATGCATCGAGATTATAGAAAACAAGCAGTGTCAGAGCCTCACCCAGAAAGATCAGTTGGAAAAGACGCTTAGTGACCTAAAAACGCAGATATATGTCTCCAGGAGGCACAGACAGCTCCACAGCCCCATCTCAAATCATGGGCTGATCACAGTAGTAGCAGCTCTTCCCAGCCTTCTGCCTACCACAAGGTCCACCACATTCAAGCAGAATTGGTCCAGTCATAGTCGCACTATTCTCATCCACCACCTCATTAGGACACTCAGATGGTGGTGTATCAGTCGGATCATCCCCTGGCAGTTCTTCCCCCTTCCCCTTACGAGCAAAAACTGTTAATGGAAGTCAACAAGATTTGGTACGATCAGCAACATCCCCATATCTGATGTAATCATCATGGATTCAGATGGTATATCAAAGGCACCTCATCCTAGTAGCAACCTCCAGCTCAGCATGGATAGAGCAGTCAGCAGCAGCAGCCCCATTACTCCCAACCATCCCAGCGGTACCAGTAGGATCCTCATCCCTACCATCAAGGATAACAGTGGAGGCAGCAGCCTTAACAGTATTCTCAGCCTCCCCCTCACCATTACCAGCAGAGTCAGCCTCATTTCCAGTAGGGTAACTCATCCGATTCTCATGGACCCGTCTATGAGAACCCAGCCCTTGACAATCTCGCCCACCTACTCTCAGACTAGCAGGCATCCTTCCGGCAGTAAATGGATGAGTTCTGGCAGGAGATGAGGGAAATAATAAAGGGAAAGACAACCATACTTTCTCAGATTGAATCGAACCCAAACAATCTGAAGAGGACGTCTGAGCAGGTACAATTCACAGATACTACCACTCCTGGTGATTCCTTAGGTGATATTGCCTCCTACATATTTTATGTTGATTTTGTCACACTTGGAGCGGTAGGATGCAGCCAACGATGTCTCGTCTGAGCGATGACCACATGGAGATCCAGGAGCACCAGATGAGGAGGATATTGGTACTGATGTTGCTCATGATGTTGATGACGGTGGTGCTGAAGCCACCAAGGATGATGATCCAGCTGACGATACTGAGGTCGTCGTGACTACGGACACAGTCGGTGGTACTGATTCCGCCATTCTACTAGTTATTGAGTCAGAGTACGGTAATGATGTCGTAAAGACAGACATCGTGGGTGGTACTAATACCACCATTTCTACTTCTATTGTGTTACTTTCTCATGTATCTCAAGGTAGTTCCGGAGAAATTCAAAAAAATAGAAAAATGGAAAAGACCAAAATATGAATAAAGGAAAGGTTTCTATATCTTCTTTGAGTCCATATTTGTTGCATGATGATCTTGGTATGGACTCTATTCCTTCATAGACATAGGAGCCTATTCCTAACCCTTTATCTAAGGAGGTTCCAGCTATCCCCTTCCCTCAAGCTCTTCGCTTGGCAATGGGGAATAAAAAAGAAAACCCAAAAAAGACACAGCAGGTAGAGTTCAGCCAGCAGATGATCGATAGATTCCAGATTCAACTGACTCCACAGGAGGCACTTGAGCATATCCCTCTCCTCCAAAAGAACTTGAGAGAGAATACCACCATCCGCAGGAAGAGAAGGAACCACAATATAGAGATCCATGTACTCACTCGTGCCACATGTTTCGCCATCCAGAACCGATTGCCATCCAAGAGGCCAGATGCAGGAGCTCCATATATCAGATGCCATATTCATGAGCAGCGGTTCGATCAGACTCTATTAAATAGCAGCTCCTCCATCAACCTTCTTCTAGCAACCTTACTCGACCGATTCAAGTTTGGCCCTCTTAGACAAAGCAGGACTGTCCTTCAGTTTGTTGATAGATCTATCAAGAGGAAGAAGGGGTTGTTGACGGATGTGGTCGTCACAATTTAGGGCCTAAAAATCCCCATGGACTTTGTTGCACTGGACATGGAGATCCCTGAGTCTGTGCCAGATACCCCCATCATACTAGGACATCCATTATTGGCCACAACCAAGGCGGTGTCCGATCGTGATAGCGGGAAGGTATACTTTCCTGTCGAGGGTGAAAGTGTACAAATAGAGACGATCTATGAGACCGGAGCGAGAGATTCAGCCTGCTCCGAGCTGTTGAGCGATACAAAGCAGATGACAGATGCAGAGCGAGACGTCCACCAAGAGTGTGATTTTCTGATCGTAGATTATGAAGCAGTTTGGTCCGACTCCACTTCACGAGCTCTTGTTGCACCTTTAGACACTGTAGAGTTACAGATTCCAGAAGATGAGAGTTCAAATTGCACACTCTTGGTGGAGGACATATTTGAGTCTGATGATCGCGGACTAGAAAGCGAAGCAGAGTATATTTCATGTGGTTCAGATTCAGATCCCTCGGATTCGGACATTGTTTGGGATGATTTTTATGAGAATTTACCTTGTCTGATTCCCACAGAGCTGACAGCTAGGGTGGAGATTGCGCTAGCACAGATTATAGAGATACTAGCAGGGTCGTCTTTGCCATATTTGCACATACAGCGAGAGTTCTCCCATGCATATTTGGTTGCTTTCACTCAGACATTTCAGAAGCCAAATTTTCCAGCTCCCAGTTGCCTAGAGTTGAAGACCTTGCCACAATCGATGAAGTACAGATTTCTTGTGGGTGAGCCAGAGATGTAACTACCCAGTCATTATCTTAGTGAATTTGGTTGGAGAGAAAGAATCATGTTTGATGGAGGTTCTTGACAAAAACCGCAAGGCGATTGGATGGAGAATAGCTGATCTCTTGGGGATAAGTTCGGCCCTATGTCCCACCATATCTATCTCGAAGAGGATGCCAAGCCATTTTGTGAGTTCCAGCGATGGATGAACCTGAATCTTCGATATGTGGTCATGAAAGAAATATCAAAATGGTGGAGCACTGATATTATATACCCCATCTCCAACTCCAAGTGGGTTAATCCATTACATGTGGTGCCCAAGAAGACGGGCATCACTGCAGTTGTGGGAGTTTGGAGAGGAGATAGCTACCCGATTACCCACTTCTTGGAGGGTCCGTGTGGACTACAAATGATTGAATCAGGCCACCAAGAAGGATCATTTCCTGCTACCATGTATTGATCACATTATCAAGAGGCTAGCTTGGAAGAGTCATTACTTCTTTCTTGACGGGTACTCCAGCTATAATCAGGTGACCATAGCGCCTGAAGACCAGGAGAAAATGACATTCACATGTCCTTTTGGGACATATTCTTATGCCCTTTAATCTATGTAATGCCCCGGCTACATTCTAAAGATGCATGTTATAAATCTTTTCGATTATGGTAGATGATAGCTTAGAGGTCTTCATGGATGATTTCTCGGTCTACGGTGATGGGTTTGATGTTTGTCTTGATGGCTTAGACCATGTACTTCGACGATAATCGAGGTCCATCTTGTCTTATATTAGGAGAAGAGCCACTTTATGGTGACTCAGGGACGGTGCTCGGCCATATCATCTCCAATAGGGACATAGAAATCGATCTGGCCAAGGTGGATATCATCAAGAAAATCAATCCATCATCCAATTTGCGATAGTTGCGGTCTTTTCTGAGGCATGTTGGTTTCTACTGACCATTCATTCAAGTTTTCAATCATATTGCCTGACCGCTTACTGATCTGCTGACGAAAAACACTGAGTTCATTGTAGATGATAAATGTCTAGTGTCATTCGAGACTCTCAAGCAATTAGTTGTTGAGGCTTCTGTCCTTCAGCCGCCTGATCGGTCTCTTCCATTCGAGATCATGATGGATGCTTCTGATTTTGCCATAGGGACTGTGCTAGGACAGAGGAGGGATGGATTACCTTATGCCATACACTATGCTAGCTGTACTTTGGATGCCGCTCAGCAGAACT
Source organism: Ottelia alismoides (assembly GCA_037367405.1). NCBI lineage: Eukaryota > Viridiplantae > Streptophyta > Magnoliopsida > Alismatales > Hydrocharitaceae > Ottelia > Ottelia alismoides. Next base: position 456,468 of record JAZKJV010004130.1, on the reverse strand, counting down.
TCACTGTCACAGAGAAGGATATGCTAGCCACAGTCTTTTCCTTGGGCAAATTCAGATCTTATATTCTCGGATCTAGAGTGATGATTTTTACCGATCACACTGCCATCAGGTACCTCATGGAAAAGAAGGATGCCAAAGCTAGATTGACCAGATGGATCCTTCTACTCCAGGAGTTTGATGTTGAGATTAAGGATAAGCTTAGAGTCAAGAATGTAGTGGCAGATCACCTCTCCCAATTGGAAAACCTTGAGGACTCAGAACAGATAGCACGTATTATAGAGACATTCCCAGATGAGGCAATTCTTTATATCGCCTCCCTTCCACGGTAAGATGACATTGTGAACTATCTTGTCACCGAGAAAGTTCCACATGATTGGCCCAGACAGCGACTTGAGACTTTCCTTGTGAAGGCCAAGTTGTACCATTGGGAGGATCCCATCCTTTATCATGAAGGAGGGGATAGTGGTTGGAGTCGGTGCATTCCTCACGAGGAGCACCATAGCTGAAGGATACGGGAAAATCCTCAATCTCATCACGGAAATGTGATGATCCCATCGAATGCGATCGGGAGCGACTAGTCTCACAAGTTGCTTGATGCAGCGGAAATTAAAATTTTTCATGTGACGAAACCACATGATCCAAGAACACTTCTCAGATCATTTCGTCTAAACCACAAACAAGTAATAGGATTACCTCTTGAAGCGTGGTTCCGATCGAGTCTCTAAACCAAGAGACCTCCTGTCTCAAGTTCGATCCGATGGAAGAGATGCTTGCGAGCGTGGGGATGAATCGCATGCTCCTCGCAATCCACGTTGATGATCCAAGCGACGGATCTCCAGATCTCATCACACGAGATCCAACATCTTCTTCACGGGCGAGACGTACCAAAGGAGATGGAGATCCATGAGTAGATGATCCGGCAGCATAACGACGATGATGTGTCGATGACGTCTCTCACAATGGCACCATGGTGGACGACCATTATAAGAGAGAGAGAGAGAGACCTGGCGTGTAAAGAAAATAAGAGAGAGAGACTCATCGAGTTGGTGTCAGTCGAAGAGCAAGGCATGCCTCTTCTTATATAGGGTTTGGGGAGTCCATGGATCTCAATCCATGGACAACACACAATCAATGGTTGAGATTGATTTATGTTTCTTTCAATGGCCAAGATGTTGTTGTAAAAACACAACAACTAATGATTTAATTTAAATTAAATTCCATTGATAAATCAACAAAATTAATTCGAAATTAAATCATCTTTGATAAGATAAAAATAATGAAGAGGACAAACCAATTTCCCCATAAGAGGGGACATCTACTATTCTCCTCATGGAGAGTTGTAGTCGTCCACTCCTCTTTGGTGGACTTGGTCTATCTCTTCAAATTATATCATCATCTCTTGTTGACAATATTTTCACAAAAATAATTCCAAATTATCTTATGGAAAATATCAATCATGCCATTGAAATTATGTGAATCTTATTCACAACCAAAAACTAAATGTAATTATATTTTCAATTAATCATTCAATGTGAATCCCATTCACATTAACAATTAATCAACAAATATAAAACACAATATGCTCTCTCTAATATATTATAAATCACACTTATAATATATATGATTAATATGGATAGTGCTATCCATATTATTCATATCCATGATAATTAAATCACATTTAATCATCTTGGATCTCTTTTCTCATGTGCTCAAATAACATGAATCACATTCACATTATTCATATCTTTAATAATTAAATCACATGTAATTATCTCAGATATCTCTCCTTATAATATGAATCAAATTCATATTATCCATGATAATTAAATCGCATTTAATTATCAATTTTCTCGATGCTTGGATACTTATATCAACAATGAAATTATCCATGAACTCTTTCAAGGATAATGTGCTTTCTCCGCGGATACTTAGAGATAAGGACAAGGCGATTGTATTGTTCCACGTATAGTGCCTTGAATATTGAGATCACATCTTAAATCCAGATCTCCCCCCCCCATAGATGCTTGATTAAATCAAGACCGTAAATCTAATCTTCTCATTGCATCTGAATCACATTCAGATCAATGTCCAACAATTGGACCAATATCAGATTACTTCTCTACTGAGAGGAGTCACTAAAATCCAGACCCGTTTCATCACTCCCTAGGAATGGAAGCGTCCTGGTTATACAATCGTTTACGATCACATCACCCTCAGGTATTCCCAACACATGTACATCCTGCATACTGGAAGACCCAGAATAAACCTGAAGTATTAGATTAACTTTATACTGTCTACTTCAGGGTTTTATCAGTATGTTTCTCATTTGAACGTTGGGATTTGGTATCGATCATATACTTTCCAAAAGTATATATCATACCTAGGTCTTGATCATATACTTTCCAAAAGTATATATCAGACCTACAAATTCAGTCAAGCTTCCAAAGCGTGACGACCGTGCACGGAATTTGATTCTTCCCAATATCTCATGGGTGAGCTCATGTCTTCCGGTTCAATAGTGAACCTGTATGATCCCTTTGAGAGATCATATTACTCATATGCCCTTATATGCACACCAGTGCGCCGGTGTATAGACCTTGGTTAGGTCATCAACCTATTAGTCTGCCAAATGTACATACTCAGACATATTGTAACACAGCTGTCTCCGGTCAGAGGATGCGTGCCTATATCGTGATAGCATACAACATAGGACTTTTGTTATCTCGATCTCGTTAAGTCAACTCTTTGACCTAACTAATCTGACACCTCTGAATCTCTATTCCTATGCAGAGGAAATGCATCAAGAGGTCGGTTAGATATCAGCTATGTGAGAAAGGATTGCCATCTCCTACTCAGGATGGAGATCATCTCTTAACAATCATTTGACGGTACTTGATGAGTCCTCAATCTAACGCTTTAGATATTCATCCAAGCACCAGAATCTATGATTCAATAGTTGAACCAACAGTTGTATGATTATTAAGATGGCCATAGTACATAACCCTAATTGTACTAAGGGACCTATTATGCAAATTAGTTTTTCTTCATTTCATATCAGGGAATGATATTCAGAATAACATTTATTGCATAATGGCTCGCCGTAGGCTCGCATGTCCAACAATCTCCCACTAGCCCAAAGAGCCATTAATGGGCTAATCATTTAAACCCACACTCATGTGACAATCATTGGCTATTTTAGAAAATAGCTAGGTAAGTTGATCAGTCACTCTGTTCCTGCGAGACTACGCCAAGTCCTTTTACGGCACTTGCATATCCTTAGGTAACAGTGCTCGCATCCAATGTGAATGTTGCTTCTTATGAAACCAATACTCGATATTGATAAAGCAATTATAGTGTCCTTGACACTATTTCTCATTAATTATTATAACCATTATTTCCATAATCCTTATTCGAATACCTTTATTCTTGGAGATCTCTATCTCCCAAGGCATCTACAGTTAAGACCTTTTAGATCACTATCTATAAAATCTTAGGTTCTTGATGATGAGAGTTTGATATCATTATCTCTAAGTCTTGTCATCTTTGAAGATATTTATTATTACTGCAATCAAGTATTTTATTCCCATGGTAGGATTAGCAACAGTTTACTACTCCCACTGCATGGCAGACATCTGACCTTTCGTACACATCTAGGACAAATGAGGATTCTAGCAACTGATGCACAAAGGAAAGCAGTTTTAGCACCATCAACATTTGATATGCTATCCCTTCAGATTGGTCAGTACCAAATCTTAAGGGAAGGAAGCCTTCCTTGGATAGAATATATCCAAGATGTACCAATAATATGACAATCACAATTCTCTCTCTTCTCTTTACTTCTGAACAACTTCAAAACTAAGATCTAAGAGGTATACTTGAGATCATATCTCAAGGTATGAAATAGACAGTCTATAAAACACTTATTATCATCCTTATATCATGATTAGGATATTATCTACATTTAGCACAATGAACACAGTGGCACTCCCACTAAGCTTCACATGGTACATCAAGATTCTATAATAATATTTATGATTTCATCAAATCTAATGTTCCAACTACAAGAAGCTTATTTGAGTCCATAGATGGAGTTTCTTTAGCTTGCACACCTTGCTTTCCTCAATCATGAAGCCCTGGAGCTACTTCATGTGAAGATCCTCAGAGAGGCATTCATAGAGGAATGCAATCTTGACTTCCATCTCGAAGATGTCAAAGCCAAGTTGTGTAGCTATAGTTAGCAATAATCCGATGGGTTTAAGCATGGTTACTGAAGAGCAAGTCTCAACTCAAGCAATGTCTTCTTTTCCAGTGTGCAGCTCATGGCTACGAACCGAGCTTTGAAGGTCTCTACCTTATCATCAGATTCATTTTCTCTTAAAGATCCATTTACACCTTTATGGGTCTTACCCATATAGGTGGATCCTCGAGGGTTCATATACAACACTTGTATATGAAGTCTACTTTGGACTATTGTTAATATCCATCTTTCCATGTCATGATCCTCAGGAACTTCATCACATGAAGTCCGATCATTCTCAGACTTAATTGACACATGGAATACATCCTCAAACTATTTGAAGAGGTATTAATGTTTCATTTTTAATCATCCTTTTAGTTTCCGATTTCAGGAGCCTCATTATCATCTCAAGACTAAATGAGTTCCTTTACTTCATTTTCTTATTGATTCTCAAGAGTCTCAGTCTCTAAGAATCACATTCTCAGATATGAGATATTTTAAGAATCTCAAGGTCATAAAGTAGGTATCCCATACCATCCTTTATTTTCCTAATGAAGTAGAACCCTCTAGTGCTTAATTCCAACTTACTTGCATGGAATCTTATTAAGGATATATAGTGTAGTCTCTACTACATATATACATGGAAACTAAGAGGTAATTATGCTAAAAAAATCATTGATCAAATTATGTCACACATGATCCAATTGTATCTCCCTACTACTCTATTGAGTTCAGGTTTATCAAGAGGAGTGAGATATAAATTATATTCATATCTCCATAAGGTATTCTTTGAATTTTATCTAACAGGTACAAGCTACCTAGGTTAGATCAAATTCATTTCATCTTTCTTCAAACTTTGGTTGGAAACCAAAATTGTGAAATCTTTGAACATTTCAAAGGTTTCTTAGGTGAAGATAAGAAAACTCATATCACAAATAATCATTGAATGATATCACATATCATCAATGTTTATTATGATACAGATGATCCACATACATCAATATGTATAAGATCATGAGTACCCTGGCATCTTATACTATTCCCAGAGAAGAGTGTATTGGACATATTTACTTTGAATACAATATTAACAAGTATGTAAGATTTGAACCTTCAGACAATCTAAAGTTCAATACTTCACTAGTCTATTGATCATGTTAATAGATATAAGTCCAAGACTCGATGCCGGATCATTGTCAAATGATCTTCATCCTCCTATTGATCTGTTAAGGTTTAATTTTCAGTGTTAGAAATCTTAATGAACCATTCATTAATTTTCTAATTTTGTGGAGTCTACTAGATGTTAGATTACTATCTGAAATATATCCATCATAACCTTTTATGATAATTCTATCTCAGAATTCATGTTTATTTCCAACATTTAGAAACAAACAAAAGTGTATTCTAATATCTAAGTCATAGAGACATTCTATAAGACTAAGGCTCTCCCACTGAAACTTTGAAGTATATCAATCCAGCAGAGATTGTTGCAACAATTACAGCAATATCCATATAGATGACTACTAACCTTAAGATCAAATTGTAATCTTCTAATATATATGCAACCAATTGCAGATGTCATTAGAAGATTGGGATACAATTGTCATACTTTATCTTATGAAATAAGTAAGTCAGAGTCAATGATTATATGTAGACTATTCTGATGCTCTATCTAAGTCCTTCACTAAGGATTTTAGACAGATTTGGTAGTCATACTATCAACACATCAACTTATTGCAGTATTGGCATTCACCCAACTCTTTGCATGTCATATGGAAGTCACAGAAGTACAATCAACTCTTTGACTTTCCTTCTCACATGGGTCCAACCCATGCTTCCACTGTGCTCTCTTCATCTATAAACAACCATTGTTCAAGACAAAGAATCTCTTATGATGAATTCAAAAGTATTCAATACAAGAGCACTTCAACATTTATACATGCTTTATTAAATTTATACAAAATGATTATTATGAAGCTTCATGAATGACTTGAGTATAAATAGTAGAATGATGACGCTCATCATATCTACATACATCTCAACTCTTAGAGACTTAGGTTCAGGTAGGTATTCAAATATTTTGAATACATCATCTCTTTCGAGCCACCATTCTGCATAATGCAGAGAACCATGTCAATCATGATTAAATGTCTAGAGCACATATGTATGTCAGAACATCTTCTTAGATTTTATAAGGATTATTCGACAATTACGATCACCGTCGACATGCCACTTCCAAAGTACACTCGATTAATGATCAAGACTATAGATATATACGAACCCTAAGGTGATGTCTTATTGTCTTATTTAATTGTCATACCTCATTATGTTGAGTAAACTTGCACATTGCAACCACATACATTATGTGTCCAACTGCAAGTACAATATCTGGATCATGAGTCCAATCCATGATATTTTACTGGTTATTATTGAGTATAACATTGAGTGGGTTTTATGAAGGATTATCTGAAATAAGAAATTTGTATAAGTGTATATATTTACATATATATACATATTTTACTTTTATTTAGGAATTTTTATATCAAAGTTGTCTTGCCTTGTCAACAATGAAAGTTCATTCCCTTAATCACTTTCAATGGAAGAGATATTCTTACCATTATATCTCTAGCAAGATCTGGGATCTCCTTTCCTATCTTTGTCACATCTCAATAATATGAGAACTTGTGACTCCGATAAAAAGAAGCGGGAACACATTCCACCTTGCAAGTCCAACTTGCATCTCCCAATTCGATCTTTAATACCCGGACCCCCCACCCCTAAGGTGATGTTGACCCGTCTCTAATTGAACCAACCATCAACAGGCTTAATACTCGCTATACGCAATCCAATATCGCCTCAATAATATGAGGACTCGATATTGGGGTTACTAGGTATACGGCCTTACTCTTTCGAGAAGCGAACAACCCGATCCAAATGGCTTGTATGCAGGAGCTGTCAATTCAGACAAGCATCTCCGACATACAATCTCTAGTGAAGGAATCCTTCGCCTTGACGGGAGACCATGGATGTCACTTATGTGATCCTCCATATCATATTCAAATTCTAATTAATCATCATGAATCACATTCATTATGATCAATTCTTCCAAGGGAAATACACACCTATTCATAATAGAGTGCTTTTAATTGGATATAATCAATTTAATCACATTAAATTAATTATCAATCCAATTTTCAGTCAACAAACTTGATTATTACTTGAATATTAGGTATAATCTCAAAGTACGTATAATTCAATTTTTAATAATTAGAAAAATACACTTTGACTTCTCCGGTATTATCGAGTCCCTGCCCGCTATCATGGCCATTACCGACGAGAGTAGGATGGACCACATACGTTGCAACCCGCTACCCCAATGCTCTCTGACTAATCGCTATTTCCACCTCAAGAAAGGATAATGCCAGATATATCATTATGTACTTTGAGATGCTCATCGGTTTTTCAACCGAAATTATTCCATATAATATTCATCAAAATCATTTTGATAATATTATAAGGAGATTTGCTAAACAAATCCCCAATCCTATTCAAGCAATAGGGTTTTGCATGTAAAAGTTGTCCTACAACTATTGTAGGATAAACTAGGGTTTTTCATGAAAACTTGATGATTTCATATCAACCAATCATGATCAAGATCAACTATCTTATCATTTTGGTTAGTGAAATGTCATTCAAGGAATTAATTATCATCTTTAAATATTTCACAAATATTTATCAATAATCATTTCAGAAAATTAGCAATTAATTTTCATCAATTTATTTGAATGACTATCACCAGGTTTTGGATAATCATGCAATTTCCAGCAGTGACCCTCACTAACTAAAAATAGCATATCTCATTCATTTTAAATCCAAATTAAGCAAAATCAATTTCCAGAGATTGATAACTTGATTTAAAAACAAAACCAAGTGATAAACATGTATTTCCAAGCGTTTTAAAACCTTAATTAACATCTAAATTACGTCTCTAATCGCCATCCCTGAAACAGTGGATATATGGTTTATAAAACGACCATATCTTGAGCAAACAGAATCCAAATTACGCAAACTCAAATCCTACTATTTCCTTAATTAATGGGGAACATTTTCCAATTTAAATTTTTGTGTTTAAACATTTTAAAAAGGGCTGAAATTTTATCACAAGACAGGGCTGCGAAAATCGAAATGCTAAAATCTTCACGAACCCAAACGAGCCAAAATCTTCGTAGGTTCATGGATCTAATCCAAAACCTTCGGCAACCTGGCTCTGATACCACATGAAGGATACCGAAAAATCTTCAAGCGCATCATGGGAGCGTGATGATCGCATGGAATGCGATCGGGAGCGACTAGTCACACTAGTTGCTCGATGCAGTAGAAATTAAAAATTTTCATGTGACGAAACCACATGATCCAAGATCACTTCTCAGATCATTTCATCTAAAGCACAAAAAAGTAATAGGATTACCTCTTGAAGCATGGTTGCAATCAAGTCTCTAAACCAAGAGACCTCATGTCCCAAGTCCGATCCGACGGAGGAGACGCTTGCAAGCGCGGGGATGAATCGCGTGCTCCTCGCAATCCATGTTGATGATCCAAGCAGTGGATCTCCTGATCTCATCACACGAGATCCAACATCTTCTTCATAGGTGAGATGCACCGAAGGAGATGGAGATCCACGAGTAGATGATCCGGCAGCATAACGACGATGCTGCGTCGATGACGTCTCTCACACTGCGTCGATGACGTCTCTCACAATGGCTTCATGGTGGACGGCCATTATAAGAGAGAGATAGAGACTTGGTGTGTAGAGAAAACAAGAGAGAGAGAGAGACTCATCAAGTCGGTGTCAGTCAAAGAGAAAGGCATGCTTCTTCTTATATAGGGTTTTGGGAGTCCATGGATCTCAATCCATGGACAACACACAATCAATGGTTGAGACTGATTTGTGTTTCTTTCAATGGCCAAGATGTTGTTGTAAAAACACAACAACTAATGATTTAATTTAAATTAATTTCCATTGATAAATCAACAAAATTAATTTGAAATTAAATCATCTTTGATAAAAGAAAAATAATGAAGAGCACAAACCAATTTCCCCATAAGAGGGGACGTCTACTCTTCTCCTCATGGAGAGTTGTAGTCGTCCACTCCTCTTTGGTGGACTTGGTCTATCTCTTCAAATTATCATGAGATCTCATTATCTCATGATATATATCATCATTTCTTGTTGACAATATTTTCACAAAAATAATTCCAAATTATCTTATGGAAAATATCAATCATGCCATTGAAATTATGTGAATCTTATTCACAACCCAAAACTAAATGTAATTATATTTTCAATTAATCATTCAATGTGAATCCCATTCACATTAACAATTAATCAACAAATATAAAACACAATATGCTCTCTCTAATATATTATAAATCACATTTATAATATATGTGATTAATATGGATAGTGCTATCCATATTATTCATATCCATGATAATTAAATCACATTTAATCATCTTGGATCTCTTTTCTCATGTGCCCAAATAACATGAATTACATTCACATTATTCATATCTTTGATAATTAAATCACATTTAATTATCTCAGATATCTCTCCTTATAATATGAATCAAATTCATATTATCCATGATAATTAAATCACATTTAATTATCAATTTTATCGATGCTTGTATACTTATATCAACAATGAAATTATCCATGAACTCTTTCAAGGATAATGTGCTTTCTCCGCGGATACTTGGAGATAAGGACAAGGCGGTTGTATTGTTCCATGTATAGTGACTTGAATGTTGAGATCACATCTCAAATCCAGATCTCGGGGCCCCCATAGATGCTTGATTAAATCAAGACCGCAAATCTAATCTTCTCATTGCATCTAAATCACATTCAGATCAATGTCCAACAATTGGACCAAGATCAGATTACTTCTCTACTGAGAGGAGTCACTAAAATCCAGACCCGTTTCATCACTCCCTAGGAATGGAAGCGTCATGGTTATACAATCGTTTACGATCACATCACCCTCAGGTATTCCCAACACATGTACGTCCTGCATACTGGAAGACCCAGAATAAACCTGAAGTATTAGATCAACTTTATACTGTCTACTTCAGGATTTTATCAGTAAGTTTCTCATTTGATCGTTGGGATTTGGTATCGATCATATACTTTCCAAAAGCATATATCATACCTAGGTCTTGATCATATACTTTCCAAAAGTATATATCAAACCTACAAATTCAGTCAAGCTTCCAAAGCAAGACGACCGTGCACGAAATTTGATTCTTCCCAATATCTCATGGGTGAGCTCATGTCTTCCGGTTCAATAGTGAACCTGTATTATCCCTTTGAGAGATCGTATTACTCATATGCCCTTATATGCACACCAGCGCGCCGGTGTATAGACCTTGGTTAGGTCATCAACCTATTGGTCTGCCAAATGTACATACTCAGACATATAGTAACACATCTGTCTCCGGTCAGAGGATGTGTGCCTATATCGTAACTGCATACAACATAGGACTTCGGTTATCTTGATCTCGTTAAGTCAACTCTTTGACCTAACTAATCTGACACCTCTGAATCTCTATTCCTATGCAGTGGACCTGCATCAAGAGATTGATCAGATATCTACCTATGTGAGAAAGGATTGCCATCTCCTACTCAGGCTGGAGATCATCACTTAACAATCATTTGACGGTGCTTGTTGAGTCCTCAATCTAACTCTTTAGATATTCATCCAAGCACCAGCCTATATGATTCAATAGTTGAACCAACAGTTGTATCAATATTAAGATGGCCACGGTACATAACCCTGATTGTACTAAGGGACCTATTATGCAAATTAGTTATTCTTCATTTCAGATCAAGGAATGATATTCGCAATAACATTTATTGCATAATTGCTCGTCGTGGGCTCACCTGTCCAACAATAGCGTCCTCACATACTGCCGCAAGGACATCATTCTGGGAGGAGGACAACATAGAAAGTGCTCCAATCCAGCCAATGGCAGCCTGCCCTCTTCAAGGATTCTGATGAATTCGTGAAGAGGTGCACTGACTATCAGAGGATGGGCACTTGCGGACAACGTGACATGATGCTGATGCAGCACATTCACTTTTGTGAGGTTTTTGATGCATGGGGCATTCATTTCATGGGTCATGTATTTGAGTACATTCTGTTTGTTGTGGATTATGTGAGTCATTGGGTTGATGTCATCCCTACCCGAATCATTGATGCTAAGATTATTTGCAGATTTTTGAAGAAGAATATCATTTCATGGTTCGAGGTTCCTAGAGGTTGATATCAGAAGGGGGGACTCACTTTAAGGTCCCTTGCTAATGAGTTCAACATTGACCATCGAGTTGCCACTCCATATCACCCTCAAACGAATGGTCTTGTTGAAGTATCGAACAAGGAGATCATGACTATATTGCAGAAGGTTGTCTTCCGAGATCGAAAGGAATGGTCATAGCTTTTGGACTCGATTTTGTGGGCCTATCAGACTTCTTTCAAGACATCTTTGGGTACATCTCCCTTTCTTTTTGTTTATGGTAAGCCATGCCACTTGCCTATGGAAATCAAGCATAAGTCGCTATGGATAGTCATTTAGTTATTATTGGATATAGAGAGTATAGGAGATCAAAGGAAGGCAGAGTTGGCAACCTTGGAGGAGCTTAGAGATATAACCATTTCGAGTATCCTACAAGGAGAGAGTGAAGATATGGCATGATTCTCATATCATCCATAAACAGTTCGAGCCGAATCACAGAGTATGGTTATATAATGCTAGGATGAGATTATTTCCAATGAAGTTGCAGAGCAAGTGGAAGGGACCATACTTGGTTCGAAAGGTGCATGATAATGGTAGCATTGATATATCCGAGATGTCGTGTGATTACATCTTTCGAGTTAACGGTCAACGCCTGAAGCCATATCAAGATCATGATCCGTTGATCGTTGATGTTGCCCCTATTCATTTTGCATGAGATGTGGTCTTCTACTCACATCATTTGCATCTCATGCTTGATTATCACTTTTCTCATGCAGTTGTGTAAATCAAGTTGTCCATATCATTCATTCTTTAGTCTAACACCCCCATCTCCATCTTGTGATTATGCTATCCTTAGGGTGAACTTTACCCTAAGTATGGGGGGTTGTCTGACTTGCGAGTATTCTTTGGATTCTTTTACCTCTGTTTTGATGCCTATACATAGGGATATTTTACCCTAAGTACAGGGGAGGTAGACCCTATGCATTCTAACCCTCGGTTTTCCCCTTGTGTATAGACTTCTATACTTAGGATTACTTGATCCTAAGTATAGGGTGATCGCCGACTCAATTCATTACATTCTTTTACTCATCGTTGTAGAATAGCCTTTCTTTTCACTTCCCAATACTCAGTATAAGTTTTGTCTTCTTCATTGCTCTCAGATCACTCTAAGAACATTGTTCGAGCTAAGTATAGGGGGTGGCATATATATTATACATATACTTTAGCCATAACTCGTACTTTGAGTGAGTGTGTTAATAAATAAAATGGTTAAAAATCACAAAATTTTAAATTTTTTTCATGCAAATAAAATTCATTCTTGCACATACATGTTTGTAAATAGTTATTTGTAAAAAACTATTTTTGTACAAATGTTTGTAAAAATGCTTTGATTGTAAAATGCTTGTAATAATTTTTGTATCAAAAATTTTATATAATACAAAATTTTATTAAAAATGTTTGGAAAATAAAAGTTTGCAAAATTTTATTTGCAAATGTTTGTAAATACTTTGCAAAACTTTCCTCTCTTTCTTGCATTCAAACATTTTTCATAGAATTTTGCATATTTTGAAAATTGCACAAAGAGTTTTGTACATATTTTCTTATATATTCTTCTAAATCATAGTTGACATTTAAACTAGTCTAGAATTAAATTAGAAAATGGACCTTGGTTAAGACCTTAATCCACCTAACTTGAGAGGAACCTTATAGGATTTGGGGCTAAGACTTTTCAGGTCCATTAGTGACTTAATTTTTGATTCCACTAGGCTATGTTCACATGTCATCTTGATGAGCCTAAGTAGAACAATTAACAACGCACTCATGATTCTCACAGACAATGGCTTTACTTGGACCAACACCATACACATAGCTCCACATGGAGAAGGTGATGAGGAGGTAGAATCCTTTGGCTTGGGGTAGCAAACGAGGATAGTACTTCTAGGCAGAACCTCTCATCTTCCTTGGTCTGGTGATGTTGAGGTGTAAAGACAAGAGTTGTGGGTTGCAATAATGCTTCAAAAGAGGGATAGTCTATTGGCTCAAGAAGAAATGGTCATTATGTATATGTTGCATCATGTAGATATGTTGCACATATGCACATCAAAAAAAGGTGCAAAATCAAGAAAAAACTCCAAAAAAGTGGACAGGCTTAACTGAAAAAAAAATGCATGTCGGAGTGTATCTAGTCAAATAAAGCAAAGCTTATGTATTGCATCTCCTTATCTCATGAAGCTTGCAGCGGGAGACTTAGCTACACTTGTTAGGCTCCCAGGGATACGTGGCTACACTGGCTACGATCCATTCTCATCTTTTCACTCTTCTTGAGCTGGTTGCATTTGAACTTAGAAGGGAATACCTCGCTCCTCAAGGAAAGAGCTGCTAGACTGGGAATTAGAGTTACCTTGTTGAGGGAGGTTGTTTCTTTGTCATTTATGAGGTGGGGAGCTACATATCACTTACACAGTACAAGGAATGATGCATAGTCATTAGAGTTTGTGTATGTAGACTTGTTTCGATCTGGTTTATTGAGGAGTCTTGACCATAGCATTTTGAAACTTAGAGGCTGTTGAGACTTAAACCTATATCTCAATAAAGTTCCAACAAACTAATAATCCAAAGGTTTGACTCAGCTCCATACTTCAATTTAATGAAGATAAGTAATAATCAACCTTGATTCCTTTTCTTACCTTTCTCTTTTCACTTCCTTTTCAAATAAGTGTTTTCTAAGGGACCGGCAAAGGTAAAGTATTGGTGGGTGATGAATATGTGATTCTCACTCTTTACTCTTTTATTTTAGCTCTTTTTCTTGGCAAAGCATCATGTAAATTCTTGCAAATATAATAATTTAGCAATTTGCATGCCTATATTAATATTGCCTATTTAGCATGCATTTTTGGCAAAAATAAAAGAATAAAGGAAAAGAAAAAGAATGATGTATTTAGCATAAATACAGAGTGACCCACCCCTAGAGAAGGTCAAGCTTGGCTTGATCGCAAAATAAAATAAGTAGAGAGAGATAGGGTTCATTATATGTTGTGTATACTGCTTATGTTTGTACATATTTATTTTTGGGCAAAATAAAATAAAATTATTATTTTGTTACATACTTTTAAAAATAATATAAATAGAATAAAAATCAGAAAATTTAAATAAGAATAAAAATAATCATCCACTCATTATATAAAAGACATGTGTATATCACATCCTCTATTTATTATATAACTTACTAATTTATAAAAATAAATTAAAAATAAATTTATACTCTTAAAAATATATTGTAAATAAATAAAATACAAAATAAGAGTATTTTTATAAAAAAAATAGTAAAAATATTTGTACATAATATATAGGTATATTATACACGTATATAATATTATATATTGTATATACATTAATTTATTTTTCATAAAAATAATTAAAATCACAAAAAATAGTTTTAAAAATAATAAACAGTTTTTATTTTATACACTTTTTTATTTTGATCTTATTTGTTATTTTTTATCGAATTTCTAATTATTTTGTAGATTCTAATTTTTTGATTGGTCCAGGAGGTTTAATTGACCGTGGTCAACCCTCCCTTCCAGCCGGGTCAAACCCGACTCTCGTCAGCCGGACCTTTTTCTCCTTATTTTCCCGCCCGATTCAGGCTGCCTCGTGCCCCATTCTTTGCCCGAGCATCCTCCTAGGATATGTGATCCTTGTGGATCCCTAGGAAGGCGCGGATCTTCCTAGGGTTGCGTGCTTGCTCTCGATCCTTCCTGCCCCTAGAGCATCTTATAAAATCCTTTCTTCCATCTCCAAGCATCGCAGCTCATTCCTCGCCTCTTCCTCAACCCCTAGACACCTTTAGCCAAGTCACAGCAGCCTAAAGGAGCCCTTGGAGTGGATTTTGGTGGCTTAAAGCCGCAGCTCACCAACATGGCCGGAGCCCTCCACCGCGTGCTGCCTCCCCATCTGACGCAACGTGGTTGAGGCCATCACCTCTACGTTCACCTTTGCCTGACTTTACCGAGCATCTAATAGCTTCAAGTATCGCTTATATCCATCACATTTTGCCGTTTAATTCAATCTTTCCATTTAGTGTTGGTGACGTTCACGTGCTTTGACCAACTGGTTGGAGCCCAGTTCCTTACACCTACATGTTCTGATCTTTGCTACGTCTCACCCCGCACCTTCTTATGCAACCCAACCATCCTGAGCCTCGACCATCGGGTCGAGATTAGGCTTAAACCTCCTTACGCCTTCGTCGAAGGTCGATCACCATCCGCCGCTTCCCTTATCCTTTGAAGCAATAGCCAAGGTCGAAGCGTATCCTCGAGCTCGATTTTCCCATTGCAAGTCTGCAAATGCATCTGGGGCATTCTGGAGCCCCTGCTGCTTAGGCGGAGCAGCTCCAGGAGGAGCTTCATCACCGTACCCATCTAACCAACGTCACCTCCATCGTAGCCGTCCATCGGAAGCGGAGCACCCTCATGACACTACAGGGCCCCTTGGTGACTTGATCGGAGCAGTGGATCACCTCCATTGGTCGGTCGAAGTTTGCCCATGGGTTGTTCTTCCAAACCCTCCTGTTGTCGTTAGATGCCCACACCTGTGCCAGATTCCATCACGACCATCCGACAGAGAAGCCTTTGGGGTCGTTAGAGCAGACTTTCTGGAGCATCTGACACGTACGTAGTCGACAGATCAGATCCGTCAGATCGACTTTGCTGGGAATGATCAGAGCTGTAGGATAGAGATGCCCTCCATGTGCTCCACGTGTCTCTACAGGGGTATATTTCCCTTTTGCCCTCATTTATTTATGCATTTCGTTTTAGTCTAGTAAATAATTGTTGTAGTTCAGATATTTTACAGGTGGACCTCATGTTTTTGGATATTTGTATTTTAGTCCCTCTCTATGTGTAGCACGTGGACATACACGTGACTTTAGGGGTTATTTACACTGTATACCCTGAGTTTTCTAGATGTTATAAATGGAATGGCATGTTTGTGATATTTGCAAGTATACCATTGTGAGTCTGGATCATGTGTTCTGCTTGTGATTGCTTGGACTTTTTGCAACTTAGGCCTTATACTTGTTAACGGTGTTATTATTTAGCCACGTACTTTATTTTAATTGCACATAGGTCCTATAAACTACATGTCTCTTACTTAACTTAATAAATATCAAATTAATCCTAAAAATTCTCTAAAATGAATTATAAAAACATTTGCAAAACCCCAAAAAATTACCAAAAACACTTTAAAACCTTAAAAATCCAAAAATATTTTTACCATAATTTTCTGAGCATTCTTAGCAATAAAGAAAAATCCAAAAAGATACCGTATTGCCTTGTTTTCAAATTTGTTGATTTTATTTCCTTATTAAAAATTAAAAAATAAAAATTAAAAACCACTAAAATATATGTATGTTGTTTATTTCTGATATTTGACTACTTCGAAGGTTTTCTCGTGCTCCTTGTGTTCGACCCTAGTTGCTATAACAGGTAAAATAAATAGCGAACCGCTTATATTTTTGCTTGATTATTGATTAACCAAGCTTGGCGATTGAGGTCGCAACGACCCTTGATTATTTGTTTACTTAACCCGAATTGTTGGGCCGCTCGTCACCCCCTCCCCCCAAAACCCTATATCCTCCCTCCCACACACCCCTTTCCGTTGAAACGCCCCCTCCATCCAGCCCCAGTTGTCTTCCGCCCATGACCTCTCTCTTGTCTACCACCTCTCCCCCCAAATTGAAGCCCTCACCCCCTCCCCATCGCACGGCCCCCTTCCTCTCGTGCACCCCTTCCTATAGCCTAGTCGTCGTGCGACCGACGTGAAGGCCTCCCTACAACAAGCCCTCCCTACGGCAGGCCCTCCGCCGCTCTCTACGACCTCCTAGTTGTGTCTTGTCATCATCTTCTTCGGACAGGTAACCCAACTTGTTTGATGATGTGCATCCTTCAATTTATGAAATATTCTACTCTTGCAATAGTCTATTTTTTATTACAAGGATAATGAAGAGATTTGTTGGCTTAACACAAATAGCACATGTTGGGTCTCACAAACTCCATTATTTTGGTATTGGTATGTGTATTAGGTTACCGATATTGAAAAAAAGAAAGGGAAATCGTTAAGATCAGTGTTTTGGTGATAAGCTGATTGTTAAGGTGACGCTTATAGAGACCAAAAAATGCGTAGAAATGGATGATTTCTACGATATCTACGCTATCCCAGATAGATCACAGTCGCTTGATTTTGTTCCAAAACTAAAGGATAACAAAGGTGAAGAACTTGGTCTGATACACGCGGCTGTAGAATTTGTAGGGGAAAACTTTAAGCAGGAGGATGATCTCCTCCTACCTCCATAACCAAGAGATCTTAATGACTCTCTTGTCCTAGACGATATATAGCCATCAAGTTTCATTGCCAAACAGAAAAATGCTATTAATTTTTTAGTTGGCAGTTTTACAAGTGAACATAATATTAAATATGATGATGGGGGCAAAGATGCCCGGCCTGCTATGATGAGAAGAAGGAGAGGTTCAAATTTTTGATGGGGGTTTTCACTACATCAACTATGTCCATTCTTTGTGCCATCAAGGGGCTCCAGTGATGCACACAAAGTGCAGAAGACTCCCAACAAATTTCGTCGGGGGTGTTGCCTCCACACCCCCGAAGGGGAGGAGCACACCTGCCCCCCCTAGACCCGCCCCCCTCGCCAGGCTCACTGACTGAGCAGCGAGACCCCCATCCTATTAGAGTATGATACGAGAGGAGGGGGTGCATACAAGGTTCTTTGACTTGGCTAGATGGTTAGGATTTGAGACATATCAATAGTGTGATTAAGTCTTAAGTCGGGGTTTCCCTTAAGCACTATGTAGACTGTTATGAAATGCATGTTTCTAAATCACTAGTATGCTAGCAAAATTAGAAATTATTTGTCTATGTAATATGATCTTTGGTTGTGTGTTTTAAAAAAAAGTTTATGTGTAACATGTTCCTTTGCAATCTGGTGTGCCTAATAGTTGATGTCAAGTTTTGAATGATATGTCATGTTATCTGTGCAAATTTGACCCATGTGTGATATTTGTGAATAGGATTAGATGTAAACAATGTATTTGTGAAAAAAAATCCGAGGCCTAGTGAAGTATTGACTATCTAGTCAGATATTTTGGGATACATAGATGGAATTGCACATATATGCCACAAGGACCTTTTTTGTAACATAATATGACTTTCTAGTCCTATACTTCTGGACAACAAATGTGTAGTTGGCCTGTGCAGAAATAATATAACAATGGCCGCAAACAAGGTCATAAATATCAAAATGTTGTATACACAGTATTGCTAATGTTAGTTGATCAAATCGTCATGCTTGATGGGACGAACTGAATGTGGTTATATTGTATATCTAATTTAGGAAGATTATTGGTTTAGATGTGAGTATGATCTCGAATAAAGGAAAATCTTTTGTTATATAAACCATGTGTCTTATTACCTATTATGGATGCATTATAGCTAGAACAATGGATACGGTGAGGGATTGGATGTACAATCACTTAGTGAATGGATCTATTTTCATGACATTTCTCCTAGGTGTAGAAGGCTTTCTTAATTTTGCATATGCCCAAGGAGATGTAATAGTCGATGTAGATGGGAAGATAATTTATCTGTGTATGCAATGCAAATTGATGAAGAAACAAGCTAGAGACATTGTGGCAGGACACTTGTACATGAAGGGTTTTGTCGATGATTACACATCTTGGTATGTGCATGGAGAGACACGTACTACTTACAAAGAGAGCTCTCAAACTCTTGACAATCCTTTTGTTGAGACGGTGATGGATGCATCATGTTTGAATTTTAACCCTTCTATGGAGGGTTGTTATGACGAAGAAATCCATGAGGAATTTAAAGACTTTCTTGAACTCTTACAGAAGGTAAAGGAACCATTATGGGAAGGTTGCAAGACATTTTCACTCCTATCAACTCTTACAGAGTTGTTGACGATAAAAGCTGATATAATATGATTGACGTTAGTTTCATTGTCATGATTAAGATCATAAAGAGAATGCTTCCAGAGAACAATGTTTTTCCAGGATCCTACTACAAGATTAAAACAATGATGGGTGCACTTGGCTTATCAGCCAAGTTAATTGATGCTTATCCTAACTATCACATTTTATATTATGGAGATGAATATAAGAATGTGACTGAATGTCCATATTGTGTAAAACCTCGATTCAAACCCCGTATGAAGTCAAATGTTCCATAGAAAGTGATTCGTTATTTTCCTATAGCACCACATTTACAAAGGATATATTATTACAAAGAAACAAGTAGGGACATGACTTGGCAAGCAAATCATGCACGTGGTGACTATATGGAACATCCTTCTGATTCAGCTTGTTGGTGCGCTTTGATGGATTCATCCTCCATCTTTTCCATAAATAAGAGGAATGTTGTAATTGGCTTGTCCACTGATGAGTTTAATCCACATGGTCGGGGGAAAGATTACTTACGTTGGCCAGTTATTATTACACCATACAACCTTCCACCTTGGTTGTGTAATAAAAAGTAATAAATGTTCTTATCTTTGCTTGTGTCTGGTCCAACATCTCCGAGAAAATATTTTGATGTATATTTAAATGAATTTTGGGATAAAGGTAAGGAAACTTATTATGCGATCAACCAAAGTAAATTTCAGATGAGAGTGGGGTTACTATGGACCATTAGTGATTTTCCAACATATGGAATGCTATCAGGTTGGAGCACGCATGAGAAAGAAGTTTTCCACATTGCATGGAGAAAAAAAACATTTCAACTTCAATATGGTCACAAGCCATGCTTCTTTGACCGCCATCGACAGTTCCTGCCAAAAGATCATCCATATAGGAAACAAAAGATGGCAATAAAAAGAAATACGATTGATGATTCAGATCCACCAATAAGGTTATCAGGATTTGAAATGTTGCAGAAGTTGCTAGAGTTAAAAGATTTTGATGGTTGTGTACAACCTCTTTCTGGATTTGGAGATAGCCACAACTGGACGAAAATGAGCATTTTTTTGGCAATTACCATATTGGTCTAATTTTCTCATCAGGCATAATTTGGATGTCATGCACATAGAGAATAATATCTTTGATAATGTATTTTATATTGTATTGGATGTGAAGTGCAAGACAAAGGATAAAGAGAATAGTCATAGAGGCTTAATGATGATTTGTGCATGTCCTGAGTTAGGGTTGGTAGAATCTGATGATGGTCGCTTTCATATGTCGAAGGCAAAATCTTGCTTTAGTAAAGATCAAGTGAAATATGTGTGTGAGTGGGCAAGTAAGTTAAAAATGTCAGATGGTTATTCATCTAACATTTCAAAACTTGTTAATTTGAAGAAAAACATATTGAAGGGTATGAAAAGTCATGACTCACATGTATTTATGAAGCAACTATTGCCCCTTTATTTTAGAGAATTACTACCGAAGGCAGTACATGATGTATTAACGGACTTGAGTAACTTCTTCGAATGCATATGCTCTTCAAAGTTACAAGTTGAAGATTTGACAACACTTGAAGAGAATGTAGTTCTTATCCCATGCAATCTTAAGAAGATATTTCCACCTGGTTTTTTTTACTCGATGGAACATTTAATAGTTCACCTTCCCTACAAATCTAAAGTTGGTGGACCGATCAAATATCGTTGGATGTGCCCTTTCAAAAGGTATTGCCTATAATGATATTTAATATAGTATGACTGGATAATAGGTATATGTTCTCTTGAAGAGGAAGGTGCGTAATAAGAATAAGATTGAAGTCTCAATAAGTGCTCAATACATATTCGAAGAGGTGGCCAACTTTTGTTCTCGATACTTGTCTGACGACAATGAAACCATTCATAATCGTCCCATACGTAACGAGTACATCAAAAATGAACGTGTGGTTGGCCTCTCCCTTCTGAAACACGTGATCGACCTTTTAAAAAGGAAAATCACGAATGATGACGACCCAAGAGAAAGAAGCTGCTGAGCTTTATGTTCTAAACAACATAGACGAAGTAACACCATTTGCACAGTATGTATACATCATATTCAGTTTATTTTTATAATAAGATCTTCAATTCATAAAACGATTTTCTCTAACTGTTGAGAGTATAGGGATAAGTTAATGGTAGAGAATCATTCATTTACTGAAGATGAAGCTGTAGATGAATTTAGGAAGAAATTCTCAAATTGGTTTAAAGAGTGTGTAAAGTTGATTGACCCGAACACAAGATGCTCAATGACCTATCACTTGGTCTCAATCATTTGGTGATGTCGTACGATAATTTTTTTACAAATGCGCGTAGAATTCTTGTGGATACAACCACAAGATTAACTACATACAACTCTGATGTTATGGTAAAAGTATCATGTTACGGTGAGGATAGTTTGAATTAT
Organism: Ottelia alismoides; assembly: GCA_037367405.1. Lineage (NCBI taxonomy): Eukaryota > Viridiplantae > Streptophyta > Magnoliopsida > Alismatales > Hydrocharitaceae > Ottelia > Ottelia alismoides. The sequence goes on along the minus strand of JAZKJV010004130.1, from coordinate 434,520 downwards.
TACGGGATTCTTAAAGAGGTGCTTGAACTTCAATATCATATGCCATCTCCTAATAAGCTCTTCTTATTTTCGTGTAACTGGTACGATCCATAATATGGTGTGATTATTGACCATATACATGATATTGTAGATGTCATTTCCTGAAAATATATTCAAAGGTTTGAACCTTTTGCTTTTAGTTCACAAGTTGATTAGATATGTTATGTTCCAATAGTGGGGAAAAGCGAAAAAGGGATGATCGTTTTAAAGTTTTAAAGAAGATGTCATGCATTTATGCAGGTTCTAATGATCAATTGAATATAGATGACTCGTCAACTTACTTGTTCCTGACTTTGAGCGACCACATAGTGTAGCAATGTACCCATACTACCATTGTGAGTTGATTAAAACTTAACTTTAATAATTTATTTATTTGTATTATCTCTTTCTTAATTTTCAAATCATGACATATTGATGTTTACAGGAAATGTGTATGATGTGTGGGTGAGGTTCTAGAGGGAGCAGGAGCAGAATGCATCATGATGATCGTATTTCAGATCGACATACTTCAGACATTGATGGTATGGTTCCTTATAGTAATATTTTTTAAAAAATAGTTATAATTCTTACATTCTTGTTTCTACAATAGGTGAGCATAATGAAGATGTCGCAAGGCTTGTTTCTTATATGCTTGATACTATCGTAGAGGTCCCTTCGCAGTATGCACATTACATTTCTTTGACAGGAACACCTCCAAATGTTACAGGCTCTCGCCAGCCCACTCCACAATCCTCTACCCATCATCATAGCTCCGACAAATCTCAGCTTCTTCCCCAACCTTCTTCACTAGGTTTAGGTCCACTCATTACTCGAGATCCTTCCCAGCCCCATGACACTCCTCAACGTCAAGTCCCGCCCCCAACTCAAGATCCTCGGAAATATTTGCAATTTCTACCAGATGGGTATTTGCTTTATAAATAGTTCTTTTAATTACTATATATGCATGCTTTTTATCATGCTTATTTATTTGTAATAAGTAATTTTGGAATTCAGGTACACACTTGATAATCAACATGTTGTGGCCCAAGCACTCACGAAGGCCTTACGAGCTATGCAGGATTGCTCGTATTATAGATGAAGTTGCATGACTCCATAAGAACAAGAGCGAATCTTAAATGGTGTTTATGTAAAATTCATTATGTGATGTTATTTATTGGTTATTTTCAAAATAATTATTAATAACTAAAACTTGATGTATAGAACATATATGCGCTACCACCTGGTCATATAAAAGAAATATATCGATTTGTTCTAATAAAGCTAGCAACATATAGAGTAAAGGATAATGTTTATAAGGAAAGAAATTATGCAACCAAGAAGCTGGATGATACAAAAGATTAGGAGAGAGCAAAATTATGCGTGCCATCGCGGTGCACTCCAGCGAGGTGGACTCATTATTGTGACCTTCTCATTCAAGAAAAATTTCAGAAGACATCTGAAGCAGGGGAAGATAAATAGAGGGAAACAGAATATTAGATCAACTAGTGGATCAAAAAACCATGACATTATCATTTGTAAATTTGTGTCGACGACTATTATGTTGGTAATATAGCTTGGAGCTAATAAATGTCCTCCAATTTTTATCAAATGGTGGACCGTGACTCATACAAGTGGGGAGGATTGGGCTACACCTAATCAGAGGCAGTGTTGGTACGTTGCTTATCACTTCTATGTTTTTATTTTTTTCATATTAAATTTAAAAAATAATTTATAGGATTGTTACATGAACCTGTATAGACGCAAGTTTAGTTTTTTCATTTTAGATGAGGAAATAGACTTCATTGATAGTTTATGGAAAGAAGTCATCAGTGAGCTTGAGATGGGGCCTAATAGAAGGTAGACTTTAGGTGGTTTGGCACCTAAGTTCACATCCTGTACTAGTTCTAATGGAGCATCTGGTTTTTTTTGAGACACCCTCAACATGCAACATACCGACATCCAATGTATCCAAGACTGAGTTTGTATAATTCATACAGATAGTGAGTGTGTTGGTGAATAAGGTGGATGACATTCATTCAAATTTAGCTCTTTCAACAAGGTTATTAAGCCATTGACCATTTTAGGTATATATCTAACATTTTCATCATCATGCAATTTTAGATCATAGTTTAATAAATGAGTTATTTTCCTAGCATTTAAATATCCCTTTTGTACTTTGTAGAAAAATGCAATCAAGGCTTGATCACAAGGAAATAAAAGAGGAGGACGATGAAGATGAAGATGATGAAGAAAATGAGGAGGAGGATGACGATAATGAGGAGATTGAGGATGATGTCACGATATACAGGGTATCACAAAGGAAGGGGATTATCATTTCAAAACATATGGAGGATATGAAGAAGAGAAAGGAAAATCCAAAGGACAAAGGCAAGGTAAAAAAGATAGTGTCTTTACCAAGTGGAGGAAAAGGAAGCCTTAGTATTAGTTATTTTATCTTCTAAAATTTGATGTTATAAAACTTCGAGTCTTGTTTTTTGTTTTAATATGTATGGCTAATGTAGCTCTGCATGAACTATTGCACATTACAATTTTGGATGTATGTCTCTATGTTAATTGTGGTTCTACTTTGTGATGATTTCTTTAATAATATAAGCAGTTAGAATGGATAGTATTATATTATTATTTAATATTTATAGGATAAAAATCCTAGAGAGGATCATGTTAGAGGATACATGTTTGGATTATATTTTTTCTTTTATAATCAGAATTTATGACTACTATGGCACTATATTGCTACTACTATGATAGAAATATAGCGGTAAAGTTGTAACAAATTAGTGCCAACGTGGTGGTAACAGTTGTTACAAGTTCCATAAGGTCGATATGCCCTCATGTATATGTGGTACCTTAATAGTTGCGAAGTCATGCCTAAATAATCGTAAATTACTGAAAATTTACCACTACTTTGTGATTGTAATACGACTACGTGCGACTATTATTGCAACCACAGCTACTACCACAGTGTGGTCTCAAAGAGTGTGCGACCATTTCTGGGCAACTACATAATTTGCTACCACATGTGGTAGTAAACTTGTGTTGTTACCATTTTGCAACTATTTTACCACTCTTTTGCCACTACAGTTGTAGTAGTAAAATCTGCTTTCTCTTGTAGTGCTTGACTATTAGGGAATGGGCCCATAAAGTATATACCCCACACATCTAATCCATCACAAATGATCATCGATTGCATAGACATGTCATCTTTGGGACCAATGGTCCCTCCCATTCTCTGACAGATCGGGCACGACCTAACAAAATTGTAGGCATCTTTAAACAAGGTCGGCCAGTAAAATCCACACTGTAGAATCTTCTCAGTTATCATCTTCCCAGAGTGATGTCCTCCTGCCTCCAAGGTATGGCAGAGATTGAGTATGCTTTGGTACTCCTCCTGAGGAATACATCTTCTCCATATGCAGTCGGGTCCTTCAAAGAAAAGGAACGGATCCTCCTAATGGTAGTGTCTGGCTTCTGACTTGAGTCGGTCGATTCTGTTCTTGGGCCAACCCTGGGAACTTTCTTAGAAACAAGATAGTTCATCATGTTGGCATACCAAGGGAGAGAGTCAATAGCAGAAATTGACTCGTTTGGGAAGGTTTCTCAGATGGATTCAGATCAGGGATTTTGTTACGTTCGATCCATGGTAAATGATCAGCCATGACATTCGTAACTCCATGTTTATCTTTAATCTGCAAATCAAATTCCTGAAGCAAGAGTATCCATCTGAGGAGTCACACTTTTGCATCTTTTTCACCATTGATATCGAATGATAGAATGATCTGTGTAAACTGTCACCTTAGATCCTAGAAGTATATATCAAGATTTTTCCAAGGCAAAGACTACTGCAAGCATTTCCTTTTCGGTTACAGTGTAATTTTTCTGATCTGGATCTAAAACTTTACTTACATAATGAATAGCATTTGGGATTCCATCTTTTCTTTGTCCTAACACAACCCCTACCGCGAAGTCTGAAGCTTTTGTATGATCTCGAAGGGAAGAGACCAATCGGGGGCTTGTAGGATGGGAGTCTCAATGATCCTCTTTTTGAGTAGTTCAAAGGCTTCAAGACACTTATGAACTATTAGGCACTCGGTATCTTTTCCTAAGAGATCAATTAGCGATCGGGCAATTTTTGAAAAATCTTTAATAAATCTCCAATAAAATCCGACATGCCCTTGAAAAGACTGCACTTGTTTAACATTGGTAAGTGGCTCGAGTTTCTTGATCACATCCACCTTAGCAAGGTCAACCTCCATTCCCTTATTGGAGATGACAAGCCCCAATACAATGTCCTCTTTCACCGTGAAATGGCTTTTCTCCCAAGAGAGCACCAGATTCACTTCCCTACACTTTTGGAGGACTTGATAGAGGTGTACTAGAAAATCATCGAATGAATCACCATGGAACAAGAAGTCATCCATGAAGACTTCCAGGAAATCTCCAACCATTTCAGAAAAAACCGCAGTCATGACCATTGAAAAGTGTTGGGGGTGTTGCAAAGCTAAAAGGCATGCGCTTGAATGCATATATGTCGAAAGGACATGTAAAAATAGTCTTTTCCTGATCTTTAGAGGATATGGCTACCTGATTGTACCCCGAGTACCCATCTAAGAAACAGAAGTATTCTCTCCCTACCATTCTCTCCAAAGTTTTATCAATAAAAGGCAGCAGAAAGTGGTCCTTCTTTGTTGTGGCATTCAGGCGCTTGTAATCCATACAGACATGCCACGATGTGGGTACCCGTATTGTGATCTCCTCTCCCTCCTCATTGGTGATAATATAAAGTCCTGAGTTTTTAGAGACGACATGCAAAGGTGACACCCACTTGGAGTCTGAGATGGGATAATATGAAACCAGCCTTACACCATTTTTCGATCTAAGTTTTAACCACTTCCCGCAAATTTGGATTCAACCTACATTGGCATTCATGGGAGGGTTTAGCATTATCCTCAAGGTAAATATGGTGTGAATAGAGATCTAGTTAAATACCTAGAAGATCAGACAATCTCCAACCCATAGCCTTGTGATTTTTCTCTAAAACTTTAAGCAGGACGGATCTCCTGCTCTTTATTAGATGTGAACTGATGATGATCGGAAATTGTCCCTTATTTCCTGAAAGGAAGTCATACTTAAGAGTAGAGGGCTAAGTCTATATCATGCACGAAATATGGCTTTATCATTGCTGATTCTGGTTGTGATGTAGGTGTTTGTTGTGTATCATTATAGGCCACCATCTTAATTGTTTCTGGATCGGATCGTTAAAGATAGAATTTGGTATGGCAAGCATCGTGTCCCATCTTTGTACCTCACTCTAGGATTGTCTAGAGGGAGAATGGACTGACAGGTCAAGAGGGACCTCTGAGCCTCCGAGAGTATGGGTAGATGCATGGATGAGCTAGAAGACTAATTCATCAACAATGTCCTCTCCAGATGAGAGTGATTCTATCATTGCGATTAGGCTCTGTCTTCAGGGCCCAACTATTGCTTTCGTATTTTCTGCCTCAGGTTTGGAGTTTTCAGACTTGGTGTTGGACTCAGTGTCAGGTCATTGAAATCTAGTTTGCTTCATTTAAAATTCAACTTTTCCAAACTGGATTCTCCCCGATGTGTAATCGAATACAGTTCACACGGTCCTAAGGAAGGGCTACCCTAGTATCATTTGGGAGTCTTTCCAATTTCTAGGGACATCCATGTCAAGTATTATGAAATCTACTGGGTAATTTTGTCCATCTATGTTTATGGCAACATTTCTAATCTCCCCCTTAGGTCTCTTAGTTGATGTATCTGTGAATTGAAGTACGACTATAGACTTCTTAAGAGGACCTAGATTTAGATGCTCAATTAGAGTTGTGGGCATGAGATTAATGGAGGAGCTATTGTCTAATAGTGTTCAGGCAAACTTGATTTTGTTGATCTGGCTAGTGACAAAGTGAGCACCCATGTCTCTTTTCTTCCTTGGTAGCTCATGTTTTATCAGGCGAGATGTAGCAATAGAAAGTGTGTGCCTTTTTATTTGGCTAGGGTTCTTTCTGTTGGCCCTTGTTGGTGTGCATCTCACCTTAAGGTATTTCCTAAAAGCTAGGTCTCTTTCTATCATCTCATCTAGGGAAAAAGTGACCTTGATGTTTTCTTTGCAAATACGGGCCATGTCCTCATCATTATTTTGGTTTTTGATGTTTTTCTACTTTCTTGACATGAGAGCATGGGGAAAAGGAATGGACTCATTGTGATCAAAAACATCACTTTTATTGAATGAGGAATTAAAATTATTTACAGGACTCGGACTGACTGATCTAAAGACAGAGAAGTTGGTGGACAACTGTTGCGGATGTCTTGGTGATGCTTCATTGTCAAATTCAGATTGTAATTCTCTGGGGTCCTCAATAGTGAAGTGTTTGACAGGTGTTGTGCATGGGACTTATTTTTTATCCTCCTCGTGCCTCTCCTCCTCAATTTTCCCAAGATTGTGACTTAGTAGACACTGGAGCTATGTCATCTTTTGCTCGATCAGGCATGGTTACGGTCTTTCCATTCCTAAGACAAATATGATCAGCGTCATCATGCAAAAATATCTCATATTCATGTAAGGAATATTCAGAGATTAATACCTGATTATGTCCGTGACTATTTGGATTAGCCTGAACTTGAGCTGGAATCATGGTTTGTGCTGCAGTCACCTTGTCTCTCCATCGAGAGAGTCGATTGATGTTGACTCTCATAACATGAAGTTCATTCAGCACTCGTTAGAGTTCAAGAAAGATTGAAGAAGAGGAGGAACCCTGGCCCTGCTTCTCCTGGGGCTTCTGAAACTGTCTAAATTGGTCATGTTGGTCCTGTCGTTGATATTGTTGGTGTTGCGGTTGCTAGTTCTGATAACCAGTAAGGTATTGCTGACGTTGTTGTTGTTGTTGCTGCAGAGGCTGGTAGATGGTCGAGCTTGTGGTGGATGAGGGTTCAGAGTAGAGTTTAGGTCCGATCGATTGACAAATTCCAAATTATACCAGACTCCATTTATCTCCATGATTTGTGGAGGTTCCTCGTAAATAGTTTCAGCATAGGTTTCTTCAGGATGATGAGAAAAGACTTGGTCTCCACCCCAATTGATCTGTTGCCCTACCCTTGTCCTTGAATGTAGTGAATTTGGTGTATGGGGGTGGGGGGTGAAGTCAGGGTAGGTACCTGCATCTTAGATTCCCTGTCAGCCAGTTCCTCCATTTGCTTAGGCAATTTAGCCAATTTCTCCATGTCAGATGATTCGTGGAGTTTATCCACCTTCTTATAAATCTGTTCAACAATAGTTAGCTTATCGATTATTATTCCCATGTCAGTACTCTTATCGATCGTTAGATTATTCACGATCTTCTTAGATCCAGCTATGTAAGCTCGGGGTAGTTTATGTATGGCTAGATTCAGCAAGTCTCTCGAACACCTTGTAGATGGTGTCCTCGTGGTATCCCGTGTAGCTTCCTCTGCAAGATGCACTCACTAACCCTTGGGTTTCAAGGTTTAGTCCACTAACAACACTTTGGACTAGCATCATTTTTCATATACCATGTCCTGGGCATTTTTTGATTAGGTTAGTGATCCTTTCCCAGGTTTCATGGAATGGCTCACCCGGGTGTTGGGTGAAGCTCGTGAGCTTGATCCTCATCTGATTAATTCTACTAACTAGGTAGAATTTCTTTAAGAATAATGTCTTGAAGTTGGCCCATGTGGTGACCACTTCCCCTAAATTTTTCATCCAGTAAGCCGCCTTATCAGTCAAGGCGAAGGGGACAGCTCTCATCATTATGTAGTCTTGACTAACCTTAGGGTGGCACAAGTTTGCGCAGACTAGATCGAAGGCACGGAGGAAGATGTATGGTTCTTCATGATTATTCCCTTCGAACTTAGTCAGTAATGCGAGGGAATGCGGGTTTTGTTCGAATGCATCCTTGGTGGGTACCATCCTCAACCAATTATAGTCTTCATCTAATTCAGGGAGGTACGTATCTTCCATAGTAGCCTCACCGCATTGTATTTCTGCCATAAGTGCTCTAAGGAGTTCATTGTGTTGTTCGACAGCAGTTATTCTAGCTAAAAGTGCATGAATAAGGTCATTGTTTTTATCGTCCTTCTTTGGAGGCATCTTGTCATCTTCTTCTTCACCTTCAAATGCATACAAATTTAAGTTAGGCTCATGCTTGGAAGGTTTATGTGTTATGCCAAAGACGAAAGTTTCTTTGGTAGGAAGGGAGTAGGAGAGAGGGTTAGTCGGGGTTTGACTAATCCCTATAGGTGTGGAGTGAATCATGGTTTGGAGAAAAGAGTCGTCTCCATACCATGGGGTTTCAAGAAGAGAGTCGTCTCAAAATCAAGGAGATGAGTTACTTGAGGAGCTCAGGGTTTTTTAAATTTGTGCACAAAGTCTGAATGAAGAACTCCAGAAGAATCCATCTTCGATGAAAGGAGTAGTTTGGAGCACAAAGAGATATCCACGGAGCATACCAATGTACAGAAGACTCACACAAAACAAACACAATTCAAATTTATCAATTCACCCACTCAACACTGGTGAAGGCATGTTGGAGCTCGGTTGCTTATCTTTTCAATTTTAATTTAATGACAAAGCAATCGTGAAAATTAAGTGGAGTTGTTAGGTGCTGAAATATTTCACAAAAACTGTCCCGAGTTCATACAACTAGTTGCATCTACTTTCAGCCAGTATGGATGTAAGTACAGATCATTAGACGGCTACCCGTGTTACTTGAGGATGGATCCCACCCACTCTTCTAAGGAAAGACAGATCGTAAAACAGCTACATGAAACCCTCACGTAGAAGTAGTTAATTGTTTTTAAAAATAGTAGTCTGAATGAAATTTGTTGGTTTTTGGCTCTGCCCTAAGTATGTGTCTTGTCCTTACAAACATTGAGTAGGTTATTCTCCACCAGACACAAGGGTTAATTTTATGCCAATGTTATTTTTAATCACCTTGATTAGCAGTCCTGATTTTAAATTAAGGTTATCACTGAAGTGTTAGGTGAGTATGGAAATTTATGTCTAACGAGCAATCCCAAATCCTTTAATTCCTAAATTGTAAAACTGAGGAGGGAGAATCAACAAATCCAATGTAAGCTAAAATTAATTATGCATGCTTAAGAAGAAGACTTATGGTGACTCCTCGCATATTTCATGTGGGATGCAGTACAAGGAATTTTAAAATTTACACTAAATGATATGCACAGTTGAAATCACCCCAAGCAAATAGCTCTATTAGAGAGAAGAATTGATTCAAAAATTTGGCTAAGTTGAATGAACTATCAGTACGTATAGTTAGTGAAAGTGTGGCCTAGGGATTACGAGCACAACCAAAAATAACTAAGAGAGAGTATATGTGCCTAATTCCTACGCCACTCAAGTCGGATCCCAACCACAAAGAAGAGGTTGAAACAGACCCGACAAACCAAAAGAAAGTCCAATCCTGAATATTATAAACTAAAGGATTCAAATAGAGAGGGACCATGTGAATAATGCAGAAAATTAAACGAACTCTCTCTCACACACAAAATTAAAAAATTAAATCTTATTTGCAGATCCTTGAATAATATCTAAAAATCACTCTGATCTATCTGCAAAGAGAGAGAGATGTGGTTAGTATCTGTAGCGAGAGAAAAGATGCAAAATGAAATGCAGAAAATGACACAGAAATTATTTCCACAAAAAGTAACTACAAAAAATAATTTAAAACCCTAAAAATATGTCGTTCCCCAGCAATGGCACCATTTTATGAACATAGATTTCACCTCTTTAATTATCTTAAATTGTATTATATGAGGCAAAAAATGGTCGGTCAAAAACCACACACTTTGAATGTTCTAGAGTATTTATACTTGGCAAGTCTACCAAGGTCGAACACAGGGAACGGTGATTTTTAGTTGTGTGGTCTTAAATTACTTTAAATAATTAATTAATTAATTACTTGATTAATTTCTATATCATACAATAAAGAGAGAATATGAGCATGAAGTGCGAAAAATAACAGAGAGGATAATTTAGCGCAGGATCTGTGATTTTATATGATTTTAATCCAAACTGATATAATCAATAAATTCTCAAAATTGATCACAGATTGAAAGAAATGAACTCAAGAGATGTTCAAATTGATTCCAAAGCTTCAGGTCAAAAAGTCAATCGATACTCATAATAACTTGAAGCAAAATATTTGGCCTCAATATTTCTATGATTTAATTTCTTAAATTGTCAACACTAATAATTAAGGAATTAATCTTAATTAATCCCCCTACAATATTTAAATCCTCAAGAATATCAATATCAGTATAGGAGATTCAAACAAATACATGTCCTAGCACTTACTCCTTTGCAAATAGCGTCAATGTTCTTCTCACTTAAGAATGGCACAAATATGTCAAGAAGAAGCCTGCATAATTCAAAATTCTTCTCAAATAATAATCATCAAGAAACAACCTCAGATCTGTCCAAAAATTATGCAAAGTGATAGAGCATGAAATAATCTTCAAAATGACATATTATGCACTAAAATTGGGGTTCAGATGAAAAGGATATGAGGAAATAAAATTACAGGAACTAAAAGTAAATAAAATAAAGTTTTTCCTTCAAACGGATCGCTAGGAGGGACTTATCTGTAATATCCAGAAGATGGAAGGGCCTTCTTGAAAATACCTCAGGTGAGGATATATCTGTTATTTTCTGGAGGTGCGAGAACTCAAATGCAATTTAACCAGCACCACGTTCCAAGCACATGCTTCCTGATGCAGGATATTTGTATGATTTCTTAGAACACCAGGAGGTCGCTGCAATTTACCCTCAGCGCATGCACAAAGAACGTGCGGATGGAGGCTCGGGTACATGCTGGCAGTTGAGAGACTTGAGGCTCCACTAGGCAGACAGTAGTTGGTTTGGAGGATATGAGCCTTACGGTGCGAGCCGAGACGAAGGCTCCGACGCCTGAGCAAAGGTCCAGGCACACACGTGATGAAACTAGATTTCATCATCTTAATTCGCAGATATTAACCCCCTTGCTTAAATTAATATCAATAAAAATGAGATAAATCATTGTATACATCTGAATCATTGAATAAAATAAAAATAAAAATAATAATAAAAGCAAAAGTCATAGTGTTTTCATACCCTTCAAAATGCTCACAAAAATATTTCTTCCTTCGTTTAACATCATTTCCATTTTTGGTCAAATGAAACTTGTAGATCTCATTGAGATCTACAACTTTCATGTTTTGAGTTTTTCCAAATTCGGTCTTTTCCTTCCCCATTTATGAGATTTTCATCTGCAATAACTTGATTGGGACACGTGTCTCTTTCTGGTGGAGCCATGTGGGACGCTTCTTTGTGCGCCATGCGCCCTTGCTTATGCCTCGTATGATCACCCTCTTCTCCTTCAATCACCGACATTGGATGTCGCCTTCAATCCCAGCCCTCTGATTCACCTGCTTGATCTCATCTAGATCGTCCGACACCGCCTACACCTCCTTTCGCCACGTGTCTTGTCCAGCACCGCTCAATCCACTTCTAGATCTTCAATCAAGGTTGCACGCACGTATCGAGTTTTCAGTCGTTCGATCTGCCCCGGTGCTTCCATCTAAGCCATTCGCTTCCGCCTGCATCTCCTCACAACACATAGCGCTCTCCTCAACCCTCGATCTTTCCTTCATCGGTCTGATTGGGACCGCTCCTCCACGCTCGTCTCCTGACCATTGGATTGCAAGATCCAACGGTCACGACCCTGTCTTCTTCCTCTAGCCTCCTTCTCTCCCACGATCTCCACCTCACCAACTCGTCACCCCCTTCCCATTATTCCCATCTCCCCAATACTTCCCTCATCATCCTAACCACTCTAGGTGTAGTCCGTTCCTCCCTATCCATCTCAAGTACCCATGCACTCCATGATTCCCTCTGTATCGCTTTGAATCGCCCTCTCAACCCACAACAATAACCACCGGGACCTCGACCTCCCACCTTCAAATAACCCGTCGTCACCGCCAAATCACGTTGTCCACTTGTAGGTGGGGCTCCGCCCAGCCCCTATCTGCCTCCCCATGATAGGGGGAGGCCGGATTGACGGTGCGAAGACAGTGCAGCCCCCGGTGTCGACCTTTAGTCATTGTAGGCTATGCCTCCGGCCAATCACAACCAGCGAGCTGCTTCGAGTTACTGCGGGAGTTTAGCGACGACCAGGGCTTCGTCTAGAAGTCCTCTCCCAGTCCCTCAACCTGCCAATTCCTCCACGTAAGATTTTAATCTCTCTTTGCTTTTTATTTGAATTTTTCCTCTTTTATTAAACTTCGACTCGCGTCATAACCATCCTTCGACCATCGCATCAGCTTCACCGTGCTCCAGCCATCTTCGTGCACCCCTCTGTGAGCCATCTTCCCTTCTTCAAGACCTGATCATTGATTGATCGTTGATGTATTCCTTTTTATTTGATAAAATGTGTGTCAGTTTTTTGTAATCGGGCAATCAGGATCGATCAAAAATTGACCGCATGAGTCAAGGAATCAAATAATATGAATTTTTGTATTTCTAACCTAGGCAAGACCCATGGTCGACTCAAGGAGTCAAAGGAACAACTTCGGATCAACTTAGAGGGATTAGATCATGATTTTCCAAGCAGGATTTTTTTGTAGTTTTTTATGCGAAATAAATACCAATGCACATATGCAAATGAACTAGGTTATTAGGAAATACACACAACTTATCCAAATTGATTTTAATGTGAAACGAATCCAAATTATCCAAGTTATATTTTTCCTGCAAGCCTAATCCAATAATGAATGCAAAATGTATTTTTTTGGAATTTTCGGATTTAAATTGCAATGATGAAAAATGCAAATGTTTTAGGGGTTTTTATTTTTTGTGCAAACGATATGCAAAAATTATGAAAAATTTACTGGAAGTGAAATATGATAAAATAAAGACACCCTATTTTTTGAATTTTCAAGGATATATGATTTTTATTAATTTTTTACTGAAAACAAAGTGACTATGGGTTTTTAATTTCTAATAAATCCATGAAACAAAATTATGCAGAAACAATTTATCATAAATAGATATTTAATTAAGCAATTTAGGAGACTTGAAATTAACAAACATGATATTCGTGGATTTAATTAAAATCAATTACAAAAATCGCTCTAGAATTTATTTTATGCATAAGACAATTCCAATTTATATGAAATTTGGAGAGTAGTTAAAAAGCATGTAGAGGCATCATATAGAATTTTTGCATAATTTTTGGAGCAATATTTAATGAAGTATGAATTTCAGACCATGGAATGGGTAAAATATGCAAAGTTTAGCCAAAATAATTTTATATAATTACCCAATATTCACAAAAATACAATTAGATATCCAAGATATAAAGAATTATGTGTTCTACAATACATAATTTTTACAATTAGAAAATGATGCTAAATAATGTCTCAAATTAATACTCAAAGTCAGGGGTGTCTTTGCAAAACAGAATGAACTATATTATGCTTAAGGGAATTTTTTGCAAATAAGAAAACATGAGAACTTAATATGCAATTTTCACAAAACAAAAATAAAACAAATAATAGGACCTGGAGAATCCTAGGGCACGCAAGAGGCGGGCGCATGAGGAAGTGTGCGGCGTGGCGGCTGGGCGGAGCGCCAACGCAGGAGAGCGCATTTGTGGAGGAGCAGGTATGACGGTCTGCGGTGCAACTCGCGACTGGGCGAGTGTGCGAGCGGTGCGAGGAGGCATGCGGGGTCGCGCAGGCTGGCGCGCATTGACGGAGCGAGTCGTGTGAGGTGGCTGGGTGCGGCTATGCAGCGGTCGGAGGGAGTCGCGGGTTGAGGCGGCTACACGCAGGAGGGGTGGCTATCACGGCGGTGCACGTCCACGTATAGCTGGAGAAAGATGGTCGCACGCAGGAGGCGTGCGTCTACGATGGGGCCTGGAGCAGGGGCACGATGCTGCAGCGCGAGGTGGTGAAACCAGGCGGTGGTGCTGGCGAGTCGACAGCGAGGTGGTTGTTGCGGTGGACGGCCGCTGGTATGGAGGTCAGCGGTGGCAGCAGCTGCTTGCTTCCCTCTTGATCCTCTTTTTTTTAATTTTTTGTAATTTTTTTCTGATTTTTTTCTTATAAACATGAGATAAAAAAATATAGGAATGAAGATGTGGTGTGTGTGATGTATGATAATAATGGTTGTGTTTGATGGTGATGGTGGTGGTTTTGAAAATGATGGGGAGATTATAATGATGATCAACAAGAAAATGAATAGATGATGTTAGATAAAAAAAATGAAAAAGTAAAGATAGAGAGATACTTACCTGCGATTTGTTGGATTTTGCGGAGCAGCTATGCTGGACTCCTGTCGTGGCCTCGATCTGGTTCGACGAAAAATCGGAGAAGCTCTGCAATCTTGACGGGAAGTTCGCTACGCACAGATTAACCGTAGATCTCTCCTGTAGGTCGTCGTTGCTTAAAGTCTAAGGAGGACTGTCACCTCACAGCTTAAATGGGGCTCAAACCTCTCTCTCTCTCTCGTAGGATGGAAGACGAAATTGAATGAAGGGGATGATAGGAATAAAAAGAGGAGGAGGAAGTTGTAAAGGAAGTGGGGTGAAAGTTGGAGTGGTGGAAGATGAGGGGAAGATGGGAAGTTGGTGACTTGGAGTGGAGAATAAGTAAAGGGAGAAGAAGTAAAAGGGAAATAAAATAAATAAATAAATAATAAAAATAAAGTAATATATGTAGGCTACTAAGAATAATAAAGGGAAAATAAATAAAGAAATATAATTAATAAAAATAAACAATAATAAATAAAATAATAAAATAAAATAAAATACAAAATTAATAAAATAATAATAAATAGGGTGACACATGGCAGCACCAGGAGTTGGCACGTGTCGTACTTGGAAAAATCGAAAATTAAATGTAAAGAAAATAAAAAAATAAATAACAAAAAAGTTCAAATCAAAAGGTGTCAACACGAAAGTTGCTCATCTCGACGAGATCTACAACTTCATGAAGGGCCAAAAATCAAATGAAATCATCTGTATAAAGTGTATTTTTGGGGTGGTATAAAAGACCACATTTTTGTCTTTTTCATTTTTTTATCATTTTTAAATAAGAGAAAAATCAAAATAAAGTTAGAGAAAATATGAAAGGAATATTTACAACTTGGTCTAATTTTTTTAAATTTTAATAATTAAGAAAATAAAAAGATAAAATACAAGGGCATTTTGGTCAATATGTACAATATACAATAGGGGCCCAAAACCCAAGTTCCACATACAATCTCCGATTTTCATGAAATTGATCTTATTTTGAAGGTCTTTGAATGTATATTACTTTAAAATGAGTTGACCTAAATCGGTTACCACATGAGAGAGATATGTGTATTTTAAGTTTCATAGTTTCAAACTTGGATTTGGATTTTATTAGTTAATTTTAGAAGTTAGTATTTTTCTAATATTTTTCCATCATTGCTGTTAGTAATATATACACTATGTAGTTGGTTGTATCGGATTTGAAGTTAATATAAAATATATACAAATAGGTGATTTTAGCTAATATACATGTGAATATTTACAAGTAAATTTAGCTCCTTATTTAATGCAAATATGAATGCTAAAATGCAGATATTATTTGCACATGCATGAATGCTAATTATGCAATATAAGTGATGAAATGCAGCGAATTACTCAGGTACAAAGCTCTATTTTCAACTTTTAGAGTGATGAATCACAAATTTATCAGCCCCCTAAACTTAAACCTTGCTCGTCTTCGAGCAACTAAAATGAAATGCAAAGGTAAAATGATTTTGGGTTCCATACCAAGGTCATGAACAAAAGTTGAAAATGGAGCTTGACTCAACCTTTGGATTAATAATGTGGCAGAACCTTATTAGGATCTGAATTTAAGACCTAACAGTCTTTAAGTTCCACAGGTCTTCTATTCAAGACGCCTCAACAGTCAGGTCACAACAGATCTTCATACGCAAATTATGATGACCATGAATCTTACTTGTACTGTGTAAGTGAAATATAACTCTCCACATAATAAATGGAAAAGAAATAGCCTCCTCTAACAAGGTAACTCTGATTCTCCGGTCCAGTAACTCTTTCCTCGAGGAGCGGGGTATTCCCTTCTAAGTTCAAGTGCAACCGGCTCAAGAAGATGGAGTGAAGAGAAGAATGGACGGTAGTCAGTGTAGCTACCTATCCTAGGATGCTTGACCAGTGTAGTCAAGTCATCCAACTGCAGGCTTTGAAGCTCTTCTTATTTTTCTATCCTTGTATATATACTCCGGCTTGCATTTTACTTTTCAATCAGGCATGTCCACTTTTGGAGATTCTGTATTTTTTTCTTATTCTCTTTTTTTCCTTTCTTTTTTGAATATATACAAGGTGCGGCATGTACATAAGGAGTCTTTCTCCTTGAGACAGTAGACTATCCCTCTTTTGAAGCTTTATTGCAACCCATAGCATCCCGTCCTTAGACGTCAACACTACCAAACTAGGCTGAGATACACTACCATCCCTAGAGGAGGACGGATGTTTCCACCCATGTGCTAATCCAAGCCAAAGGATAATACCTCCTCACCACCTCATCAATGAAGAACTACACACATGGTGCATGTCCAAGTTAGGTCATTGTCTAAAAGAATCATGCGTGTGCACGAAATATTCTACTTAGACCAATCAAGATGACATGTGAACATAGACTTGTGGACTTAAAGAATTAAGTCGCTTGACCTGAAAAATCTTAACTCCAGTTCGTATAAGGTTCATCTGAAATTAGGTAGATTAAGGTCAAATCAACTCCATTCTCAACATCTATTCATAACTTGGTTCAGAACCCACTATCTTTTCACTTTGCATATGCTAGATATACATATGAGATGCAGATGACATGCTATAGAGATGAATGAAAAGCAAGACGTTTTTTTAATGCATAGATGATATGCAAGAGTAAATAAGAAGCCTTTATTTTCTTTTTTTGGTATACAATGATTTTTACTAGAATATTATTTACAAGAATTTTACAACTTTTTATACAAGTATTATACATATTATACAATATACATACCAGTATACATGTATTTAAAAAAAATAAATTTTTACCCACCCCGTAATTATTGCATAATATATACAAAAATATGTGAAAATGCGTGAAAGTACAAGCTATGGGTAAAGTATATATGTAATATATACACTCCCCCCTATACTTAGTGTGTGCTATGTCCTCAGAGCACGAGAAGCGAGGAAAAAACATAGCTTGTGCTAAGCATAGGAGAGCTAAAATAGCAAAAACGTAAAGAAGTCGTCCTGCCCTCCTATACTTAGGCTCTGGCAGCCTAGGTGTAGACGAGAACAAAAATGGAGCGGGCGAGGTCAAGAGAAGAAATGGATGAGTATACACAGGGCGGGCATCGGTTCTCCCTATACTTAGGCTTGGTCAACCTAAGTATAAGACAAGAATGGGTATGAGGACCTATGGGATCTGGAGGATGTACAACGAATGGTGAAGAGACTCGGGTCACTCGCCCCCTATACTTAGGATCTGGCCATCCTAAGTATAGCCATAAAATAAAATGATATGGAGTCGGGGCGAGTGACTTGAATCTCTAGGGAGGGAGGGAAAGAAAATATATACAAGGAGGAGTGAGAATATACAAGGATCAAGAAGGTTTGTGGCGAACCTTCTTGCAGGATCGAGGGTGTGGATGATATACATATGTGTCGTTATCAGAATCATCCTCAAATGAATAATAATGAGGTGTAGGAATCGACCAACGAGGGTCGAATCACAACTGCTTTCTTAGATAAGACTTAAGAACACTCGAACTGAGCTCACTCATATAAACTACCTCATCCAGACCTGACGAGGACTCCTCTGAAAATTTCTTTTCCGGTATGTTGAAGGAAACTTTCTTAGTCGGTTTTCTAAACCCTGAATCATTAAGAGGGAGTGGAGAGCAACACACCTTGAGGGGTTCGGGGGAACACCTCGAGGAATCAATTCTCGACTTCCTCTCACTAGATAACTGACTAGAGGTGGGACCAACCATGTTTTTGTGTGGGGTTAATTCAATTCTGGTTGTCTTCTTTGAAGGTTCGAGATGTGGTGCGGTGCTGACCATGGGTTCCTCATCAGACGAGTCACCATATATATTGTAATATTCTTGAAGGGTCAGTGCACGTCTCGGGAAGGTGCTAGTGATCTCAGTTGTCTTGGCATTACTGGGCTCTTGTGTCATATCATCAAAATGGTCAAGGCAATTAGCAAAAGTCATGTCCGACTCAATGATAGCTTCGAGTCGTGAGTCCTCCTTAGAAACTATTACGGTGGTGGTTCAAGAAGTTGGTGAAGTGGAGGTGTAGGGAGTCTCTGAACTAACGGTCATCTTATCAAAGAATGAGTAAGGTCGGAGCACTCCCAATGTTGTAAAATCGATCTCCCGAGTCTCGTAATCTATAGTCGCCTTAGCTGAGGCTAAGAACGGCTTCTCGAGAATAATAGGAGATTGGGTAAACTCTCCTCGGTGCTCAATGTCAATGACCGTCAAGTCTAACTAGAGTAGAGAACCTTGGAAAGTAATGATGACTTAAATGTTTCCTCTCGCATGTTTTATAGATAGATCAGCTAGTCGAACGATCTCTCTCAACTTTTTGATTAGCTTGAATTTGAGCTTGTCAAATACAGAGGTCAGGAGGATATTTATTAGTGAGTCATCATCGATTCTTTCATAGGTAAAGGTAGTGTATAGAAGGATATTGAGAACCCTTAAGAGCATCACGGAAGCGTGTCGATCGCATCATATGCAATCAGGGCAACTAGTTGCACTAGTCGCTAGATGCGGTTGAAATTAAAATTTTTAACAAGTGATGAAACCATGTGATCACGAGAATATTTCTCGGATCGTTTCATCAAACCACAAAGTATAAGGAATACCTCTCTGAGCGTGGTTGTAATCGTGAGATCCCAAACAAGAGATCCTCCTATCTTAAGTCTGATCCACGAAGAATACACTTGTGGGCGCGATGATGAGACGCGAACCTCCCGCAATCTCGATGAAGATCCAAGCAATCAATCCCCTGATTTTGTCAAAGAAAATCCGTTGTCTTCCTTTAGAGCAAGCAGCCCCAAAGAAGAAGGAGATCCTCGAGTCGTCGAAGGCGAAGGCGAGAGTCTCTCCTTCTCAATGCACAAAGTGGACGGCCACCTTGAATAGAGAGAGAGAGAGGGTAGGCGAGAATGAGAGAGAGAGAGAGTAGTAGGCTTCTACAACTCTTAATAATGTACCATGAAAGGTTAGGTTAGCCCTCCTTTTATATTAGTTTAGGATCCAATGGATCTCAATCCATGGGACATATAGATCCAACGGCCATGGTGATCTATGTATTGATCAATGGCCAAGATTGTTGTTGACTAAAAACCAACAACATTAATTTATATTTAAATTAAATATATATTGCAACATTATCAACACAATTTATTTAACATAAATTAATTATCAAGAGATAATAATATAATAAAGGGGAGATAACCAATTTCCTCCTAAAATTGAGGGGGCGTCACCTTTGACCATGTCATCGGTGACGCCACCTCATTTGGAGGTTATTTATCTCCCTTTTATTTTGTATTATTATTTCTCAATGTATTATTAAAAAATATCCACCAAATTAATTCTAAATTAATTTGTGAATATTTCAATCATGCCATTGATAAATATTTGAATCATATTCACAACCCAAACTAATTTGTAAATTGCATTTCCAATTAATTAATTAATTAATGTGAATCCAATCCACATTAATAATTAACAAATGCTATTTACAAAATTTCTCTCTCTTCAATATATGTATAATATAAACCACATTTATAATACACAAATATTATGGATAGTATTATCCACATTCTCCAATCCTTGATAATTAAATCCTATTTAATTTTCTTGGATAATTATTCTCACAATATGAATCTCATTCATATTATGCTTGATAATTAAATCTCATTTAATCATCAAGTCCTTCTTGCTTGGATATGTAGTTCATCAAATGAATTATTCTTGAATCCCTTCAAGAATAATGTGCTTTCTCTGCAGATGCTTGGAGATAAGGACAGGGCGATTGTATTGTTCCACGTATAGCGACTTTGATGTTGAGATCTCATCTCAAATCCAGATCTTACGAACCTCTCATAGATGCTGGATTGAATCAAGACCGCAAATCTAATCTTCCCATTGCATCTGAATCACATTCAGACTAATTTCCAACCCTTGGACCAAGATCAGATTGCTTTTCTACTGAGAGGAGTCACTAAAATCCAGACATGTTTCATCACTCCCTCGGAATGAAAGCATCATGGTTATACAATCGTTTATGATCACATCACCCTCAGGTATTCCTAATACATGTACATCCTGCATACTGGAAGACCCATGATCAACTTGAAGATTAAGATCAATTTTACATTGTCTTCTTCAGAGTTTAATTACTAAGTTTCTCAATCTTGGTCATTGGGAGTTGGTATCGATCATATGCTTTCCCAAAGCATATAGCATACCTTCAAATTCATGTCATGCTTCCAAAGCATGACGACCATGTGGAATTTAATCGGTCCCAATACCTCATGAGTGAGCTCATGTCTTCCGGTTCATAAGTGAACATGTATGATCCCTTTGAGAGATCGTATTGTTCATATACCCTTATATGCACACCAGCTCGTCGGTGTGTAGACCTTGGTTAGGCCATCAACCTATCGGTCTGCCAAATGTACATACTCAAACATATAGTAATACTTCTGTCTCCGGTCAGAGGATGCGTGCCTATGTTGTGACAACATTCAACATAGGACTTAGGTTATCTCGATCTCATTAAGTCAACCCATTGACCTAACTAATCTGACACCTCCGAATCACTATTCCCATGCAGAGGACCTGCATCAAGAGGCCGGTCAGATATCAGCCTATGTGAGAAAGGATTGCCATCTCCTACTCAGGCTGGAGATCATCTCTTAACAATCATTTGACGGTGCTTGATGAGTCCTCTATCTAACTCCTTAGATATTCATCCAAACACCAACATCTATGATTCATTTAATGAATCAACAGCTATATGATCATTAAGATGGCCATGGTACATAACCCTAATTGTACAGAGGGACCTTATAGTGCATTCATTCATTTAATTTCAGAAAGGGAGTGAAACATCAATAACTTTTATTGATAAACAAATATATATTACAATAACACTTATTGTAAGAATGGTTTGCCCCGGGTTCACATGTATAACATGTATTTGATTTCATATTCAACCCTAGGTAACCGCTTCACTCTGCGGCTTTTGGTCTTTCTCCCCATCACCAAGGAGGTGGACATAGACATCATGTGCCTCTCAGTCCTTGTCCTCTTATTGCCCAATCTCTTAGGCATCAATTTACTTCTCATTAATTATTTGAGGTCAGGGAAGTGATCTATGGCCTTTATTAAGGGAAGATTAAAAATAAATTCTTCATCGAGTGCTTCCCTTAGGGCAGAATCCATTTTTTATGTCATTTTCATTTTCTATTTTTATGGTCTTTTTGAGATTTTCAATTTTCAAGCGGTTTTTGATGGATCAGATTTGGCCGACTATAATGCATCAATTCCATATAATTAAGAGGCTGAATTGATAATTCATCAACACGGTGCCAAGGGGGCAATCGAGGCACTACGAGCCTCGAGGTCTGAAATCGAGGTTTGGGGAGAGGGATGTGGTTGCGTTGCAGCCATTGGATCCCCTGATCCAATAGAGCTCGGTCGGTCGACCGACAATCGGAGGCAATCGATGGCGCAGGCGATCTTTGCAAATTTCACACATTAATTTTTTAAAACCCAAAAAAATGCAAAAATACTCAAAATCTTATAAAAAAATCATATAAAATGATAGACATTTCCAAAAATTTTGATTTCATTTCCTTTTTATAGATAATTTCTTATAGTTTTTAGGAAAAAAAGTCAGTCACTTTTTATTTAATCTGATATTTTTTAAATTGCAAAATAATCATGTATGTTCACTGTTTGATTTATTCCATGTTTTTATACATTTTGAAAATCCTAGAAAAACTAAAAATCTCTGAAAATATACAAAAATAGTTACAAATCATCAAAACACAAAATAATCATTATATGACTTTTCTGTCTATTTTTCTCATATTTAAAAAATAAAAAAATGTATTTCTTTCTTCTATAAATTTGCTTTGAAAATTAATTATATTTCGAAAATTAAAAATTTGCAATACTAAAAACCAATAAAAATAAAAAATCAACAAATAAAAAGATAAAAATGTCACAAAAATCAAGTTAGTTGGCATTTGAATTCCCTTTTCTTTTAATTGATTTTTTTTCAATTATTAGAATAACCCTCGAGGTTTGTAGCCTCCTTGAATTCGACCATGTTTCTATACAAGTAAATTAAATAGCAAAAATTCTCAAGCTATATTTTTTTAAATAATTTAATTTGATAATAAATAATTTTTTTATTGACGCTTGATTGGTTTGCAATGACTTGTTCATAATTCATCTAATTAAAACCCGAGAAAAGCATTTTAACAGTTAGGGACTAGTAAAGGCAAATATAGGGGGGTGATGAATCTCCATTTCATCAACTTTATTCTACAATATTGGCCTTAAAACCCTAGAAAAAATATATATAATATTAATTTGTACAAAATAGCAATCACTATTTATTCTTTTTATTGTGTATAAAATATTACATTTAATGCCAAAATTATAGAATAAAGGAAAGAAAGAAAGTGAATAAAATAACAAAGGTATCCTATGACCTTGAACCCCAAGACCAAGTCAAGAATTGATTTGGTCAATAAGGAATAAAATAGGGGGAGATAAGGGTCAAAAATACAATAAAAATCCTATTTTATTATTTTTCAATAATTCATTTGTGGGGCTCATTTTATTCTTTATAATTTATACATCAAATAAAGAAACTTTGTACATAAGAGTTGTAGATAAAATACAAAAAAATACAAAATTGATTTCACACAAAAATAACACATAGTCCACTTTTTATACTCAGAGTAAAAAGCCAAAACCCAAACTTCATAGACCCATATCTTCTCCATATGAACTCAAAATTCCCTAAAACCACATTTAACTGTATATAACATTTTAATAGCTATTTAATGAAGGCGGTTTCATTTAATTTGGAGTTGAGATGTAAAAATTAGGTTTTCGACCCCTATTGTACAATACCCTTGAATAAATTATTTATTTTATTTATTATTTGTAAACTTTATTATTTTATATTTTTGTAAAAATTATTTAAAACACTTGTACGTATTTAAAATAAAATAAGTTTATTAAAAAGAAGGTAAAATAAATGAGTATAATATCATGTATAGATGAAATATATATACTAACACATGTATATAAATAAAAGTGGGACTTATTCTTTCCTTCTTTTAATCTTTTATATTTTTATAACCTTTAAATATTATTTATATTCCATTAAAATTTAAGAATAAATAAAAATCGGTAAAAATGTAAATAAATAAATAATATACTAAAATACATAGATGAATATATTATATTTATGCTTATATAATAAATACATATATTTATTTAAATGTACATATTATACAAGAAAAATAATATAAAAATATATTTAGCATAATTAAATATGTTATAAATATATAAATTATGTACATAAAATAATAAAATATAAAATACAAAATAAAAATAAAAGATATAATATATAGGTGAATATATCTATAAGTATACTTGTAAATAATAACACGTAATAAATAACTTCATACAAATAAATAAAAATAAGAATTAAATACTACATAAAATAATAAAATTTTTATTTTATAATCTATAATTAATTAAATATTATTATTTATTGTTCATTTCTAAGGCATTTTCACCTTGGAATTATCTAGTTGGTCCGTGTGGACCAACCAGATCACTTCGATTGTTGACCTCGGTCAACTGGCTCCACCGGCGCTTCTGCTTTGTCAGAAGTGTCCAATCCCACATACACCTTATCCCCTCACCCTCAATTTGGTCCATCCCTCTGATCCCCGATCCTCCAAGATTCCTGCCGATCTTCGTCCACCATCATCGCTTCCACCTCATACGCCATCCTCCATCAAAGATCCTCCATCACCATTGTATATAACATCCACTCTCACCATTTTTAATCATTCGCTCCCTTTTCCAAGTCCTAAAGACATCATACCTCGATCAAGAACGTCACCTTGTGACAGTAGGAAAACCTCTGAGGCTCTGGAGCGGCCGTCAGAGGAGGTTAGGTGCACCCAAGGTGGGGTTATGGCCACCTCTGCTCCTAGGCATCAAAACCAAGTATGAGATGTGAACTTTAGCTTCCTAAGTAGATCTAGTTATTTCCTTTTTGTTCAGCATTTTAGTTTACGCTTTAAGTACCCGCTAACTTAGGATTAAGTTTTAGATTCGATGGAGCTCTAATGCTCCGACCACCTTCGTTTTTCGTTGTCACAGACTTATTTTGACCCCACATGCACCCCATCACCTTTTCCTTCTGTTTCTACATCTCTCTAACCCATCCGACAATCCTGATCTCTCCCAGATCAACGATCCCATGTTCTCTCTAGCACAATATGCTAGAGCACCCCATTACACCTCACAACCGATTGATTCTCCGCCAATAATAACTAGGATTGATCACCAGAACCTGATGACTCTCTCTAACCCATTTGCAGGTCTTGAAGGGACTATTTGAGGTCCAATCACACCCAGGCCTTCATTCCAAGGTGCTGGAGCGGCCTCGAGCCACTAGGACCCCACTAATGGGTCTTGGATCATTTTGAGATCCTTGGTTGTTGCGGACCGTTGTCAGGGATGCTAGGAGCATCTCAGTAGTGTGGATGGAGGTTTGGTGTGCAAGGAATTGTTTGAACAAGGAAAAATGTACTTGTGTTCTTCCACATTCTAGGGGAGTGGAGTTGAGTCGTCCGATGAGACATTCAACCTAGCTTGTACAACTGTCGTCCGATCGTGTCCCCTTGACACTATCAGATATAGGGCATGTGATCTAATCTCGAGCGTCTAATGGCAAAGAGGTATGGTGCACCACTCACTGTCTGATGCACATAAGTAAATCATCTCCAACAGTTGGATAGCACAAAAAAGGAGTAAATTGTGAAGACACCCCCAATCTTTTTTCTTTTATTTCTAGTCACGTAAATATAATATGTGGTGTAAATAAATGTGTAAAAATTGCAAAGTGAACCCTGGAAATTTTATATATTATGTCTGGATCTAGTCCAGCTCAACTCGCATGTCCTCCCACGTGAGATGGGCATTTTGCATATTTACTCTTATGACTTTTTATAATTGTCTTTTAATATTTAAATTCTGCAATTTAGTTGTAAAACTTTGGATATTTTGCATTATAGAACCATTTTTATTTTAAATTACAGATATACCCTTGTTAGTTCTTCAATTTTTGTGCATGTTTCCTAATTTTTATAAATAATATTTGTGCTCCAAAAATTATGGGAAAATAGGGTTAGTTGTCTGCTTGCATACACTTTCATGTTATATTTTTATATTTTCATTTTAGTCATTTTACACTTATACAAAATCCAAATAGCATGTTTTATCCTGGTCTAGCTTTAAAAACTCCAAAAAAAAAATAGAAAATCTTTTTGAAAGTTTCCAGAAAAAAATAATGTTTTCTTTTTATAGTATTTTAACACTTTAGATTAGAAATCCGTAAATAGAAAAAGAAAATGATTTAAAATTAAAAAAAACCAAAATCCTTTAAAAATATGAAAATCTCCAAACATTCCAAAAATATTACTTTTTATTCTATAATTATACATATTATATATATATATATATTAAATATATTTAGAGAAATTTTTAACTTTTTTTCTATTTTTAATCTTCAAATAAATTCAGCTTATTTATTTAATCCTTGTTTTAGGATTTTTAAATTTAAAATTATATAAAAATTATCAAAATATCTAAAAAATCACAAAAATAGTAGAAATTATAAAGGACACAAAAACATTTTATTCTGTAATTTCATTTATTTTTAATTATATTTATAAATATATTACATTGCATTATATATAGTTATATATATGCCTATTTTATGTATTAAAAAGGAAAAAAATACAAAAATTAGAAAATACAAAAAAATAAAAATTAAAATTAAAACAATATATATTAAAATCCATAAAAATATATAATTTAAACCCCGCACAAAAACACAATAAGATACAAGAGAAAGGAAAATTTTGCACTTCATCGCACAGTCTATCATGTTTGCTCCTTGTTTTAGACCTCTACATGTTTGCACACTATACACATGTTTTTGTAGATTAAAATAAATTCTAACTCACATTTTTGGTGATTCATTGATTATTCATATGTTGTGGGTACTTGTTGTCTTATTTTGGGTTTCCTAAGCGGTCGCCTCAGTGACAATATCTTCACCTTTCTTGAGTTATTTCAAATCCTCGCAAAATCAAGCTAGACAACTTCCTATCATCAATATTTAATTGGAAGTCTGAATCAGTGTGCCCTATGACTTGGATACCATTTTCTCCAGAAAACAAGACATAGTCTTGAGTTGTTCTTAGGTACTTGAAGATGGTTTTTATTATAGTACAGTGTTTCTCTATGATAAACTCGCTAAATACGTATCTTAATAAGCACTCATTATAATATAGGTACTTAGCGAACTACACAGAACTAGGTCAAATGTCTCTACAAAGAGGACCTAGATTTAATTTATAAACCTGAGAAGTCCATGGTCAAACATAAGGACACGAAAAAATTATGATTTATTTTTAAGCTTTAAATATTTACGATAGTGATCTAAAAGTTAATTTAATTGATCAAATGCAATACAAAAAATGAATGCAATTTGCTAAAACATATTTTTATGAAATTAGTTTAACAAAGACAACGATGCACAAGCAGACAATTTTCACAACCACAATATAAAAATATGCGTGACAAATAGCTTGTATTAATCACAAAAATTCCCAGAATTGATATAAAGATTAATTAAGCATGAATCGGGCAAGCGATGATCTCTATCTCCGAGACATTCAATAATAATTAATTCTATTATGTCACTTTGATGCTTAATTAATTACCAATAATTAAATAAATTAATGACTTACAAGTTAAGTCATTAAAGATTTAAATTACATATCAAGTTCAAATCCTCAATACTTATCCTTTTTCATTTTTATTCAAAGATCATTGAAAGCAAAAATGAAACAGAATAAATTAAGCGTGATTTTAAGACAAAAAGTTTGATAAATCACGCCAACAGATAGAGCATCACAAGAGCTTTCCAAAGAGACAAAAATCACTCAAAATGGATCCATAGTTAAAAAGATATTAAAGGTTTAATCCATGGAAATTTTTGCAATAAAATCATCAAGTTTATTACAAACAAGGACAAATTGGAATGAAATGCAACAAAACAAGTGGTAAGGGTTAATATGTAAATAATACAACGGTAGAATGACTTATCTGCTAATAATGAAAACTGGAGGATGGGCACTGTAATTTGTACATGTCACGTTCATGATGCATGTGACTTGGCTAGGATCGGAATAGGAGGGTCAGTCCATGTGGCAAAAGTTGGTGCTTTGGATCTGGTTCAGTTAACTAAATCTAAGGATCGAAACGATGGCTTGGATGGAGGGGATTCAAATAGACTATTGGATCGTGCCTAAATCGAGTGCATCCAACGGTGACTGTAGCGTATGCTCTTCTTCTCCGTCGAGCAAGATGGTGGCGAATTCGGGACTCCGACGAGAGCCTTGAATCTCCACAGCAGTGTTGTCCTATTGTTGATGCTCGAGTTATATGATTGAAGGGTTCATGAAGGTCCAGGTGCTACAAAGAATGTGCAAGAGATTCTAGAAAAACACCTCGATAGGAGCTACTTGGTGAAGAAATGGCTGAATGAAGGCATCTACAGTTCTCCAACCAATGAAGATCTTCAAAACTTGCAAGGGTTAGAAAAATATAGCCGGAGCAAAAACAAAACTGGTGCGTGCAAAGGTGAGCAGAATGAAAGGTTGTATCGAGATGGAGGAGTGAGCCCTAATGGGTTCTCCAAACTGAGTGAGCTCGGAGAAAGATCAAGGTGAAAAAACTTATGGAGAAGCATATTAGATCAATTAGAATGCACGCGTGTATTAGTGATGTGAGACAAAAAAATATTGATGTTAAGACCATAGATTAGTTGATACATAGACTAAAGATAAATCAGTGAAATTGAAAGAAACGTGAATTAAGAACTTACCTAGAAAATGGAGGTTTGAAGTTGATGAGGATTTAAAGATGATTCGTAGACGGGGAGTTGGAGCAGAGATTTCTCTAGTCATCGCTTCACATTCTTAGATGAAGAACGAAGGTCGACCAACACTCTAATGGTTGCAATACGTTGGAGATGGTGTGGATATCACTGAACTTAGATAGGACATCGTCTCACTCAATCATCACCTCGCACTGTCACTGGAGAATGGAGAGGCTAAGGGACAAGTCCCTGAATGGCGGATGGCAAGACCACAGCAGGCCACATAGGTAGCCAAGGTGGCACCACATAGCTCAATCAGTAGATATATAAGAAATCCAAATAAAAATTCAAAAGAATTAGTTAGAGAGATTTAGGGAAAGTCATGAACAAGAAGTTGTAGATCACGATGAGATCTACAACTTTCATGTAGAAGTCAAAGAGATCGAAGGTCATTTGCACATAGATAAAATTAAAATGGACATAAAACACAAATAAATATTTTTCTTTTTGTTTTTATTTTGTTAATTTTTTGTATTTTGATTTTATTTTATGTTATACTATTTTATGTACAATATTATATTAATTTTCATTTGATTTTTGATAATAAATAAATACATAAAATAATACATAATATTAGAGTTAAATAATATAAGAGATTTATTATGTACAATAGATAAATTAGTAATTAGTGTTGTCAATGAATCTTGGTAAATAGCTTAAGTTAGAGATATGATAATATAAAATAATGGATAAATTTGATATTTATCACTCTCCATAGCATGATTGGTAACGACTTACCATTCCCACTTCATGGCAATTATCTAGTCTAATACACATCATGGCATACATCAAGCTTATTACAGCCGATGCATAAGGACATTTGGCCATGACTTTCTTTTCATCAATAGTTTGAGGAGTCGTCCCTTTAGATAGGTGAATACAATGTCTTAAGGGAAGGAAGCGTTTATTGGAATTATCCATGATGAATCTTTCCTAGATCTTCTTGATGTATCCTTGTTGTCATAGTCCCAATGTCCTCTTTTGTTTGTTTTTGAATAGTTTCAAACCAAAGATATAAAAGGCTTCTCCAATAGCTTTCATCTCAAAGGTATTCAACAACCGGATCTTAACACTAGCCATCATCATTGTATCATTCCCAATGATAAGAATGTCATTTAGGTAAAGCATAATGAACATGATGGTGCTGCCACTAAGCTTTATGTACACACATGGTTCATTCGTATTCTACACGAAATCATAACTCTTTACAGTTTTATCGAAACAGATGTTCCAACTACGAGAAGTCCATTTAATCTCATAGATGGATTTCTTCAGCTTCCATACTTTTCCTTCCTCGGCTATGAAGCCCTGGGGTTTCTCCATGTAGACATCCTCTTCGAGGTATCCATTGAGAAATACGATTTGGACATCCATCTACCAGATGTCATAGTACATGTGTGCATTTATAGCCAGCATTTCCCTGATGGATTTGAGCATGTCCAGAGGAGAGAATGTCTCATCGTAATCGATACCTACTCTCTGTTGTAACCCTTGGTAACTGATGAATCTCCATTTCCTCAACTTTATTCTATCATTTTGTCCTTAAAACCCTTGCTAAATGCATGTAAATAGCATTATTTTATATAAATTATAATTCATTATTTATTCTATTTATTAAATATAAAATATAGTTTCTAATACCAAAATTATAGAATAAATAAAATAAAAGAAAAAATAAAATGACAAAGGTATTTTATGACCACAAACCCAGAGACTAGACATTTTGATGACTGGGTCGACAAGGAATAAAGTAGGTGAGGATAAGGGCCAAAAATCCATTAAAAACCACATTCATTTATTCATCAATACGTCCTTTTTAAACCTATTTTATTTTCTATTATTTATATCTCAAATAAATAAACTTGGTATATGAAAGTTATAGATAATAATATATAGAAGAATAAAAATTTGAGTTTACAGAAAATAACACACAGTGTACTTTTTATACTTTGAATAAAAATCCAAACTTCCTAGACCCATATCTTCTCCATATGAATTAAAAATGCACCAAAATCACTTAATTATATAATTTTTAATAAGCTATTTAATGAAGTTGGTTTCATTTAATTTGGAGTTAAGATGCGAAAGTTAGATTTTGGACCCATATTGTATAGTTTACCTTAATAAAATATTCATTTTATTATTCTCCATTATTTTTATAATTTTATATTTTTTATAATTTGTAAATAATATTCATAGTATATGTACATATTTATAATAAAACAAAACCATAAAGAAAATACAAAATAAAATAGTCTATATAAATACATAGATGAAGTACTTGTATTTATACCTATATAATATATACCTATTTTTATTTAAGTATATAATTACATCAGAAAAATACAATAAAAATATATTTAAGAATACAAAATAAGCTATAATTATTTAAATTAAGAAAATAAGATAAAATCAAAATACAAAATAAAAAAATATGCAAAACATAGGTAAATATACCTATAAATAAAACCTTAAAAATTACTTGTAATAAATAAGCCCATAAAATTAAATAAAAATCATAATAAAATGCTATAGGAAAATGAAAAAAGATTTTTATTAATTAAATCATTTACTATTTATTAATTAATTTACAAATAATTTTGGCTTGCCTTTTTCCTGGTTGGTCACGTGGACCAACCAGGGGGAGTCAAGAGTTGACCCCGGTCAACTCTTCTCCCAAGGCGTAGCCTCTGTCAAACTTGCCTCTGACCTCTTCTCCGATACTTGCAGCCTGCATCTTTGATCTTTTTTGGAAGATTCCTTCATGAATTTTGCTCCTCGATCCTACACCTATCATGCCCCATCGAATTCGTGGATTGAGGAGCCTTGTAGCGAGTTATTCGCCTAGATCAAGCCACCTATGTATATAGTCGGGCTCCTCCCCATTGTTCGAATTTGAATCCCCTTTGCCTGCTTTCTCTCCTTCCTTTTTCACTCCTGGGATCGGGTAATTTGACAGGTTGCTCGCCCAGCATTTAACTGGATAAAGGAGAGGCGTAGAGGTGGTTTCCACCATCTCCGACGGAAACTGCCATAAGGTCCCTGGTCTCATGGCTCCGGTTGCTTGAGGTCTGATTTCTTTGTGTTCTAGCTAGATCTTAGTTGTAGTTTTCATTTTATGCTAGATCTTAGCGTGTATTCTTTTTCAATAGTTCATTGGAGCTTAACTCCAGCGAACACTTCCACCGTACATTGCTTGTTTTTCCGACCTACAACCACCTTCACCTCACTTCCTGTAGCCTTATCTACACCCCTATACCCTCATTGTCACGCCTCTCCAAGCATTCATTTAACCAAACAAACCACCAAGACCCCCCATTTTGCTTTTGCATGCTTCTCTTGCAGGACTTGGAGGCAAAGGACCCAGTTGGGTCGATTTTGAGCAGTAAGGAGGTTCCTGGAGGTATGTTCTTCCTCGAGCTGTTAGGACCCCATCGATGGGTCCTGGAACATTTTGAAGCCATCTACAGGTGTGGAGGAGCCCCATCTCCATTTTGAGATCCCTGTCAACAGTAGTCAATCGAAGCTCGCCATCAACCATGTTCTTCCATGTTCTTCCACGGGGTTCCAGGGTCGTCAGATCGAGTCTCATCTCCAGAAGCTCCAGCCACTGTTGGATCATCTGCACGTCGACCATCAAATCTTCGCTGAGGATCTGATCTCCACAACTGATCCAAACCATCATAGTGCATTATGAGGTCACCACGCATTAAGTGAATTTTCCATGGTCGTTGGATCACACACCAGTGGGGGGTATTTTGCACTTTTCAGCCTCTTGATTTTGTATTTTAATATTTAATCTATAAAGTTTAATTTTTAGTGCTAAAGTTTGGAAAATTTGCACAAGGTACCCTGAACTTTATTGTATTTATGTATTGATCCAATCCAAGTCACCTAACGTCCGGTCCCACGTTCAATGGTGATTTTGCAGGGAACCCCTCACAGATTTTTGTATTTATATTTAGTAAATAAACTTTATATATTATTTATATATTTTTGGGTAAATTTCATTGTAATCCATGTGCTTTATTTTAATTCCATAATTATCCTTTCTATTACATGTATTTTTGTTGATGTTCAATAAAAATATTATATGTGCTACAAAAGTTCTCAAAAATAGGACTAAGTGCTTGATAACATCTAATTTTACACCATTTTTTATTTTTGCATTATATGGCAATTTTAATATTTATTAGAAAATCAAAAGAGCATTTTTTTGCCCCTGTTTAACTTAAAAAATCCAAAATAATTATAAAACCATTTTGAAACTTTCCTAAATATATTTTGTGTATTTTAGTATTTTGTAACTCCATACTAAAAATTCCTAAAAGTAGAAAAAGATCAATTATAAAAATTAAAAATATTCACAATCCTTTATAAAAATATAAAAAATCCCAAAAACTCCAAAAATATTTATTTCTATTTTATAATTTTATTTCTATCATGTATTATATATTAACATTGATTTAGAAAATTTTGGACACTTTGATATTTTTAGTTTCCATGTTAATTTGGCCTATTAATTTAATCCCTATTTGGGATATTTTTTACTTTAAAAATATATAAAATTAGAAAAATTATCTAAAAATAACAAAAATAGTATAAAAATATTTAAAACATAAAAATTTATTTTTTTATAAAATTTTGAGTAATTTTCATTATATTTATAATTATATTACTTTGTATTATATATAACATTATGTATTCTTATATTATATATTTAAAAAGAAAAGGAAACTAAAAATTTAAAAATACAAAGAAAAAATTTATAAAATTAAAAACAAATAAAAAATTAAAATTAAATATTATATATATTGTATTTATAATCAAAAGCCTGTGCAAAAATACATATACAAGAAGAACACAAATTGTGTGCATTTATTGTTTGATCTACTGCTTGGTTTCTGTGTTTGACACTCTACACATACTTACACATATACACACATTTGTGGAGTTATAATAAATGATAACTCCACATCTTATTTTTCATTACTTGATTTATATTGTGGGTTAATTATTGAATAACTAGGCATTTGTTGTGGGTCGCCTCAGCGACAATTTATCTCCGCATCCAGTGATCATATTTTCTGACCCATAAAATATCCTTGTTTTCAAATGGCGCCATTGCCGAGGAGCAACACCACATAGATTGGATTTATTGAGGTGTGCCTTCTTGTCTCTTTTGTTTATACTTTCCTTTATAGATATTATTTTGTAAATTATCTAACACCCTCTTTGTTTGAATTTGTTGCGAGGATCGCGGATCAAGGAGGGTCTCCTAGGAGCGCATGCACACCCACGTAAAGCAGGCTCAACCTTCTGACTTAGCAGCAAAAGAGGACTTGGAGGATTTTTGAAGACAGTAGTACTTTTATTTTCTTGTATTTTATTTCATTTGTAATTTTAAGTGAGAGAGAGACATTATTTATTGTAATAACTTGAAATATGTTGGACTATTCACACTTCACGAGGTCTAGTTCCTGAATTGCTTTGGATTGCGATTTTTTCCCACACTCACCATCCTATGGACCTTCTTGCGGGAGGTCATGTACTTTGCTTTGGATTGTGATTTTTTCCCACACCCACCATCCTCATTCCACTCACCTGATACTGAAATTTTGGAGTCATCTCTCATAAAAACCACTCTTAAGTACATGACCTGGTTAGTGGATCAAATGATTTCGATGATAGATGACCTCACTAGCCTAATAAGAGCCACATTGATGCTTCACCTTCTGGATTAATGGATTCATTCTAGGATTCTTATGAGAGCTTGCAATCGTCCAAAATACAAAAAATGAGAAGATTTTAAAAACATAAAAAGATTTCTGGAGACACCGAGTTGAGTCGGATGTGAGGAGAGGACACACATGCCATATCTTTTGACCACGTACACACACTCCAGTTCCCACCTTTGACCTCAAGGATGACATTGTATAGACTGCTCTTAGTCATCCTTGTGTAGATGATGATTTTGATCTCCTCCCTTGTATGGAGGAGATCCAAAATCTCAAAAAATGTTGACCGACCCTGAAGTGGTGGTAGTTATTCGTGAGATCATTGAGGTCCCACTTAGGTCTTGACTCGATTATCTGCTCCTAAACCCAAGAAGAGAAAGTGAAGGAGCGGATCTGATTGTCACATTCTGACCACAACCACTGCCTACACAATCACTCACTATCCATACACTAGGAAAGGGAACATTGTCACACCTCTTGTGGGTTGCGCCATCTCTGACTATTCTTGTGGTAACACTCTCCTTGATATCGGTACTTTAATCAATATAATACACTTCTCATTGGTACAATCTATTCACTTAGAGCCTCTCAAGAAGATCAAGATGATTTTCCAGTGTGTTGATAGATCAATAAAGAAGCCAAAGGGTATTCTTGAAAACGTTGTCATTCATCAGCCAGTGGAGCATCCTCCAATCATCATGGGATGGACTTTCCTCGCCTCTATGAGAGCCGTTATTTATTATGGATATGGATATATTCGCTTCCATTCTAATGTCGGGAGCGATGTGTTGATCATTGCGTCCACTGTTGAACAGGGACCTGCATCCCACGAGAGTTTTCCCATGCTAGTCGACCCCGACGACTATGACCTTGATGATGATATCAGAGAGCTTTGTTGTATGTTGGATGACATTGAGACCCGAGGATTCCTCTCCAAAGAGGGAGACTCTGAAAGTATAGACTTGGAGTTCTCCCTTCTGGTGAGTGGCGATGCTGATGACATACGTGGTATTTACACTGTAGACACTTTACACAAAGGGCATACTTAATAGAGACTGTTGAGGCTGAATTTGATCTTATTTCTTTCATCAAGGAATTTGAGCCTTGTGATTGTGACCTAGCGGAGACTTCACAGGACAGACCTAACCACATTACTTCCACTGGTCAGTTCGTGTCTTTCTACTTTGATATTGTTGATGATCTTCACAGGTCGATCCTGATCGGTTTGTGTCTACCGATGACCCCGATGTCGACATGCACCGTGTCAGATCCATTCCTCAGTGATCATGCAAGAAGGTCTGCTTTCTACCTTCTTGATCTTTATTTATCCACCTCTTTGTATATCCGCTTCATTTTATTTCCTTCCATCTCCTGATTTTACTCATCCACCTCATTCAATGTATTTTGCCTTGCTTAGACGTACTCTTTCCTAATTTAGTACGTCGAATTTATTAATCTTGACATTTATTGTGGATCTTTTAGGATGCTCGTAAACGTCGATTTAACACCTTTTTGTTGAGTACAACATTCCGGAATATGTTATGGTCACTACAATAAAATTGAGCTATAGTGACACTTTTTTAAAAATCTGTCACTAAATAACCATTGTTAAATGTATAACGACGATATTATTCGTTGCGAAATGATTTTTCATACTTGAAATTAGCGGCGAATATCATATCTATCGTTATATCATTTGCAATGATCCACATAACGAATCTTATTCGTTCATATTTTTCAAACCTCTAATTAATCGTCGTTAAATTTTAAACTATAAAACCAGTGACTACTAGTTGAGATTTTGAAAATATCAATAGATAGGCTTTGCTATGTGGATCGTTGCTAATGATATAATGACATATATACTATTCATCGTTAATTTCAAGTACGAATTCAAGTACGAAGCTCATTTTGCAATGAATATCACTATTATATATTTAAAAATGTTTAACTTAATGACATGCATGTGTTGATTTAACTGGAGTGTCTCCGTTAGTTGGTTTGATAAAAAAAGTGATTTTACTGCGGGATACGCTGCACAGGAAGCTGCCTCAGCCAAAGTTGCTAAACATGAGAAGACTTGTATTGACAATCAACATGTCTTCATCCCTTTCGGGTTTGATGTTATGGTTTCCAGGTCTATAGATGTTGTGTTTCGAAGAACTGGATTTGACTTCCAAAAGGTATTGGCAGCGCAGCTTGTTGCATGTCTCCCAACAGTTTCTTTGTAACATGTTCTGGTTTAAATCTAGTGTCGTGACAGATTTTGAAAAAAAAATGTCACTATAATTAAATTTTTTTGTAGTGGGTGTATTTGATCATCTGATGTACACATATAATCCAGTTTTCGATGAAGCTAAGAAATACACCACAAGGAGAAAATGAATAGGCGCACAGAGGGGAGACAAAGAGCAGACGCTCTAACCGTAATAAATAAATAACTAGTAGGTGACGTCATCGAGGAAACCGAAGTAGCGAGAGGTAACAGATAAGAAGAAGAAACTGATGGAGAAGAAGACAAGGGGACGTGTAAACGAGCTGCCTCGTGCATGTAATCCTACGTATTTGCACAACTGTAGCTCTATATATCCACCACATAAGAAATTTGCATGCAAGACAGCTGCGGTCGTAGATATACACCGCATATATTATTATCCTATGAAGGGGGTAAATTAATAGAAGGCCATCCACCTGGTCGACTACATCAAATACTCCTTGTTTTCTTTCAGGAAGTCTTCCATCTCCCACAATGAGCTCGTCCACCGTCGCCATTGCCGCCGACACTTACGAGATCTACGAGGAGCTCACCTCCGGTCTCCCCACTATACATGAACCATATTTCACTCAGCACTGCCTCTACCAAGGCTACTGGTTTATGAAGCATACTGTACCCGCAATCATGGCTGCGCAAGACCACTTCATGGCTCGACCAACGGACCTCTTTCTTTGTAGCTTCCCCAAGACCGGAACCACTTGGCTTAAGGCCTTGATGTTTTGCGTCGTCACACGTGCCAGCTATTCTGACCTCGCGGACCACCCCCTCCGCCGGGCCAACCCACATTCATGCGTAAGCTACCTTGAGGACATGTACAAGAAACGAGGAGATCAGGTTTTAGATCTTGAAGAGCCATGTCTTTCACCGAGGATACTGGCCAATCACATGCCCTATTCGGTTCTACCTGAGTCTATTAAGAGTTCGACCGGATGTCGCCTTGTGTACACATGTAGGTAAGTGTGAATATCAGTCAAGTCCCTCACTCAACCTAATCAAATGGTAATTGACTTTTGTTTGTTTATCTATATCAGATGAAGTTTCTCCTGGATTTTACTTTCCTGGTGTTTGATTTAACTCTCCTTTTCCTCTTATTTTCATCTATATGTTTACTCTCTTCATCGGTTAAGTTATTCTTTCGTGCTTTTTTAGGGAGCCAAAGGACACGTTGATATCCTATTGGAAATTCGAAATGAAGATAAGTGGGAAGAAGGTGGACGTAGAGGAGTTCATTGAGGGCCATCTGCGTGGAGAGGGCCCCTTTGGACCAATGTGGGATCACATGCTAAGTTATTGGAGGGAGTCTCGAAAGAATCCTAATAAGGTGATGTTCTTAAAGTACGAAGAGATAAAGAAGGATGAAGAGGGTGTGTTAAAGAGACTGGCCAACTTCATGGGATATCCTTTCTCTCCCAAAGAAGAAGATGATGGCGTCGTGCGGCGAATTGTCGAGCTCTGTACGTTTGAAAACCTCAGCAAATTGGAGGTGAATGCAAGCGAAAAATCGGTGAATGCCTTTGGTCTTACCCTAGTAAGCAATGTATATTTTAGGAAAGGAGAAGTGGGAGATTGGACGAACTACCTTACACCAGAGATGGCGAAGAGGATTGATGACATCTTCAAGGTGAAGCTGCAAGGTTCAGGCCTTACATTCTATGATGACAGTGATTCTTGAATATGCATTTTTAATATGCCATTCATTTTGTGTTTAAGTATCCAGATTGGGTTAGCTTTGATCCCTGTCTTGCTACCCTATTTGAATAAATTAGTTTTCTTATCGAGTCTAAGCATCTTCAATGAGGTGTCATTGATATTTCATTTACCATTGTCGAGTAAGTCTACTACCTAACAAGCACAATGTGATTTGACTCGTGATTCTTTTTTTTTTTGAATGATCAGGTTCATTTCATAAAAAAGAAATACGGCACCGAGATGTCGAGCACAACAAATTTTCCATGCATCAACATAAAATAAAACAACATCGCAGTCTAAAGCTTCGTTTGGTTGCAGGGTTGGGCAGGATTTTATTGGTCCAACCTGTGGTACCCTTCCTTCCAATCCTCCCAATTTTCCTCACAGTTTACTATTCACCGAGGTACCCCAATTCTGCAACCAAACAACCATACAACTGGAAAATAACTTCAATCAGGTGAAGCAAAATGTTGCAAATCGCGGAAGCGAATACGCACAAACACGATCAAACAAGCAAGAGCGCAAACACACGGATTTACAAGGTTCACCCGTAACTGGGCTACGTCCTTGGGCGGCGGCGATCGGCTTCACTATGTGGAGAAAAGAATGGATACAGAGGATACGTAAAACCCTAACCCTAAGGAGTTTATATATAGCACTCCCATACAGACGGATCCCTAAAAATAGAAGGATCCAAATACCCGAATACAAATAGAACCGCTCCATAAAATTTTCGCCGGGGGCGCTGCCCCCACACCCCCGCAGGGGGGGGCGCACCTGCTCCCCCCCTAGACCCCCCCCCCCCCCACAGGCTCGCTGACCGGGCAGCGAGACCCCCGTCTTGTTGGGGTATGGTATGGCAGGGGGATGCATATGCAGTTCTTCAACCTGAGTCAGATGGTTAGGATTCAAGGCATATCAACACAAAACATACGGAGGCCGTTCATCAACTAAGAAATTGCGACAGAACAAAAACTATCAGGTAAGGAAGTTGTCAATGCTGGACGGGAATATTACGTAGCACGGCATTCCTTCATTTTTCAGCAGCAACCTGGGGACGAGTGCAGGAGCACGGGCTTTTGGAGTCCATCAAATCTCAGTCTTAAAACAATAGGATTCCTCAAATTCTGTAAAAAGGATAGGATGCAATAACTTTATTTGAGATGAAATGATCACAAACTTTGGTTTATCATGGGATATTAGAAAATTACAGGACAGGTGGTCAAATGTAAACATCGCCTCCTTCACAGTTAATGAGGGTGTATGAGAAGTACCCTAAAAGATCCGCGAACATAGCTCCTTACAAATTAGCCACTAGTCTGATGCTCACTTGATGGTTATCTCCCAATGGGATGATGAGTTTGGGAATGAACTACGAATTCCAAAAAATCTTTTCAAGCTCCTATCAAAATTCATTATATTAAGAAGGGCTAACATTTTTTTTTTAGTGAATGGGCAGTTGAGGAGGAAGAGGTTTCGACATTGTTACA
This sequence comes from Ottelia alismoides, assembly GCA_037367405.1. Taxonomy (NCBI): domain Eukaryota; kingdom Viridiplantae; phylum Streptophyta; class Magnoliopsida; order Alismatales; family Hydrocharitaceae; genus Ottelia; species Ottelia alismoides. The sequence continues at coordinate 394,910 of JAZKJV010004130.1, read as the reverse complement.
ATGTTGTAAGAAACGATGTCGGCTCTTATCAATATCTAGTAAGGCATTTACGATGCTGAAGGAAGTAAATAAAAAAATTATTAGATACACATCACAGAAACACAGAATATTTAGCAAACTGTTTGCCAAAACAATGTTAGTTCATCGTGTGAAGTGAAAAATATAGCACAACAATTTGTGCATTCAGAAATTATAAATTCTAAGGAAATAATTTTCAAAATAATTTTTGATATTTACAATGAACGATGGAGATAGATTAATGTTCACCTTTGACGTGTGAGTTTCTAAAATAAGAAACCTCCTGAATCAAGTCCAATCTATAGAAGTCTCTCTCGTGAGTGCGAAGATGAATCGTGTTGCTTCCCACGAACTCGGACGTCGACTAGGGAAACAAGAAGAGAGTTGTGAGACTTGAGGACTCTCAAGACTCTTTATCTCTCAAGGGAGCATGATATTTGGAAGATAATTTGCTCTTAGAATTGTGTTGAAAAGAGATGGCATAGCCCTCCTTTTATAATTGTTGTATACGCCCAATATGTACCATGGCAGCCCTTGGATTTTAAAGCAAGGACTAAAAGAAAGTCCTAATTCAACAATGATTATATCTTTATTATATTAAATCAATATTAATTGATTAAAATAAAATAAGCAACAACTTTAGAGTCTCAATTTTATTTAGAACTCAATCAACATAGAGAACCATGTATACATGGTATACACGCCCACCACCTTCAATATATGGAAGTTTTTGTTGCAAATTTTAGTTAATTAATTAATCCACTTGATAGACATATTATAGAAATTGGAGAAATTATGGACTTGATCCTCAAAGCCTATGAATGATATTCATGGGCCCAAAAGATAAATATAAATCAAATTTGCATCTACAAAAAATGTGAATCAAATTCACACAATCTCATGCAATGGAAATATTATGTAAATAATATTTGCATAATTATTTATATGAATCTAATGAATCTCCATTTCATCACCTTTATTGTATCATCTTGGACTTAAATCTCTAGCTAAATGCATATATATATCATTAGTTTGTCAAAAAAAAACATATTGTAATTTGTACAAGATATTGTATAAAATGATGTATATTTAGTGTATTTAATCCCAAAATTAACGAATAAAGGAAGAAAAGAAAAAGAAATGAAACACCAAAGAAAAAGAAATGAAACACCACAGGTGTTGAGTGGCCCTAGACTCTGAGACCCAGCCAACTGATGACTTGGCTGACAAGGAATAAAGTAGAGGGAGATAGGGCAGAAGAACTATGCAAAGATACACAGAAAATCATACATAAAACCTTAATGTTAATTCATCTATAATTATTTTTGGCATCTATTTTATATTATTATTTTAAACCTCAAATAATAAAACCCTCAACATGGTTATTGGAGATAAAAATAGAAAGAAAAATGCAAAATTGAGTTCACGAAAAAATAATGGACGGTGTGATCGGGACGCATGGAATAAAATACCAAAATAAAAACTTCACAAACACGTATCTTCTCCATATTGTATAAAAATGGATCAAAATCACCTTTAATTGTATATAACTTATAATATGCTATTTAATGAAGGTGGTTTCATTTATTTTGGAGCGAAGATGCAAATTTTAGATTTTAGGCCCATATGAGGCAATATATGTGTATATTTTAATCATTATATTTAATATTGATTTTAAATTATTTTATTCCTATAAAATTGTAAATATTATTTAAGATACATATATAATTAAAATAAAATCATTAAAATAAAATAAAAATAAATCCATTACTTAAATATATCGATGAAATATACATATATGTACTTATAAAGAATATATATGTAATTAATTAAGTGTATAAATTAACTCATAAAAATATAACAAAAATACCTAAGGGTGTATTTAAAAAACATACAAATATATAAAATACATGTACAAAATAATAAAATGTACAATGCAAAATAAAAATAAAAACACCCATATACATGTATATTTACCTATAATTATACATGTAAATATTAACTTCAAATAAATCACCTCGGAAAAAAATATGTATAATAAACTACATAAAATTATAAAAAAATATTTTATAACCTAAAATCAATTAATTCTTTTATTATTTTTATCAAATTTATCAGCATTTTATGACTTTTATAGAGGTGTGGACCAACTAGGGCTTTCCAAACATTGACCATAGGTTAATTGTACATCCTTTGAAGACGCTCGTGTCAATGTCACGAGCGGGCCTTCTTCACCCAATTTCTACTCAACCTCCACTCAACCCTATGCCTCGAACTCCTCACCCCTACACAACTCCCATCTCCATCCTCCCCACCGACCATCTCTTGCCCACCAACCCTCGCTCTACTGCATGCATGAAGGATACGGTGAAATCCTTAAGCGCATCACGGAAGCGTGAGGATCGCATCAAATGCGATCGGGAGTGACTAGTCGCACTAGTTGCTCCGGGCAGCGGAATTTTAAAAAATTTAAAATGATGGAACCACATGATCCAAGAACACTTCTTGGATCATTTCATCTGAACCACAAATAGATACTAGGGCTACCTCTTGAAGCGTGGTAGCGATCGAGTCTCTGAACCAAGAGACCTCTTGTCCCAAGTCCAATCCAATGGAGGAGACACTTGCGAGCGCATTGATGAGATGTGTGCTTCTTGCAATCCATATTGAAGATCCAAGCGGTGGATCTCCTGATCTCGTCACACGAGATCCAACATCTTCTTCATGAGTGAGACACGTCGAAGGAGATGGAGATCCACGAGTAGATAATCCGACAGCATAACCGTGATGCTGCGACGATGACGATTCTCACAAGGGCTCCATGGTGGACGGCCACTATGAGAGAAAGAGAGGCTTGGCATGTAGAGAAAGAGAGAGGGAAAGAGAGCATTCATAATCGTGTAACTCGAAGAGCAAGGGGTGCCTCTTCTTATATAGGGTTTTGGGAGTCCATGGATCCCAATCCATGAACATCACACAATCAATGGGTGAGATTGATTTGTGTTTCTTTCGATGGTCATGATTTTGTTGTGAAAACACAACAATAATTAATTAAAATTAAATTAATATATATATATCGATAAGTCAATATATTTAAATTCAAATCAATTAATTATCCTTGGAGATAATGAGGAGATAAACCATATCCCCTAAAAAGGGGAATAGCTACCAATCATCTCATGAGATCTGATTATCTCATGATATCTCCAAGATTCACAGCAACAATTGTTGTAAATTATTTCATAAAAATAACTCATAATTATCTTGTGAAATATTACAATCATGTCATTGGGAAAATGTGAATCGCATTCACATCCCAAAATAAAATGTAAATTATATTTTCAATTAATCATCCAATGTGAATCCAATTCACTGAAGGATATGGTTAGATCCTCAAGCGCATCACAGAAGCGTGAGCGTAGTATCGAATACGACGAAGAACGACTAGTCAGACTAGTTATTCTATGCAGCGGAAATTAAAAAAAATCATGCGACGAAACCACATGATCCAAGAACACTTCTCGGATCGTTTCGTCTAAACCACAAACAAGTAATAGGATTACCTCTTGAAGCGTGGTTGCAATCGAGTCTCTAAACGAAGAGACCTCCTGTCTCAAGTCCGGTCCGACGGAGGAGACGCTTGCGAGCACGGGGATGAACCGCGTGCTTCTCGCAATCCATGTTGATGATCCAAGCGGTGGATCTCCTGATCTCGACACGCTAGATCCATCGTCTTCTTCATGAGCAAGGCGCACCAAAGGAGACGGAGATCCACGATCAAACGATCGGTCAGCATAATGACAACGCTGCGACGATTGAGACTCCCTCTAGGGCATCCATGGTGGACGGCCATGAGAGAGGAAGAGAGAGGGCTGAAGTATAGAGAGAAAGAGAGAGAGAGAGAGAGAGAGAGAGAGAGAGAGAGAGACTTATATTCTCTTGTGTGTAAAGAAGAGAAATGGGATGCCTCTCCTTTTATAATATTTTGGGATCCATGGATCTCAATCCATGGGCAACACAAATCCAATGGCTCTCATTGATTGTGTTTCTTTTAATGGCTAAGATTTGTGTTGGTAAAAAGCAACAACAATTAATTTAATTTAGATTAAATCTATATTGATAAATCAATATAAATCAATCCCAAATTAAATCAATCAAGCATGGAGATTATGGAATGAATATTGCCTCCTCCATAATATTGGATTTGGTGGCAATCTCATGTAATCTCATGAGATCTCATGAGATTACATTATTCCATGGAAATCTCCAAGATTTACAACAACACTTGTTGTAAATTATTCTACAAAAATAATTGATGATTATTTTGTGAATATTGCAATCTTGCCATTGGAAAATTGTGAATCATATTCACAATCCAAAATAAAATGTGAATTACATTTTCAATTAATTGTCCAATGTGAATCCAATTCACATCAACATTTAATTAACAAATGTAAATTACAAATAGTTCTCTCTTATATATTATAAATCACATTTATAATATATATGACTAATATGGATATTGCTATCCACATTATTCATATCTATGATAATTAAACCACATTTAATCATCTTGGATCTCTATTCTCATGTGCCCAAATAATATGAATCGCATTCACATTATTCACATCTTTGATAATCAAATCTCATTTAATTATCTAAGATAACTCTCTTTATAAAATGAATCAAATTCATATTATTCATGATAATTAAATCACATTTAATTATCCATTTTCTCAATGTTTGGATACATAATATCAACAATGAAATTATCTTGAACCCTTTCAAGGATAATGCGCTTTCTCCGCGAATACTTGAAGATAAGGACAGGGCGATTGTATTGTTCCACGTATAGTGACTTGGATATTGAGATCATATCTCAAATCCAGATCGCGGGCCTCTCATAGATGCTTGATTAAATCAAGACCGCAAATCTAATATTTTCATTGCATCTAAATCACATTCAGGTCAATGTCCAACATTTGGACCAAGATCAGATTACTTCTCTACTGAGAGGAGTCACTAAAATCCAGACCCGTTGCATCACTCCCTAGGAATGGAAGCGTCATGGTTATACAATCGTTTATGATCACATCACCCTTAGGTATTCCCAATACCTGTACATCCTGCATACTGGAAGACTCAGAATAAACCGAAGTATTAGATCAACTTTACACTGTCTACTTCAGGGTTCTATCAATAAGTTTCTCATTCGATCACTGGGAGTCGGTATCGGTCATACACTTTCCAAAAGCGTATATCATACCTAGATCTTGATTATATACTTCCTGGAAGTATATATCAAACCTACAAATTCAGTCAAGCTTCCATAGCGAGACGATCGTGCGCACGGAATTTGATTCTTCCCAATATCTCATGAGTGAGCTCATGCCTTCCGGTTCAATAATGAACATGTATGATCCCTTTGAGAGATCGTATTACTCATATGCCCTTATATGCACACCAGCGCACCGGTGTATAGACCTTGGTTAGGTCATCAACCTATTGGTCTGCCAAATGTACATACTTAGACATATAGTAACACATATGTCTCCGGTCAGAGGATGTGTGCCCATATCATGACAGCATACGATATAGGATTTTGGTTATCTTGATCTCGTTAAGTCAACTCTTTGACCTAACTAATCTGACACCTCCGAATCTCTATTCCTATGCAGAGGACATGCATCAAGAGGTCGGTCAGATATCAGCCTAATTGAGAAAGGATTGCCATCTCCTACTCAGGCTAGAGATCATCTCTTAACGATCATTTGACGGTGCTTGATGAGTCCTCAATCTAACTCTTTAGATATTCATCCAAGCACCAGCCTTTATGATTCAATAGTTGAATCAACAGCTGTATGATTATCAAGATGGCCATGGTACATAACCCTAATTGTACTAAGGGACCTATTATGCAAATTATTCATTCTTCATTTCAGATCAGGGAATGATATTCACAATAACATTTATTGCATAATGGCTCACCGTAGGCTCTCATGTCCAACATTCACATCAATAATTAATTAACAAATATAAATCACAATATGCTCTCTCTAATATATTATAAATCACATTTATAATATACCTTATTAATATGGATAGTGTTATCCACATTATTCATATCCATGATAATTAAATCACATTTAATCATCTTGGATCTCTTTTCTCATGTACCCAAATAACATGAATCACATTCACATTATTCACGTCTTTGATAGTTAAATAACATTTAATTTATCTTAGATATCTCTCCTTATAACATGAATCAAATTCATAGTATTCATTATAATTAAATCACATTTAAATATCAATTTTCTCAATGCTCGGATACATATATCAACAATGAAATTATCCATGAACTCTTTCAAGGATAATGTGCTTTCTCCACAGATACTTGGAGATAAAAATAGGACGATTGTATTGTTCCACGTATAGTGACTTAGATATTGAGATCACATCTCAAATCCAGATCTTGGAACCTCCCATAGATGTTTGATTAAGTAAAAGCCGTAGATCTAATCTTCTCATTGTATCTGAATCATATTCAGACCAAGGTCCAACATTTGGACTAATATTAGATCACTTCTCTATGAGAGGAGTCACTAAAATTCAGACATGTTTCATCACTCCCTCAGAATGGAATCATTATGGTTATACAATTATTTATGATCACATCACCCTCAAGTATTCTCAATACATGTACGTTCTGTATACGGGAAGGCCCGGAGTAAACCAGAAGTTTTAGATCTCTTTTAGATTGTCTCCTTCAAGGTTTTATCATTAACTTTTCCAAAAGTATATATTAAACCTACAAATTCAGTCAAGCTTCCAAAGCAAGACAACCGTGCACGAAATTTGATTCTTCCCAACATCTCATGAGTGAGCTCATGTCTTCCGGTTCAGCAATTGGGCCTATATGATCCCTTTGAGAAATCGTATTATTCTTATGCCCTTACATGCACACCAGCACGCAGGTGTATGGACCTTGGTTAGGTCATCAACCTATTGGTCTGCCAAATGTACATACTCAGACATATAGTAACACATATGTCTCCAGTCAGAGGATGCATGCCTATATCGTGACAGCATACGACATAGGACTTTTGTATCTCGATCTCGTTAAGTCAACTCTTTGACCTAACTTATCTAACACCTCCGAATCTTTGTTCTTATGCAGAGGACCTGCATCAAGAATCGTTTAGATATCAGCCAAATGGGAAATGATTTTCATCTCCTACTCAGACTAGAGATCATATCTTAACAATCATTTGACGGTGCTTAATGAGTCCTCAATCTAACTCTTTAGATATTCATCCAAGCACCAGTTGCTATGATTCAACGATTGAATCAACAATTATATGATCATTAAGATGGCCACAGTACATAGCCCTAATTGTACTAAGGGACATATTATGCAAATTAGTTATTCTTCATTTCAGAGCAGGGAATGATATTTGCAATAACATTTATTGCATAATGGCTCCTCGTGGGCTCGCATGTCCAATAATGCAAGCGTGCCTCGAACTTCACCGTCCACAACTCTATAAAGTCACACTTCTTCATACTTTTGTGATTTGATATCTCTCTTGGAGCTCTTAGCCCTATGATCGTGTGCCTAATACTTCTGGAAGGTGACAGAAGTCAGAGATAGCCATCTCCAATGAGGATTGAAATCGGAGGAAATCGAGCCATCTCTAGTGCTCCGTCGTGAGGTTCAACCATCTAGGTGCCCGACCCAGTTGAGGCTCATTTTTCCACATTTTTAGGTAATAATTTTGGTCTAATTGCATTTCATGTCATTAATTTCTAGTTTTAGTGTCTAATTCAGCATAATTTTAGAACCCCCTTTTTATCAAGTCAATTACCTATGTTCCCGACTGTATGTCGCCCTAACTTTCACTTCACTCCTTTACCCCATCATATGATCCATCTTTTGCCCCCCTTCTAACCCAGATCATGCACGGATGTGGTGAATCGATGTTTACTCTTCTGCCCTTTGTCAAAGCCTCATCGTGCCAACCATCGTTTTGCCTTTCAGCTTCACCAACTGGCCAAGGAATAAGTCCTCGAGCCATTGGATGTTTTGGTGTGGGTCATAGGGTTGAACTCTCTACTGGAGCCATGAAACGATGCCACAACAGACCTCCGGGTCTCCTGAAGCATACCACATCCCATATCTTCATCGAGACCTCCTAGATCTCATCAGCCACCACCTGCATATGTGAAAGCTGCCCCGGCAACCCATAGAGAATGTTACAACAGACCTCTGGGTCTCCTGAAGCATACCACATCCCATATCTTCATGAGACCTCCTAGATCTCATCAGCCACCACCTGCATACGTGAAAGCAGCCCCGGCAACCCATAGAGAATGTTGAAGTCGTTGAGAACCGGTAATTGAAGACGCTCTATAGGGTGTTCTTGGGATGTTCTTCCAATACCCTTGAATGCCATCTGAGCAAGAACAATTTGCCATATCTAATCGCAGCCCTTTGTTCATGTTGAGCTGTTGTGTCCCGACGGTCATAAGATTAGATGCGTGGCAGTTCGAAAGCGGTCTGACCAATGGGTCTTAAGTTGTGAAAATTGCGAGTAAACCCTATACATTTTTCGTATTTTATAAATATTCTTGTAATATATTTTATTAAGTTCAAAACTTTTAGGAAAAATTACATCCAAACCCCTATACTTATTTTTAATTTTAAGAAGGTCCCCTACCAGCTCAACTCATGTAGTCCATCATGTAAGTTGGGTATTTTACACTTGTACCCTTATGGGTTTTGGATATTTAATTTTAATATTTAAAAATCAGATTTTAGTTGAAGAGTTCTAGTATTTTTTTCTCATAACCCCCTACATTTAATTTTTACTACAAAAATGCCCTTTCCAGCTTAATTATTTTTGTGCATGTTTGACTATTTTATAAAAATACCATCTATGCTCCAAAAATCATGAAAAACATAAGATGGTGTGCCTTATTAATTGCTTGTTCATGCCATAATTTTATTTTTCATTTCATGCATATTTTCTATTTATCAAAATTCAAAAATATTTAGTCTCTATTTGCCTTAAAAAATACAAAAAAAATATACATCATTAATTATAAATTCTAAAAACATATCTAGTGTAAATTAAAAAAAGTAACAAAAGAAAATCTAAAAATTATCAAACCCTTACTAACCCTAAAAAATTATAAAATATTGCCAAAAATTCCCAAAATTATAGCTATGTTCAATATATATTATCTACATATTAAAATTTATTTGAAGAAAATTTGAATCTTCTTGCTACTTTTAAGTCAATCAATTCGACCTATTTAAAAGTCCCTGATTTTGTATATTTTGGATTTTCAAAGTACATAAAAATTAGAAAACAAATAACCATAAAATCATAAAAACATATGAAAATATAAAAAACACAAAAATATCTTATTTAATAAATTTTGACCATTTATATCTATTATTATAATTATAATACCTTATTTTGTATAATATACCTATATATAGTTACATACAATTAATATTACTATAAATTATTATAAACACCTTATAAATATTTTTAATCCTTTAAAAAATAGAAAGGATTGTTCTTTAAGTATTTTTTATTTTTGTATATTTGTTATATATTTTATATTATATATCACTTATGTTATACATATTGTATACATACATATATTTATATAGATATACCTTTTATTCTATATTAAAAAGAAAAATGAAAAAAATCAGAAAATTATAAAAAAATTAAAATTTATAAAATTAAAAATAAATAAAAATTGAAACTACCCATAAAAACATTAAATAAGAAATTAAGAAAGTTAATATTGTATAAATACACGTTATTATTTATTATTCCTTTATAAATAATAATCTCCACTACATCGACTTGTCTCCATGTATTCGACCCCTACTCTGCTTGTCACTATACACATAATTATTGTAGGGTTATGATAAAATTTGATTCACACCTTGAATTGATTGCTTTATATTATTATTTGTTATAATTATTGACTTAATTCATTGGTCTCTATGAGAAGTCATTTCAGCGATTGTAGTCCCACCTTGTGAGGATCACACGACTCTCTCCTCTGATCAAATGGCTGATTAGAATCATATCCATATAAATATTAATTATTGTAAATCACTATTCACTAATTAATGAAATATATTTTCCCTTATAAAAATAATGCAATAATAACTAATATTATTACAATATTGACATCAATAGGTATGAGTCCTAATCCGACAGATACCTGGAGATAATATCGGGGAGACCATACTATCATGCATAGTGACTAGAAATGTGGATAACTATTCAATTTCAAGGTTTATACCATTTCGCAAAAAACTGTCACCTACAAATGTTGAACTCAAGATGTAATATTTTACATTCTCAATGAGCTCGACAAAACGTATCACACTCTCCATGAGCTAGAAAAAGTGTCGGTGAGTTGAATCCAGCTTCCTTGACCATTTATAATCATAGTCCAAATCATATGGAGATAAGAAATGAGCTCAATGAGCTTGTATATTTTCATTTCCATCGCCATTTCTGTTTTCAACTTTTGGACATTGAAATTGAAATTGGAAATTGGATTCAAATGAATTGTGATTTAATTCAATTAAATCACAAATCATCTAACTAAATGAAGCCACTAAAATCCATCATGTTTCATCACTCCCATAGAATGGAAGTGTCATGATAGATGATCCATTACAACATATGTAACCCTGAGTATTCTCAATACTCATTCATCCTTTACACTGAAAGACTTTGATAAATCTGAAGTTCAAACCCTGATTTGACTGTCTTCTTCAAATTATATCAATATATTTCTCATTTGATAATTGGGTGATAATATTAATCATATACTATCAAAAATTTATATTGATATCTTGAATTTGTGCCTTATTTCATAAATAAGATGATCATGCATGGAAATCATTTTGACCCCAAAATATCTCATGAGTGATCTCTATCTCTGGTTCATCAACTATGAACATGTATGATTCCTTTGCTAGATCATACATCTCATATGACTTCATATGCACACCAAAATGTTATGGACCTTGGATAGGTCACCAACCTATTGGTTTGTCAAATGTGCAAACTCAGGCATATAGATGCATATCTATCTCAGGTCAAAGGATGTATGTGTGACCGTGGCAATTATAATCCAGGTCTTAGTTTATCTTGTACTCGTCAATTCAACTCCTTAACTTGATTATTTCAACACTTTTCAATCTCCATTTCCATGTAGAGGACCAATATCAAGAAGTCAGTTAGAATTCAGACTTTAGAGAAAGATTGCCATCTTTTTCTCAGACTAGATATCTATATTGAATATTACATGTTTAAAGTTAGGTGTGTCCTCCCAGTTGCATGGTATACAATATAGCCATGGTACATAGTCCTAATTGTACAAAGGGAACTTAATGGTAAAGTGCATTCATTCAATTATTCATTTCATTCCAGATGGACATGATAAAATAATAACTCATACTTGCATTAATGGGTCACCAAGGCTTACAAGTCCAATGGACGCTCCCCCCACCACTCTTAATTATTAAGAATTAATATCGGTTTTAGCATGAGAAAAAGAGAGAGTAATTAAAAATTACCACATAAAAATAATATCTGAAAATTAATCCAATGTAATATATAGTTTATTTTACTTGAGCAAGTCCCAAGGTTGAACTCAAGGAGGTAATATGACGGTCTAGAATTAATTTAAACACCTGAGGACGTTGAGTTTTCAATATGGGTTTTATATTTTGAAAATATTTCTAACTTTTTAAATAAAAGATGCAGTGAGCTTGAAGTCAATATGATGAATGATTTTTTTGTAAATATTCTTTACGCAAAGATATAAAAGAGAATAAATAAATGCAATATTTTTTTGGATTTTTAAAGATTATGAATGAATGCAAATATAAGTGAGAAAATAAGTAGGCTAATCAGAATGCACGTCAAGTCAATCCCTGGGCCCTAATTATTAATTTATTCCAAAGAGTGGAACAATGTGTCTTAAATTAATTCCAATATGATAGCCCAATTTCCCGTAATTAATGAGCAATAAGAAATCAATTCAAAGAATAGTATGTGCATACAATTAACAAATGATTATTCAAATTATTGGTGTCTAATAATGTCTCAAAATGAATATCTCAGTATCTCAAATGATAGAAAATACCAAGATCTTCAACATAACATAAAGAATACAAAATCGAACCATAAATACTCAAGATATGAATATAATAGTCTAGGGGTATAAATATAATAAAAGTAAAAGAAATTATTATTGTAAATAACCTTCTAGGGGCCCTTCCACAATTGTAGAAACTGACTAGGTATCCCCTATAATTTGACCAGTAGTGGACCTTGCATGTAATTCCAAATAGGAGCAAGGGTGTCAGTTAGGGATGCAAACGAACGAATACGAATGCAAATTCAGGTCATACCATAACCATATTCATTTTATATTACGAATATGAATACGAATGTTATATGAATGTAAAAAATCAAGATCCATATCATCAAAATACGAATACGAATATGGATACGAATCTTATACGAACGAATGCGAATATCAAACAAATATTGCAAAAAATTTATATATAAAAGAGTACCTGATTATTTGGCAATCACTTCCGCATTACTTCCATATTATGACTAGAATCTGAAATTTAACTTAGTATGATACAATAATATAATAACGAATGATGCAGTAAAAGGGTTTGATGGAAACAAATAAATATCTTGCAAAGTAATGATAAAAATTTAAAGTTGCAGACGTAAAGCAAAGCATAATATGTCTAGTTTCAAATAACAAACATTCCAAATAACATCCAAAGAGAGAAATTGTCTACAAACATTCAACCAAATACATCGATGACTAAATCAAAACATTCTTCGAATTGCATGCTCAATATCGCATCACCTATGAACAAAACATAATTGATTAGAATAAAATCTATATAAATATTAAAAAACTATGATGTAAATTAATCATACCAAAATTCATCTTCCATTCAATCTGTTTCATATCCTTCTTTTCCAACATTCTCATATTCTTCGTTTTCAACATTCTCATTATTTACTTCTTGGGCAACACTCTCATTTGTTTCAACTACAAGATGGAAAAAAGAAAATCAAAAGAATATCATATAAAGTTAAATAAATATTTTCATTAGAAAACTATACTTACTTGAAAATTTTTGCATGCTTGATATGTCTTCTAGTGCTTCTTGTTCAGACAAAGGATTTGTTGTAACTATATTTCAAAAAAACAAAGTATGCATTATATGATGAATGCACGATAAAATGAAAATTTCATAAGCATTTGTCATATCTTTGAATTCATCTTTCAACCAATCCTGCCCGCATATTAATACCTCTACCATCTCCACACCCAAATTGCTGCGATATGCGTCTACTACTCGACCGCCAGCGCTAAAAGCAGATTCTGAAGCAACAGTTGACACAGGAACCCCAAGAATATCCTTTGACATTTTCCCAAGTATAGGAAATCTTCCAACATTTTGTTTCCACCATCCCAAAATATCAAAGCTGCTTCCACAATCATCCTTTCATTTTAAACACTTCTCTTGTAGATATTCATCCAACTCATATTTTGAAGGCTCCACATCTTCTTCATCCATGATTTGAGCAAATCTACTCTTTCTCTTTTCTAGTGGAATACTTAGAGGAAGAGAACCATTGACAGCTCTTGATCCAACCCTTTAACTAGAGAATAATATGACTGAAATAAATTTTTAACGACACTTTGAAGTTCAGTCACTTTCTTATCAGCATCATTCAGATAAAGATCAGTGTAATAAATTTCTATTGCCTTCATCTTGTAACGAGGATCCAAAATAGAGGCAATAGCCAAGAAATGATTGCACATATCCCAATATTTGTCGAACTTCAATTTCATCATTGTGGCCAAAGAAATAATAATCTTATCATTACTTTTCAACCATTCCACAAAAAGCAATTGTATTTCATAAAATTTGATAAAGAAAAGATTGGATGTCACATAATTCGACCCAGATAATAACTCTGTAGCATCATAAAAGTGTTTCAAGCATTCCTCCAACTTCCTTACGTATTCCCATTTATCATCACTCAGCGCATGAACAAAGTTGGCATCTCTAAAGCCAAACCTTTTGAAAACAGCTTTGTATTCCAAGACAGTAGCCAGCATGAGGTAGGTAGAATTCCACCTCGTACAACAATCCAAAGCCAAACTTTTCTTTAACTGTGGATCAACCTATTGTGTTGTCTCATTGAACATAGCTTCCATTTGTGGTGAACAAGTGACATATTTGATACCAAACCGCACTCTTTGTATTGCACTTGATATAATCTTCAGTCCATCTTGGACAACAATATTAATGACATGAGCAGCACATCTCACATGAAAAAATAATCCATTGCATGGCAAGGAATCACCAAGTCGAGTTTTAATATGGCGGATAGCCACATCATTCGCCTTATACTTATCCACAATAACTGTAAATAATTTTTCATCGATGTTCCATTCAAACATACGTGACAAAATATGGCTACTAATATGCACTCCAGTTGACCCATCTACATTGATGAAATTTATGATTCTTTTTTGCAATTCCCAAGAATCATTAATAAAGTGTGTTGTAATGCAGAGGTAAGACTTGTTCTGTCAAGAAGCGGTCCACTTATCCATGGTGAGAGATAATCGTGAAGAAAGATTCTAAAAAATTTGGTAGATCTTCTTCTTCTCATCAAAATAAACAATCTTACATAACTTTGCCATTGTAGTTCGTGATGGAATTTTGTGTTGTGGACGAAGGGAATGGATATATGCACGGAATGCAACATGTGAGACTATATTGAAAGGATACCCACGCACCATAATAGCCTTTGCAAGAAACAACTGGCTATGTTCATCATCAAATGTGTAACTCATAAGTGTGCTACTTCCATCGGCTTTCGTGAATGATTGAGTCAATAACTGACCAGACTCAAGTTTTGATATTTTTGGGCAGGACCTTTTATAATGATTTGATAAATGTGTTGTCCCCGCCCCAGTACCGTAACAAATTTCTTTGAAACAATGTTTACATTTAGCCCACAAAACATCCACCTCAACTTCACCATCCTTGTCCTTCATTTTTTCTTTTTTGTAAATTCGATCAAAATGATTCCATACTTCTGATCTAAATTTTTTTTGCTTCTTAAAGTGTTTTTGAGCATCTTCCAAATTAGTACTCTCATTCTAAATGGATGGGTCGGTATTCATTATTTTTCTGCAAACATTGAAGTTAACAATCAAGCAAGCATATTCTAATAAGTTCCATACACAAAAACATTCCATACATTCAATACAAATCTTCTAATAACATCAACCATATTCTAATTCTTTCTAACAAAACAATCCATACACAAAAAAAACATTACAAGAATATGAATTTTACCAGATCGGTTGCAAATGGAGGCGGAGGGTGGCAGTGGCGCAATGCAAGGGAGCGGAATCGTCGGGGAGGAACGGACGACAGCCGGCAAGGGTCGGACAGAAGGGTGCGGGCCGCAGGGGCGACGCCGGGCTGGGCAGAGGGGAAGGAGGGGGGGTTGCGGTCCTATTGTAGGGGGAGGTAGGGGCGGAAGGGGGGCGGCAGGGGAGCGTAGGGAGGCGGAGGGGGAGGAAGGGGTTGCGATCCTATTGCAGGGGGGCGACAAGGGTGGAAGGGGGCTGCAGGGGGCGGAGGGGGTGGAAGAGGCTGCGGTGGAAGGGGGAATGGAGGGGGTGCAAGGGGCTGCAGGCGGCGGAAGGGGGTGGAGGGGGTGGCAGGGGGCGGAAGGAGGGGCGGAGAGGGGCGGTAGTCGGACTGGAGGCGGAGGGGGGCGGAAGGGCGACGTGCGGTGGTGGATAGGGAGAGGAGAAGTCGGGCGTGGGGGTGGCTGGGTGGGTGGAACTTCCGTGGGTGTTGGGGAAGAAACCCTACCCTAGGTATTAGGTAAATAACTTAAATAAAAATAATCTATTTAGTAACGAATATTCGTATTTGTAATCGTATTCATTATATTTTTCGTATTCATATTCGTATTCGTTAAGTAAGGATTCGTATTCGTATCCGCAAAAAGTTTGTTTCCAATATTCGTATTCGTAATCATATTCGCCTGTTTTAAAAAAACAAGATCCATATCCTCTTAAAAATGAATACGGATACGAACGAATACGAATATAACCGCATCTGTTTGCGTCCCTAGTGTCAGTGCAAATGTACCAAGTAACATGCAGAAGCTCACATGCATCTAGGACTTCTAGGCAATTTTGGGGAGTATGAGAAATCTGGTTGCAAAATGACCAAGATCACGTACGTGAAGCATATGACTCGGCTAGGCATGGGCGATGGAGGTAGCCTGGGTCTCGACCTCCACATGGTTATGTCTGATTATTGTAGGGCACCCAATGTACGAGGCTCGGGTTTGGGATTCTAAACGGATATGGGGTGTACGATCCCCTATAAATTGATGGTTGTGACAAGAGAGCAAGTGAATTATGCTGATGACTCATTGATGAATATCAATGGTAGCTGCTATTTGAATTGGTTCTTCCTCCTTCAAGTGTAGTCCGAGTGGTGTGAAGGAAGTGGAAGATCTCAGGTGATTCATCCTTCAAGTCTTGGTCTAAGAATAGGGATCAAGGAGAGTTTCTCGAAGAGGACCCAGTAGCTTTTGTGGTCTAGTGCTTGCAAGGTAGCATGGCTCAAGGCTCGAACCTCATCCTAGTTATCAAATGCGAAAGATATGGTAAGGATGGTATACTCTTGTAGTGTTGGTGAGGGATTTGAGGAGCACTTGCTTCGCCATGACTCGGTTGGAGATGGGTGAGGTGTTGAAAGATAGAGGTGAAGCATAGGGGTTGAGAGATGGGGATAGTCTTGTCAGAGGTAGGTTGTCTTTGATCGAAGAAGAAGAGGTGGGGTGCAAAGGGGTTTGCAGATAGACAGTGATAATAAAGACAAAGGGGAAGGAAAAAAAGCAAAGAGATATAGGGTATAGAAATATTACCTTGTGTTTGCTTAAGATGTGGAGGATCACGGGCTCAACTTCGATCATCGTCTCGGTCATTATGGAATGTATGTCGAGATACTTAGCTTATGTTGGATATGGCAACAGAGAGACTTAGCTTTGAATTCTATTGGATGCACCAACAGCAAGGGCAGTACATCATTATGGATCTCGCCTCGAGTTGGAGGTCTTCACCGTGACGAAGGTGGCTGATGTCACCATCCATCTTCCTCAAACTCTCTCTAACTCTATCTATTATAATCAAAGATGGTAAATGATGAACACTGTGCTAGTTTGGGTTTAAGTAGGTTGAGATATTTGGGATGATGTGGTATTTGTTGGTGGAATAGAAGAGTGTGGGGTTGTGTTTGATTGGTTTCCATGCTATCAAGGTTGGTCGAGAGAGGATAATTACAGGGTTTCTGTCGTTGGGGATGAAGGGATAGGAATAGGAAGAAGGGATGGAATTTGGTCAGTGGCGAGGATACGTTGTCAAAGACAGGGATTTCCAGTCTTCGGAGTTGGAGCTGTAGACAGGGAACAATGATAGGGTCGTTGGATCAAGATCAATCCAATGATCAGGAAGGGTCTTAGGGTCAAAAAGGGAGTTTTGCTTCTGGCATTTGGACCAAAGATTGGTCCAACAAACCATGTTAGAGCATAAAGAGACAAGGAGCTTTGACCATGTGAAGTGGGGTTTAACAAGGCATCTGAGGTGGCCCAATGAATGGATGACACGTGGTCATGGATTGTTGACCAATGCAAGAAAATGCAAACAAAATGAATTAAAAATAGAAGACAAATTCAAATGGAAAATGCCCAGATGTTGGTCTAAGTGAATTCTACAATGTTCATGAAGGGCTCACATCTAAATAAAGTTATGTGTGCAAGTTATGAATTTTTGTTTCATATTTTATGTGTATAAAATACAATTTTTTTAGTTTTGTATTGTTTATTAGTTTTCTGTAGACACTACATGCACACAAAAATCAAATATGATGTAGGATAAAGATATGGATGTAAATACAATTTTTGGATTTTTATGAGTTAAAAATGGTCAGAATAAATTAGAAAGCCGGTTATTTACAGATGAATAGGTCAAAATGCACAAGTCGGAATCTCTCTCTCTCTCTTTATGTCTTTTGTGGTATTTTATTTTTATGTTATTAGTTAAAACATGCGATGAAATAAAGAAATAAAAAAGAAATAAATAAAAAAGAGTTAAATATGTACATAAAATAATAAGTCAAAAATCAGTAAATGTGTACAATATATAATTCTATCTCAAAACTTAAGTTTCACAAATGAACTCAGATTCTTTTGAATTTGGTCTCAATTTATTGAAAATTGAATGTACATTAATTTAAAATTGAGTAGATGAAATTGGACATTATATGTGAGAGTTGTCATCATTTACAGCTTTATATCCTAGAATTAGGGTTTGGGTTTATTCCACGTATATACAACTTAGTTTTTTAGCACATTTTCCATGATTAATATTAGTGGTATGTACATAATGGAGCTTCGTTTATGTCAATTGGAGTTATTATGAATTAATTAAAAATATGTGAATTTAGGTGAATATTTACAAGTGAATATGAATGTAGAATTAAATGATAATTTATGCAAATTATTTACAAATGCAAGAATGATAATTATGAATAATAAACACGTGAATACATCTAGTTACTCAGGGAGAATCTCTATTTTCAGTTAATTAGAGTGATGAATCTCATATTCATCAACCACATATACTTAAACCTTTCCCATCCTGAGAAACTAAAGAATGAAGCAATGAAAATAAGATTAGGCTCCATAACAAGAGCATGAACAAAAGGTGAAAATGGATCTCGACCCGACCTTTGGATTAATAGTTTGGTGGAACTCCTGTGAGACTTGGAACTTTATAATAAGTTCTACAAGTCAATATACATGTCCAGCTCAAAAGTCATCTTAGATCTGCCCCTCCCAAGGCATACTTTGACAACTATCTCTTGTGTGTAATGGGTCTTAGATCTTCCCATTTAAAATGTTGAGATACCATGAAATCCTCTCTTCTAGTAACTTGTCCTCGAGGAGTCATGTATTTCCTTCTAAATTTAAGTACTACTAGTAACAAAAAGGATAAAGAGAGAAGAAATTAGAACCTAACAAGAGTAGCTAAATCTCTATTTTGAAGCCTGACCAGTGTTGCCAAGTCTTCACTATGCAAGCAATATACCATTGTGGTCAAGAAATTGTGCTTGAAATTTTTTCTCTACATATATTTTTCTATTTTTCATTGAATTTCCCATTTATTCAAGGTACATTTTTTGGGGATGCAAGAGTTAACAACCATGTGAAGTGGTTGCATTGGCCCCCACCTCAACTGAACGACCAAGTACTAGCAGACCATTCCTCATCCGAAGCTTTATTTCAACATGTACTCTGGTCTTTAGATATCCACGCTACCATAGAAGAAACCATATAGTCTTCCAACACCCCATTTAAATTGAGAAAAGTGAGTGGTGCTAGAGTCCAAATTAATTCTCCATCCAAGAGTCGTACTCAGAATGAGACAATCAGCTTAGACACTAAGAGTCGAAATCTGAAAAACTATCGTGTGGAACTTAGAGATTTAAGGCTAGGATCCAAATCTTCTAAAATCATACTTCTCAGTAAAGTTTCTCTAAAAATTAAGTGTATTAAGGTCAAGTCAAGTTCATTCTCAGTTTTGCTCACAACTCAATTTAGAACCTAATGTCTTTTCACTAGCGAATGTACATGATATGTTGAATGGAGTGTAGATGCATGAGATGTTTTTTTCTCTTTTTTGTTTTTTTTATTTTTGAATTTCTTTTGTATTTTACAACTACTTTTACATATTTTGTAAGGTTTATACATATTATAAGTATTTTACATATTATGCATATTTTAGAAATTTTACAAGTTTTATAAGAGTTATGCATACTTCATATTTTTTACGTATTATATACAGAAAGTACGATACAAGGTAGTACAATGCATTACATAGTATGCACATAAATGCAACTCACCTCCCCTATACTTATTGTATGCTAAATATAAAAGGGTGCAAAATAAGATAGGAGTGGAGTAGAAGTCAGTTGTCCCCCCCCCCCCATACCTAGGCTCTAGTTAGTATATGTATAGAAGAAAGAAAAAGTGAGGGAGGTAGTCGAGGGCAAGAAGAGAAATGATGAGTATACACAGGGTGGACATCAGTCCCCCTTATACTTGGATCTTTTCCTGAGTATGGAAAAGTAAAAGGAAACCAATGGGATTATGTAGGTGTTGGGCATGTGAGCTTATGACAAGCTATTATGCAATAAATGTTATTGTAAATCATTCCTTGATCTGAAATGAAGAACAACTAACCCTTAGTACAATTAGGGTTATGTAACATGGCCATCTTAATAATCATGCAATTGTTAATTAAAATGCCGAAGCATAGAGTTTGGTGCTTGGATGATATCTAAAGAATTAGATTGAGAAATGATGAATCCAAAAATCAAGCGGTCTAAATATGTCTCTCACAAGGCGGAGACAAAGTCGATGTAGCGACCACCTGAAATCTAAGATTCAATCAACAATTAACCCACAAAAAATAAATGAAGCAATGAAAGTAAATGTGGAGTTAAAATTTATTATAACTCTACAATATATGTGTATAGTGCGAGTAATGAAGAGTGTCGAACACAGGGAACAAGCAAGATAGATCGAGGCAAACAAGCTCATGAATGAGAGCGATCAAATGTCTACAAGTGTGCTATTTTTGTGGATTTTTAAATTTTATATTTTTTGTTTAGTCTTTTATTTTATATTTTTATATTTTGATTTTTAATTTACTGATTTTTGCATTTTTCTTTTTATATTTTATATTTTTATATTTTCTTTTTCTTTTATTAGAGAGATATAAGACTATTTAGAAGATATATATACAAGAGAGATGAGAGAGATATATAAATAGGTAAAGATATCCAAATTACAGTAAATAAAATGTTTTTGGGCTTTTATATTTTTCTAATGTTTTTCTGCTTTTTCTATATTTTTCCTATTTTTAGTATTTTTAAAATAAAAATACTAAAAATAGTGAACAAAATCATTGGCCAAAATTAAAATGGAGATGAAAAATATCAAATAGTGTTAAAACTTCACCAAATTAATTTTAAACTATAAATAATACAATAAGGAAAATTCATAGACAGAAATGAGATAGCGGAGATTGGATGGCTGCTGTACACATGGGCATCGGCCTTCGATCTGACGGTAGAAAGCCTAGGACGAAGAACATGGAAGAGTCGTCGGTGAAGCGACCTTCCTCACCCTCGATCTCGGCCTCCGACGCTGCTTCGAGCTCCCCAAAATGGCAGGGACGATCCCACGTGTGATCATATATTGACTGGGTGCTCCAAAAGGCTCCGGCGATAGCCAGAGCTCTCACGAGGAGGTGGCGGAGCTGGGAGGCTCCTCGTGCTCCGGCGAGAGATCAAAACGAACTCCAGGTTCCTCTTGTAGCGTTTGGAAATGCAACAATGGTTAAACCATCGAGGGTAAAATGCCTCGACGGTTGGCGGAGCGAAATGGTGCAGGTGACAGTGAAATGGAAGTCGGGCGGAGCCAACTCCGGTGAAGGGGAGTCGTTAAGGTGATTGAATGGACGAAACACGGAACTAGCGATGGGATATTGATCCTAAGATGATGATAAACAAAAAAATGCAAAATAAAATGAAGAGAAAGGAAGCCCTCGGAGGTGAAATCACCTGAGGAAGAAGACCTCGACGGCAAGCTTTGTTGGAGGTGGTGGAGACGCCTCGGCCCTTCCTCGATCCTCCTGGCGACTGGAATGGGAGTTGTCACTTCCCTTCACTGATAGCGCACGAAAGGTGGAGAAGATGGGTCCAAAAGGGTTCAAATTCGAATGTGAAAATCAGGGGCGTATATGAAGGGGTTGACGAACGGCTCCATAGATCGAGGGAGATTAGGTGGATCGATGACCCAAATATCGATATAAGATAAGGGTGTGAATCATCGATCTTCGGGGAAGAAAAGGCAAGAAGGAAGTAACGCGAAATAGAGAAATGGGAACCCTCAAAAAAAATCGAGAAATTGGGCCAAAATGAGGTTCTGAAAAAGGGGCAGAGAGCAGGATAGGCAGTTGACCGCGTTCAACATTTACCGCCACCTGGTTGGTCCACATGGACCAACTAGGAAAAAGCCCGAAAAAATATTTGAAAATTCATTTAAAAATAGTAAATGAATTTATTAATTTTTTATTATTAAATGGAAAATATTTACTATTTTATTATGATTTTTATTTATTTTTTTCGAGATCTAAAATTACAAGTTCCCTATTAAGGGTTATATAGATATTCATATCTAAATATTTTAATATTTTATTTTTATTTGTATTTTTTAGTTTTATTAATTTTGTTTATTATTTTATATATTTATAAATTATTTTTATACACTTAAATTTATTTTTATTTTATTTTTCTGATGTGTTTTGTACAAGTAAATATATATATATATATTCTACATAGGTATTGACATAGGTAATTCATTTATGTATTGTAATGAAACTATTTTATTTTTGTGTTTTCTTTGTGTTTTTATTCCTATTTTAACATAAATATACATTATAAATAATATTTACAAAATTATAAAAATATAAAATTATAAAAATAAAGATTAATAAATAAAATTAATATTTTAATATGTACAAGTACACAATAGGGGTCCAAAACCTAACTTTCAAACTGTAGCTCCGCAAAATATGGAACCGCCTTCATTAAATAGCTTATTGAAAATTATATAAAATTAAAGGTTATTTTGATACATTTCGAGTCTTTATTTGAGAGATACAGGTCTGGGAATTTGGGATTCTAGAAACTTATTCAGATCGTAACTTTTCATCTAAACATTATTTTTGTATGAAATCAATTTTGTATTTTTCTATATTAAATTATCTACAATTTCATGTACAAAGTTTCTTTATTTGAAGTATAAAAAGTGGAACCAAAATTAATTCCAAAATGAATAAAGAATGATTTGAATAAAATGGTACTTTTATTGTATTTTGGCCTTTATCTCCCCTACTTTATTCCTTGTCGACCTATTCATCTAGATGCTTGGGTCTCGGGGTTTCGGGTCATAAACTATTTATAATATTTTATCCTTTTTCTTTTCTTTTCTTTATTATATAATTTTGTCTTTAAAAACCATATTTTATACACTATTTACATACACATGCATGAATGCTAAAATGCATGAATTAAGGGTGTTTACATACATTTACTAGGGTTTTTGCGACCAAAATGATAGAATAAAGATGATGAAATGGAGGTTCATCATCTCCATATACTTGCCTTTGCTAGTCCCTAGCAAACACTTATGCAATAAGTGCAGAAAAAGAAAAAACAAAGAAAATAAGAAAGAAGAAAGATGAATTGAATTTAATTATTAAACTTGTCTTCACAATATCAAAGTTTGGAGCCTAAGTCGGACCTTTGGAATTTTAGTGCGGGTGGAACCTTAATAAGAACCGGATTTGAAATCCAACAGCATTCGAGAATCCCAAAACTCTGCTCTCCTCAATAGCCAGTTCAGAATACTTCAACTCTTACGCAAACCCTTACGACTATGAATCTGACTTGTATAGTGTAAGTGATAGTGGCTCTCCCCAACTTAAATGACAAAGAGACTGACTTCTCCAATATGACAACCCAATGATTCCCCAATCCAACAACTCCCTCCTCAAGGAGCGGAGTATTCCCTTCTAAGTTCAAGTGGCAACCAGCTCAAGAGGAGGGGGTAAAGAGAAGAATGTACGGTAGCCAGTTTAGCTACCTATCCTAGGATGCAAGACCAGTGTAGTCAACTCATCCAGCTGCAGGCTCACATGATTTGACTTTGAAGCTCAAGCTTGTTTATTGACTGTGCACATATGTACACTGCGGTAGGAATTTTTTATTTTTGTACAAGCCTGTCCACTTTTTTGGAATTTTTGCTTTTTGCCCTTTTTTTTGTTGAATACTATGTACAGCAGCATTTACATAGGGAGTTTTTCCTCTTGAGTCAGTAGACTATCCCTCTTTTGAAGCTTTATTGCAACCCACAATCTCCTATCCTCAAAACTCATCATCACCAGATGGGTTGGGGTGCACTTCCCTCCCTAGAGGAGGACAAATGTTTCCACTTGTGTGTGTCTCATACCGGCAAATCCAACTCCCTCACCACCCCAACTGAGTTGAGCCGAGTGAAAGGTGTAGGTGTCCAAGTTAGGTCATTATCAACAAGAGTCGTACGTGTGCTCCGAAATACTCTACTTAGGCAGACAAGAATCCTTTGAACCAAGTCTCATGATCCTCAAAGAATTAAGTCAACTAGACATGAAGTACCTCAATTACAGATCCTATAAGTTCATGTTAATTAGGTAGATTTTAAGGTCCAACCAAGCTCCAATCTTCAGATTTTACTTAGAATCGTTCAATTATCAAACTCAATCTGAAAAATGCAAATGCTATGCAGAATGCAGAAAATATTTTTGTGATGTAATTTTCAAATATTTTGAACTTTTTATGGATTTTTGAAAAGATGATGCATATGCATTTTTTTCAAACAGATTTTTCAATTGTTTTTGGATTTTAGTTTTGCAAATGTTTTTGGGATTTTTGAAAACAAAAGATTTTGGCTACAAATTAGGTACAAATATTTACACAAGGATGCATCTTTTAGTTACAAGAAGTAGATTTTAAGGATTTACAAGGGTAAGTGATCGATTTTATAAGTGTATATATAATGAATTTTAGATGAGATGTATGTATTCCTCAAACTTATTTGAAAAGGATTTACAGACAATTTTAAAAACTGTAGCCCAAAATAAATTTTACAAAGAATTTTTACAAACATGTACACACATTTGAAAATCATTTTTGCAAAGGTTTTCCAAACAGTCTATATAGATTTTTCAAATATTTTTGCAACCATTTTTCAAACCATTTGCAAATCATTTTTCAAACATTTTATTTCACACAAAGAAACTGATTTTTCAATCAAAATGTTTTTACAAAGGTTAAAAACATGTAACAAAACGTTTTCCAAATAGTTTTCAAAGGATTTTTCATGAAGATTTTCAAACTATTTTTCAAACATTTTGCAAAAAATATTTTCACCTGATTTATTAATCAGTAAGTACAAAAAGAATTTAAGGAATGATCAACATCTTTTTTATTAATGTTTTTAATGAGTTTTATAAGTGTAATATTATAGTTGTTAGTAAAAATACGAAAGTATGAGTTATGGCTAAAGTATATACGCAGTATATACGACCCCCCTATACTTAGATTGAGCTATGTCCTCATAGATCAGAGAGAAAAGAGAATACATAACTCGTACTGAGCATAGAAAAGTCTAAAGAATAAAGGAATAAGAGACGAATGAATAAACTAATGAGAAGTCGACCGTCCCCCCTATACTTAGGATCAAATAATCCTTAGTATAGCAGACTATACACAAAGTAGGGAGGGTCAAGGGTGGGAATGAACAGATCGTACTCAGACTGTCTCCCCCTATACTTAGGGTAAGATATCCCTAAGTATAGACAAGAATAGGAGACAGTGGAAAGGATCAAAGAATAGAATCAACTCGGGGTGCACACCCCCCTATACTTAGGACAAAGTACGTCCTAAGTATAGAAGACTGACAAAAAGGGGCGACACCTTTCTGATAAAGAAAGGGAAAAGAAGAAAAGAAGAAAAGAGAATAAATAGATCACATCTCAGTGTGTGCACACCCCTATACTTAGGACAAGGTGTATCCTAAGTATAGCAAAATCATAAGATGACGACGGGGTGGCAGACATAACGAATGAATGAATGATATGGACAAATGGATCTATACAGTGGAAGATGGAAGTGATAACTATGTATGAGACGCAAGTCATGTGAGTCAAAGAACACATCTCATACCAGATGAATAGGAGCAACTTCAATGGTCGGCGGATCATGATCTAGATATAGTTTCAAGCATTGATCGTTGACTCGAAAGGTAGAGGAAGATGACAAATCGGATATATCAATACTGCCATTGCCATTTACCTTTCTAACCACAAAACCCATTTACTCTATAATTTCCCTAGAAATAATTTTAGCCTAGAATCAAATAACCATACATGCTGATCTGGCTCAAACTATTTATGGCTGATATGAGAATCGTGCCATATCTTCACTTTTTCCTTGTACTGTAGGCTACTCGAAAAGGTTGTATCTCTCAGTTCCTCCAAGGCTGCCAACTCTGCTTTCCTCTGTTCTCATATACTCTCGGTATCCAATAATAACTTTGTAACTGCCCATAGTGACTTGTGCTTGATCTCCACTGGCAAATGGCACGGCATGCCATAGACGAGACGAAAGGGAGATGTCCCTAATGATGTCTTCAAGGAAGTTTAATAGGCCCACAAGACCAAGTCCAAAAGTTGTGACCAATCCTTTCGGTCTGAGCGGACTACCTTCTGTAAAATAGTCTTGATGTCTATGTTCAATACTTCAGCAAGACCATTAGTCTGAGGGTGATATGGAGTGGCAATACAATGGTCAATGTTGAACTCATACGCAAGGACCCTTACCTTATCCTTGATAAAATGAGTCCCCCCGTCTGAAATCAAAACTCTAGGTACCCCGAACCATGAAATGATATTTTTCCTCAAAAATCGGCACACGATCTTAGCATCTACGGCTCAGGCGAGGATGGCCTCAACCCAATGACTCACATAATCTACAACAAGCAGAATGTACTCAAATCCCTGACTCTTAGGAAATGTGCCCATGAAATCAATCCCATGTGCATCAAAAACCTCACAAAAGTGAATGGGATGCATGGGCATCATGTCTCTCTGTATGCAAGTACCCATCTTCTGACAGTCAGTACACCTCTTCAGGAATTCATCAGAATCGTTGAAGAGAGTAGGCCACCAAAAGTCGGATTGGAGCACCTTATGTGCTTTCTGTCCCCAGAATGATGTCCTCCTGCCTCAAGCTTGTGGCAGTAGGTGAGAACGCTATGCTTCTCTTCTTGAGGAATACACCTCCTCCAGAAACTATCCCCTCCTTCATGATAAAGGACGGGATCCTTCCAATGGTATGACTTGGCCTTCGCAAGGAAGGTCTCAAGTCGCTGCCTAGGCCAACCTTCTGGAACTGTCTTGGTGACAAGATAGTTCACAATGTTGGCGTACCATGGAAGCGAGGCGATGGCAAGGATCGCCTCATATGGAAATGTCTCAGTGATAGGTGCAACGGTCTCAGATTCCTCAAGGTTCTCTAATTGTGAGAGGTGATCTGCTACCACATTCTTAACTTTAGGTTTATCCTTAATCTCAATATCAAACTCCTGGAGCAGAAGGATCCATCTGGTAAGTCGAGCTTTGCATCCTTCTTTGCCATGAGGTATCGGATGGCGGTGTGATCTGTATAGATAGTCACTCTTGATCCCAGAATATATTATGTATATTTGTCCAAAGCAAAGACTACAGCTAGTATCTCTTTCACAGTCACAGTTTAATTCCGCTGAGGGGCATCCAAAGTCCGGCTAGCATAGTGAATGGCATACGGCAATCCATCCCTCCTCTGTCCAAGCAAAGCCCCTACGACAAAATCAGAAGCATCAGTCATGATCTCGAATGGGAGAGACCAATCGGGTGGCTGAAGGACAAAAGCCTAAACAACTAGATTCTTAAGAGTCTCGAAGGATGCAAGACACTTATCATCGACAATGAACTCGGTGTCTTTTGTCAGCAAATCAGTGAACAGTCGGGCAATATGACTGAAGTCCTGAATGAACCATCGGTAGAAACCGACATGCCCCAGAAAAGACTACAGTTGTTGCAGATTGGACGGTGGATTGAATTTTCTAATGATATCCACCTTGGTTGGATCAACCTCCATGCCCCTGTTGGAGATGATATGGACAAGGACTGTCCCTTGTGTCACCATGAAGTGACTCTTCTCCCAAGACAAGACAAGATTGACCTCTATGCACCGTTGAAGCACACGGTCTAAGCAGTCAAGACAAGCATCAAACCCATCGCCATAGATCGAGAAGTCATCCATGAAGACCTATAAATAGTCACCTACCATGTCCGAGAAGATGGACAACATGCACCTTTAGAATGTCGCTGGGGTGTTACATAGACCAAAGGGCATCCGTCTGAAAGCATATGTCCCAAATGGACAGGTGAATGTCGTTTTGTCCTGATCTTCGGGCGCAATGGCCACTTGATTATAGCTGGAGTACCCGTCAAAATAGTAATGACTCTTCCTAGGTAGCCTCTCGATAATCTGATCAATGAATGGCAGTGGGAAATGATCCTTCTTGGTGGCATGATTCAATCGTCTGTAGTCTACACAGACCCTCCAAGAAGTGGGTACCCGGGTAGCTATCTCCTCTCCAGACTCGCTCACAATTGTAGTGATACCCGTCTTCTTAGGTACCATGTGTAATGGACTAGCCCACTTGGAGTCGAAGATGGGGTAGATAAAATCGGTGCTCCACCATTTTTATATTTCTTTCATGACCACATCTCGAAGGTTCGGGTTCAGCCGTCGCTGGAACTCACACGAGGGCTTAGCATCCTCTTCGAGGTAGATATGGTGGGAGCACAGGGCTGGACTAATCCCCTGGAGATCAGCTATACTCCATCCTATCGCCTTGCGGTTTCATTCAAGAACCTTCATCACATGAGATTCCTGCTCTCCAGTCAAATCTGTTGAGATAATGATTGGGTGCATATCTGGCTCACCCGCAAGGAATCTGTACTTCAGCGACTACGGCAAGGGCTTCAATTATGAACAACATGGAGCTGGCAAATCTGGCTTCTGATATGTCTGAGTGAAGTCTAATAGGTCTGCATGTGAGAACTCTCGTTGTGCGTAAAAATCTGATGAAGGGAGCCCTGCTGGAATATTTGTGAATTGTGATGGCTCGCTCCTCGTCCTAGATGTTAGCTCAGAAGGAATCATACATGGAAAATAATCATCAAAGTCATCTCAATCAATGTCTGAATCCGAGGGATCTGAATCAGAAGAACACGAATGAAACTCTGCTTCACCCCTCATCCCGCAGCTGTCAGCCTCTAATGTGTCCTCAGCCAGGGGTGTGCTCTCCAAGCTCTTGACTGCCATAAGTTGTAAGTATGCTAAATCTGTGGGCAAGGCAAGGGCTTGTGATACTGGATCTATCCAAATGGCTTCATCATCGGTCATCACAAAGTTGCACTCCTGGTGGATGTCTCGCTCTGCCTCTGTCATCTGCTCGATGTCACTGAACTGCTCGGAGCAGGCTGAATCTCGTGCTCTGGTCTCATTGATCATCTCTATTTGTATACTTTCGCCCTCTACATGAAAGTACACCATCACACTATCATGGTCAGTCACTGCCTTGGCAGTGGCCAAGAATGGGAGTCCAAGTACGATGGGGGTATATGTTACTGACTTAGGGATCTCCATGTCTAGTACAACAAAGTCCATGGGGAATTTCAAGCCCTGAATGGTAACGATCACGTCTCTCAACAACCCCTTCGGCCTCTTAATCGATCGATCACCAAACTGAAGGATTGTCCTGCTCTGATGGAGCTGCTGTCTAATAGAGTACGATCGAACTGCTGCTCCTGAATCTCGCATCTGACATAGGGAGCTCCTGCATCAGGTCCCTTGGCTGGCAATCGGTTCTGAATGGCAAAGCATGTGGCACGGGTGAGAGCATGGATCTCTCCTCTATGGTTCCTTCTCTTCCTGCGTACGGTAGTCTTCTCTCTTAAGTTCTTTTGGAAAAGGGGGATGTGTTCTAGTACCTCCTGTAGAGTCAGCTGAATCTGAAATCTGTTAATCATCTGCTAGCTGAACTCTAACTATTGTGTCTTTTTTGGATTTTCTTTTTTATTTCCCTTCACCAAGTGGAGTGCTTGAGGGAAGGGGATGGTGGGGCCCACCTCAGATGGAGGGCTAGGGAGAGGTTCCTGTGCCTGTAAAGGAATGGAATCCATAAAAAAATCATCATGCAACACATGTGGACTCTAAGAAGATGAAGAAACCTTTCCTTTATTCATTTTTTTAGTCTTTTTCTTGTTACCACAGTCCTGAGATACAAAAGGTGGCAACACAACAGAGGGAAATACAACTGGAGTCAAAGTGGTGGCATCAGTACCACCCACGGCATCTGTCTTTGCGGCATCAGCACCGTGCTCTGGCTTAACATCAAGCAAAATGGTGGCCTCATTACCACCGCCTGCATCTGGTGTTACGACGACCTCAGTACCGTCCTCTGGATCTCTATCCTTGGTGGCTTCAGCACCACTGTCATCAACATCATTAGTGGCATCAACACCGCTACTCTCCTCATCTGGAGCTCCTGGTTCCTCATGTGGCTGTCGCTCAGATGAGGCACCGCCAGCTGGCATCCTACCGCTCCTAGTTGTCACGAAATCAGCATCAAACATAGAAGAAGACATGTAATGCAAAGAGTCATTAGGAGTGGTATCCTCTGTAGATTGTACCTGCTCAGATTTTCTCTTCAAACTATTCGGGTTGGGTTCGATCTTAGCTGGTATGGTGGCCTTACCCTTGATGATATCCCTCATATCCTACTGGAACTCGTCCATTTCTTGCCGGAAGGATGCCTGTTGTTCGGAGAGCAAGCGGGCGAGGTCGTCAAGAGCTGGGTTCTCGAAGGCAGGTGCTTGAGAACCGGAAGTGTTCCCCTGTTGGGAATGAGGTTGTTGTTGTTGTGAATAGTGAGGGGGAGGCAGGAGTATGACTGGTAAAGCTGCAGACGCTGCCTCCACTAATGCCCCTAATAAGAGGGATGGGGACCCTACTGGTACTGCTGATGGGAGTGATAGGGCTGCTGCTGGTAGTTCTAGCTGCCCTGAGCAGGAGGCTCATGCTGGGATGAGGTGCCTCCGGTGGTCCAACAGAATCCCGGGTGATCGCGACGAATCATGGCCTGTTGTGGGTGCCGGTTGTACCATATCCCATTGACTTCCATCAATGGCTCCTACTCAAAGGGTGGTGGAGGTAGAACTGCCAGTGACTGATCCGGCTGGTAAACCACCATCTGAGTGTCCTGAGATAGTGGTTGCGAAGGGTAATACTGTAGCTGCTGGATCGGCTCTGCTTGTATATGGTGAACCTGGCGGTGTGTGGCAGAAGGCTGGGTGGAGCTTCTACTGCTGGAATCAGCACGTGTCTTGGAGGGTTGTTGTGAGGACGTCTGTGCTTCCTGAATACACAAGATCTGGGTCTTCAGGTCGCTCATGGTCTTTGTCAGCTGGTCCATCTGGGCAAGCCCCTGGCTCTGCTTCTTCTCAAGGATCTTGATGCGGTCCAACTTCTCGCTAATGATCCCCATGTCGGTTGCGGTAAATTCAACCTGAGCTGCTGTTACTGATGGAGTATGGGAACCGACATCGATACGTGCAATCCTATGATATGAACCTGCCCCTTGGGGGGCCTTGGACTGTGTGTAGACCCAGTCTTGGGACATCATTGTCAAATTCTCTGCCATCTCCTCATAGATGGCCCAAACCTAGTCTTCACCCTTGGAGAAGTACGACCCTCCACAAGAGGCATTCACTAGCCCCTATAGCTCCAGTGTCAGCCCACAAAAGAAGCTCTCAACAAGGTTGATCTTTGATATATCGTGATGTGGACACCGGTTAATGAGCTCTCTAAATCGATCTCAATCCTTATGGAACTGCTCATTTGGGATCATAGTGAAGTTGATGATCATAGCTCGTGTTGCATTGGTCCGGTCGATGGATAGTACTTGTTCAAGTAATCGGTCTGGAGCTGCTCCCAAGATGTGACATACCTTCCTAGATGCTTCAGCCAGTAGGCCGCTCTATCAACCAATGAGAATGGGAAGGCAATCATCTTTATTGTGTCCTCATCCACCAGTCTGTCATGGACAGTGCTGCAAATCATCTCGAACTCCTGCAGATGGAGATGAGGCTCCTAGGTGGCTAGCCCATGAAATTTGGGAAACAACTGGATACTCTGGGGGCGAAGCTCAAAGTTCCCAACAATGGGAGGAAGCTGAATCCATTGGTGAGTGAGGGTTGCACCATGGTTGTGCAACTGTCTCGTGGTCCTTGGTGGTTGGTCCGCCTGTTGTTTGTCTCCTCCTGCTCCACCTCCTGCTTCGGGTCCTGCTTCGAGTATCCCTCCACCGCACTCAGATCTATCTTCTATGTCCGCTCGCATCTGCGCTAGCTCTCTCATAATATCATCCGTGAAGGCTTCCTAATATCTAATCTATCTCTGCATTGTCTTCTGGGAAGCTAACAATGAATTGGTGATGGCAGTCTGATCATACACATACAGAGGTTGTCCCTACTCATCTGGACGTCCCTCACTGCAGGCTATATCTTGGGTCTCTACAAAGGCAAAGGTACCCATCTCAGGTGCCGTCAAATGTCCAAAAATCTCTGTTGCACTATACTCTGACACCACAGGACTGATAGAAGAAGAAGGGTGATCAAGGGGGAACAGGGTGGATGTGAACTCAGGCTCGGAGAGTGGGTCTAAACTCCCTAAAGCCGACCTAAATGAATAAGGAGTGCTCGATAACTATGCCACCAGATGTGGCCTAAGGGATCTCCTTCCCATCATCTTGATCTGGAGATAAAGGCGGATGAGATCTGGAATGCAAACAAGATTGGCAATCAAACCCCCAATTCACCTACGCAACTCTCAGCTGATGACCGTGAAGGTTCCGTAGTTTATCTTGCCAATTTTATTTAGGTCATTAATCAATCTATCAGAGCGATTAAGCGAGTTGTTGGGAACTCAATTCTCCTAGCCAACTGTCCCAATCCCAAATGAGATCTTTCCCAGCCAGTATGAATTACGGATCATTTACCGGCTACCCGATCAACTCAATCTGTTAAGGGCATTGCGGTCCGCTTTGCCGGTTATCGAAGAGATACTCACTGGAGAACGGCTCACGAAAACCAGTAGTCAACCAGAATTTCGGGCGTGTCTCTAGCCTAGTGTGCGGGTCACTCTCTCGCTGCAGATAAGTCAACCAATGAGGGGGTTACTCTCCCCAAGAAATTTTTTTTAGTGAGGTGAGTTTTAAGGTCAAGTTTGCATTAGTAGTCCCAATTTTATTTGGTTATATCTTTTTTAGGTTTTTTTATAAAAACAATGCCTGATGAATTTTCTGATTTCCTTAGTTATTTTGAATCCGATAAAACGGGGGAGGAAGTCGGAAAAGCCGATGTGCGATTAAACACAATGATGCATGCAAAGTTAGAAATGCGTACCTTGCTCCAGCACTCTACATGCAGGGTGATCCGTACATAAATTTAAAGACAAGAAATAAACTACCTATATGATGCACGAGGAAACCATCCCTAGATGAGCAATTTCTATTAATCGTGAAGCACAAGTAGCTACGACTAGAAAGAGAGACTGGAGTGCGGTCTTGGGAGTCGATCGGTGTCCACCACAATGGATCATGCAATCGTTGTATACGACCCCTCCCGGCATGTGGTCTCTTATCCAAGTCAAATAGCTTTTTTCAATGAATTATTAGTCAAGTCCAATTATGATCTATAGGTGCAGGCAAGATATTAGGTGTTGGGCCTTAGCTGATTACATCACAATCAATAAAAACTCCTAAATCTAGGGGCTAAATCCGCGTGAATCAAGCAGATAGTAAAATCGGCAAAACCGCAAAAAACCGATGAGGCCCCCACGGAAACAATCCCTCGGGCAATGGATCTCGTGAAGTGTAGAAGTGTCCAAGTCCTGAATATTACAAGTTAATGAGTCACTCTCTCACTTAAATTACACAAATATAGGTAATAAAGTAAATGGAGCTAGATCTACAAAATCTCTCTAAATCCTCTCCGTACAGGGATAGCAGGTCGAAGCCGGCTTCACGTGGGTGCGTAGGTGCCTAGGGAAATGCACTTCCCTCTATCCGCGATACCTCGCACAAGTCAACAAAGATAGGAGGTTAGATAGCTCAACTAAATATATCAATAAATGATAAAATGAATGATACAAAAATGTAGACAATCAATAACAAAGAAATCCAATCTATTCGTTGTTGCTCCCTGGCAACGATGCCATTTGAAGAACCCAAAAATCAAGCGGTCTAAATATGTCTCTCACAAGGCGGAGACAAAGTCGCTGTGGCGATCGCCCGAAATCTGAGATTCAATCAACAATTAACCCACAACAAATAAATCAAGCAATGAAAGTAAATGTGGAGTTAAAATTTATTATAACTCTATGATATGTGTATAATGCAAGTAATGGATAGTGTCGAACACAAGGAACAAGCATGATAGATCGGGGCAAACAAGCTCACAAATGAGAGTGATCAAATATCTACAAGTGTGTTTTTTTGTGGGTTTTTAAATTTTATATTTTTTTTTAATTTTTGATTTTATATTCTTATATTTAGATTTTTAATTTATTGATTTTGTATTTTCTTTTTATATTTTATATTTTTATATTTTCTTTTTCTTTTATTAGAGAGATATAAGACTATATAGTAGATATATATACAAGAGAGATGAGAGAGATATATAAATAGGTAAAGATATCCAAATTATAGTAAATAAAATGTTTTTGGGCTTTTTATCTTTTTCTAATGTTTTTGTTATTTTTCTATATTTTTCCTAATTTTTTTGGTATTTTTAAAATCAAAAATACAGAAAATAATGAATAAAATCAATGGCAGAAATGAGATTTTTATTCTTTTGTTTTGAATTTTAAAAATTTTTATGAAGATTTTATGGGTATTCTAATTTTTAGGAGTTTTCTTTTGAATTTTTTAGTGATTTTTGGTTTGAAATTAAAACACACATAAACAAACAAAATATAATTTTTTGGAATTTTTCAAAACTTTTTTATAATTTTTATGTATTTTCTAGTGCAAACAGTGAAGAAAATGCATGTTTTTGAATTTTTATAAATAACAAAATGCAATAAAAATGCAAATTAAAAATATAGCGTGGTAGAGAAATGCAGCAAGCACGTAATGAAATAAATAGAGACAACAAAGAGAAACTACACTACTAGCAAAGGAAATTTTGCAAATAGTAAAAAGTCTAGGGGAAACTTGCAATTTTTCCAAAAAAATATAACGCAAGATAAAATTTTGTGGACTAAATGTTAAATCCAAGAACCACATGGCTAAAAGTGCAAAGGTTCCAAAGTCTCGTGCGCAAGGCACGTGACTGGAAGGGACCTTTCCGCCAATAACAAAAACCTGGGGGCTTAATTGCAAATTTGCCAAAAATATCACACGTTGTAAAATAGTTCTTGGACTGAACTGAAATACTACAAAACATAGGGGGTCCTCACAAAATGTCACATCCCCCACATGCGCAAGTCATGTGAGGTGACGTGGACAGGGACATGAATGTAATATGGAAAAATTCAAGGGTTGATTTATAAAAATTACAAAACTTTAGAGTTACAGATGAAAGTTTATGGATCAAACTTTAAATACAAAAAGGGCGAGGGTATTAGGCTAAATTACCCCCGCCAAGGCGTGATCCAACGGCGGGCGTCGCTTCACTTATACATATGTCACGACGGAGACGCCCGATGACGGTTCGTGCGGGGAAGGCTGGGATTAGATCTCCAAGGGCTGATTGAACGGCGGTGGCTAGCAGAGATCAGACGGCTGTTGTACACCTGGGCGTCGGTTTTTGATCTGAAGACAGAAACGCTAGGACAAAGAACAGGGAAGAGTCGTCGGCGAAGCGACCTTCCCCGCCCTCGATCTCGGCCTCCGACGCTGCTTCGAGCTCCAAAATGGCAGGGACGAACCCACGTGCGGTCTTCTTATGACTGGGCACTCCAAGAGGCTCCGGCGATGGTCGGAGCTCTCGCGAGGACGCGGTGGAGCTAGGAGGCTCCTCGTGCTCCGACGAGAGATCAAAACAAACTCCCAGGTTCCTCTTGTAGCATCTGGACCTGCAACAAGGGTTAAACCGTCGAGGGTAAAATGCCTCGACGGTTGGCGGAGCGAAATGGTGCGAGTGACGGTGAAATGGAAGTCGGACGGAGCCAACTCTGGCGAAGGGGGGTCGTTAAGGTGATAGAATGGATGAAACGCGGAACTAGCGATGGGGCATTGATCCTACGGTGATGATAAACGAAAAACACAAAAGAAAATGAAGAGAAAGGAAGCCCTTGAAGGTGAAATCGCCTGAGGAAGAAGACCTCGACAGCAAGCTTTGTCGGAGGTGGTGGAGACGCCTCGGCCCTCCCTCGATCCTCCTGGCGACTGGAAATAGGAGTAGTCAACTCCCTTCACTGATAGCGCACGAAAGGTAGAGAAGATATGGGTCCAAAAGGGTTCAAATTCGAATGTGAAAATCAGGGGCGTATATGAATGGTTGACGAATAGCTCTATAGATCGAGGGAGATTGGGTGGATCAATGACCCAAATATCGATATAAGATAATGGTGTGAATCATCGATCTTCGGGGAAGAAAAGGCAAGAACGAAGTTACGCGAAATAGTGGAAGAGGAACCCTCGAAAAAATAGAGAAATTGGGTCAAAACGAAGTTCTGACAAAGGGGCAGAGCGTAGGACAGGCTGTTGACCGCGGTCAACGACCACCGCCACCTGGTTGGTCCACGTGGACCACCCAGAAAAAGCCCCGAAAAAATATTTGAAAATTTATTTAAAAATAAAAAACGAATTTATTAATATTTTATTATTAAATGGAAAATATTTATTATTTTAGAAAGCATTTTATTATGATTTTTTATTTACTTTTTCGAGATTTAAAATTACAAGTTCCCTTTTAAGGGTTATATAGGTATTCATATCTATATATTTTAATATTTTATTTTATTTTGTATTTTTACTATTATTAATTTTGTTTATTATTTTATATATTTATAAACATAGGTAATTCATCTATGTATTGTATGCAACTATTTTATTTTTGTGTTTTCGTTGTCTTTTTATTCTTGTTTTACCATACATATACATTATAAATAATATTTACAAAATTATAAAAATATAAAATTATAAAAATAGATATTAATAAATAAAATTAATATTTTAATCTGTACAAGTATACAATAGGGGTCAAAAACCTAACTTTCAAATCGTAGCTCCGCAAAATACGAAACCACCTTCATTAAATAGCTTATTGAAAATTATATACAATTAAAGGTGATTTTGATTAATTTCGAGTTTTGTTTGAGAGATACATGTCTGGGAAGTTGGGATTCTGGAAACTTATTCAGATCATAACTTTTCATCTGTACATTATTTTTGTATGAAACCAATTTTGTATTTTTCTATATTAAATTATCTACAACTTTCATGTACAAAGTTTCTTTATTTGAAGTATAAAAAAATGGAACTAAAAATAGGTCCCAAAATGAATAAAGAATGAATTGAATAAAAGGGTACTTTTATTGTATTTTGGCCCTTATCTTCCCCTACTTTATTCCTTGTCGACCTATTCATCTAGATGCCTAGGTCTCGTGGTTTCAGGTCATAAAATATTTACAATATTTTATCCCTTTTTTTCTTTATTCTATAATTTTGGCTTTAAAAACCATATTTTATACACTATTTACATACACATGCATGAATGCTAAAATACATGAACTAAGGTTATTTACATGCATTTA
Source organism: Ottelia alismoides (assembly GCA_037367405.1). Taxonomy (NCBI): domain Eukaryota; kingdom Viridiplantae; phylum Streptophyta; class Magnoliopsida; order Alismatales; family Hydrocharitaceae; genus Ottelia; species Ottelia alismoides. Next base: position 357,157 of record JAZKJV010004130.1, on the reverse strand, counting down.
CTAGGGTTTTTGCGGCCAAAATGATAGAATAAAGATGATGAAATGGAGATTTATCAAGAACTCATCAAGCACCTGATGAATATTATTTCCCCACCTTTATTCTATTATTTTGGCCTTTGAACCCTAGCTAACTGCATGTATATATCCATGGCTACAGTTGCAGTCATCGGCAATCTCCCAAAGAAGAAGCCTTACAAAGGAGCACCTTCTATCAAATGCAAGATCTTTCATCAAGATTTCGAGCGAACTCTGCTTGATAGTGGCTCTTCAATCAACCTTATTCCCGCTTATTTCTCAGTGAATTTGGGCCAGGACCGCTCAAGTCGGTGCACATGATTCTTCAGTTTGTTGATAGATCAATCAAGCAACCCCGAGGTTTATTGGAGGATGTTATCGTAATGGTGCATGACATGCAGTTTCCTATTGATTTTGTAGACCTTGATATGGACTATCCAACACACTTACTCCTGACCCCGATCATTCTTGGTCGGCCATTCCTACGAACTACAAAGGCCGTGGTTAGCTATAGGTCTGGGAAGATCACATTTTACTCGAGCGGCAACAAAGTTACGATGGATATGGTCATGAACTTAAGGTCATGTCTGGTAAAGGTCAACCAGAACCGTCTGAGTAGACTGTGATTTTATTGTATAGATTATAGATATATAATTTTCTTAAATTCCGAATTGGTTTCGAGAAATCCTCTCTCCAGAGGAGGACATGGAAAACACAGTCGATACATGCTCCGATGTCACTTGGGAGGCAGAGTCTTACTTGCTGATGGACCTTTTTTGAGACAGAAAATTCATGTTGGTCTGAACATGAAGAATTCATTTATGATTTGTTTGGAACATTATTAGGAGAGCCACTTGTGACGGTGGTGAGAAGCTCTTCCAAAATCATGGTAGATCGTTCACTCACCAGCTCAGTTTCATAAGTGACCAAGAAGAAGGATTGATCAAAAACCAGAATTAAAGCCACTTCCACCAGGCCTCAAGTACACTTTCCTTGTGGGTGAAGTAAATATGTATCCGGTTATCAGCAGCAGCAGGCAGAACACAGATCAAGAACCTCGTCTGCTTGAGATTTTAGAGAAAAATTGCAAGGTAGTTGGTTGGCACATATCAGACCTCTGCGGGATAAATCCTTCCATATGTTCACACCACATCTATTAGGAAGATGATGCCAATCCACCTCGAGAATTTAAGAGAAGACTAGACCCTAGCTTGCAGGACGTCGTCATGAAGGAGATCATGAAATGGTGCGACGCAGGGTTTATTCATCCCATCTTTGATTCCAAATGGGAGAGCCCCTTGCGTGTAGTTATAAAGAAATATGGGCTCATTGTGATTACCAATGAAAGAGTAAAGGAGATTTGATACGATGATGGCGAAATCCGCCTCTTTAATAGTCGTAAAATGTAGTAGTATAGGAGACGAATTTCGGTTAGTAAAAACCACAATCTTTGAATGTTGTGGAGTATTTTTAACTTGGTTAGTGTACCAAGGTCGAATAAAGGGAACGGTGATTTTTAGTTGCGAGGTTTTAAATTAATTTAAATAATTAAATAATAGCTCGATTAATTTCTGTGTTGAAAAATAAAGAGAAAATATGATGATGCAGATGTGAAGGAATAAACAGGGAGAATGAAGCACTGAATCTATGATTTATGAAGTTCAATCCTCATTTAAGTTTATCAATTAATCATCTAAATTAAATCAGAGATCGAATCAATTGAAATCCAAAAGCAGGCTAGAGGATTGATAGATCAATATGTACTCATACAAAAACTAACTTTTAAGAAAATATAATCAATTAGTCTTTTTCTCTGGTTGAACCTCATAAGTATATTAAATTATTTAAATAATGATTTCCAATCCCTGAAAGAATATTAATAACGTAAAATAATTTCAATTGAGTCCCTGTAGAAAATCAACGACATTCTTAATGAAAGAGCGCAGATAAGTCACTTTTCAGCCTGCACAAAGATCAAAGTGCTCATCAAATAATAATCATCAGTAAATATTATATGATATGTTCATAAGATATGTAAGACGATAGAGCATAAAATTAGCTTCAAAATGACATGTTATGCACTAAAAACGGAGTTCATATGAAAAGATATGCTAAATTAAAGATCATGGACTAGAATGCAATAACAAATATGTTTTTTTTTCAATTGGATCCCTAGAGGACTTATTTGTAATAAAGTAAAATTGCCTGGGCCTTTCTACCATTTTTCCAAGTCCCCACGTGATAGACATGTAACCCGGACAGTGGGGACCTTTCTGTAATATCTAGAACTTCCGAGGGCATAGATGTAATTTACCTCACAACACGTGTTTCGCACATGCGTAGGAGGCTCGGTAGGGGCGGAGCTGCGGTTCGGGCACGGAGCTGAGGTTCGGAGCCCCGAACCAGAGGCTTGATCGACCCGAGCCTTCGTGGCAGACGTGGGGTGCTTCGGAGGGCCCGAGCCTTGCAGCTGGGGCCGAGGCTCGGGGCGGCTATCGTAGAGGAAGGAGGGTCGTAGGATTAAGGGATGGCCCTTGATCCTACGATTGCAGGAGGTCGAGAACAGGAGGCGGAGGGTGATGCTGGTGCTGTCGGGCGGAGGACGTCGATCGACGAGGGGCGGAGGCGAGTGGCGGAGCAGGTGGCTGTGTCGCACGATGGAGGTCGACGCGAGAGGCAGTGAAGGTTGGGGGCTCGGTCGGTCGACACACAACCGGAGGAGCCTGGTGGCATTGGGAGAGGTACGGTGCTGTCGGATGGAGGATGTCCGCGAAGAGCAGATGTGCGAGGAGGTTGGTGGAGGGTAGTCGCGGGTGGAGTGTGGAGGCGGTGGTGCTTCTAGTGAGGCATTGGAGGCTCCGAGTCTGATCAAGGGTGGAGCCGCAGTCCTCCTGCAGCTAAGGCGGTGCGAGGGAGGGTTGAAGGTGGTGATGTTGGTCAAATGAAGAAGAAGGAGAACATGGAAGACGAAGAAGGGAGGGGGTTTCTCCTGGAAATGAGTGCTCGCGGAGATGAGCTCTCCAGTGATCACCTCAGTGGTCGATGGGGAAGTCCACGAAGCTGTGTTGGCTGAAAGGGGAAGCTACACGGAGCTCTGCTCCATGGATCTCGCCGAAAAATGTGTCGTTGTCACCGGCTTGAGGAGGAAAGGCGGATGAAATGGGAGGAGGCTGAAGGCGAGACTTATAGGAGGTGAGGTGCGTTACATGCAGGGCAACGTCGTCGGTAACAAGAGGAGGGGTAACGGCTATCGGAGGTTATGCAAGAGGGGGAGGAGGAAACGGCTGGGGAGCGGTGGTGGACGTTGAAATATGGGGAAGATGGAGGGTCATGTGCGGGGGCACTGGAGAGAGAAAGCGGGGTGTCACATGGCATGCCCAGGAGCTGGCACGTGGCATCCAAAAAAAATTCAAAATTCAAAGACAAAGAAAAATAGAAAAGCAATAGAAGGAGACCTCAAATCAAAAAAAATCCTTTACAAAAGTTGTTTGTCTCGACGTGATCTACAAGTTTTATGAATGATCCGGGAGCAAAAGAGGTCATTTGTGCAAAGTGGTATTTTTGGTGGTCTCCAATTGTACAGAAAATCGACTTTTGGCATTTTGTATTTTTTTGGCGGTTTTTAAAGAGGATAAAAATCAAGTAAAAATATGATAAAATACAAGAAAACTAATTAAATACTAATATAACTTTTTTAGATTTTTAATAAATAACAAAATAGGAAAATAAAATAAAAGTACGAAATATGATACTTTTTTACAGAATCACAGCGGACACTTGGACTCAATCAGTTTCTTTGACTTCAGTCTTGATAAAAATTTGGATTTTTTTGTCGCTTATTAAAACTTTCATCAAAGAACATGAATAAAGAAGAAATAAAATTAAAAGGGTTAATTATGTACATAAAAACTCAGGTCAAAAATAACAAAAAGTTAAAATACGCAAAAAGAGGCTCAAAACACAACTTTCACATATGTACTCCGAATTTTACGAAATTGGTTTTATTTTGAAGGTATTTGAAAACGGAGTACTTTAAAAGTGAGTATACCAAAATAGGACATTGTATGAGGGAGATATGCATGTTTTAGTTCGTTAGATGTGAAATTAGAATTTGGGATTATTTAACAATTATTTGAATTAGTAATTTTTTTGTATTTTTTATTCATTCTTTTAGTAATATCTACACAATGGAGGTGATTTGGGGATAACTGGAGTTGGGATGAATCAATTAAAAACTATGGATGTTAGCTGCTTTTTGGGACAATTTACACTTGGGATTTTTAATGCGATTATGTATGATGAAATGTAAATATTATTTACACATGTATGAATGCTAATGATGCTCTATTAATTATTAAATACACATGAAATTTGGGGAACAGAGCTTAGTTAACCAATTTTAGCATGATGAATACGAGATTCACCATACCCTTATACTTAAACCATGCTCGTCCCCGAGTATCAATGAATGAATGACTTAGTTGGATACATCCCTGATTATGCATGAGAATTTTCAAGGATGGATTCGTCGCAGACCATTAATTTGAGTGATCCTAAAAATTCTGGGTTCAAACATGCTTTAATCAGAAGGAATCCAACTTATCTATTTATCATACTCTCTGTTTGTACATATAATATAAGGATATGACATTAGTGTACTGCATTCATGAGAGTCGAGTCGAGACATCACTCGAAGTTCCAATCCAAGAGACTCTCCTCTAGACCTCGTCCTCAACACTGGAATAAGTATATTCTTGCTTCAGTCAACTGTCTCATTAGTTTGTCAGACTTGGAATGTAGATGGATGGCCAGATGATGGAGGGTATAGGATTGTGTCTATTTTTCTCTCCCTCACATTGGAACGAGGAGCCTCTCGAGTGTCTTTTTACTCTCAACACATGTAGATTTTTAGCTTGTTGATCAGTGTGTCTGTCAAGAGAGTTGGAGTCATTTGCACTTGTTTTTTTGGGAGTACACCGGGGTGTGTGTTTTTTGAGTATCTAAGATACCTTCGACACCTAGACTTATAGCATTTACTATGCAGAGCCCTTTTTTGGTGTCAGCCCGACTCCTTGATCCTAATTAGCGTTTAGTACAAGTGAACACTTTGAAAATGGTTGGGAGCGCTCGCCATTGGTGGAAGCTCATTTGTATTTGACTTTGTAATAATAGATCTTTTTCTTGATATTTTTATTTCTTTCCTTTTGTTTTTGTCTAGCTCCACTGCTTTTACCAAGAGCTGGCACACACTGATCAACAATTATTTAGTTTCATCATACCCTGGTACATAGGTAAATATCAAAGAGATAGAATATGAACTTTTTCACATACTAGCTAAGGTTTTGTTGACACTCAGATTTCTTGAAGCCTTCATTAACTTTATCCCATCCTCGAATATCATTAGATCGGGGCCAAACTTAAATCTCTAGTCCTAGTTCCTCAAGCAATAACTCAACTCATCTCATCAATCATGCAGTTGTGAAAGTGAAGTGTTGATCATATTCTTTTGAAGGTAGAGATGAAGAGTGCAAAATAGCGTTCAAATATTTCAAACTAAGGAAGTGTGGATTGTTAACTTCAAAACCTTAATGACTAAGGTTGGCTAACTCAGATTCTCAAGATCTCATAATTCAAGTGTCCTCAAAATTCTCAAGCCTTGAGTGATATTGAATGTGTCAGGAATAATATAACCAAGAAATGCATGAGATGCTTGATGAAATGCAGGACCATGAGTGATTTTTTATTTTTTTTGTTTTTTTGTTTGTTTTTTATGCAAAAAGTTTTTTTAAAGATATTATTTACAGAAAGCATTTAGCATTATATACATAATATACACTACTTGTACCCAATACTGATGTTAGATGAAAACATTAAAGTACAAGCTATGGATAAAGTAGGTAGAATATATACAAACATACCCCCTATACTTAGTGTGTGCTATGTCCTCATGGCACAAAGTGAAATTTAGACATAGCTCGTGCTAAATATAGTTGAGTCAAGAATAATAGAAGTCAACATGCCCCCCTATACTTAGACTTTTCAGGGACTAAGCAAAGCAAAAAAACATGAAATGAGGCAGTCAAGGGTAAGAGAAAAGAATAAAAGTGATGTATACACAATGATACTGGCCCTCCTATACTTAGGCTCAGATCAGCCTATGTATGATCAGATAATTATAAGGAACTGGATAGATTTACGGATGTACAAGGTCAAGGAGGTTTGCGGCGGATCTTCTTGTGGGAGTGTGGTGAGAGATAATATGGAGATGTAGAGGGCGGTGAAGAGGGGAAGGACGAAGAAGATCAGCCATCATCAGAGTCATCCTCGGGAGAATAGTAGTCGTATGCGAAGGATCTCCAACTATGTCAACCAGAGGTAAGTTCCCTTGGATCAGAGCTGTACCTATTGCACTTACTTGATGAACCACTTCAGGACCGGATGAGGACTCTTCAGAAATCACCTGGTGTCTAAGGTCAAAGGTGACCTTATTGGTCGGTTTATTTCCTTGAGAAGTATTAGGAGGAAGTTGGATATTCTTCATCTCCATGTCCTGAGTAACCGGTGTGGCATTCATGAGTTCCTTATCAGATGAATCCCCGTAAAAGTCGACCAATTCTTGTAGGGTCATACGTGTCTTCGGGAGAGGGAGCATGTTCCTGGTGGCATTGTGATTGTTGGTTGGGGATGTTGATGTCACATCCTTATAATCGTGAGTTTTGGTGACATCAGAGGTTTCTTGAGTCGGTTCCTTATATGGTTCAAGTATCTCGTGAATTATTGTCGACTTGAAGATTGGACCACTTAAATAATCGTTATGTTCATCAGAAATATGGTCCAACTCATCATAAGCTCTGAAATCTTGAATCTTCGAAGGAGCTCTATTAAGGTGAGAATCAGATGTTTGTCCATCAGTCGATTTCTCAAGTGACTCTCCTAGGTCGTGAGGAGAGGTCTGATCATGTGAAGTGTTTGTCTCCTGATCACAACAGCTGGTCTCAAGTCGGGTTTCTTCATAGCAGATCGTATTATTGAGGGTTTGTTCATTATGGTCCAAGTTCGAGAACTTGATTTCTTGAGTCTCACAATCGACAATCGCCTTAGCGGAGGCTAAGAACGGCTTTCCTAAAATGATAGGAGACTCAAAGAATCCTCTGTGGTGCTCGATGTCAAGGACAATAAAGTCCACTTTGTATTTATCACCTCAGAAGTTTACGACGAACGAAACAATCCCGTGTGGTATTTTGGTGGATCGATCAGGCAAATGAACAATCGCCCTAGTCTTTTTGAGTTATCCGAGTTTGAGTTGTTCAAAAACAGACTTGGGGAGTATGTTTAATGTAGAGTCGTCATCTAACTGAACATGAATGAATAAAGTATCCTCAATTTCACATGTGATCCAAGTCAACTGCTTGACTTTGCGGCTCTTGATTTTTCGATTCATCACGAAAGAACTAGCCATAGATATGACAAGAGATTCAGTCCTGGATCATTTCTTGCTCGTCTTTTTAGGATTAAGTCGACTCTTCACAAATTGCTTAAGAACGGGTACATATTCTATGGTCGTGATCAATGGAAGTTCTAAGATCAAACTTTTATAAAATGCTTCCATTTCAGAGTTGTCTGATTTTTTGAATTTTCTATTTTTCAATTTTTTTGGTATTTTCTATGATATGGTTAGTAAGGGGTCAGAGGTCAAGGGTAGTGGTGACTTCAGTTGTACAGGAGATGTTGGTGCCTTAATATCATTTCTTTCCTCGAGATCATCTCCACTTGAATAAACCTCGATACCAAGTTTAGCACATTCTATCTTTTCTGCTTCCAACGATTTTTTGAATTCATTCCTCAATTCTTCCACATTTCTTTTGATTTGTGAGTATTCATCCTTTAGTGATTGATTGGGAAGATTACTGGCTTGGTTGGAATAATTTTTCTGAGAGATTGAGGTTCCATACTCAGCATGCCTAGACACAGGCTCGCATTTCTGAGTTGAGTATGTGTTTCTTGCTAAGATAGTATGAGCCTCAAAATCAGGTATCCATCGACACTAGGAAGGTGGAATTGGATCCTGAATCCCATTCTCTGTGTGTGAGGGCTTATTGAGTGCAGAGCAAGAGGGTCTATGAGATTTAATCCAGTTAAGGTGAATGTAAGGTTTAGGCCTCTCTATTTAGTTGTCATCAGGAAGTCTTTGGGTCAAAGGTATATAGATGTAATCTTGAGTTCTTGACCCATGTAGGTCGACCGATCATCATTCTTAGCAGTAGTTCGCTTAACGTATATGTTATATTGGCTAGCAAACTTTTGGGTAAATGGTGTGGGGGTGTTGGGTGGGTAAAATGTGTAGGAGGTTAGAAGTATGAAGAATTGGCAAAGTCAGGCGAGGTCGTGAAGTCGGACGAAGTTTCGACTTCAGGATTCGTGTACGAGGTGGATCGGGAGTACATGATGGAATTGAAGAAGAAGAAGAAGATGATGATCCAAACAAGGAGAGAAACAGACACAAGACAAAACAAACCAGTTGATTCACCCACTCGACACTAGTGAAGGCACATTAGGGTTAGGTTGCTTATTCAATTTAAATTTAATGACAAAACAATCTTTGAAAATAAAGCTGAGTTGTTAGGTGCTGAAATATTTCACAAAGATTGTCCTGAGTTCATACAACTAGTTGCACCTACTTTCAGCCAGCATAGGAGTAAGTACGGACTGTTTAAACAGCAACCTGTGTTACTTGAGGACGGTGCCTTCCACAATGTCCTCTAAACCACCCACTCTGCTAAGCGAAGTCGGACCGTAAAACGACTACCCAAAACCCTCACTGAAAAGTAGTTAATTGTTTTTAAAAATAGTAATCTCAATGAAAATTTTCGATTTTTAGCTCTGTCCTATGTGTGCGTTCTGGTCATTACAAATAATGAGTGGGTCAATCTCCATCAAACAAGGGTTAATTTTATGTCAATTTTATTTACAGTCGCCTTGATTAGCAGTCCTAGTTTTAGATTAAGGTTATCAGTGAAGTGTTATCTGAGTACAAGCATACACGCCTAACGAGCAGTCCCAATTCCTTTAATTCTTAAGTTGTAAAACTAAGGAGAGAGAATCGAAAAGGTCAATGCAAGTGTGAATCAATGATGCATGCTTAAGAAGAAGACTTACAGTGATTCCTCGTGTTCTTCATGCGGGATTCAATACAAGGAATTGAAATTACACTAAATGATATACACAGATGAAAAATACCCTAAGTAGATAGTTCTATTGGCGGGAAGAATTGATTTCAATTTGGCTAATGTTGAACGATCTATAGTACGTATAATTAGCGAAAGTGTGGGCTAAAAACTACGAGCACAATCAAGAATGAATAAATAAGTGTATATGTGCCTAATTCCTACGCCACTCAAGTCGGGTCCCAACCACACATAAGGAAATGAAACAAACCCGACACACCACAGAGAAGTTCAATCTGAATTATTACAAGGGTTCAAAGAGAGGGACCTTGAGAATAATGCAGAAATTAATCTATCTAAGCTCTCTCTCACAAAAATAAAATTCAATCTTCTTCGCAGATCCTTGAATAATATCCAAAAATTGCTCCGAGCTATCTACAAAGAGAGAGAGGATGTGGTTGGTATCAGAAGTGCAAAATGAAATGCAAAAAAAGAGGGAAAATGACAGAGAAATAATTTTCACAAAAGTTAATTATAGAAATAAGTTAAAAACCTAAAAATTCATCGTTCCCCAGCAATGATGCCATTTGATGACCGCAAAATCTGCCTCTCTAAAAGTCGTAAAATGTGTTAGTATAGGAGACGAATTTTGATCAGCAAAAACCACAATCTTTGAATGTTGTGGAGTATTTTTAACTCGGTAAGTGTACCAGGGTCGAACACAGAGAACGGTGATTTTTAGTTGTGAGGTTTTAAATTAATTTAAAGAATTAGATAATTACTCAATTAATTTCTGTATCAAAAAATAAAGAGAAAATATGATGATGTAGATGCGAAGGAATAAACAGGGAGAATGAAGCACCGGATCTATGATTTATGAAATTCATTCCTCAATTAAATTTATCACTTAATCCTCGAAATTAAATCACATATCAAATTAATTGAAATCCAAATGCAGGCAAGAGGATTAATAGATCAATTTGTAGTCTTGCAAAAAATGACTTTTAAGAAAATATAATCAATGATTCTTTTTCCTTGGATGAACCTCCTACACAGATTAAATTATTCAAATAATGATTTCTAGTCCCTAAAATAATATTATCACGTAAAATAATTTCAATTGAGTCCCTGCAGAAAAATCAATGACTTTTTAAATAAAAAATCATAGATAAGTCACTTTTCAACCTACACAAAGATCAAAGTGCTCCTCCGATAATAATCATGAATAAATATTCTCTGATTTGTTCATAAGATTTATAAGATAATAGAGCATAAAATTAGTTTTAAAATGGCGTATTATGCGCTAAAAATAGAGTTCGTATGAAAAAGATATGCTAAATTAAAGATCATGGACTAAAATGCAATAAAAACATATTTTTTTCTCAATTGGGTCCCTGGAGGACTTATCTGCAATAAAGTAAAATTATTTAGGCTTTTCTGTAATTTTTCCAAGTCTCTATGTTATCGGCATGTGACATGGGCGGTGGGGACCTTTTTATAATATCTGGAACTTCTGAGGGCATAGACGTAATTTACCCTGCATGATGCACACGTGCATAGGAGGCTCGGTGGGGGCGGAGCTGTGGTTCGGGTGCAGGGCTAAGGTTCGAAGCCCCGAGCTAGAGGCTCTGTCGACGGGCTGGAGGCTCGGATGCCTAGGCTCAGGTTTGGACGCTCAAGCCTTCATGGCAGACGTGGGGTGCTTCGGAGGGCCTGAGCGTTAAGGCTGGGGACGAGGCTGGGGGTGGCTGTCGTGGCGGAACAAGGGACCTAGGATTAAGGGTTGGTCCTTGATCCTACAGTTGTAGGAAGTCGAGGGTAGGAGGCGGAGGGCGAAGCGTGGTGTTGTCAGGCAGAGGACGTCGATCGACGAGGGGTGGATGCGAGTGGCGGAGCAGGTGGGTGGAGGTCAGCACGAGAGGCAATGGCGGTTGGGGGCTCGGTCGGTCGACACATGACCTGAGGAGCTAGTGGTGTTGGGCGAGGTGCGGTGATGTCAGGTGGAGGACGTTGGCGAAGAGTAGATGTGCAAGGAGGTTGGTGGAGGGTGGTCGCGGCTGGAGTGTGGAGGCGGTGGTGTTGCTGGTGAGGCGTTGGAGGCTCCGAGTTTGGTTGAGGGCGGAGCTGCGGTCCCCTTGCGGCCGAGGCGGTGGGAGGGAGGGCTGAAGGTGGTGATTTTGTTAAACAAAGAAGAAGAACACATAAGATGAAGAAGGGAGGGGGCTTCACCTCAAAACGAGAGCTCGCAGAGGGGAGCTCTCCAGTGATCGCCTCAGTGGTCTACGGGGAAGTCCACGAAGCTGTGAGCTGGAAGGGGAAGCTGCATGGACCTTTGCTCTGTGGATCTGGCCAAAAAAATGTGTCATTGCCACCAGCTTGAGGAGGAAGGGCGGACGAAATGGGAGGAGGTCGGAGGCGAGACTTATAGGAGGCGAGGTATGTTACATGTTGGGTAACGTCATCGGTTACAGGAGGGGTAACGGTTGTCGGAGGTTACGCGAGAGGGGGAGGAGGACACGGCTGGGGAGCGGTGGCGGACATTGAGATCTAGGGAAGACGAAGGAGGGTCACGTGTTAGGCACATGACCTGAGGGGGCACTGGAGAGAGAAAGTGGGGTGCCACGTGGCATGCCCAGGAGCTGCCACGTGGCATCAAAAAAATTCAAAATTCAAAGACAAAGGAAAATACAAAAGAAATAGAAGGAGACCTCAGATCAAAAATATTCCTTCAAAAAATTATTTGTCTCAATGAGATCTACAACTTTTATGAAGGATCCGGGAGCAAAAGAGGACATCTGTGCGAAGTGGTATTTTTGGTGGTCCCCAATTATATAGAAAATCGACTTTTTGAAATTTTACATTTTTTGGTAGTTTTTAAAGAGGATAAAAATCTAAAAAAAGTCGATAAAATACAAGAAAATCAATTACACACTAATCTGTTTTTTAGGATTTTTAATAAATAAGAAAATAGGAAAATAAAATATAAGTATGAAATACGAGACTTTTGTACATACTCACAACGGACACTTGGACTCGGACAGTTTCTTTGATTTCATTATTAATATAAATTTGGACTTTTGTGTTGCGTATTAAAACTTTCATCAAAGAACACGAATAAAGAAGAAATAAAATTAAAAGGGTTAATTATGTACATAATAACTCAGGTCAAAAATAGCAAAAACTTAAAATGCGCAAAAGAGGTCAGAAACCCAACTTTCACATATGAGTCTGAATTTTACGAAATTGGTCTTGTTTTGAAGGTATTTGAAAATGGAGTAATTGAAAAGTGAGTAGACCAAAATCGGACACTGTATGAGGGAAATATGTTCGTTTTAGTCCATCAGATGTGAAATTAGACATTGGGATTATATGACACTTATTTGAATTAGAAATTTTTTATATTTTTTATTTATTCTTGTTAATAATATCTACACAATAGAGGAGATTTGTGGTTAATTAGAGTTGGGATGAATTTAAAAACTATGGAAGTTAGATGCTTTTAGGGCCAATTTACAATTGGGATTTTTAATGTGATTATATATGATGAAATGCAAATATTATTTACACATGTATGAATGATGATGATGCTCTAGTAATTACTAAATGCACATTAAATTTGGAGAACATAGCTTGATTAACCGATTTTAGCATGATGAATACGAGATTCATCAGGTACCAACATCTTGACGTGTGTGTGTTGACGATCGTCAGCTCAATGCTGCAACAAAGAAGGACCACTTCCCCTTGTCATTCATTAATAAAGTTCTGGAAAGGTTAGCTGGCAAGGAATTCTTTTGCTTTTTAGATTGGTATTCTGGGTACAACCAAGTGGTAATCGCCCGAGAGGACCAAGAGTAGACTACATTCACTTTCCCATTCGACACCTATGGTTTCAAGAGAATACCCTTTGGTTTGTGCAATGCACCTGTCGCATTCTAGAGGTTCAAGATTACAGTCTTTGTTGATATGATTGGTAGTTTTCTCGAGGTCTTCACGGACGAATTCTCTGTCGATGGTGACAACTTTGATTCTTATATTCAACACCTAGATAAAATACTTCAGAAATGTCAAGAAGTCAATCTTGTACTATCTTGGGAAAGAGCCACTTTATGGTTACTGAAGGGATGGTGCTGACCTACGTTGTTTCCAAGCATGACATGGAAGTCGACCTAGCAAAGGTTGATGTGATCATCAATCTTGAGCCGCCGCAAAATGTCAAAGATGTGAGGTCATTCCTGATGGGTTTCTACAGAAGATTCATCAGAGATTTCAGTCGCATTGCCCGACCTCTAACCGAGTTATTATGCAAGGCAACCGAGTTTCATGTTGATCATCATGTTCTCCTATCTTTCGATCAGCTGAAAGAGTTAATCACTCAAGCTTCAGTCCTACAGTCGCCTAATTGATCTCTACCCTTTGAGATCATGACGGATGCATCAGATTCGTAGTTGGGGTTGTGTTAGGATAGAGGAAAGATAAAATGTCCTACGACATTCACAACGCTAGTAAGACATTAGATGAAGCACAATGTAACTATGTTGTTGAAGAGAAAGAGTTGTTGGCCATGATTTTCACCATCAGGAAGTTCAGATCATATCTTCTTGGATCCAAAGTCACAATTTACACGGACCACTCTGCTATCCGGTACTTACAACAGAAGAAGGATGCTAAGCCCTGGTTGATCAGAAGGATCCTTCTCATATAGGAGTTCGATTTGGAAATTAAAGATAAGCATGGAGTTCAAACTGTGGTAGAATATCACCTCTCTAGAATTGAGCATCAAGAGCCTCCATCGAGCAATGCACCCATCATAGACACCTTTCCTGACGAGTCGATTCTCACCATGGAATCTCTCCCTTATCGACATTGTGAACTACCTCGTCTTGGGTGTAGTCCGACAAGATTGAACAAAGATTAAGAAGGACGAGTTCTTATCCACTATCCATTTCTACCAATGGGAAGACCAACTCTTATTCAGGGAAGGAGAAGATTACATTTGGTGACGGTGTATCACTCAGGAGGAGCATAATAGTGTCCTCGAGCACTATCATTTGCTCGAATCTAGTGAACACCACTCCTGAGAAAGAATGGCATCAAAAGTATTACAACATGACCTCTGGTGGACTACACTATTCAAGGATGCAGCATCATATGTCAAAGGATGTGTTGACTGTCAAAAAATGAGAGGAACCCTCACTGCTAAGATTTGATGCCCCTAAAATTATTCAGATTTCTGATGTATTCGATGCTTGGGTCATCGATTTCATAGTCCCATTTCACAACAATCATGGATTTGAGCACGTCCTTCTTGTCATTGATTATGTGAGTCGATGGGTTGAAGCTATTTTTGCATGAGCCATTGATAGTCATACAGTTTGTCAGATTCTAAGAGAGAACATCATTTCATGGTTCGGAATACCAAAGATTCTGGTATCAGATATGGGTAACCACTTCATAAATAAAGATGTTATGAAATTAATAAAGGATTACGATATCGAGCATGGAGTTGCTTCTCCTTATCATCCTTAGACCAATGGCATGGAAGAGCTCGTGAATAGAGAAATCAAGACAATTTTACAGAAGCTTGGGATGCCGGACAAAAAGAACTGGTCCCGACTCTTGGACTCTATCCTTTGGGCGTACAGTAATACCTACAAGTCTCCCCTGGACATGTCTCCCTATCATCTTGTATGTGGAAACTATGCCATCTACCCATTGAGCTAATTCACAAATCCATATGGGCAGTCAACATCTGTAATTTGGACTCATAGAAAGGTGGTCATCAGAGAAAAGTGGATCTAAACAGACTCCTGGAATTTCGTATTATGTGTATGATAACACCTTGATGTACAAGGAGGAGGTTAAACAGTGGCATGATTGGCACATCATACGAAAGACCTTCGAGACTATACAGAAAATGTGGTTATTTGATGTAAAGTTGAATATATTCCCGAGCGAATTGAAGAGTAAATGGATAGGTCTATTCATAGTGAAAGAAGTGTGTGGCAACAGAAGCATTGTGATATCAGAGTTGTCCTCTGATGCATAATCGTTTGTCGTCAGTGGCCAGCTACTGAAATCGTACCTTGAGCATGCATGACACTTTCCTGGCCATTGTTGACTCGGTCCAAGTGATCTACAATGATGCTTCCTCCACAACTCCAACGACATCTAAAGATTCAGATAGTTCTCCTATAAAACTCTTTCTTTAGTTATCTTCTTTTCTTCTATTATTTTCTTCTATTTGTTTTCTTTCTTTTCATTCTTTGTTTCATTCCTCTCGTCACTGTTATACTTAAGATATGCTTCATCTTATGTATAGGGGGTGAATGAATTCAACTGTTCATTCCTTAATCCCTCACTTGTCTCCTCTCTTGTTAATATTTCGGTCCATACTTAGGGATATTTCACCCTACTTATATGGGGAGACAAGACGAGTCATTGATCTGTTCATTCCCTCCATCAACCCTCCCTGCTTGTAGATACAACTCTTGAGCGAGATCTTCAAGGAGTGATAATTATTGATATAGAGTTGTCTTTGCGATCCTCAAAAATCACGCCTCAAATAAAAAATTTATTTATTTTTTTCTCAATCCAATAATTAATTACAAGAATAATGAAGCTAGAGAAAATTTTGCTACTTATTTACCTATATAGCGAACAAGATCGAACTAAGGGAGGCTATAATTCCCGAGGGTTATTCAGATAATCAAAAATTCAATTAAGAGACAAAGGGAATCTAAATTGTAGACTATCTTAGTTTTTTGTGGACTTTTTTCATATTTTTAATTTTTTGTATTTTATTTTTATTATTTTATGATTATCGATTTTTTTAATGATTTTTAATTTTTTGTTTTTTTAATTATCAAAAGTATGATTTTCAAGAAAGTTTATTCACAAGAGGAACGAAACCCTTTTTTGGATGTTTCAGATATATAAAAAATGCTTAAAATGTCTAAAGAAAATCTTTTTGTGTTTTTATGATTTTTTACTATTTTTATATTTTTTTCATAGATTTTTTTTATTTTTAAAATGAAAAAAAGGGAAAATACAAATAGTGAATAAACATGATTATTTCGTAATTTACAAATACCTAATAAATGCAAAAATTGAGAAAATTATTTTTCCTAAAAACTCGAGAAAATTATCTACAACTAGGAACTCAAACCACATTTTTTTATTTTTCTACAATTTTATATGATTTTTAATATTTTTAGTATTTTGTGATTTTTAAGTTTTAAAAATAATTAATGCATGAAAATTGGACAGGAAATTAAACAGACAAAAATAAACTATTCTAATTTTTTAGAATTTTTGATGCAATATTCCAATTTTTATGATTTTTCAAAGTTCAAAGTGGGAAAATTAATATGTTTTTTATTTTTTTAGTAATAACAAATGCTGATAAAATGCAATGAAAAACAATTGCAGATAGAACAACTAAGAAGGAGATAACATTAATTTTTACATAATTTATTGAGTATAAGTGCTATTTATTCCAATGAAAAGATCATGCAAATTTAAAGTCTGGAAACAAGGACTGATATGCAATTATTCATAGTTTTTACATCAAACTATAACAGGAAATAAAATGAGGATAAAAATTGCAAATTACCCAAGTTGCACATGTCAAGCACGTGATCTGGACTCTGAAGAGCGTCTTTTCATGAATTTAAGAAATTTCAGGGGCATAGTTGCAATTTACCCATTTTTTAAGACAAGATTGGATTCTCCCATCGAGAGTGGCTTGGAAAGTCTAACCTAAACTCTTCCGACTGAATATGAGAAAGCCTATAAAACAACCATCTACTATCATTTCTTCATTATATATTGATAACTCCTTCGAACTTGATGCACAAATAGATGGAATAGCAGCAAATATAGGGTTCATGAGCTTCTTCGTTCTTTCTCTTCAAACAAAAGGGGAGTTGTCGTCTCTCTTGTCTTCTTTCCAAAGGGCAACAACGGAGGGCTTCACAGGCGGCTTCAAGCGAGGGGTGATGCACGCAGGCAGGCTGGTGGAGCAGATGGCGGCTGGAGTCGGGTATGCAGTGCGATGCTGGAGACGAATCGCACGTGTGGTGGATGTGTCGTGGTTGTGGTGTCGGGCTTCAAGGGCTGATGAAGTACGGTGCGCGCGTGCGGCGCAGCCGTCGATCGGTGCTCCATGCGTAGGATCTGCGCAGGTGGAGCTGGGCGACACACGCCCAGCTTGGTGAGGCGGCAGATCTGGAAGGCAGCGGCGCTGGGTGGTGGGAAGCTACTGGCGCGGTTGAAGGCCATGGTTGAGGGTCTCGTGCGGCGGAGGTGAGGTCCTGCCCGCGGTGATGCGCGACCAGCAGAGGGCTGGAGATGAAGGCGACGACGGGCGATGGGCGTCGCATGGGAACTGAAGGGCCACCACCTACAGTGTTGTTTTTGTTTTGTTTTATTTTATTTTTTCTAAAATAGAAAAAAACTTTTTTATTTTTTAAAATTTTTTTATTGGATCCTACAAAATAAATGTTAGAAAGAAAAAAGAATTTATTTTTTACTTATTCTTATTTTTTATTTATAAACAAATTAGGACGCGATCACGACAGCTCATTCCCAGAATTAAAACAGAATACGTGAACGGGTTCCGACGAAAAATTAGGAACTGGATCCGGATCTCTGGCCACCGTATGTGGTCGAAGGTGGTAGATTATGTGAGATAGAATGTGAATGTGGAGAGATTGAGAATGTGAGATGAAAAAATCGTCAGATTTAGAATTATTGTGGAATGATTGACTACGATTAAGATCTACTGATTAAAAATGATAATGAAATTAAAGGTGAAAAATTAGACTAAGATTAACCTAGATTAGAAACGAGAAAAATGATGGATATCACCTTAGGAGCGAATAAATACCATAATAGCCTCGACGAAGGCCGACTCGCTGTCACCAAACGCCTCGGAGGCTAGGCACCCTTCTGCGATAAGATGGCTCTCGGAGAATAGACTCCTCTCATCAAATATTGATCAAGTGAGAATGAGGGGGACGAGTCAATTAAATAGAAAGATAATTGAATTTGAATTTTAAAAATTGAATGGAGATAAAGGGATAAGAAAAAATTTGAAATGAGATAAAGATAAGAAAGAAATTATTTACAAAAATTAATTACTTTTTTTGTATTTTCATCACTTTATTAAATTGAATGATAAATGTTATTTTTTTTATTTTTTGGTGTGGTTATTTAAGGGAATTTGTTACATACATATACCATATACATATGGCATATTATATACATAGTTAAATAAGGGAATTAGCTTTTTTGTTTTAAAATTATTATTATTCTTCTTATTTTTATTTTTAAATAATTATTAGAAAATTTTTAAAACTATTTACAAATACAATATGTACAAATAAATGGCAAAATTGCACAAACCATCCTAAAAACCATCTTTTCAAACCGTAATTCCAAAAATTATGAAACTACAGTCATTTTAAAGATAATATAATTTAGAATACAAAGGAATGGGTTTGGATCAATTTGAGTTCATATGGAGCCGGAATTGGTCTTTCAATTATCGTTTTATGGCTTTTTTCCAAGTATGGTTACTTTTATTTTACACATGATTTTATTTTGGAAGCATTTTTATTATTTAGAGAACATTTTTATTTACAACTTTTGTTTTGAAAATTATTTAATTAGAGTTCAACTAATGTAAAAATAAAATAGTGTAAGTATAACACATTTTTTTGGATTTTCTGATTAAGGACCCTACCTCCCCCTACTTTATTCCTGGTCGATCAGGTCAAGTCTTGACCTTCTCTCGGGGTTCGGGTCAGCATGTATCTATTACATATATACAATCTTTTTTTCTTTTCTTTTCTTTATTTTTCCTTTCTTTCTTTCTTTATTTATTTTAGGTTAAAATAGTAATAAATGTACAATATTTACATACAGATGTAAGTTAGTAAGAATATGGAGTTAGTATTATATAAGTGTATTAAGTATTATATAAGTGTATTATAAGGGATTTTAAGCTTAAATAAATGAATAAAGATGATGAAATGTAGATTCATCACCCCCTTTACCTTTGTTAGTCCCTTAGCAAACACTTATTTGAAAGAATAAGTGAACAAAAGAAAAAGAAAGGAAAAATAAAGAAATTAGGACAATATTGAGTATTAAACTTGTCTTCATAAAATTGTAGTATGGAGCTCTGTCAGACCTTTGGATTATAAGTGTAGAAGAACCATAATGGGAAATGGATTTAAAACCTAACAGCCTCTAAGTTCCACAAAACTCCTATTCAGGTCGCCTCAACAGTCAGGTCAGAACAACTCTACATACACAAATTCTTATGACTATGAATCTTTACTCGTATGGTGTAAGTGAAATATAGCCCCCATCTTAAAAGTAGCAAAGAAACAACCTTCCTCAACAATGTAACTCTAGTTTCCCGGTCTAGCAACTCTTTTCTCGAGGAGTGGAGAAATTCCCTTCTAAGTTCAAGTACAACCAGCTCAAGAAGAGTTCAAGTACAACCACCGTGTCGCGAGAGTTCTCCATACAACGCGTGCAGGACCCACTGTGGTGGGCACCGAGGAAACTCCAAGACCGGACACTTCATTCCATTCTAGGTCATTAGCATCGGTTCTTCACGCTAAAAGCAATTTTTTGAGATTTAGGGTGGTTTCATCGGCTTGCATTTGCATATAGATAGGTTTCAATTCTACTGAGCATCTTTGCATGTAGAATGCTGGAGGCAAGGTGAGCATTTCTGTTTAGCATACATCATTACTTTACCGCTTGCACTGCTTTTCTGCCTCTCTACCTCTGATTTTGCCAACCTAGGTGCTAAGTGAAATTGACTCCTCGTTAGGCTCGTGCATTTCTAACTAAAAATCCAAAAAAAGTGATAACCAATAAAATTGGGACTGCTAACATTACTTGACCCTAAAATCAACCAAAAGAAAAACCTTGTCTTGGGGCGAGTAATCCCCTCATTGTCTTCGCTTTTACTTGCTCGCGCACACACTAAGGATTAGTGCCAAAATCCCATTTTAGCCCCTAAGTGTTTGTGCAATCTCTCGGACTTCTCACCTAACTCTAAACAGACAAGATAAAAGACTGCTCTTTTGCAGTCTCTACCGAGTTGAGTAGGTGAATTGAGGGTTTGTTTTGTGTGAGTTTGCTTGTGATTGATTGTGTGCTTCCTAGATCGCTTCTGCGCACTTGCGCCTTCTTCTCATCTCTCTTGACTTGACCATCGTGCTCTCCTGATCCCTGACTTTTGTTTTCGAGATGGCCGACTGGAGCGTATTTTATCCGAACTTTTCGGATCCCTCATTCACTTCAGCCGATCCACCTCCCTTTTTCCAGGAGGACTTTTCTCCTGACTTTTGTACATATCCTCCTCAGCCGCAGATTCAGACCTCGGACTCTTATTCACATCCACCTTCACATTTCCCGTCACATCCACCCGAGACCGATATGTTGGAGTCACCTTTCATGGAGCCCACCCTTGAGCACTTGACCTAAATGATGGATCATATTAGACAGAGGATAGACAACCTCACTAGCCTAAATAAGGGCGACCATGATACTCCACCATCTGATGATATAGGTTCACTTCAGGATTTCCATGAGAGCTTGCAATCGCCCAAAATACAAAAAATGAGAAAATTTTAAAAATCCAAAAAGAGTTCGGGAGACCTTTGGTTGATTCAGACTGGGAGGAGAGTGCCCACTTATCAGACCCTTTGACCGCACAGCCTTTCACACCCTATCCCACCTTGACCCTGAGGATGCTGTTGTACAGACTGCTCTTGGCATGCCTCATGTAGATGTTGATTCTGACTTCCTCCCTTGTATAGAGGAGGTCCAAAAATTAAAAAAATTATTGACTGAACCCGAAGTGGTGGCCACTATTCATGAGATCATCCGTGCCCCACTTCAGCAGGCCATGACGGATTTATCTACTCCTCTTCCCAAGAAGAGAAAGCGAAGGAGCATATCTGAGCATCATATTTTGACCATGGCCACTGCCCACGCCATCACACACCATCCCATTCCTAGGAAAAAGAACACTGCCACACCTTTCATTAGCTGCACCATCTCTGACCAAACATGTGATCACACTCTTCTCGACAGTGGTGCTACGATTAGCATATTACCCTTCTCGTTGGTATAGTCTCTTCACTTAGGGCCTCTCAAGAAGACCAGGATTATAGTTTAGTTTTCTGACAGATCTATCAAGAGGCCGAAGGGCATCCTTGAAAACGTCGTCGTATCAATTCGGGGCACGAGCTACAATATTGATTTTGTCGTATTGCCCATGGAGACCTCCACAGGGGAGCACTCTCCAATCATCCCGGGACGACCATTCCTCACCTCAGCGAGGGTCGTTATTACTTACGGATCAAGAGAGATTCGCTTCCGTCTTATTGACGAAAGCGAAGTGTTGATCATCACACATACTGCTAACCAGAGACCTGCACCTGATGCACCTTCGCCTATCTTGGCTGACCCCGAGGACCATGACCTTGATGAGACTATCAGAGAAATTTGTTGCTTACTGCATTACACTAAGACCCAAGAATTCCTCTCCAAGGAGGAAGACTTGGAAAGCATGGACCTCGAATTCCTTCTTATGGGACTTGGCGTTGTGTTGATGACATCTGCGGGATTTACACGATTGACACCCTAGAGCGGAGGGCAGATCCTGAGAATAGACAGGACGGACATGACTCGACTATTTTCACTGATGAGTCCGCTCATGTTCACGAAAACACTAATGAGACAAAGGTCGAATTTGATTTGGTTGCTTTTATTCGGGAATTCAGGTCTTTCGATGAGAAAGATGATCCGGTTGAGATTATTGAGGACGAACAGAGTTCGACTACTTCCACTGATGAGCTTGTTCCTTTCGGTTTTGACCTGGACAAGACCTTGTAGGACGACACTGATTACACTTCTTTCGATGATGATGAGTTCATCCCATTCCACTTTGATATCAGCGAGACTCCCAAGGCTGGACCTAGTCATACTTCTTCCACTACTTCGTATGTGCCTTCATGCCCTAGAGCCACTGAGGAACTACACCACGTCGACCCTGATCGGTTAGTGTCATCTGAGGACCCCGATGTCGACTTGCACCACACTACATCCATTCCTCAGCGGTCCCGCAAGAAGATTTGCTTTCGACCTTCTTGACCCTCTGTACATCCATCATGTTGTACATTCGCTTTGTTCATCTCTGTCTCTCTCTCTCTCATTTCACTCATTCACCCCATTCTCGTGTGTGCTTTACTTAGGACATACTCTGTCCTAAGTATAGGGGGGTGAATGAGCCAAGTGTTTATTCGTTGTTCTGTTTCATTACTCACGTTGTTGCCTATACTTAGGGCTTCTTTTACGCTAAGTATAGGGGGAGTGATGTGTACATCCTTCTCTATCTTCTTCCATCTTCTGATCTCTTTTCTTTTTTTCTTCTTTTCTTCTTCTATATTCTGTATCTACGAGAAAGGTGTCGCCCCTTTGTGTCAGTCTTCTATACTTAGGCCATACTTTGTCCTAAGTATAGGGGGTGTGCACCCCAAGTCGATTCTATTCTTTGATCCTCCCACTGTCTCCTCTTCTTATCTATACATAGGGATATCTTACCCTAAGTATAGGAGGAGATAGCCGGAGTAACGATCTGTTCATTCCCACCCATGACCCTCCTTGCTTTGTGTACAGTCTGCAATACTTAGGATTATTTGATCCTAAGTATGGGGGGACGGTCGACTTCTCATTCGTTTATTCACTCATCTCTTACTCATTTATTCTTTAGACTTTCTATACTCAGTACGATTTATGTCTTCTCTTTTCTCTCTGATCTATGAGGACATAGCTCAAGCTAAGTATAGGGGGGTCATATATTCTACATATATACTTTAGCCACAGCTTGTACTTTCATATTTTTACTGATAACTATGGCTAATTATTACTTATAAAATTCATTAAAAACCTCAATAAAAAGATGTGATTATCCCTTAAATTCTTTTTGTATTTACTAATTAATAAATCAGGTGAAAATATTTTTTGCAAAATGTTTGAAAAATAGTTTGGAAATCCTTGTAAAAATCTTTTGAAAACTATTTTGAAAATGTTTTGTTACATGTTTTCAACCTTTGTAAAAACATTTTGTTTGAAAAATTATTTTCTTTGTGTGAAATAAAAAGGTTTGAAAAACAATTTGCAAATGGTTTGAAAAATGGTTGCAAAACTATTTGAAAAATCTATATATATTGTTTGGAAAACCTTTGCAAAATGATTTTCAAATATGTGTACATGTTTAAAAATTCTTTGTAAAAATTATTTCGGACTACAGTTTTCAAAATTGTTTGAAAAACCCTTGTCAAATAAGTTTTAGGAATACTTACATCTCACCTAAAATTCTCTATGTATATAACTATAAAATCGACCACTTACCCTTGTAAATTCTTAAAATCCACTTCTTGTAAATAAAATATGCATCCTCGTGTAAATATTTATACCTAGTTTTTAGCCAAAACATTTTTGTTTTGAAAAATACCAAAAACATTTGCAAAAGTAAAATACAGAAAAATTTGAAAATCCTTTTGGAAAATCTAAAAAATACATATGCATCATCTTTTCAAAAATCCATAAAAAGTTCAAAATCTTTGAAAATTGCATCACAAAAATATTTTTTGCATTCTGCATAGCATTCGCATTTTTCGGATTGAGTTTGATAGTTGAACGAGTCTAAGTAAAATCTGAATATTAGAGCTTGGTTGGACCTTAAATCTACCTAATTAACAGGAACCTTATAGGAGCTGGAATTGAGGTACTTCAGGTCTAGTTGACTTAATTCTTTGAGGATCACGAGATCTGGTTCAATGGATTCTTGACTGCCTAAGTAGAGTATTTCGGAGCATATGCACGACTCTTGTTGATAATGACCTAACTTGGACACATGCACCTTTCACTTAGCTTAACTCAGTTGGAGTGGTGAGGGGTTGGATTTGTCGGTATGAGACGCACACAGATGGAAACACTTGTTCTCCTCTAGCGAGGGAAGTGCGTCCCAACCCGTCCGATGATGATGAGTTTTGAGGACAGGAGATTGTGGGTTGCAATAAAGCTTCGAAAGAGGGATAGTCTATTGGCTCAAGAGGAAAAACTCCCTATGTAAATGCTGCTATATATAGTATTCAAAAAAATGCAAAAGTAAAAAACTCCAAAAAAAAAGTGGATAGGCCTGTACAAAATAAAAATGCATGATGGAGTGTTCATATGTGTATAGTCAAATAAGCAAGCTTGAGCTTCAAAGTCAAAACATGTGATCCTGCAGCTGGATGACTTGACTACATTGGTCATGCATCCCAGGATAGGTAGCTACACTGGCTATCGTCCATTCTTCTCTTCAGCCCCCTCCTCTTGAGTTGGTTGCCACTTGAACTTAGAAGGGAATACCTCACTCCTCGAGGAATGAGTTGTTGGATTGGGGAATCATTGGTTGTCATATTGGAGAAGCCAGTCTCTTTGTCATTTCAGTTGGGGAGAGCCACCATCACTTACACTGTACGAGTCAGATTCATAGTCGTAAGGGTTGCGTATGAGTTGAAGTATTATGACCTGGCTAATGAGGGGACTTGAGCAGAGTTTTTGGATTCTCGGAGGCTGTTGGATTTCAAATCTGGTTCTCATTAAGGTTCCGACCGCACTAAAATCCCAAAGGTCCGACTTAAGCTCCAAACATTGATTTTGTGAAGACAAGTTTAATAGTTAAAGTTAATCCATTTTTCTTCTTTTGCTTTTCTTTGTTTTTTTCCTGCACTTATTGCATAAGTGTTTGCTAGGGACCAGCAAAGGCAAGTATAGGGGGATGATGAATCTACGTTTCATCATCTTTATTCTATCATTTTGGCCTTAAAACCCTAGTAAATGCGTGTAAATAACGTTAATTCATGCATTTTATCATCCATGCATTATTGTATAAATAGTGTATAAAATGATGTTTTTAAAGCCAAAATTATAGAATAAAGAAAAGAAAAGAAAAAGAATAAAATATTGCAAATATTTTATGACCCGAAACCCCGAGACCTAGGCATCTTGATTACTAGATCGATAAGGAATAAAGTAGGGGAGATAAGGGCCAAAATACAGTAAAAATACCTTTTATTTAATTCATTCTTTATTCATTTTGGGACCTATTTTTAGTTTCACTTTTTATACTTCAAATAAAGAAGCTTTGTACATGAAAGTTGTAGATAATTAAATAAAGAAAAATACAAAATTGATTTTAGTCAATAATAATTTACAGATAAAACGTTATGATCTGAATAAGATTCGAGAATCCCAACTTCTCAAACATGTATCTTGCAAATAAAAGTACGAAACGCATCAAATTCACTTTAGTTGTATATAATTTTCAATAAGCTATTTAATGAAGGTGGTTTAGTATATTGCGGAGCTACGTTTTGAAAGTTGAGTTTTGGACCCCTATTGTATACTTGCACATATTAAAATATTCATTTTATTTATTATTCAGTATTTCTATAATTTTATATTTTGTAATTTTGTAAATATTATTTATAATATATGAGTGTATTAAAACTGTAATAAAAACATCAATAAAACACACAAATAAAATATGTGTATACAATACCTAGGTATAATACCTATAACTATACGTATGTGAATTATACTTCTATTTATTTAATTATACATAATACATAAGAAAAATAAAATAAAAATATATTTAAGTGTATAAAAATAAGTTGTAAATATGTAAAATAATAAACAAAATTAAATAATTTAATTATACAAAATAAAAATAAAACAATAAAATATAAAGATGAATATACCTAAATAGGCTATAAAAGGTAACTTGTATTTTTATACCTTGAGAAATAAAATCATAATAAAATAATTTATAAAATAATAAACATTTTTCATTTAATAATCTAAAATTAATAAAAATCATTTATTATTTTTAAATGAATTTAGAAATGATTTTTTCCAGGCTTTTTCCTCGTTGGTCCACGTGGACCAACCAGGAGGGCTTGAGAGTTGACCTCGAGTCAACTCTCTGACCCACTGCTTATACCTTGTCAGAAGTGGTTTTATCCCATTTTCACGATTTTTTCGAGGTGAATCCTTTCACCATCTCGTGCTTATCTCTTCACGACTTTTCTTCCCCTTGGTTCGAGGATTCACGCCTGGGGTTTTCCTTGGGCTGTGGATCATTGATTCGAGCAGCACGCCTCGTTCTTCTCGTCCTCCAAGCCGTTTGTACAAAAACCACCCTTCCACCCCTTTTGAAAATTGAACCTTTCTTGACCGTGTTTTCCTCTCTCTTGGGCGAGCTCTGGATTGGAGCTCGTGATAGGAGGTCCTCCAGCTCTCCAGAGACGAAGTTAGGCGGTCGTGAAGACGTCTCCACCCCCATCTCCGGTGCATCGCCGTGAGGATATATCTCACTGTTTCTGGCTTGAGGTTTGAGTTTTATATTGTTTTTTGCATATGTAGGTTAGTCGTAGTTTTAGGATCAACCCCCTTTTTTCTCTTCGTATTTCACTCATCGGATCATCGTCTCCTCCACCTCGCCGGAGCTTGCTCTATTTTTATTTCACATTTTGGATGCATTTATTATTTATAAAAATTCAAAAACATGCATTTTCTTCACTATTTGCATTAGAAAATACATAAAATTTATAAAACGTTTTTGAACAAAATTCTAAAAATATATATTTTGCGTGTTTGTGTGTCTTTTACCTTCAGACCAAAAATCACTAAAAGAATACAAAAGAAAACTCCTAAAAATTAGAAAACCCCACAAATCTTCCTAAAAATATTAAAAATTTCCATAAAATTCTTAAAAATACAATTTCAGTTTCTGAAGTTTCCCTATATTATTATCTGTACTTTAAAATTAATTTGAGGAATTTGGGTTCTATTTGATACTTTTTATCCTCATTTTAATTTCGACCAGCAATATTGTTCACTGTTTTTAGTATTTTTATTTTAAAAATAGCAAAAAATAGGAAAAATATAGAAATATTGCAAAAATATTAAAAAAATATAAAAATCACAAAAACACTTTATTTCCTGTATTTTGAGTATTTTTACCTATTTTTATCTCTCTCATCTCTCTTGTATATATATATATTATATCTTTAACAAAAGGAAAAGAAAATACAAAAATAGAAAATATAAAAAAGAAACTACAAAATCAGAAATTAAAAAACAAAATATAAAAATATAAAATTAAAAATTAAATAAAAAATATAAAATTAAAAACCCATAAAAACATAGCACACTTATAGACCCTTGATCACATTCACTTTTTGAGCTTGATTTCCCCGATCTATCCTGCTTGTTCCCTGTGTTCGACACTCTACACATACTTGCACCTATACACATCTTGTTGTAGAGTTATAATAAATTTTAATTCAACACTTTGATTTTCATTGCTTGATTTATCTGTTGTGGGTTAATTGTTGTCTGAATTTCGGATTTTGCATGAGGTCAACTCAGCGACTGTTGATTCACATTGTGAATCGACATGACCTCCCGATCTCGCGTTCAACATATGGCGCCGTTGCTGGGGAGAGTAACAGCGCATAAATCAGCTTTTTGCTTGATTGTGATTATTTGTTTGTACTCGCCATTCATTTATTTTTGCTATTTTTGATATATCTTGTTGAGATGTCTAACCCATCTCTTTGTTGACTTTGTGCGAGGTACCGCGGATCGAGGGAGGCGCTCTACCCTAGGTGTCTACACACCCATGTGAAGCCGGCATCAACTTGCCAGCCTAGCACCAAGGAGACTTAGAGATTTTTGAAGACTGAGCTCCATTCGCTTTATTGTATTTATTTGTGCAATTTGTGTAAAAGAGTGACTATTATTATTGTAATAATACAGGTACTCAGGACTTGGACATTCGGGTATAATTTCTAAGTGTTTGTTCACTTGGAGGCTCACCGTGGTTTTCATGGTTTTCATCACATTTTTTCCTTTGTTTTCTCGGTTTTGTTTTCCTTATTTTGTGTGATTGAGCCCTTAGTTTTAGGATTGCTTGCGATAGATTAAGTCCAAACACCTAAGATATTTGCATGTGCATGTAGATACGTTTGGACTTAGTCAAATTTTGAATTGCTTCTCACTTAGTCTTGGAACCACTGTGCCGCGAGAGTTCTCCATATAGCGCGTGCAGGACCTACTGTGGTGGGCACTGATGAATCTGTGATTCATCACTCTAAAAGTTGAAAATAGAGCTTTGTTCCGGAGTAATTAGCTGTATATTTCTAATTATATTGCATCATTAGCATTCATGCATGCATTGATAATATCTGCATTTTAGCATTCATATTTGTATAAAATAAGAAGCCAAATTCACTTGTAAATATTCACCTGTATATTAGTTAAAATACCCTATTTGTATATATTTTATACTAACTCCAAATCCAGTAAAACCAACTCTATAGTGTATATATTACTAACACTAATAAAAGAAAAATATCAAAAAATATATAACTTGAAAAATTACCAATAAAACCTCAATCCAAGTTTGAAACCATGAACCTTAGAATGCATATATCTCTCTCATACAACCTCCGGATTAGGTCTACTCACTTTTAAAGTAATATACATTTGGAGATCTTCGAAACAAGACCAATTTCATTAAAATCGGAGTTCGTATGCAAAACTTGGGTTTTGGGCCCTTTTGTACATTGTACATAATAACCGTTTTTCCTCTCATTTATTTTCTTCATTATAAAAATCCAAAAAATAGATTAAGTTGTAAATATTCTTTTCATATTTTTTCTAACTTTATTTTAATTTTTCATATTTAAAAATGATAAAAAAAATTACAAAAGATAAAATGTGGTATTTTATATATATAAGGTACCACCCAAAAATACATTTTTGTACAGATGATCTCGTTTGATTTTCGACCCTTCACGAAAGTTGTAGATCTCATCGAGACGAGCAACATTCATGTTGACCACGTTTTGATCTAACCTCTTTTATTATTTCTTTTTTATTTTTCTCTACATTTAGTTGCGGATTTTTCTCGGAGCGACATGTGGCAACTTCGGAAGCCGCCACGTGTCAACTCCATGGATTTTGCAATTAATTAAATAAACTCCACATGACCGCATCTGAGCATGCCAAGTGGCGTCATCTCACTCTTCTCTACCCATTCTTCTCCACTTCTCCCTTGACTTAAGGGGGAAGCCAACACCTACGTCACTTCACACCCCACCCCATCCACCTTCTCCATCTCTTCTCCAACTGCCTCCTCCTCCTCTTTATATCCCCCTCTCCTCCTTCCTTCTTCCTCCATCCGCCACTTCATAGAGTGAGAGATCAAGCCCCTAGGATCTTAGGTGACAGCTGAGATATCCCAGTCGAGCAAAGACCCTCTTCCATCTCCGGTGTGATCCAGTGAGAAACTCTCGCTGTAGCAGCTGCATCTCCTTGCAGTTGCTCGAGCTCTGAAGGTTTGCCGACTTCATCGAGCGAAGACCCCGAACGGAGCATCATCTCTAGCTCCTCCACAGGCTCTCATTCACCCAACTCATCCAGGTATACATCTCTTCTCCCTCTTCTCTTCTTCTTCTTCTTCGTCATCTTTTCTTCCTCTCTTCTTCTTCCTCTTCTACATCCTCCATTCCCTCTCTCTTAATTTCATCCTCATCCATGTTCCAAATCAAAAATTTTTGACACTTTCACGGATAAATCACACGTTGCGAACGCAACGGTGATTTTTAATGAATTTTTCGGAGACGTTTTATCAATCAATAAATAGAAAATTTAAGCCCACTAAACAAATGCATAAGTAACAGGGGAGGTGGTGAAACTCCCTTGTTTCTTTTTCTTCCGCTCCTCTCCTCCATCCTCCACGTCGCTCGCCTTCGGCCACACCACCACAGCCATCACCGCGCCGTTGCCTCTGCCCCGACGACCCTTGGCTGTGTGTCGGCCATCCTCCTCCATCGACGGGTGCCCGTCCCCGCACCTCCAGGCCGCGCGGCTGCTCCGTGTGTGCCACTCTCGCAGCACGCGCCATCGTGCCACCGTTCCCTCCCATCTACGTGGCGCGACACCGCCAGTCGCACCTCCGTGCGACCTCCCTAGCGCGCCCTCCAACACCACCGGTCGCCTTCTCGCCGTCAAGCAAGTCGTACGCCATCCGTCCATGGTGAAGCTCCAAGCTTCCCCTATTTCATCTCCAAGAAGCAGAGGACCTCATATCGGATAATAAGGACAAAAGTGGGCATTTGCAAAGGAGACACTTGCACCATTTCTCAAGTTCTCAAAGAAATTTCAAGTTTTAGATAATTACATGCAAGTCCCTGTTCTTCATTTGAGCTCATATTTCTTTTTCTGTATTGCGTTCATACCCCTGCATTTGCATGTTTATTTTATTGTCATTTTGTCATTCATTTTCAATTCCGAAAATTGCATTGTGTAGCATAACTCTTGTTCTATCATTTTAGCATTTATTTGTATTTTCTGATTTACAGAATATTTATGGAAATTAATTTAGCGAAAAATTGCAATAGTTTGCCCATTTTAATTGATTAATTTATTGCGCATTATCTGCTTATCGAAAAATCTCCGAAAAATCAGCATTGGTATATAAGCCTATGCTACAACATATCCGAAAATCACACCATTTGCACTTGTAGTTTGTCTTAGAAAAATCATTTAGTGAAAACCTTAATCGATTTTTAATTAAACAACCATGAAGTGTTTTAACGAAATTCAAGTTTATTTGTATAGCTCTTAATTAGACCTATTTGGATTAATTTTGTTTCTAAGAAATATCATCGTTGATTAATTATTAAAATTGATTTAGTCATTTTTACTAAAGTCTGCATTTTTTTATTATCTGTGTATCAGAAAATTCTAAAAAATTAGGGTAGCTTAATTTCATCCCATTTCATAATCTAACCAAGTTTCATAATTTTTGGAATTAATTTGACCATCTTTCTGATTTAACTTGTAATTTGGCTTGATTTTGCATAAAAAACCGAAAAAGACCAAAAATATCTCCTCTGAAAATCAAACCTTGGAAACTTGCTTCGAATCTACCTAAGGAGACAGCTGCCTCCCTGAGTTCGACCTTGGACTTCCAACCAAGTAAAAAAAATGCCGCTCGAGATTAATTTGACTAATTGAAAGTGGTTTTTGATCTGCTCTCATTATCCGACTGCAACGAACAATATCAATTAATTTGAACATTAATTTGCTCGAATTAACAAGGGTAGTGGGGGCAGTTATCAAAATGGTGCCGTTGCCGGGGAGGCACGGCTTAGGTTAATTTGCAGTAATTTCTGAGTGTTTGATTTTCTCTCCCCGGGTAGTCTGACCCTCGGTTTTCTTGTGAATATTTTTCTGTCCTTTAAATTTTGCATTGTTTTCGAGTCGTTCTCTCTCTGACCTCAAATTATTTCTGTGTGAGGAACGCGAGAGTCGAAGACGCTTCAAGGATTCGACATTTTTAATTCTTTGAGTGATTTGAGAGAACTTGTACTTTTATTCATTTCCATATTTTTTCGCATCATTTCCAGCGGTTCCCGTTTGGGTTCTCGCGTGTGTAAGAGTAGTGGAACCATGTCTCTGTGTGCTGTGTGGTTTGAATTGTAAATTAGGCTTGCACTAGCGGCTCCTTGAGCCACTCTAGGGTTTGCTTGTGCTCGTAATTTTTAGGAACACACAACCACTTAAAAGACGCACTTAGACTGCAGATCTAGTCAAATCAACCTGTGCTTCACTCGCATATAGAACTGCTTGTCTAGGAGCGGATTTTGTCGCTTGCATCTGCATGTAGTATAAAGATTTCAATTCTGTTTTGCATCCTGCATACAAGCGAAGGGATCACTGTAAGTCTTCTTAACTCAGCATACGCATCATCATTTTTCGTGCATCGGCTTTTCTCGATTTCCATCTCTGTTTTTCATACTTAAATTAAATGGAAATTGAGACTGGACGATAGGCGTGCTGTGTGGTTGGACTAACAAGTGATAATTGATCTTAAAATCGGGACTGCTAACATAATTGACCAAATAAATTCAATAAAATTGGAAAATTTGTTTGCGGGAGACTAATCCTCGACTTTGTTTTCAGGCTGAGTGAGGGTACTTGAGTGTGTGTGAACATCTTAAGGTAGAGCTCAAATCCCCACCTTCCATATCACGGGCCAACTGATCCTAGCAAATATCACGAGTTGAATATTTTAAGATTCACTGACTAGTACCAAGTAGCCTCCGCCTGTTCGTGGGTAGTCAGGGGTGAACCAGCGGTACTTCGCAACAAGTTGGTAGTAACCCTTCGGGGCGAAGTTCCAGCCTTGTCAGCCTCCGCCTGCTTGCAGGTAGATAGAGGCATGGTCTTTGAGTCCATCAACTTGGGATAGGAGCAAAGAAAGGAAGGACCGGCGGTATCTTAGGCGACTGGTTAAACAGGGAAGACGCATCCGGCTCTGAGCCGACTTCTCTATAGGTCGCGTAAATCCTTGCTATCTTGCTTGAAAAATCACACTTAAAATTAACAAGATTAATTGGACTCGGTTTCAAGTCCTTCACTGTGTTGAGTGTGAACCCAGGGTCTTGGATTGAATTGCTTGCTTCAGGTAGGAGTAAAATCCTATCTTTACTTAGATTTCCCGATTCTTCTCGCCACTTCAAGATGACTGATTGGGGGAATATCGACACATTATTTGCCAAGCTCTCTTTGAGTCCCCCACGAAAATCATCTTCACCGGCTCAAGCGCACCTTGGACCACCCAGGACTCATGACCCTCTTGAGTTCTGTATCCCTCACACCCAAGGTGGTTACTCTCAAACCAACCCTCTCCTCTCCTCTGAGCTTACCGAGGAAGATCATCGCCTCGGTAAGAAACCCTTCCTTGAGTCATCCTCTAATCCAGATCATTTCCATTTCCCAGGACTAGAGGACAAGATGCCACCAAAGCGACCC
Source organism: Ottelia alismoides (assembly GCA_037367405.1). NCBI lineage: Eukaryota > Viridiplantae > Streptophyta > Magnoliopsida > Alismatales > Hydrocharitaceae > Ottelia > Ottelia alismoides. Next base: position 324,005 of record JAZKJV010004130.1, on the reverse strand, counting down.
CCAGATGAGGAGAACCAAGATGACTCACTCCAGCAAGTATTGGCTCGCCTCGCCCAAGCCGAACAACAGAATGCGGATCTTACAGCAAGAATGAGACAAATCGTTGCGGCAGGAGGAATCGACCGACCAATGGTTGATACCTACAACCCAACAGAGAATGAAATACAAAGTTGGTTGGCACCAGCAGTTCCCGCCGAAGCATTTAAGCTCAAGCCCTACTTCCTTAGCCTGCTACCGAAGTTCAACGGAAATGCCCATGAAGAACCATATGCCTTCCTCTGAGACTTCAAGCTGGTTTGCAACAACCTTAGACATCCTAGGGTTGGGCAGGATTACATTCGACTGAAGGCCACCCCGTTCGCCTTAGGAGATAAGGCAGCACATTGGCTGAAGAACCTAGGGGTGAGATGTACAACCTGGATGCAGTTCAAGGACTTATTCCTGAAGAAGTTCTACCCTCTCAGTAGGACTAACCAAATGAGAACAATGATTGCCAGTTTCTCCCAGGGACCCAGTGAACCATTCCATGATGCCTGGGATAGGTTTAATGACCTAGTTCAGAAATGTCCCTGCCACGGTATTTCTAAGGCGGTCTTAGTCCAGACCTTGTTCTGTGGTTTAACCCCGAAGATGCAGGGGTTAGTAAGTGCCGCTTGTGGAGGAAGCTATCTGAATAAGAATGAGAATGTTGTATGGAAGATACTGGAGCAGATGGCAGAAACCGGCAGGTCATAGGCCACCAGGGCCTATCAGTTGTCTCCCTCAATCCTATCTAACGAGACAACTCGGAGGACTGTAGCGGATCTGACAGAGGACATCATCCCCAACATCGGGATGATTGCTGACAAGTTAACCATGGTCGAGCAGATCCACAAGAGGGTCACTGACCTTGAGTCTCTCTCACATCTACCGAAGCAAGTGGAGGAACTTTCTGAGAAGGTAGCTAAGATAAAGCTACCTGCCCCTTCTGCACCACCTGTACCTATACATCGAGTCCATCTTGTACAGGAACAAGCACCAGGGCCTCAGAGTGGTTGGGATCAGACTTACACCCAGCAGGACCAGCATGCACCCCCACAAGTGGAAACCGGATACGAGGAGCCTCCGCAGGTGTTCGAGATCAACGGGCTGTGGTACAGCCGCGACCCCGTCGGTAGACAGTCGGGGATGGGGAACGGTCAGCCTCACCGACCTTCCCCAGCTTACCATGAAACCAGCTCCGTCCCTGCAACGCGCTTTGTTCAGTCCAGGCCCGAACAAGGGTACCAGCCTCAACAGCACCAGCGGCAGCAGCGTACATTCCACTCGGGCCAACAGGGCCAAGCACCATCCTATCAGCAGCAGTATCGGCATGGCCAGCAGGGCCAGTACAGAACCTCATCCGCAAGTCAGTATCAGCAAGCACAGCCCACCGAATTGGAGTCCCTCACCTTGGCGATCCAGACCCTGTCTGATAGGGTCCAATAGATCCAGAATGACTATCTGGATATGAGAACCGATCTGAATCGCGTTTCTCGTACCCAGGATCAACAAATGGCGCCAAAGACCCAATTCCCGCCCAGGTTCAGGCCAATCTGAACAGCCTAAATCAAGGCCAGAACCGACTCGTGATCAGGTATACTATTCAGATAAGTCTTTATCTAAACATGAGATCCTTTCGTATGATAATGTAAATCATATGTCCCTCAGAAGCGGAAGGACCGTGATCGTACCTGATCGGGCACGGACACTGAAGGAAGGAGCCGCCAAGTCTCTACCGGAGGAGAACTTGGAGGAAGAAGAGGAGCAGCACCACCATCACTACCACCGGCAGAAGAAGAGGACTTCTAGGTCCTCGAAGCAGGAAACCCACATTAGTAGAGATTCCGACGAAACCGATGAAGAGCTGATGAATACCCATTCATCACTCTTTATTCTTCTATTTTAGCTACAAAAACCTTTGCAAATACATGTAAATATGTGTAAATACAAATAATTACCAAAAGCATGCATTGTGTAAAAAGATATAATTAGCATGTTTTTGTGCAAAAATAAAAGAATAAAGAGTAAAAAGAAAAAGAGGGAAATATTTAAAATAAATATTGAGCAACCTAACCCAAGGGAGGGCTCAGCATGGGCCTGACCGCATAAAAGCCAAAGTAGAGGGAGATAGGAGCTCATGTGTACATACTTTTGTAAATAAATAAAATTATATTTTCCTCACCCAAAAATATGCTTGTATACATTTTGTATATATTTAGAAACTATTAAAAACAAAATAAAAATTTAAAAATCAAAATTCCAAAAATGCCCTTTCACCAGGTATATAGACCATCATCCTTTATTTATTTAACCCTATAAATAAATAAAATTATCTTCTAAACTTTTTGTAAATGTTCTATGTTACATATTGTAAATACATAAAATAACAAGAAACAAAACAAAAATCAAATAAAAATTACAAAATTAAAAATACAAAAATACATTGTATAAATACCATATATATAAATGTATACAACTATTTATTTCACCCTTGTGTATAAATAATTAAAATAAAATAAAAATACCATTTTGTTCTTTATTTTATGATGTAAATAAATAAAATATAAAATGGGCATAAAAACACATAAAAATAACAAATAAAAAAATCAAAAATTAAAATCTATATAGTGTACATATACCTATATATATAGCTACCCTATTTTTATTTCCAAAAATTAATTAAAAATCACCAAAAAATAGAAAAAAATAAAAGAAAAATATTTCATGTTTTGAGTTTTTCTTAATTCGGCCTTTTTCTACCTTAAATTAAATAAACAAAAAAATAAAAACGTGGCAGCTCCTGATTGGTCCACGGGGGATTGTTGACCCCGGTCAACTCCCCCGCGGACTCTTTCCTTTTGCGTCGACTCGCGCCCGACCCGACTTCGTCGATTTCTCCACGCATCTCCAGCCTGTCGCCCCCGCGAACCCCGCGCCCGGATTCTTCGCCGTTCATCCGACATCCTCGCCGGATCCTTCGCCGTGGGATCCACGCCTTCCATAGCTGCCTCCACTCAACCCTAATCGGCCCTGTCTCCATATATATCCCGACCTCCGCCGCCTCCGCGCCTCATCTTTGGACCTTCCCCTTCTTCCCAGTGAACTCCAGAGGCACCGCGAGAGTGACAGCAAGCGATCGCCCCTGTTGCAATGAGGCGAGGAGGTGAAACCACTGATCCGGCGTTCTTCGCCGCCGTTGCTCCGCCACCAGCGTGAGCACCGAGCCTCGGGCCGAGACGACCCTCGAGGCTACGACCAGGAGCACCCCCTGCTCTTCCCCAGTCTCTCCGACCGCCCAGGTAGCATTTTAGCCTTTCCATTTAGCTTAATTTTCAGTTTCGCCCAATTCGTATCTCCGCCGTATTCCGCTGATTCCGGCCATATTGTGTAACTTCTCAATCATCGGAACGCACCGTCACCTTCGCCAATCCCTCACGCACATTCTTTGCCCCTTCACTCAACCCAGAACGCACAGGATCTGGGAATCGAGCTCCACCGTCCTCCGCTCGCCGGAGCTCGCTCGTCCCGACCCATCGTTCACCCTCACGCCGCTTCATTGGGTCGAGGCACTTTGCCCTCGACCCGCGAAGCTTTTGGTCTACTTTGCAGGACAAGAGGAGGGCATCTGAGCCTCCCTCACATCCAGGCCAGGAGCTCGCCGTCGCCGACCTCACCGGAGCCCCTCCAGGGCTCGGCCGGGTCATCTGAAGCCACCACCAGCTGCGGAACCTCACCGTCGATCTTCTCCGATACTTGGAGGCAGCTGGGGAGGTCCCGAGCACGCACACGAGGCCGGCGAACCTCGCCGGCCACTTGTTCTTCGAGGAATCTCCTTCACCGTCCGATTAGCCCCTCCGCTCCAGTTCGCATCTCCATCGTCCATCCCCGGAGGAGCAGATACCGTTGATCCTCTCGAGAGGCTGATCAGGACCGTCAGAGCAGAGGAGAGAGGCACCTGCACTGCCAGACGTCAGATCTCCCACGTGTCTCGCCCTGCACCGTCGATCAGGCTCAAGCGAAAAGGAGAGAAGCGCCAGCTCACCAGGACCGTTGGATCATCCACGTGTCTTCGTCTGAGCCATCCGATCACGCCAAGGATTGCAGGAGTGAGGCGCCTTCGCCTCTCCACCGTCGGATCTACACGTGGCGCACGCTCCGCCCTTGGATCGTAATAAAGGGGTAAATTACCGTAGGCCCCCTCGTAGTTTATGCTTTACATTTCAGCCCTGTAAATATTTTGAGTACTTTATTTACGTTGGGTTATTTGCACATTGGACCTCGTACTTTTCAGTATTTGCATTTATGCCCCTGTTTGTGTGAGACACGTGCATCAACACGTGATATTTTGGTGTATTTGCGACTTTAGCCCTGTAGTTCTGGATGTTCTTTAATGAATGAAAAGTTTTTGATATTTGCATTTATGCCCCTGTGAGCGTTTTATTTCCGCATGTGCGCCTTTTTAGTGGGTAATTTGCATAACAGCCCCTGGACTTTTTGGTACGAGTTACCAAAAGGTCCTAGGACTTGTTTCTCTTACATATAGGTCCCTGAGTGCCCCAGACACGCGCATCGCGCGTGATTTCTTGGGTATTTTGCACCAGGACCCCCAGAACTTTGGGTATTTGCACTTTGGTCCCTGTGCACAGTGCCCCCTTTTGATTTTTGAATAAAATATCAAATCACCTCCAAATCCAACGAAAATTTGACACATGGCTCCTGCCAAGGTGTAGGATTTTTGTAGATTTTTGAGGACATTTTTGATTTCATTTGCTATTTTTAAAAATTCAAAAACCCTTATTTTTGCTACTGTTTAGAGTCAAAAACCCCAAAAAAATATCAAAACCCTTTTAAAAATTCTATAAAAATTAGTTACTGTTTATTTTGTGTTCCTTGATTTTCTAGCCAATTTTGGCTATTTTTCATTGAGTAAAAATCCTAAAAATCTAAAAACACCTCAAAACTCATAAAAATCATAATAAAGAATTTAAAAACCCAAAAACAATAATTTTGGTGCTTAAATTTTCCTTGTTTTCTCTAGTATACAGGAAAATTACCTCCAGGTCCCTTTGAGATCCTTAGATATTTTATCTTTGGGTTTTGGTCCTTGCTGGACAGTACCTTATCTTTTTAGTACTGTTTGATTTTTAAAAAATAAAACACACCTTATAAAAATCCCAAAAATTCACCAAAAACACTTAAAAACCTAAAAAACATAAAAACAATTTTTCTTGAATTTTTGCTTGATTTTTCATGCATTAAATAAATTGTTGAAAGTGTGCTTGTTTTCGTGTTTCCTTATTTTCTCTACATATTAAAAATCCAAAAAATTTTGAAAGCAATTAAAAATCACTAAAAAGTATTCTCTTGGATTCCTGACTACATCGTAGGTCTCTTGGCCAATCCGTGCTCCTTGTGTTCGACCCTGGGTGCTATACCAGGTTAATCTCATAGCAGGACCGCTCTCTTTTGTGCTCGAATAGTTTTACATGTTCTGAGTGGTTGATTTTTCTTGATATACTTAGCCCGAGTGATTGAGGTCGCAACGACCATTTCTTTACCTTCACCTTAGTCGTTCGGGCGGTTATCAGAATGGCGCCGTTGCCGGGGAGCACGGCTTTGTAGTCATTTCTCCATATTGTCTCTCTATATTATTATTGTTTTCTGACACTCTCTCTCTCTTTGATTTTTGTGCGAGGTACTGCGTGGACAACTTGGAGTTTATTTTTGAGGACCCGCATAGGAACAAGAGCAGGGAGAGGAAGAAGAAGAATGTTATTTTGAGAGAGAACAATATTGTTTGTAATTATTTAGAACTTGGACATTTGTGGACACTTGTAACTTAGCGGGTCTGTTTCGCCGAGTACCGGTGTGCTCGGGGGACCCATTTGGATTTTCGCAGCTTTTTCTGCGGTTTTGATAGCTAGCTGCCTTTTCCGGTGTTTACGCGGTTTTCTCGAGCCCCTAGATTTAGGAATTTCTCTTGCTTGTGCCGTAATTAGTAGGGTCCCCACACTTAATTGCTTATCTATTCCTATAGATCGTTAATTGGACCTACTAATAATAAATAATAAAAATAACTTGGTTGCTTTCCTGAGAGCCTACGCGCCGCGAGCCTGCCCCGGAAGCGCTACTCCTGAACTCGACCTGTCGAGAAGAGGAGGGGTGGGCCAAGACCGGACTCTTTGGATCAAGGGCGAGTGACTGAGTTAGACGGTTCTGCGCTAGGAATTGCTCATCTAGGACTCGGTTTCTCCTCGCTGCACCATTTAGGTAGTTTTATTCTGTCTTTAAATTCTGCGCGGATCACTTGCATGTAGAGTGCTGGAAACAAGGTACGCATTTCTTTCTCTGCATGCATCATTGATTTCTTCGCGCATCGGCTTTTTCGTCTTCTCCCTCTGTTTTTGGCTTAATCATCAGGAGAATCGGAAAATTCGTTAGGCCGCTTGTATTTATTTTGAAAAAAATTAAAAAAAAAAAAGAAAAACAAAAAAATTCGGGACTGGATAACACTATTGACCCTAAAAGACACTCACATTAAAAAGTTGTCTTGGGGAGAGCAACCCCCTCCTTGTATGGTTTGGATGCGCGAGAGAGTGACCCGCACCCTAGGTAGAGCCCTCCGGTGCTATTTCTAGCTGACTACCGACTCTTCCGTGCGGGCCAGTCGGTTGGAGTAACATCGGGTATCCTAACAGGTCACGTAAGCGCTCTGATATTTTGTGTGTTCACCCAATAAAATTGACAAGATAAATTGACCGAGCTTTCACGGTCTTCAGATTGTGTTGCGTTGGTGAACCGGGGGTTTGCTTTGCGATCATATTTTCTCCAGATCCCATCCGCCCAACTCGCCAGATCAAGATGATGGGTAGACGATCTCTTAGGCAGCCTCTGGCTGCACCGCTTTCAGGCGCGTCTACTTCACCATCTAGGTTGGCCCGTGAGAGTCGAGACCAGCTCTCCGGGCCCGAGTTCGATTCCACCCTATTCCCCCTCGATCCCCTTTCTTTTGCTACTGAGAGACATGAGCCCGAGGAAAGACGAATTAATTTTACAGAACCTGAGTTGGGCTCATCTGATTTTGCAGACGTCACTATGGCCGGAGTCGGCAGTTCAGATGATCGCCAACCCGAACATTTTGTATTAGACCAGGGAGCGATCAACTCCACCCTGATCGCATCATTAGAGACAGTACAACAGCAGCTACGCGATCAGGGAGCTTTTATGATTGAGATGAGAAGGGAGTTGGAGCGACTCCGAGCAGAGCGAGACGAGCCGAGCGAGCCTGAGGACATTCCTGATGCTGATGCAGAGGCAGCAGCCGCAGCAGCCGCAGCAGCGGCTGCCGCAGCGGCAGCCGCCGCCGGAGCAGGACCACCGAGAACGATGCGGGAGTTACACAACCCCGGATCTACACTGATGCACCATTGGGTGGTGGTACCTGCTATCGTGGGGGATTTCAAGTTCCCTCCGAATACCCTGCAGATGCTTCCTCATTTTCACGGACTTGCCACCGAGGAGCCCCACCTCCATCTCCAGGAGTTTTTGATGATCTGCAGCACTGTCCACGACCGTCATGTGGACCAAGATACGATTCGGATGATGGCCTTCCCTTTTTCACTGGCAGATAGAGCAGCCGCCTGGCTGAAGCATTTAGGGAAGTTTGTATACACCTGGGAGCAGCTCCGCACCGAGTACTTAAACAAGTACTATCCACTCGGGCGGACGAATGCAGCGAGGGCCCTGATCAACAACTTCTCCATGCTCCCTAACGAGCAGTTTCACGAGGCATGGGAGAGGTTCAGGGAGCTTCTGGATAGATGCCCACACCACGACATTTCCAAGCCGAACCTAGTTCAGAGCTTCTTTAGTGGGATGACGCCAGAGCTTCAGGGTCTGGTGAATGCTTCTTGCGGCGGGTCCTACTTTGCCAAGGACCACAACCAAGTCTGGGCCATCTACGAGGAGATGGCCGAAAATTATATGGTGATGTCTCAGACTCGGTTGTACACGCAGAGATCTCAGCAGCCGCCAGGACCCGTGCAATACCAGCGGATAGCACGGGTTGATGCAGGTCCATCCAGTTCGTCCGCAGTTGCAGCCGCACAGGCAGAGTCGGCCGCTGCGGACATGGGGATTATCAGTGAGAAGTTGGACCGCATGGAAATAATAGAGAAGAAGCAGTGCCAGGGCATAACTCAGATGGAGCAAATGGCACAAACTCTGAGCGACATGAAGACCCATATCTTGTGTCTTCAGGAGGCACAGACGGCTTCTCAGCCCCGTCTTCTGTCGCGAGGCGATTCCGGCGGCAGCCGCAGCTCGTCCCAGCGCTCCAGCTCCTTGCAGCAGCCTAGACAAGCTCACCTTGTACAGGCGGAGCCATACCAGCAGCAGCAGCCCTCTTACCAGTCACCACCATCTCCAGACTTACAGATGGTGGTATATCAGCCGGATCAGCCTCTGGATGTACTCCCACCAGCCCCTTACGATGCGGAACCGTTGATGGATGTCAACGGGATTTGGTATGACCGTCCTCAACCTGGAATCCGAAGAGACCATCCCGGATTCAGGTGGGGGAATGGGGGTAACCAGTCCCAACAGCAGCCAGCCGGTCAGGGAGGGCAGTACTCCCAGCAGAGAGATCACCAGCAGCCCCCAGCATACCAGCCACACCAGCCATCATCCTTCGTACCTCGTCCCTACCAGCAGCAGGGACAGAATTGGAGACGTGAGCAGCAGGCTCACCAGCAGCAGCATCCTTCCTCTTACCCCTCTCAGCCGCAGCAGCATCAGGTCCAGCAGCCTCATTACCAGAGAGGCAACCCGTCGGGCTCCCATGAGAGCCCCGCCTTGGATGATCTAGCCCGCATCTTCACAGAGCAGCAGGCTACATTTCGATGGGAGATGGACGAGTTCCGCCAGGAGATGCGGGACCTGATGAGAGGGAAGGCCGCCATCCCTGCACAGATCGAGCCTAATCCGAATAACTTGAAGAGGAAGTCTGAGCAGGTAGTTCACACTGAGCCTACCACTCCTAGTAACTCATTTGATGATATATCGTCGGATCTATTTGATGCTGATTTTGTCACACTTAGGAGCGGTAGAAGACCAGCAGACGGCGCGTCATCTGAGCGACAACGCGAGGATCCATCTAGAGCGCCAGATGAGGAAGAGGAGAGCGGTACTGAAGCCGCACATGATGATGATGGTGGTACTGATGCCACCAGAGATGCTGATTCCACCGGCGGTACTGAGGCCGCAAGACGTCTAGTTGTAGAGCCAACTAGAGGTGGTACTGAGGCCACCAATATTCATTCTGATAGAGATGTTGTCTTTCCTCGTATGAATGTATCTCAGGACTTTATTTTGAATAAAGGAAAAGGTTTAGTTTTTTCTGATCCCACTGTGGTGAATGATGTATGTGAGGATCCGGTCATCGAACCGTCTAGGCCTATTCCTAGTCCTTCATCTAAGAAGGACCCTGTGATCCCCTTTCCTAGAGCCCTTGAGTTGGGGAAGGGGAAGAAAAGAGAAAAAGATCCAAAAAAGAAAGATCAGGAGGAGTTCAGCCAGAGCATGATAGACCGATTTCACATCCAGCTGACCCTTCATGAGGCTTTGCAACACATCCCTCTTCTTCAGCGATCCTTGAGAGACAGAACCACAGTCAGGAGGAAGAAGAGGAACAAAACCGCAGAGATTCATGTGTTGACAAAAGCCACGTGTTACGCGATCCAGAACCATCTGCCTACCAAGAGGCCAGATTTAGGAGCCCCATATGTCAGATGTCAGATTAGTGAGCAGAGGTTCGACCGTACTCTATTAGATAGCGGATCGTCGATCAACCTTCTTCCGGCAGCCCTTCTCAACCACTTAGAGTTGGGCACTCTTAGACAGAGCAGGACATACCTTCAGTTTGCTGATCGGTCTGTCAAGAGGCCAAAGGGGTTGTTGCGAGACGTTGTCGTCACGATTCAGGGTTTGCAATTCCCCGTGGACTTCGTAGTGCTGGACATGGAGACCCCTGACTCGTTGACCGATTCCCCCATCATCCTCGGTCGCCCGTTCTTGGCCACAGCCAAGGCAGTGACTGACCATGACAGTGGGAAGGTATTCTTTCGCGTCCAGGGCGAGAGTATACAAATAGAGACGGTTAAGGACCACAGAGCCCGAGATAGATCCCGCTCAGAGGGCAGTACAGATTCAGAACAGCTGACAGATACAGAGCCAGACATACACCAGGACTGTGATTTTGTGATCACCGATGATGAGGCAGCTTGGGCAGATCCTGCAGCACAGACCATCCTCTCATATTCAGATACAGCTGATGCAGAGATGATAGCAGAGGATCGTCTGGAGAGCACAGCCCTGGTTCAGGAGACTATTGATTCGGCAGAGTCGGACCTTGATCGCGACACGATTTTCAGTGATGGTGGTACTGAGGCCACCCTACTCTACGGTGGTACTGATGCCACCGCAGTTGATACAGATCCCTCGGATTCAGAATCTGATTGGGCAGATTGTGATGATCAGATGCCAGACCTGGATCCACCTGAGCCTATAGATGAGGAGGAGGTAGAGGTAGAGCAGATCAGAGACAATGCAGAGGACCCGCCTTCTCCAGATCCAGCTTGTGAGAGTTCTTTATCATTTTCCCTGGCAGATCTGGCAGACTTGTCAGCATACACACATCTTCTTCAGAAGCCAGATTTGCCAGCACCCAGCTGTCCAGAGCTAAAGCCGCTCCCTACTTCGCTGAAGTATCGATTCCTTGCGGGAGAGTCTGAGATGTACCCAGTCATCATCTCTGCCGATCTGACTGGAGAACAAGAATCCCGGCTGATGGGGGTTCTTGAAAAGAACCGCAAGGCAATTGGATGTAGCGTAGCAGATCTCCATGGGATTAGTCCCTCGTTGTGCTCCCACCATATCTATCTTGAGGAGGGGGCGAAGCCGTCGCGTGAGTTCCAGCGGCAACTGAACCCCAACCTAAGAGAGGTCGTGATGAAGGAAATATCCAAATGGTGGAGCGCAGATTTTATTTATCCCATTTCCGACTCCAAGTGGGTCAGCCCCTTGCATGTGGTGCCCAAGAAGACGGGCATCACGACTGTGATCAGTGAGTCGGGAGAGGAGATTGCTACACGAGTACCCACCTCTTGGCGGGTATGCGTTGACTACAGGAGACTCAACCAGGCTACCAAGAAGGACCATTTCCCCCTGCCTTTTATTGATCAGATCATAGAGAGACTGGCTGGGAAGAGCCATTACTGCTTCCTGGATGGGTACTCGGGCTACAATCAGGTGGCCATCGCTCCTGAGGATCAGGAGAAGACCACCTTTACCTGTCCCTTCGGTACATACGCCTTTCGACGCATGCCATTTGGGCTATGCAACGCCCCTGCGACTTTTCAGAGATGCATGCTGTCGATCTTTTCGGACATGGTAGGGGAGTGTTTGGAGGTCTTCATGGACGACTTCTCGGTTTACGGCGACGGATTCGATTCCTGTCTTGACTGCCTAGACCGAGTGCTCCAGCGATGTATTGCTACCCGCTTGGTTCTGTCTTGGGAGAAGAGTCACTTCATGGTGACTCAAGGGACGGTGCTTGGCCACATCATCTCCAACAGGGGCATGGAGGTTGATCCGGCCAAGGTTGACGTCATTAGAAAACTCGCACCGCCGTCCAATTTGAAGCAGCTACGGTCATTTCTGGGGCACGTTGGTTTTTATAGGAGATTCATTCATGATTTTAGCAAGATTGCCCGACCGTTGACTGACCTCTTGACGAAAGACACCGAGTTCCTCGTCGATGACAAGTGTCTTTCGTCCTTTGAGACTCTCCAGCAGTGTGTTATTGAGGCTCCTGTCCTTCAGCCACCCGATTGGTCTCTCCCATTCGAGATCATGACGGACGCCTCTGATTTTGCCGTAGGGGCCGTGCTAGGATAGAGGAGGGACGGAGTTCCGTTTGCCATACACTATGCTAGCCGCACATTGGATTCCGCCCAGCGGAATTATACGGTCACAGAAAAGGAGATGCTAGCAGTAGTGTTCGCCCTAGATAAGTTCAGATCGTATATCATTGGATCTAGAGTGACTTTGTATACTGACCACACCGCCATCAGGTACCTCATGTCAAAGAAGGATGCCAAGGCCAGACTTACTAGATGGATCCTTCTACTCCAGGAGTTCGACATTGAGATCAAGGATAAGCCTGGAGTCAAGAATGTGGTGGCGGATCATCTTTCCCGATTAGAGCAGCCTGAGGATTCTGAGCAGATTGATCCTATTCGAGATACCTTCCCAGATGAGGCGATTCTTGCTATCGCCTCACTCCCGTGGTATGCCGATATTGTGAACTTTCTCGTTGCTGGGAAAGTCCCACAAGATTGGCCCAGGCAGAGGCTTGAGACCTTCCTTGCGAAGGCCAAGTCTTACCACTGGGAGGATCCCATCCTTTACCACGAAGGAGGGGATAGCATCTGGCGTCGGTGTATTCCTCAGGAGGAGCATCATAGTGTCCTCACTTACTGCCACAAGCTTGAGGCAGGAGGACATCATTCTGGGAGAAGAACGGCACAGAAAGTGCTCCAATCTGGCTTGTGGTGGCCTACCCTCTTCAAGGACTCTGATGAGTTCGTGAAGAGGTGTACTGACTGTCAGAGGATGGGCACTTGTGGACAGCGTGATATGATGTCGATGCAGCCCATTCACTTCTGTGAGGTTTTTGACGCATGGGGCATCGATTTCATGGGTCCATTCCCTAAGAGTCAGGGATTTGAGTACATTCTGCTGGCCGTTGATTATGTGAGTCGTTGGGTTGAGGCTATCCCCGCCCGAGCCGCTGATGCGAGGACAGTTTGCAGATTTTTGAGAAAGCACATCATCACGCGGTTCGGGGTTCCACGAGTTTTGATTTCTGATGGGGGGTCTCATTTTGTCAACGACCAGGTGAAAGCCCTTGCTAACGAGTTCAATATAGACCATCGTGTTGCCACACCTTACCATCCACAGACGAATGGTCTAGCTGAGGTGTCGAATAGGGAGATCAAGAATATTTTACAGAAAGTCGTCCGCCCTGACCGAAAGAATTGGTCACAGCTTTTGGACTCGGTTTTGTGGGCATATCGGACGTCTTTCAAGACTCCATTGGGCACATCTCCCTTTCGCCTCGTTTATGGCAAGTCGTGCCATCTACCTGTTGAGCTGAGGCACAAGTCACTTTGGGCAGTTACAGATATCCTTATGGATCCAGATGGTGTAGGAGACCAGAGGAGGGCAGAGTTAGCCGCCCTGGAAGAGCTTAGAGATACAGCTTTCTCAAACAGCCTACATTATAAAGAGAAAGTGAAGGAGTGGCATGATTCTCATATCAGCCACAAGCATTTTGAGATTGGACAGAAAGTATGGTTGTTTGATGCAAGGCTACGATTATTTCCAGGAAAGCTACAGAGCAAATGGAAGGGACCTTACTTGGTCAGAAAGGTACACGATAACGGTAGCATTGATATATCTGAGTTATCTTCTGAGAGTACCTTTCGAGTGAACGGTCAGCGGCTCAAGCCATTTCTAGATCATGAGCCGCGAGACGTTATTATTGCCGCTATTCATTTTGCGTGAGATGTGGTCTCTTGACTCACATCTTTTGCATCTCACGCCTGATTCTCACTGTTCTTCCGTCTGTATAGATCCAGTTGTCCATATCATTCTATTCTTTAGTCCCACATCCCTTTTCTCATCCTGTGATTATGCTATACTTAGGGTGTACTTTACCCTAAGTATAGGGGGGAATGTCGGACCTGCGAGTATTCTTTTCATTCTTTCTGCTCCTGTTTTTGCTGCCTATACTTAGGGATATTTTACCCTAAGTATAGGGGGGGCAGATTCTGTATCTCCTTCACTCGGCTTTCCCTTCATGTAAAGCTTGCTATACTTAGGATTAGTTAATCCTAAGTATAGGGGGAGACCACCGAGTTCCTCTCATTCTATTCATTTATTCATTCCTGTACTTAGCCATTCCTTTTCACTTCCCTTTTATTAAGCACGAGTTATGTCTTCTTCATCGCTCTTGATCACTCTGAGGACATCGTTCGAGCTAAGTATAGGGGGGGTGTGTATATATTTCATATATACTTTAGCCATAACTCGTACTTTGTGTGAGTGTGTTGTGTTAATAAATAAAATGGCTAAAAATCACAAAAATTTAAAAAAATTTTCATGTACATAAACCTCTTTTATCTTGCACATACATAGCTAGTGTACAAAGTATTTTTGTAAAAATGATTTCAAAAATCTTTTGTGTAAAGCTTGTGTAAATATTTTGTATCAAAATTATGTATATAGTACAAAATTTTTCCAAAATGTTTTGAAAATCAAAAGTTTGCAAAAATCTTGTGTAAATGTTTGTAAATATCTCTTTGCAAAACTTGCACCTCATGCATCATTTATTCATGATTTCAAAACATTTTTCAAAAATTTTGCATAATTGTAAAACATTTGTAAATAGCATCTTGTGTACATATATGTATATAGTTTTTCCTGGATAAGAGTTGACATTTAAACTAAGCCTGGAATTAAATTGAGAAATGGAGCTTGAAAAAGATCTTAATCCACTTAACTTTAAGAGGAACCTTATAGGACTTAGGGTTAAGGCTTTTCAGGTCCATAAGGACTTAATTCTTTGAGTCCACTAGGCTATGAGCATATGTCATCTTGATGAGCCTAAGTAGAGCACTTAACAACACACGCATGACTCTTAGAGACAATGGCTTGACTTGCACCTGCACTTACACATGGCTCTCCACGGATGAGGTGGTGAGGAGGCAGTTTCCTTTGGCTTGGGGTAGCATATGAGGGTAGTACTTCTAGGCGGAACCTCTCTTCTTCTTCTAGTGAAGGAAGTGCGCCTCAACTTGGTCTAGTGGTGATGAAGGCTAAAGACAGAAGCTGTGGGTTGCAATAAAGCTTCAAAAGAGGGATAGTCTACTAGCTCAAGGGGAAATTTCTTATATGCTGCACCATGTAGATATGCTGTACAGAAATCCTTGAAAAAAAATGCAAAAAGAACTCCAAAAAAAAGTGGTGGGTCGGATTGAAAATTTAATAACCCCACCGGAGTGTACATAATCAAATAAGGCAAAAGCTTATGGTATCAATGTTACATCTCATGAAGCTTGCAGCGGAAGACTTAGCTACACTGGCTAAGCTTCCAAAACTCTATACTTCTACCCCCTCTTCTTGAGCTGGTTGCACTTGAACTTAGAAGGGAATACCCCGCTTCTCGAGGAAAGAGTTGCTAGACTGAGGCATTAGAGTTACCAGGTTGAGGGAGGTTGTTTCTTTGTTACTTCTGAGGTGGGGAGCCACATATCACTTACACCGCATGGAAAGATTCATGGTCATTAGAGTTTGTGTATGTAGACTTGTTCTGATCTGGTTTATTAAGGAGTCTTGCCCATAGATTGGTGGAACTTGGAGACTGTTGAGTTTTAAGCTTAAGTCCAAATAAGGTTCCGACACATTAATAATCCAAAGATCTGATCGAGCTCCATATTTCAAGTTAATAAAGGAAAGTTTAATAATTCAACCTTGATCCATGTACATCCTCTTTTTCTTTTTCTTTCTTTTTCACTTCTTTTTCAAATAAGTGTTTGCTAAGGGACTAGCAAAGTTAAGCATAGGGGGGTGATGAATACCCATTCATCACTCTTTATTCTTCTATTTTAGCTACAAAAACCTTTGCAAATACATGTAAATATGTGTAAATACAAATAATTACCAAAAGCATGCATTGTGTAAAAAGATATAATTAGCATGTTTTTGTGCAAAAATAAAAGAATAAAGAGTAAAAAGAAAAAGAGGGAAATATTTAAAATAAATATTGAGCAACCTAACCCAAGGGAGGGCTCAGCATGGGCCTGACCGCATAAAAGCCAAAGTAGAGGGAGATAGGAGCTCATGTGTACATACTTTTGTAAATAAATAAAATTATATTTTCCTCACCCAAAAATATGCTTGTATACATTTTGTATATATTTAGAAACTATTAAAAACAAAATAAAAATTTAAAAATCAAAATTCCAAAAATGCCCTTTCACCAGGTATATAGACCATCATCCTTTATTTATTTAACCCTATAAATAAATAAAATTATCTTCTAAACTTTTTGTAAATGTTCTATGTTACATATTGTAAATACATAAAATAACAAGAAACAAAACAAAAATCAAATAAAAATTACAAAATTAAAAATACAAAAATACATTGTATAAATACCATATATATAAATGTATACAACTATTTATTTCACCCTTGTGTATAAATAATTAAAATAAAATAAAAATACCATTTTGTTCTTTATTTTATGATGTAAATAAATAAAATATAAAATGGGCATAAAAACACATAAAAATAACAAATAAAAAAATCAAAAATTAAAATCTATATAGTGTACATATACCTATATATATAGCTACCCTATTTTTATTTCCAAAAATTAATTAAAAATCACCAAAAAATAGAAAAAAATAAAAGAAAAATATTTCATGTTTTGAGTTTTTCTTAATTCGGCCTTTTTCTACCTTAAATTAAATAAACAAAAAAATAAAAACGTGGCAGCTCCTGATTGGTCCACGGGGGATTGTTGACCCCGGTCAACTCCCCCGCGGACTCTTTCCTTTTGCGTCGACTCGCGCCCGACCCGACTTCGTCGATTTCTCCACGCATCTCCAGCCTGTCGCCCCCGCGAACCCCGCGCCCGGATTCTTCGTCGTTCATCCGACATCCTCGCCGGATCCTTCGCCGTGGGATCCACGCCTTCCATAGCTGCCTCCACTCAACCCTAATCGGCCCTGTCTCCATATATATCCCGACCTCCGCCGCCTCCGCGCCTCATCTTTGGACCTTCCCCTTCTTCCCAGTGAACTCCAGAGGCACCGCGAGAGTGACAGCAAGCGATCGCCCCTGTTGCAGCGAGGCGAGGAGGTGAAACCACTGATCCGGCGTTCTTCGCCGCCGTTGCTCCGCCACCAGCGTGAGCACCGAGCCTCGGGTCGAGACGACCCTCGAGGCTACGACCAGGAGCACCCCCTGCTCTTCCCCAGTCTCTCCGACCGCCCAGGTAGCATTTTAGCCTTTCCATTTAGCTTAATTTTCAGTTTCGCCCAATTCGTATCTCCGCCGTATTCCGCTGATTCCGGCCATATTGTGTAACTTCTCAATCATCGGAACGCACCGTCACCTTCGCCAATCCCTCACGCACATTCTCCGCCCCTTCACTCAACCCAGATCGCACAGGATCTGGGAATCGAGCTCCACCGTCCTCCGCTCGCCGGAGCTCGCTCGTCCCGACCCATCGTTCACCCTCACGCCGCTTCATTGGGTCGAGGCACTTTGCCCTCGACCCGCGAAGCTTTTGGTCTACTTTGCAGGTCAAGAGGAGGGCATCTGAGCCCCCCTCACATCCAGGCCAGGAGCTCGCCGTCGCCGACCTCACCGGAGCCCCTCCAGGGCTCGGCCGGGTCATCTGAAGCCACCACCAGCTGCGGAACCTCACCGCCGATCTTCTCCGATACTTGGAGGCAGCTGGGGAGGTCCCGGGCACGCACACGAGGCCGGCGAACCTCGCCGGCCACTTGTTCTTCGAGGAATCTCCTTCACCGTCCGATTAGCCCCTCCGCTCCAGTTCGCATCTCCATCGTCCATCCCCGGAGGAGCAGATACCGTTGATCCTCTCAAGAGGCTGATCAGGACCGTCAGAGCAGAGGAGAGAGGCACCTGCACTGCCAGACGTCAGATCTCCCACGTGTCTCGCCCTGCACCGTCGATCAGGCTCAAGCGAAAAGGAGAGAAGCGCCAGCTCACCAGGATCGTTGGATCATCCACGTGTCTTCGTCTGAGCCATCCGATCACGCCAAGGATTGCAGGAGTGAGGCGCCTTCGCCTCTCCACCGTCGGATCTACACGTGGCGCACGCTCCGCCCTTGGATCGTAATAAAGGGGTAAATTACCGTAGGCCCCCTCGTAGTTTATGCTTTACATTTCAGTCCTGTAAATATTTTGAGTACTTTATTTACGTTGGGTTATTTGCACATTGGACCTCGTACTTTTCAGTATTTGCATTTATGCCCCCATTTGTGTGAGACACGTGCATCAACACGTGATATTTTGGTGTATTTGCGACTTTAGCCCTGTAGTTCTGGATGTTCTTTAATGAATGAAAAGTTTTTGATATTTGCATTTATGCCCCTGTGAGCGTTTTATTTCCGCATGTGCGCCTTTTTAGTGGGTAATTTGCATAACAGCCCCTGGACTTTTTGGTACGAGTTACCAAAAGGTCCTAGGACTTGTTTCTCTTACATATAGGTCCCTGAGTGCCCCAGACACGCGCCTCGCGCGTGATTTCTTGGGTATTTTGCACCAGGACCCCCAGAACTTTGGGTATTTGCACTTTGGTCCCTATGCACAGTGCCCCCTTTTGATTTTTGAATAAAATATCAAATCACCTCCAAATCCAACGAAAATTTGACACATGGCTCCTGCCATGGTGTAGGATTTTTGTAGATTTTTGAGGACATTTTTGATTTCATTTGCTATTTTTAAAAATTCAAAAACCCTTATTTTTGCTACTGTTTAGAGTCAAAAACCCCAAAAAAATATCAAAACCCTTTTAAAAATTCTATAAAAATTAGTTACTGTTTATTTTGTGTTCCTTGATTTTCTAGCCAATTTTGGCTATTTTTCATTGAGTAAAAATCCTAAAAATCTAAAAACACCTCAAAACTCATAAAAATCATAATAAAGAATTTTAAAACCCAAAAACAATAATTTTGGTGCTTAAATTTTCCTTGTTTTCTCTAGTATACAGGAAAATTACCTCCAGGTCCCTTTGAGATCCTTAGATATTTTATCTTTGGGTTTTGGTCCTTGCTGGACAGTACCTTATCTTTTTAGTACTGTTTGATTTTTAAAAAATAAAACACACCTTATAAAAATCCCAAAAATTCACCAAAAACACTTAAAAACCTAAAAAACATAAAAACAATTTTTCTTGAATTTTTGCTTGATTTTTCATGCATTAAATAAATTGTTGAAAGTGTGCTTGTTTTCGTGTTTCCTTATTTTCTCTACATATTAAAAATCCAAAAAAAATTGAAAGCAATTAAAAATCACTAAAAAGTATTCTCTTGGATTCCTGACTACATCGTAGGTCTCTTGGCCAATCCGTGCTCCTTGTGTTCGACCCTGGGTGCTATACCAGGTTAATCTCATAGCAGGACCGCTCTCTTTTGTGCTCGAATAGTTTTACATGTTCTGAGTGGTTGATTTTTCTTGATATACTTAGCCCGAGTGATTGAGGTCGCAACGACCATTTCTTTACCTTCACCTTAGTCGTTCGGGCGGTTATCAAGAGCCCGCACCTCCATCTGAGGAGGATCATCCAGAAGTCGCAGAAGATGCATCACCGATTTCGCCACAACATTTTTCTTTTAGTCAAAGTCAGAGTCTGAGTTTGTTTCAGAGTCCGAGTCTTGTATAGAACTCAGTTCCAGCTTTCAATGAAAACATTTCAGTTTCAGAACATGAGTTAGAGTCAATAATCCCTTTCCCCCGAGCTCTTACGGGTGGAAAGAAGAAAATCAAGAAAATCCAAAAAGATGACCCTGAGATGGCAGAGTTCTGCAACAAGTATATCAAGGTCACAATCCCCTTTGACAAGTACGTGGAAATGACTCCTGCATTTCAGAAATACCTGAAGGTGAGATGCACACCTACTAGGGTTATCAGGAAGACCAAAAGCTGTGTTGAGAAATACGTTCTGTCAGTAGCCACGACTTGTGCAATAAAGAACTCGTTTCCAAGGAAACGAAGAGACATGGGTGCACATTATGTAGTGAGTCATGTCGATGACATTGCATTTGCACACACTCTCCTAGACAATGGATCCTCAATTAATTTAATGCCTACATCCCTCTATGAGCGGCTTAATCTCGGCCCTTATAGGAAATCTAGAGCCCTCCTGCAGTTCGCTGATAAATCAACCAAGAGGTCCCAAGGAGAATTGAGGAATGTTGTAATCAAAGTCGAGGGCCAAGAATACATGGTGGACTTCACTGTCCTAGATAAGGAAACCCCTCGTAATTGGAGAGACTCCCAGATCATCTTCGGTAGGCCCTTCCTCAGGACAGCAGGGGCCTTGTTTGATTATAAGATCGGGAAGATCCAGTTCCAAACTCCAGGTGGAGATATGGAACTAGAGATGAAGCAAACCATATGGCAGAGACTGGATTCCGAGTCCAGCATCGAGTACTCTTCATCTGAAGCAGACCGCGGCCATGTAGACACAGTTGGGCCATGGAGACAGAACCCAGCCAGCATCGATGAGTCCTTCCCCTCCGGAGATGATCCACTGCATGAGTCAGTTTGCGAGATCCTCAGAGACGAGTACAGCTCAGAACCTGCATCCCCCTACATCTTCGATGACTTAGAAGTCCAGCTGGGCATGTCAGTCCTTCCCTCTTTAGGACAATCAGAAGATGAGGATGACGAGTCGGATGTGGCTTTCGCCGATTGCATGAAGACCTTTGACGATCCGACTACGGAGCTAAATAATCTGGTGGCAGCAATAACAGAAAAAGATCCAGCCACTTCCAACACTGAGCCAGATTCGATTGAGCCAGATTTCCTAGACGATCACACCTTACCTGAGCTCAAGACTTTACCCATGACGCTGAAATACGCCTTCCTTGCGGGTCAGGAAAGAAATATCCGGTCATCATCAGTTCGCGATTGACCGAGGAGCAGGAATCTCGCTTGCTAGAGATCCTGGAGAAAAACCGCAAGGCAATAGGCTGGAGCATTTCCGATCTCCACGGGATAAATCCCGCTCTGTGTTTGCACCATATCTACTTGGAGAATGAAGCCAAACCCTCTCGTGAATTCCAACGTCGTTTGAATCCAAATTTGCGAGAGGTAGTGAAGAAGGAGATAGAGAAATGGTGCAACGCGGGTTTCATTTATCCCATCTCCAACTTGAAATGGGTGGCCCCGATCCATGTGGTCCCGAAAAAATCGGGAATTCAGACGACCACCAATGAGTACAGAGAGGAGATCGTGACGCGAATGCCCACGTCGTGGCGCGTCTGTGTGGATTACAGACGCTTGAATGCCGCGACGAAGAAGGATTACTTTCCCCTACCATTCATTGATCAGATCTTAGAGAGACTAGCGGGGAAAGAATTCTTCTATTTCTTAGATGGGTTCTCGGGCTACAATCAAGTAGCCATAGCTCCGGAGAACCAGGAAAAGACTACGTTCACATGTCCCTTTGGTACCTATGCTTTCAGGCACATGCCCTTTGGGTTATGCAATGCTCCGGGTACTTTTCAAAGGTGCATGATTGTTGTATTCACCGAAATGGTTGGCAAATTCCTGGAAGTCTTCATGGACGACTTCTCGATCCACAGCGATTCCTTTGACTCCTGTCTTAGGAATCTGGATCGAGTCCTCAAACGCTGTTGTGAGGTTAATCTGGTGCTCTCAAGGGAGAAAAGTCACTTCATGGTGACGGAGGGCATTGTGTTGGGGCACGTCATCTCTAAGAGAGGAATGGAGGTTGACCCTACCAAGGTGGATGTGATCAGACGACTTCAGCCACCAACCAACATCAAACAGTTGCGGTCGTTCCTCGGGCATGTCGGATTCTATCGGAGATTCATTAAGGATTTTTCTAAGATTGCCCGACCGCTAACTGAGCTTTTAGGCAAAGACATGGAGTTTGTTGTTGATCACAAATGTCTTGAGGCCTTTCAGGTATTACAAGGAATGATCATGGACGCACCTATCCTACAAGCCCCAGATTGGTCTCTACCTTTTGAGATCATGACGGATGCATCAGATTTCGTTGTTGGGGTTGTGTTAGGATAGAGAAGAGATGGCGTCCCGTTTGCAATTCACTACGCAAGAAAAGTGCTTGACACCGCTCAGTGTAACTATACAGTTACGGAAAAGGAGATGCTTGCGGTAGTATTTGCCTTGGACAAGTTCAGATCTCACTTAATTGGATCCAAGGTAATTGTGTTTACTGACCATACGGCGCTACGATATTTGATGGAGAAGAAGGACGCGAAGGCGCGTCTTCTTCGATGGATTTTACTTATCCAGGAGTTTGATTTGGACATCCGTGATAAAATTGGAAAGAAGAACGTAGCAGTTGATCATCTCTCTCGTCTCGAAGATCTTAATACTTCCGAGGATTCACCTATTCGAGACTCCTTCCCTGACGAGTCGATTTTTGTTGTCGACTCACTCCCATGGTATGCCAATATCGTGAACTATCTTGTCTCCAAGAAGGTTCCCGGGGGTTGGCCCAAGAGCCACATCGACCGACTTAAGTCGGATGCGAAACACTACCATTGGGAGGATCCGATCCTTTTCTTTGAAGGATCGGATTGTGTCTGGAGACGGTGTATTCCTCAGGAGGAATACCAGAGTGTCCTTTCTTTATGCCACATCTTGTAGGCAGTAGGACACCACTCTGGGAAGAGGACCGCATGGAAGGTACTTCAGTGTGGCTTTTACTGGCCGACTCTGTTTCGCAATGCTTTCACCTTTGCGAAGTCATATCCAGTATGCCAGAGAATGGGAGGAACCGTTGGTTCCAAGGATGAGATGCCGATGCAGCCTGTCATCATTTGTGATGTCTTTGACGCCTGGGGCATCGATTTCATGGGCCCATTTCTTGTTATCCATGGATTTGAGTACGTCCTTCTTGCGGTAGATTATTTATCCAGGTGGGTGGAGGCTATCCCAACCCGAGTCGCAGACAGCAGAACTGTCTGTAAATTCATCAGAGATCATATCATCTCTAGGTTCGGGATTCCCAAAATGATGATATCAGATGGGGGTAGCCACTTTGTGAATCGGGAGGTGAAGAAACTCCTGAAGGACTACGGCATCAAACATCGTGTTGCTAGCCCTTACCACCCACAGACTAATGGTATGGCTGAGGTGTCGAATAGGGAGGTGAAGACTATATTGCAAAAGCTCGTCCGCCCAGACAGGAAGGACTGGTCTCAGATCTTGGATCAAGTCCTATGGGCTTATAGGACAGCTTACAAGACACCGTTAGGAACCTCCCCATTCCGAATGGTATTCGGAAAGCCGTGACACTTGCCCGCAGAACTAGTGCATAAATCAGAATGGGCAATTAAGAAGGTCAATTGGAACACGCACCTTGGGCAGAAGCAGAGAGAGATGGATCTGAATGAGCTTGTGGAAGTCAGAAATCATGCATATGACAACAGTTTGGTGTACAAGGACAAGGTGAAGCGTTGGCATGATAGATATATCAGAAGAAAGACCTTTGTTCCTGGACAGAAGGTATGGTTGTTCAATGCAAGGCTGAAAGTCTTCCAAGGCAAGTTGAAGTCCAAGTGGACAGGCCCATTTGTCGTCAGTACGGTGCATGATAGTGGATGTGTCGAGATCTCAGATCTCGCAGATGACGCACCGACATTCCTTGTAAATGGACAACTGTTGAAACACTTTGTCGAATCCAATGAGCAGTTAGTCCATGTTGAGGAGATTGTATTTATGCGCAAGACAGATTCAGCAGATACACCTCGAACCGCGCAGGAGACCTTGCAGCAGTGAGCTCTAGCCATCAGCAGCATCTTGAAAGATTCATACCAACTCACTTGTATATACCATCATTCCTGTACATTTTGTCCTTTCTCCCCCATAACTCTAGTAACTCATCCCAGCATCATTGATCAACATCTTGGACTATACTTAGGATGACCAGATCCTAAGTATAGGGGGGATGAGTCACCTGAATCTGTTCATTGTACATCCTCCAGATCACATCGGTCCTCATACTCACTCCTTTCCTATACTTGACCGCCATGTATATACTCATCCATTTCCCCTCTTGCCCTCGTCCGCCCCATTTTTTATCTTCTTCTACACTTAGGCTACCAGAGCCTAAGTATGGGGGGGCGAAGCGACTTCTATACATTTTGTAATTTTAGCTCTCCTACGCTTAGCATGAGCTATGTCTTTTTCGACGCTTTTCGTGCTCTGAGGACATAGCACACGCTAAGTATAGGGGGCGTGTATATATTACATATATACTTTACCCATAGCTCGTACTTTCGCGTATTTTCGCGTATTTTTGTATATATTATGCAATAATTACAGGGTGGGTAAAAATTGAAAAACAAATTCTTGTATAATTTTGTACTATATGTATAATACTTGTATAAAAAGTTGTAAACTTGTTGTAAATAATAAAAATTGTTGTACACCAAAAAAATGTGTTGAAAATAAGGCTTCTTATTTACTCTTGCACACCATCTCTACATCTAAAAAAAAGTCTTGCATTTCATTCATCTTCATAGCATGTCATCTACACACCATCTGCATATCATGCATATGCAAAGTGAAAAGCTAGTGGGTTCTGAACCAAGTTATGAGTAGATGTTGAGATGGGATTGATTTGACCTTAATCCACCTAATTTCAGAGGAACCTTATAGGAACTGGAGTTAAGATTTCTCAGATCAAGTGACTTAATTCTTTGAGTCCGCAAGTCTATGTTCACATGTCATCTTGATTAGTCTAAGTAGAATATCTCGTACACACGCATGATTCTTTTAGACAGTGACCTAACTTGGATAAGCACAATGCACGTAGCTCTTTATTGATGAGGTGGTGAGGAGGTAGAATCCTTTAGCTTGGAGTAGCACACGGGTTGAAACATCCGTCCTCCTGTAGGGAGGGTAGTGCATCTCAACCTAGTCTGGTGGTATTGAAGTCCGAGGACAGGACGCTGTGGGTTGCAATAATGCTTCAAAAGAGGGATAGTCTACTGGCTCAAGAGGAAAAACTCCTGATATACATGATGCACCTTGTATATAGTTTCAAAAAAAAAGAGAGAAGAAAAAATGCAAGAACTCCAAAAAAATAGACAGGCCAAAAACAAAACAAAAATATATATATTGCATGTCGGAGAATGTATATTAGCAAGAAGTTTGCAGCTGTATGACTTGGCTACACTGGTCAGGCATCCCGGGTTAGGTAGCTACACTGGCTACCGTCCATTCTTTTCTCTACCCCCTCCTCTTGAGTTGGTCGCACTTAAACTTAGAAGGGAATACCCCGCTCCTCAAGGAAAGAGTTACTGGACCGGGTTATTTGAGTTACCTTGTTAGAGGAGGCTGGTTCTGAGCCGTTTCTGATGTGGAGAGCTATTTATCACTTACACAGTACAAGTAAGAATCATAGTCATCAGAAATTTGCATTTGAGGATTTGTTCTGACCTGACTGTTGAGGCGTCTTGAATAGAAGACTTGTGGAACTTGAAGTCCGTTAGCTCTTAAGTTCAGGTCCCAATAAGGTTCCGCCACACAATTAATCCAAAGGTCGATTCAAGCTCCATTTTCAACTTTTGTTCATGACCTTGGTATGGAACCCAAAATCATTTCACTCTTGCATTTCATTTTAGTTGCTTGGGGACGAGCAAGGTTTAAGTATAGGGGGTTGATGAATCTGTGATTCATCACTCTAAAAGTTGAAAATAAAGCTTTGTTCCCGAGTAATTAGCTGCATATTTCTAGTTATATTGCATCATAGGCATTCATGCATGCATTGATAATATCTGCATTTTAGCATTCATATTTGTATAAAATAAGAAGCCAAATTCACTTGTAAATATTCACCTGTATATTAGTTAAAATAACCTATTTATATATATTTTATACTAACTCCAAATCCAATAAAACCAACTCTATAGTGTATATATTATTAACACTAATAAAACAAAAATATCAAAAAAATACTAACTTGAAAATTTGACCAATAAAACCTCAATCCAAGTTTGAAACCATGAACCTTAGAATGCACATATCTCTCTCATACAACCTCCGAATTAGGTCTACTCACTTTTAAAGTAATATCCATTTAGAGACCTTCGAAACAAGACCAATTTCATTAAAATCGGAGTTTGTATGCAAAACTTGGGTTTTGGGCCCTTTTGTACATTGTACATAATGACCATTTTGCCCCTCATTTATTTTCTAAATTATAAAAATCCAAAAAAATAGATTAAGTTGTAAATATTCTTTTCATATTTTTTCTAACTTTATTTTAATTTTTCTTATTTAAAAATGATAAAAAAAATTACAAAAGATAAACTGCGGTATTTTATATCTATAAGGTACCACCCAAAAATACATTTTTGTACAGATGATCTCGTTTGATTTTCGGCCCTTTACAAATGTTGTAGATCTCGTCGAGACGAGCAACATTCGTGTTGACCACTTTTTGATCTAACCTCTTTTATTATTTCTTTTTTATTTTTCTTTACATTTAGTTGCGGATTTTTCTTGAAGCGACACGTGGCAACTCCGGAAGACGCCACGTGTCAACTCCATAGATTTTGCAATTAATTAAATAACTACACATGGCCGCATCTGAGCGTGCCAGGTGGCGCCATCTCACTCTTCTCTACCCATTCTTCCCCACTTCTCCCTTGACTTAAGGGGGAAGCCAACACCTACGTCACTTCACACCCCACCCCATCCACCTTCTCCATCTCTTCTCCAACTGCCTCCTCCTCCTCTTTATATCCCCCTCTCCTCCTTCCTCCTTCCTCCATCCGCCACTTCATAGAGTGAGAGATCAAGCCCCTAGGATCTTAGGTGACAGCTGAGATATCCCAGTCGAGCAAAGACGCTCTTCCATCTCCGGTGTGATCCAGTGAGAAACTCTCGCTGTAGCAGCTGCATCTCCTTGCAGTTGCTCGAGCTCTGAAGGTTTGCCGACTTCATTGAGCAAAGACCCCGAACGGAGCATCGTCTCTAGCTCCTCCACAGGCTCTCATTCACCCAACTCATCCAGGTATACATCTCTTCTCCCTCTTCTCTTCTTCTTCTTCGTCATCTTTTCTTCCTCTCTTCTTCTTCCTCTTCTACATCCTACATTCCCTCTCTCTTAATTTCATCCTCATCCATGCTCCGAATCTAAAATTTTTTCGCACATTCACGGATAAATCACACGTTGCAAACGCAACGGTGATTTTTAATGAATTTTTCGGAGACGTTTTATCAATCAATAAATAGAAAATTTAAGCCCACTAAACAAATGCATAAGTAACAGGGGGGGTGGTGAAACTCCCTAGTTTCTTCTTGTTCTGCTCCTCTCCTCCATCTTTCACGTCGCTCGCCTTCGGCCACACCACCCCAACCGTCGCCGTGCTGCTGCCTCTGCCCCGACGACCCTTGGCCATGTGTCGGCCATCCTCCTCCATCGACGGGTGCACGTCCCCGCACCTCCAGGCCGCGTGGCTGCTCCGTGTGTGCCACTCTCGCAGCACGCGCCATCGCGCCACCGTTCCCTCCCTCCGCATGGCACCATACCGCCAGCCGCACCTCCGTGCGACCTCCCTAGCGCGCCCTCCAACACCACTGGCTGCCTTCTTGCCGTCAAGCAAGCCATGCGCCGTCCGTCCATGGTGAAGCTCCAAGCTTCCCCTAATTCATCTCCAAGAAGCAGAGGAGCTCATATCGGATATAATAAAGACAAAAGTGGGCATTTGCAATGGGGACACTTGCACTACTTCTCAAGTTCTCAAAGAAATTTCAAGTTTTAGATAATTGCATGTAAGTCCATGTTCTTCATTTGAGCTCATATTTCTTTTTCTGTATTGCATTCATACCCCTGCATTTGCATGTTTATTTTATTGTCATTCATTTTCAATTCCGAAAATTGCATTGTGTAATATAACTCTTGTTCTATCATTTTAGCATTTATTTGTATTTTTCTGATTTGCAGAATATTTATGGAAATTAATTTGGTGAAAAATTGCAATAGTTTGCCCATTTTGATTGATTAATTTATTGCGCATTATCTGCTTACCGAAAAATCTCTGAAAAATTGTCATTGGTAGATATAAGCCCATGCTACAACATAACCGAAAATCACACCATTTGTACGTGTAGTTTGTCTTAGAAAAATCATTTAGTGAAAACCTTAATCGATTTTTAATTAATCAACCGTGAAGTGTTTTAACGAAATTCAAGTTGATTTGGATAGCTCTTATTAGACCTATTTGGATTAATTTTGTTTCTGAGAAATATCACCGTTGATAAATTATTAAATTGGTTTAGTCATTTTGCTAAAGTCTGCATTTTTTTATTATCCGTGCATCAGAAAATTCTAAAAAAAATTAGGGTAGCTTAATTTCATCCCATTTCACAATCTGGCCAAGTTTCATAATTTTTGGAATTAATTTGACCATCTTTCTGATTTAACTTGTAATTTGGCCTGATTTTGCATAAAAACCGAAAAAGACCAAAAATATCTCCTCTGAAAATCAAACCTTGGAAATTTGCTTCGAATCTACCTAAGGAGACAGCTCCCTCCCTGAGTTCGATCTTGGACTTCCAACCAAGTAAAAAAAATTGCCGTTCGAGATTAATTTGACTATAATTGAAAGTGGTTTTTGATCTGCTCTCATTATCGGACTGCAACGAACAATATCAATTGATTTGAACATTAATTTGCTCGAATTAACAAGAGTAGTGGGGGTAGTTATTAGGCACCAAGGAAACTCCAAGATCGGACACTTCCGTTCCATTCTAGGTCATTAGCATCGATTCTTCACGCTAATAGCAATTTTTCGAAACTTAGGGCGGTTTCATCGGCTTGCATTTGCATATAGATAGGTTTCAATTCTATTGAGCATCTTTGCATGTAGAATGATGGAGGAAAGGTGAGCATTTATCTTTAGCATACATCATTGCTTTGTCGCTTGCATTGCTTTTCTGCCTCTCTACCTCTGATTTTGCCAACCAATGTGCTAAGTGAAATTGACTCCTCATTAAGCTCATGCATTTCTCACTAAAAATCCAAAAAAAGTGATAACCAATAAAATTGGGACTGTTAACATTACTTGACCCTAAAATAAACCAAAAGAAAAACCTTGTCTTAGGGCAAGTAATACCCTCATTGTCTTCGCTTTTACTTTCTCGCGCACACATTAAGGATTAGTGCCAAAATCCCATTTTAGCCCCTAAGTGTTTGTGCAATCTCTTGGACTTCTCACCTAACTTTAAAACAGACAAGATAAAAGACCGCTCTTTTACGGTCTCTACCGAGTTGAGTAGGTGAATTGAGGGTTTGTTTTGTGTGAGTTTGCTTGTGATTGATTGTGTGCTTCCTAGATCGCTTCTACACACTTGCGCCTTCTTCTCATCTCTCTTGACTTGACCATCGTGCTCTCCTGATCCCCGCCTTTTGTTTCGAGATGGCCGACTGGAGCGTATTTTATCCAAACTTTTCGGATCCCTCGTTCACTTCAGCCGGTCCACCTCCCTTTTTCCAGGAGGACTTTTCTCCTGACTTTTGTACATATCCTCCTCAGCCACAGATTCAGACCTCGGACTCTTATCCACAAACACCTTCACATTTCCCGTCACATCCACTCGAGACTGACATGTTCGAGTCACCTTTCATGGAGTCCATCCTTGAGCATTTGACCCAAATGATGGATCATATGAGACAGAGGATTGACAACCTCACTAGCCTAAATAAGAGCAACCATGATACTCCACCATCTGATGGTATGGATTCACTCGAGGATTTCCATGAGCGCTTGCAATCGCCCAAAATACAAAAAAATAAGAAAAATTAAAAAATCCAAAAAGATTTTGGGAGACCTTTGGTTGATTCAAACTGTGAGGAGAGTGACCACTTGACAAACCCTTTGACCGCACAACCTTTCACACCTTGTCCCATCTTTGACCCCGAGGATGCCGCTGTAAAGACTGCTCTTTGTATGCCTCGTGTAGATGTTAATTCTGACTTCCTCCCTTGTATGGAGGAGGTCCAAAAATTAAAAAAAAATTATTGACTAAACCTGAAGTCGTGGCCACTATTCATGAGATCATCCGTGCCCCACTTCAGCGGGCCATGACGGATTTATCTGCTCCTCTTCCCAAAAAGAGAAAGCGGAGGAGCAGATCTGAGCGTCATATTTTGACCATGGCCACTGCCTACGCCATCACACACCGTCCCATTCCTAGGAAAAAGAACACTGCCACACCTTTCATTAGTTGCACCATCTCTGACCATACAAGTGATCACACTCTTTTCGACGGTGGTGCTTCGATTAGCATATTACCCTTCTCGCTGTTACAGTCTCTTCACTTAGGGCCTCTCAAGAAGACCAAGATGATAGTTCAGTTTGCTGATGGATCTATCAAGAGGTCAAAGGGTGTCCTTGAAAATGTCGTCGTATCGATTCGGGGCACAAGATACAATGTTGATTTCATCGTGTTGCCCATGGAGACCTCCACAGGGGAGCACTCTCCAATCATCTTGGGACGACCATTCCTCACCTCAGCGAGGGTCGTTATTGATTACGGATCATGAGAGATTCGCTTCCGTCCTGTTGACGAAAGAGAAGTGTTGATCACCACACAGACTGCTGACCAGAGACCTGTACCTGATGCACCTTCTCCTATCTTGGTTGAGCCCGAGGACCATGACCTTGATGAGACTATCAGAAATTTTTTTGCTTACTGGATTCCACTGAGACCCAAGAATTCCTCTCCAAGGAGGAAGACTTGGAAAGCATGGACCTCGGAGTTCCTTCTTCTGGGACTTGGCGTTGTGTTTATGACATCCGCGGGATTTACACGATTGACACCCCAGAGCGGAGGGCAGATCCTGAGAATAGACAGGTCGGACATGACTCGACTATTTTCACTGATGAGTCCGCTCTTGTTCATGAAGACACTAATGAGACGAAGGTTGAATTTGATTTGGTTTCTTTTATTGAGGAATTCGGGCCTTTCGATGAGAAAGATGATCCGGTTGAGATTATTGAAGGCGAACAGAGTTCGACTACTTCCACTGATGAGTTTGTTCCTTTTGGTTTTGACCTGGACGAGACCTCGCAGGACTACACTGATTACACTTCTTTCGATGATGATGAGTTCGTCCCATTCCACTTTGATATCAGCGAGACTCCCAAGGCCGGACCTAGTTGTACTTCTTCCACTACTCCGTATGTACCTTCACATCCTAGAGCCACTGAGGAACTACACCCTGTCGACCCTGATCGGTTAGTGTCATATGAGGACCCCGATGTCGACCTGCACCACACTAGATCCATTCCTCAGCGGTCCCGCAAGAAGATTTGCTTTCGACCTTCTTGACCCTCTATACATCCATCTTGTTGTACATTCGCTTTATTCATCTCTGTGTCTCTCTCGTTTCACTCATTCACCCCATTCTCGTGTGTGCTTTACTTAGGTCGTACTTTGTCCTAAGTATGGGGGGTGAATGAGTCGAGTGTTTATTCGTTGTATTGTTTCATTATTCATGTTGTTGCCTATTACTTAGGGCTTCTTTTACCCTAAGTATAAGGGGAGTGATGTGTACATCCATCTCTATCTTCTTCCATCTTCTGGTCTCTTTTCTTCTATTCTTCTTTTCCGCTTCTATCTTCTGTATCTACTAGAAAGGTGTCGCCCCTTTGTGTCAGTCTTCTATACTAGGACGTACTATGTCCTAAGTATAGGGGGTGTGCACCCCAAGTCGATCTATTCTTTGATCATCTCCTATGTCTCCTCCTTCTTGTCTATACTTAGGGATTATCTTACCCTAAGTATATGGGGAGACAGCCTGAGTACGATCTGTTCATTCCCACCCTTGACCCTCCCTGCTTTGTGTACAGTCTGCTATACTTAGGATTATTTGATCCTAAGTATAGGGGGGACGGTCGACTTCTCATTCGTTTGTTCATTCATCTCTTACTCATTTATTCTTTAGATTTTTCTATACTCAGTACGAGTTATGTCTTCTCTTTTCTCTTTGATCTATGAGGACATAGTTCAAGCTAAGTATAGGGGTCATATACTGCGTATATACTTTAGCCACAGCTCGTACTTTCATATTTTTACTAATAACTATGGCTAACTATTACTTATAATATTCATCAAAAATCTCAGTAAAAAAATGTGATTATCCTCAAATTTTTTTGTATTTACTGATTAATAAATCAGGTGAAAATATTTTTTGCAAAATGTTTGAAAAATAGTTTCGAAATCCTTGTGACAATCTTTTGAAAACTATTTGTTGAAGACATTTTATTACATGTTTTCAACCTTTGTAAAAACATTTTGCTTGAAAAAGTATTTTATTTGTGTGAAATAAAAAGGTTTGAAAAATGATTTGCAAATGATTTGAAAAATGGTTGCAAAAATATTTGAAAAATCTATATATAATGTTTGGATAACCTTCGCAAAATGATTTTCAAATATGTGTACATGTTTGCAAAATTCTTTGTAAAAAATTATTTTGGACTACAGTTTTCAAAATTGTTTGAAAAACCCTTGTCAAATAAGTTTGAGGAAACTTACATCTCACCTAAAATTCTCTATGTATATAACTATAAAACCGACACTTACCCTTGTAAATTCTTAAAATCCACTTTTTGTAAATAAAAGATGCATCCCGTGTAAATATTGTACCTAGTTTTTAGCCAAAACATTTTTGTTTTCAAAAATCCCAAAAACATTTGCAAAAGTAAAATACCAAAAACATTTGAAAAACCTTTTTGAAAAATCTAAAAAATGCATATGCATCATCTTTTCAAAAATCCATAAAAAGTTCAAAATATTTGAAAATCACAAAAATATTTTCTGTATTCAGCATAGCATTTGCATAGCATTCGCATTTTTCAGATTGAGTTTGATAGTAGAACGAGTCTATGTAAAATCCGAATATTGGAGCTTGGTTGGACCTTAAATCTACCTAATTAACAGGAACCTTATAGGAGCTGGAATTGAGGTACTTCAGGTCTAGTTGACTTAATTCTTTAAGGATCACGAGACTTGGTTCAATGGATTCTTGACTGCCTAAGTAGAGTATTTCGGAGCACACGCACGACTCTTGTTGATAATGAACTAACTTGCACATATGCACCTTTTAACTTGGCTCAACTCAGTTGGAGTGGTGAGGGGTTGGAGTTGCCGGTATGAGACGTACACAGGTGGAAACACTTGTTCTCCTCTAGCGAGGGAAGTGCATCCTAACCCGTCCGATGATGATGAGTTTTGAGGACAGCATATTGTGGGTTGTAATAAAGCTTCAAAAGAGGGATAGTCTACTAGCTCTAGAGGAAAACTCCCTATGTAAATGCTGCTATATATAGTATTAAAAAAATGCAAAAAGCAAAAACTCCAAAAAAAAAGTGGACAGGCCTGTACAAAATTAAAAATGCATGCCGGAGTGTACATATGTGTATAGTCAAATAAGCAAGCTTGAGCATCAAAGTCAAAACATGTGAGCCTGCAGCTGGATGACTTGACTACGCTGGTCTTGCATCCCAAGATCGGTAGCTACACTGGCTACCGTCCATTCTTCTCTTCCCCCCTCCTCCAGAGATGGTTGCCACTTGAACTTACAAGGGAATACCCCGCTCCTCGAGGAATGAGTTGTTGGATTGGGGAATCATTGGTTGTCATATTAGAGAAGCCAGTCTCTTTGTCATTTCAGATGGGGAGAGCCACCATCACTTACACTGTACGAGTCAGATTCATAGTCGTAAGGGTTTGCGTATGAGTTGAAGTACTCTGACCTGGCTAATGAGGGGACTTGAGCAGAGTTTTGGGATTCTTAAAGGCTGTTGGATTTCAAATCCGGTTCTCATTAAGTTTCCGACCGCACTAAAATCCCAAAGGTCTGGCTTAAGCTCAAAACTTTGATTTGTGAAGACAAGTTTGATAGTTGAAGTTAATCCATTTTTCTTCTTTTTCTTTTCTTTGTTTTTTATGCACTTATTGCGTAAGTGTTTGCTAGGGAACAGCAAAGGCAAGTATAGGGGGATGATGGTCTACGTTTCATCATCTTTATTCTATAATTTTAGCCTTAAAACCCTAGTAAATGCGTGTAAATAGCATTAATTCATGCATTTTATCATCCATGCATTATTGTGTAAATAGTGTATTAAATGTCGTTTTTAAAGCCAAAATTATAGAATAAAGAAAAGAAAAGGAATAAAAATATTTCAAATATTTTATGATCCGAAACCCTGAGAGACCTAGGCATCTCGATGACTAGGTTGACAAGGAATAAAGTAGGGGGAGATAAAGGCCAAAATACATAAAAAATACCTTTTATTTAATTCATTCTTTATTCATTTTGGGACCTGTTTTTAGTTCCACTTTTTCTACTACAAATAAAGAAGCTTTGTACATGAAAGTTATAGATAATTAAATAAATAAAAATACAAAATTGATTTCAGTCAAAAATAATTTACAGATAAAACGTTATGATCTGAATAAAATTCCAGAATCCCAGCTTCCCAGACATGTATCTTGCAAATAAAAACACGAAACGCATCAAATTTACTTTAGTTGTATATAATTTTCAATAAGCTATTTAATGAAGGTGGTTTAGTATATTGTAGAGCTACGGTTTGAAAGTTGAGTTTTGGACCCCTATTGTATACTTGCACATATTAAAATATTCATTTTATTTATTATTCATTATTTTTATAATTTTATATTTTTGTAATTTTGTAAATATATATTTATAATATATGAGTGTATTAAAACTGTAATAAAAACATCAATAAAACACACAAATAAAATATTTGTATACAATACCTAGGTATAATACCTATAACTATACCTATGTGAATTATACTTCTATTTATTTAATTATACATAATACATCAAAAAAATAAAATAAAAATATATTTAAGTGTATACAAATAAGTTTTAAATATGTAAAATAATAAACAAAATTAAATAATTTAATTATACAAAATAAAATAAAACAATAAAATATATAGATGAATATACCTAAATAGGCTATAAAAGGTAACTTGTAATTTTATACCTCGAGAAACAAAAATCATAATAAAATAATTTATAAAATAATAAATATTTTTTATTTAATAATCTAAAATTGATAAAATCATTTATTATTTTTAAATGAATTTAGAAATGATTTTTTCCAGGCTTTTTCCTCGTTGGTCCACGTGGACCAACCAGGAGGGCTGGAGAGTTGACCTTGGGTCAACTCTCTGACCCACTACATGTACCTTGCCAGAATTGGTTTTGTCCCATTTTCACGTTTTTTCAAGGCGAATCCTTTCACTATCTCGTGCTTGTCTCTTCACGACTTTTCTTCCCCTTGGATCGAGGATTCATACCTGGGGTTTTCCTTGGGCTGTGGATCTTTGATTCGAGCAGCACGCCTCGTTCTTCTCGTCCTCCCAACCGTTTGTACAAAAACCACCCTTCCACCCTTTTTGAAAATTGAACCTTTCTTGATCGTGTTTTCCCCTCTCTTGGGCGAGCTCTGGACTGGAGCTCATGACAGGAGGTCCTCCAGCTCTCCAGAGACGAGGTTAGGCGGCCGTGAAGGCGTCTCCACCCCCATCTCCGGCGCACCGACGTGAGGTTATATCTCGCCATTTCTGGCTCGAGGTTTGCGTTTTATCTTGTTTTTTGCATCTGTAGGTTAGTCGTAGTCTTAGGATCAACCCCCTTGTTTTCTCTTCGTATTTCACTCGTCGGATCATCGTCTCCTCCAACTCGCCGGAGCTTGCTCCGACGAGCCCCCACTTTCGCTATTTCCATCACATCCCCTAGTCAGGAGGGGCGAGGCACATTACCCTCGACCTCCTTAACCCTTCCTGCTGGTCAACGATCCCCCAGTGCACCTGGAGTTCATTTTGGGAGGTCGACGTGGTTCATGGAGCCCACAAGCTCCGTCGGCCTCGCGCGCCACCTCCGGATCTCACCAAGGATTTTTAGAGCTTCGAACGTATCGAGGACACCTGCAGGATAAGATCCGGGAATTTTGGAGCTCCATCTCATGTCAGAGGAGGGCGCCATCGTCGGAGGAAGCTCGCTGCGGCGAGCCTTCCTCCCTGTTCTTCCATCGCCGCTTCATGCCATCAGATCAAGGCATGTTCGTCCTGAGCTTCAGCAGCCATCGGATCTCACGACGCCCCAACCGTCCGATCGTCCATCGAGATCTAATCCTGGTCGTCTGAAGCGAAGGGGTATCGCGGCACGAGAGCTCGACACGTGGCAAGTGGGCTGCTATCAGTCGTCGGATCATGCCCTTAGCCTGGATATTTTGCAATTATTACCCCTGTTATTTTTGTATTTAATAAAGAGTATTTAAATTTTCATCTGAAGGTTTATAATTTTGTAACTTTTGCAACCGAACCCCTGCAGTTCCGTTTATTGCACTTCTGCCCCTAGCCACGTCACCTCATGCGACCTGTGCACGTGAGTCGGCGATTTTAATGCCCGACCCTCGTATGTTTATTTATGTATCTCTGCTCTACGAAATTTTATATTCAGTAGTAATATCTTTGTTAGTTTTGCATAATAGTCCCAAGATTTTCATTATTGGCATATTCATCCCTGCTAGGCACGTGGCAGTCACGTGCAGGCTTGGTCATTTTGCAGAATTGGCCCTGGGTTTTTGGCTATTTGTATTTAGTCCAGAGATCTTTTTATTACCTTATAATTTGCTGGAAAAATTGCAAGTTGCCCCATGTACTCTTTCATATTTATAAAAAAGCCCATGCCAGTAGTGTAGTTTCTCTATGTTGTTTGCATTCATTTCATGCATCTATAAAATTCAAAAAATTCCCCGAAAATAGAGTTAAGCTCATGTTGCATTTTACTCTCACGCCATATTTTTATTTCACATTTTGTATGCATTTTATTATTTATAAAAATTCAAAAACATGCATTTTCTCAACTGTGTGCATTAGAAAATACATAAAAATTATAAAACGTTTTGAAAAAAATCCAAAAAAATATATTTTGTGTGTTTGTGTGTCTTTACCTTCATACCAAAAATCATTATAAAATACAAAATAAAACTCCTAAAAATTAGAAAACCCCACAAATCTTTCTAAAAATTTTAAAAATTCCTTAAAATTCCTAAAATTACAATTTCAGTTTTTGAATTTCCCTATATTATTATCTGTACTTTAAAATTAATTTGAGGAATTTTGGGTTCTATTTGATACTTTTCATCCTCATTTTAATTTCAGTCAACAATATTGTTCACAGTTTTTAGTATTTTTTATTTTAATAATACCAAAAAATTAGGAAAAATATAGAAAAGTTACAAAAATATTATAAAAATATATAAATCACAAAAACACTTTATTTCCTATATTTTGAATATTTTTTCCTATTTTTATCTCTCTCATCACTCTTGTATATATATATATTCCTTATATATTATATCTTTAACAAAAGGAAAAGAAAATACAAAAATATAAAATATAAAAAAGAAACTACAAAATCAGAAATTAAAAATCAAAATATAAAAATATAAAATTAAAAATTAAATAAAAATATAAAATTAAAAACCCACAAAAACATAGCACACTTATAGACACTTGATCACATTCACTTTTTGAGCTTGATTTCCCCGATCTATCCTGTTTGTTCCTTGTGTTCGACGCTCTACACATACTTGCACCTATACACATCTTGTTCTAGAGTTATAATAAATTTTAACTCCACACTTTGATTTTCATTGCTTGATTTATCTGTTGTGGGTTAATAGTTGTTTGAATTTCGGATTTCATGTGAGGTCAACTCAACGACTATTGATTCGCCTTGTGAATCGACATGACCTCCCGATCTCGCGTTCGACAGTAGACTATCCCACTTTTGAAGCATTATTGCAACCCCACATCATCATGTCTTTAGACCTCAATGCCACTAGACCAGGTTGAGACGCACTTCCCTCCCTAGAGGAAGACGAGAGGTTCCTCCTAGATGTACTACCCTCGTATGCTACTCCAAGCCAAAAGATTCTGCCTCCTCACTACCTCCTCCATGAAGGGCTACGTGTAGAGTGCTTGTCCAAGATAAGTCATGGTATGGAAGAATCATGCGTGTGTTGTTAAATATTCTACTTAGACTAATCAAGACGACATATGAACATAGTCTTATGGACTCAAAGAATTAAATCACTAGGACATGAAAAGTCTTAATTCCAATTCTTATAAGGTTCCTCTAAAATTAAGTGGATTAAGGTCCAACTAAGATCCATTCTTCAATTTTATTCCAGACATAGTTTAAATGTCAATATTATCATGAAAAAAGCACATGCAAATGCAATAAATGTGTATAATGCAAAAAGATTTTTTTGAAACAATTTTCTAATTTTGAACTTTTTATGGATTTTTTGAAAGAAAGAAAAAAATTATGCACATGTGAAAAGAAGTTTTTTGCAAATTTGTATAGACTTTTTAGTTTTGTAGTTTTTAGGGTTTTTTATGAAAAAAAAGGGTTAGTAAAATATATACAAGTATATAAAAGGATTTTTTTCTATAAGAGTTTTTTTGTTGTTTTTGTATTTTTTGTATTTTGTTTTTTTTTTGTTTTTTTATTATTTTTTTATTATTTTTGTTATTTTTTATTTTTTTGTTGTTTTTTTATAAAAGGTGACCAAAGCCCATATACACGCGTAGATTTTATGAATTTATATACATGTCCCCATCATATTAAAAGTACAAGTTATATCTAAAGTATATATACAACATATACAATACCCCCCTATACTTAGCTCGAACTATTTCCTCATAGAGATCAGAGAGCGGTAAAGGAAGACATAACTCGTACTAAGTATAAAAAAGTGAAAAGATTCCTATGCTACAAAAACTCAAAGAAAAGATGAAAAGAATAGAAGTCAATGATCCCCCATGTACTTAGTATCAAGTGATTCTAAGTACAGTAGATTGTACAAAAGAGAAAAATGATGGAGAGAATGTACGGACTCAACGAAAAACACAAAACAGGCGATATGAACAACATCACTCCCACTGTACTTAGGGTAGAGTATCCCTAAGTATATGCAACAACAGGAGTGATTAACATGATGAATATGAACAACACAAATCATCCCCCCCCATCTTTAGGACAAAGCACATCCTAAGTATAGCATATACACACACGGAAAAGGGGTGAATGATAAAACGAAAGAAGAAAGAATGAGACAAAAGGATATACAAGAGGAGTAGATGTACAAAGGTCAAGAAGATCAAAAGTGGAACTTCTTGCGGGATTGCTGAGGAATGGATCTGACAAGGTATCGGTCGATATCGGGGTCGTCATTAGACACAAACCGATCAGGTTCGACCATGAATGTATCCTTAGCAGTTTCAGAGTGTGCAGGCAAAAATCGATCAGTGGAAGTAGTGTGGTCATGTCCGGTCTTGGAAGTCTCGAAAATATCAAAGTAAAAAGGCTTGAAATCATTATAAGAAAAGGTAAGATCAATTCCAACCTGGCAAGCCTCTACTAGATCATCATCTTCATTAAATTGCCAGAATTCCTTATAAAAGCAATCAAAACAAATTTGGTCTTATCAGTCTCATCTAAATCAAGGTGAAGAGGAACAGACGCATCAGTGGAAGTAGTCAAATCATGTCTGTCCTGTCTAGTCTCAGAGTCTACCATCCGCTCTAGGGTGTCTATTATGTAAATCTCGCGGAGGTCATCAATGCATCGCCACATACCAGAAGGGAGAACTCCAAGGTCTTTGTTTTCCGAGTCTTCCTCCTTGAAGAGGAATTCTTGGGTCTCAATATCATCCAACATACAGCAAAAATATCGGGTAGTATCATCAAGGTCAAAGTCCTTGGGGTTGGCTAACATGGACATGCTCTCATGGGATGTAGGTCTCTGGTCAGTAATGGGTGTAGTGATCAACACATCGCTCCCTATATAAGAACGGAAGCAAATCTCTCCTAATCCATAATCAATAATGGCTCTCGCAGAGGTAAGAAAAGGTCATCCCAGGATGATTGGAGGATGCTCCACAGAGATGGAGGTCTCCATGGGCAATACGACAAAATCAGACGTGGAGTTCATACTCTGAATAAGAATGACAACATTTTCTAGAATACCCTTCGGTCTCTTAATAGATCCATCAGCAAATTGAACCGTCATCTGGTTTTCTTGAGAGGTCCAAGATGAAGAGACTGTACCATAGAGAAGGGCATTATATTGGTTGAATCATCGCCGTCAAGGAGAGTGTTATCACAAGAATAGTCAGATATGGAGCAACTCACAAGAAGTGTGGCAATGTTCCCTTTCTTAAGATGTGGACGGTGAGAGATGCCGTAGGCAGTGGCCATGGTCAAGATGTGACACTCAGATCTGCTCCGTTGCTTTCTCTTCTTGTGTTGAGGAGAAGATAAATCTACCATGGCTGGTGAAGTGAGGCTTTAATCATCTCATGAATAGTGGCCACTACTTCAGGTTTAGTCAACATTTTTTTGAATTTTGGATCTCCCCCATACAAGGGAGGAGATCAAAATCATCATTTACACAAGGATTGTTAAGAGCAGTCTGTAGAGTGGCATCCTTGGGGTTAGAGGTGGGACATGTGGTGAATGAATGTGTGGAAAAATATAGTCTGGCATGGGTACCCTCTTCTCACAAGATAAATCAACAATGTGTCTCTTGAAATCTTTTTATATTTTTAATTTTTTTCTCATTTTTTAATTTTGGGCAATTGCAAGCCTCGTGATTATCCTCAAGTGAATATGTATCCTCAAATAGTGGAGCATCATTTTGGCTCTTATTTATGCTAAATAGATTGGTAATCCTCGAATTCATATGCTCCATCATCTGATTTAGGGTCTCAAATGTGGAAATCATAAAAGGTGACTCTAAAATCTTGGGATCTGGTGAGTGGAATGGGGGTGGGTGAGAATCAAAGTCCGACTCTTGAAATAATGGGTTAGGCGAATATGCACAAAAATCAAGAGGAATGTCCTCCTAGAAAAAGGAAGGTAGATCAGCTGGAGGGTGCGAGGGATTCACAAAGATTAAAATAACTCCAGTTGACCATCTTCAAAAAAAGAGAAAATGATCGGGAGAGCACAAGGGTCAAGTCAAAAGATGTGAAGAAAAAGGCGTAAATGCGAAGAAGGATCTAGTATGCACACGAGAAATCAAACACAATTCAAACCCTCAATTCACCAACTCAACTCAGTGAAGATCGTGAGAGCTCGGTCTATTATCTTGTCAGTTTTAGAGTTAGGTTATCAAACACAAAGTTGTATGAACATTTACATTGGTTTATTTGATTTGGATACTAACCTTAGTGTGTACACGAACAATTTAAAACGAATAAAATGAGGGGGTTACTCTCAAAATAATGATTTTTTCTTACATTTATTTAAGAGTCGAGTTTTCTTTAGCGGTCCCAAATTTTAGGTAGTTATCATTTGGTTTGGATATTTTCAATGAATCACTTACCAAGTGTCCAATTTCCTTTTTAACTTATGTGAGTGAAAACTAGGAAGGAGATCGGAAATGCTGATGAGCGACTAAATACAATGATGCATGCAAGAGTTAGAGATGCGTACCTTGTCGCCAGCATTCTACATGCAAAATGATCCATGCAGAATTTAAATACATAAAGTAAACTAACCTATATGATGCAAGTGAACCATCCTAGATGATAGATTCTATTACAGGAAGATTTGTTGTTAACTAATCAAAAGAGAATCCTGAGTCCGATCTGTGAAGTCGCTCGGTGCCCACCACAACGGGTCCTACTAACGTTGTATGCGACTTCTCACGACGCATGGTTTCTAATCCAATTAAGTTAACTTTTTTATTTG
Organism: Ottelia alismoides; assembly: GCA_037367405.1. NCBI lineage: Eukaryota > Viridiplantae > Streptophyta > Magnoliopsida > Alismatales > Hydrocharitaceae > Ottelia > Ottelia alismoides. The sequence continues at coordinate 282,282 of JAZKJV010004130.1, read as the reverse complement.
ACTAAGTCCGAACATGATATATAGGAACAGATATTCTATTAGGGTGTTTGGACCTTAGTTTTACTGAGCTCAAAAAATAATTAAAGCAATCAACATGTGGCTCACGGAATACGCATAAAACAAAGAAAAAAAATAAGGTGATGAAAACCAAAATCGGGGAGGACCCTCAAGTGCAGCGGCACTTGACGAAACAGACCCCACAACAAATGAATGTATGTTTACAAGAGTTCAAATGCTAGAAATAAAGAAAATAAAGTCTAATTTTTTTGGGTCTCCTTCAGTTATTCTTTTCCTCCTCTCACGCTCTCCTACGGCTTGGTGAAGAATCAAGCTGCCTCCACTTCGCTTGGGTGTGTCGGCTCTCCTAAGATCGCCTCCTTCGCTCCATAGGCCCTTGCAAGAAAAAGAAAAGAGAGAATGTGTAAGAAATAAAATTATCAAATATGTGCAAGAAAAATGAAATAAATACAATGAATATGAATAATGAAATAATGTGGCAGAATATAAATAGATATTTACAACCAAGAATAGCAGGTTAAAAGACAAACTAACTACCCCCGTCGTGCCTCTCCGGCAACGATGCCGTTTTATTGAGCGAGATCTTCGAGGAGTGATAATTATTGATATAGAGTTGTCATTGTGATCCTCAAAAATCTTGGCTCAAACAAAAAAATTTATTTTTTTCTCAAGCTAATAATTAATTACGAGAATAATGAAACTAATGAATTTTTTTCTACTTATTTACTTGTATAGCAAACAGGATCGAAGTCAGGGAGGCTACAATTCCCGAGGATTGTTCAAATAATCAAAAAATCAATTAAGAGAGTAAGGGAATCTCAATTGCAAACTATATTGGTTTTTTGTGAACTATTTTTTATCTTTTTAATCTTTTATTTTATTTTTAAATTTTTTGATTTTCATCTTTTTATTATTTTTAATTTTTCATTTTTTATTTTCAAAAGTATGATTTTTCAAGCAATTTTATTCACAAGAGACAAGAAACTTTTTTTGGATTTCTCGGATATACCAAAAATGCTCAAAAATGTCTAAAGAAAATATTTTTTCTATTTTTATGATTGTTTTACTATTATTTAATTTTCTAGAGATTTTTAGGTTTTTTAGGATTTTTAAATTGAATAAAAATAAGGCGAAATGTGAACAGTGAATAAAAATTATTATTTCACAATTAAAAATACCAAAAAATGTAAAAATTATGAAAATTATTTTTCTTAAAAACTCCAAAAAATTATCTACAATCAAAAACGAAAATCACATTTCTTATTTTTCTACAATTTACATGTTTTTTTAAATATTTTTAGTATTTTGTAATTTTTTGAGTTTTAATAATATTTAATGCATGAAAATTGGACGGGAAATTAAACACACAAAAATAAAACTATTCTATTTTTTTTAGAATTTTTGATGTAATATTCAAATTTTTATGATTTTTCAAAGGGAAAAATGATATGTTTTTATTTTTGAATAATAAAAATGATGATAAAATGCAATCAAAAGTTATTGCAGATAGAATAATTAAGCAGGAGATAACACTATCTTTTGCAGAATTTATTGAGCATAATTGATATTTATTCCAATGAAAAGATCATGTAAATTTAAATTTGGAAACATGGACTGAAATGCAATTATTCTGAGTTTTTACATCAAACTATAATATAAAATAAAATAAGGATAAATAAAGGTGCAAATTATCCATGGTTGTTGTTGTTCTGATCCTAGCTGCTCCTCATCTGATTGGTCTGGCTTAAGGGGTAAAATTTCTTCAAGAATAAGTTTTTAAAACTCTCATAAGTCGTCACAGTCACCCCCAAGTTCTTCACCCAGTAGTCTGCTTTCCCTTTCAAGGCGAAAGGTAGTGCAGTGAGACGAATGTAGTCTTGGCTGACTTGTGGGTGCCTCAGATTAGAACAGATCAGTTCCAAGTCCCGCAAGAATTCATATGGTTCCTCAGCCGTATTACCATGGAATTGAGGTAATTGACTGACAAAATGTGGCTTCAGTTCATAGTGGATCGCCGGTTGTGGTGGCTGTAAATAATTCCACACTTGATACTGTCCAGGGTTGTATGCGGCTTCCATTGGCACTTCTTCCCCAGCATTCAATTGCTCAAGATGTTGCCTCAGTAACTGTTGTTGCTGCTCAGATGCAGCCAACCTTGCTAGAAACATTTGAATGGCGTCATCATTTGTTTCATCTTCGGTGTCTTTTTTGGAGGACATCTTGGGTGGCATCTCTTCTTCTTCACCTTCAGAATATAAAGGATTCGAGTTAATAGATTGGAAGGAATTGATGTAATAGTTGTCCTCGATTTTTGGTGATAGAGAGACAGTTTGGGTTTGTCCTCCTTCTAGGAAGAAGAAGGAATCGTAGGAATAGGATTCTTGGGAAGGGTTTCCCGGAGGCCAAGCAGGTCCAGAGTAAGAGTCTCTCTTGGCTTTTGAGATTGGAGAGTTTGTGGTAGAGAAAGAAGGGTTCGCGGATTTCAAATAAGAATTACCACGATCTTCCATTTTCGAGGTCAACAAGAGGTTTGCGGGTTATGATGGAGGCACAAATGTGCAGTATTTGCTGATGACTTATTTTCTACGCACAAACCAAACACAATACAAGGGTTGTTTCACCAACTCAACTCAAAGTGAAGACCGTGAAGGATCGGTCAATTATCTTGTCAATTTTTAGAGTCCGGTGATAATGCAATGTATCAGAGCGTTTAAAGCGAGCTGTTTAGGAACCCAATGCTCTCACGAGAATGGCCTATCCCAAGATAGTAGTCTGAAAAGAGTTAAGGCGTGGCTCTATCCTAGTGTGCGGGTCGCTCTCTCGCTCAAGCAAACCAAACAATGACGGGGTTTCTCTCCCGCAATTGATTTTATGGGTTCTTAAGGTCGGCTATATTTAGCAGTCCCAATTTTAATTAGGTGGTCACTGAAGAATTTAGATGAGGACAAATACACGTCTAACATCCAGTCCCAATTTCCTTTAGATTTATGTGATAAAACAAGAGGGAGAAAGTCGGGAAAAGCCGATGCGTGCGGAAAACTATGATGAATGCTCAGTTAGAAGACTTACAGTGCCTCCTCACAATCTTCATGTGGGATGCTAGACAAAATTGAAAAATTATTCTATATGTATGCAAGCCGATAAAAACCGTACCTAAGCAGAAAGTTCTATTAGCGGGAAGAATTGAGTTAAATTTGGCTAAGTTGACCGATCTATGTGCGTCTTGATTAAAGTGCAGTGTGGCTTAAGATCCTACGAGCACAATCAAAAAGTAAAAATGCTCTGAGAGCCGTATGTGCAGGTCTATCCTAGTCGCCACTCAAGTCGGGCCCCACCCTCATCGGAGAGTGAAACAGGCCACGACACACCACAGAAAAGTTCAAGGTCTTTTTTACATGCGCGAGAGTCCAAACGGACACCGCTGTAAATGAGCAAGTAAATAAAATAGCAGAAATTGAAAACCTAGACTCTACTCTCTCTCAGAACTCGACTCGATCTTAAATTAATTTGCGGCTTTCTCGGATGTCGGTGAAGATGCGTCGGTTTCTTGAAAACCGCTCCACGTACGTCGGGTACCTCGCAAGAAAAAATAAGAGAGATATGTGTAAGAGAGTGACTCAGAAAATAGAACAAGCTAATAAATGCAGAAAAATAAATGCTGGAAATGAAATGGTATTCACAATGAAAAATTCGGGGGTCAGACTACCCGAATGCGGAAAACCGAGCGAAAAAATTTTCAAAACACAAAACTAAGCCGTTTGCCTCCCCGGCAATGGCGCCATCTGACGAGTCCGTAAACGCCGCTTTAAAAAGTTGATTTTATTTGTCGTGTGTGAAAATAATAAAGTCGTTCGTTGTAGGCTGCGGTCGGAAACAGTCAAGAAAATAACCACAAATAATTATTCAATTTCAATCTCGTGGTTTTTATGTTTATTTTACTTGGACAAGTCCCAAGGTCGATCACAAGGAGGTAAAGGAACAACCTAGAATTATGTCTATCCAATTTCGTGTTCGGTTTTCGAGGTGGTCTTTTTTTATACTTTCAATGCAAATAGGGATGCGAGATGCAATTTCGGCCAATTTTAAGGACTAAAATGTAAATTTCAATCAAACGATGTCCGAAAAATACAAAACTTGACCACAATGTAAATGATGATGAAATGAATGCAATGTAATTTTTTTGGAATTTTTGGATGCCAAATGAATTTTTATGGATTTTTAAATGCAAACAAAATGAATTTCAATATCTACTTATGATAAATATCAAACCTATTATTTTCGAGGACCAAAATTATCTAAGATCTATCACTAGGTGATTGATCTCAAAAAATCCTAACCCTCAAAAATGTGAGATCTATTACCTATTAAAAATTAAATACTGAAATATGCAAAATGATTTTTACAGGGCAAAGGATGCATGCAATTACAAATCTTTTTGGGCACAATGTTAAGCACAGAAATCTCTACAATATGTGATTTTTCAGGGATTCTTAGAGCAACGGTTAATTAAATGCAAATTCAAGATCATAAAATGGGCAAAGTTTGCAAATTTCCACAAAACAAATAATTATTAATTAACCACTTATCACAAAAATATCCACAGTATGTCCGAATGCAGAGAATTAAGTGTAGAAAAAGATGTCAATTTTTGATAATTAAAATAATGCAATATAGAAGTTAAAATAAATGATGAAGACAGGGGTACAGATGTAAATAGCAATAAATATATAAAACATGCAGGGGGATTTAATGCTAATTACCTAAACACAGGGGGTGTTTCTTACAAAATTTCCAAGGAGCACGTGCTGCGCACGTGCCCTTGGCTTGAGTTGACGGATGTGCAAATAGTCTGAACACTAGGGGGCTTCTGCAATTTCACCCCTTTGGTCACGTGCGAAGCACGTGACCTGGGATGACGTCACGCTGAGGTGGACGGTCCCTCCCGCACGTGCGTCTCACGTGGGAGGGCCTCGGGCTCGCCTATCGGTAGCGCGGCAAAGGAGCGGCTCGCGAGAGGGGGAGAGGCGGAGGTAGCCGGTGGCGCTTGGTGCTGCGAGGAGGCGGAGCCGGTCAGGCGGAGGAGCAGCTCTGGCGGGTGCTCCGGTCATCCTCCCAGGCAGAGCTCAGGCGAGGAGCGAAGGATGGTGAAGTCGATGAAGACCGGAGCAGGCTCGATGAAGCTTGGAGAAGATGGTGCCCGACACACAGCCGTGGGTCATCGATGGCGATGGGCGGAGCTCAGTGACTTCGATGAAGATCGGAGATGACGTTGTGTCGAAGAAGATGCTGGTGAAGCTCAATGAAGCGGCGAGAAGCTCCGAGACGGAGATGGACGTCGATCGGTGGCGATGTTGATGACGATGACGGCGAGCGAAAGGTGATGGAGGCGCGAGGACTCGAGGTGTCGGAGAACGGTAGAGAGAGAGAGAGAGAGAAAGAGAGAGAGAGAGAGGGAGAGGGAGAGGGAGAGAGAGGGAGAGAGAGAGAGACTACCTGAACGGAGAAGAAGGCTCGACGGCGGTGCCGGAGCGAGGCAGAGGCGCGGCGGAGGAGGCCCTCATCTGCAACGAAGGTCTTGGAGACCTTCGGATCTCGTCGGAGGAGAGGGAGATTCCGGGCTGTCACCACCGGGGCCCCTTGTCTTGTGCGATCGGCGGATCATTTGAAAAGGGGGTGGCCGCCCTTCTTTTATAGGACAGAGAGGAAGATCGGGCGGCCGTCGCGAGATAGGCGGGGGCGGTTGGCGGCGATAGACGCGGAGGTGGTTGGTTGGTCGGCGCGGAGGTAGCGGGGTGGCGCGCGAGATTGGAGGCGGAGGTTACGGGGCAGGGGGCGTGGAAGGTTGAAGACGACGCGTGTGGACCGTTCGATCAGCGCCCGATCGAACGGCCGGGGCTATGCCACGTGGCGCGGGCGTGGGAGGAGATGGGGCACGTGCGGAGCACGTGCCTGGGAGGCACGTGCGACGCACGTGCGAACATTTTTTTTTAAACTAAATAAAAACGAATATTAAAAAGCCCGAAAATGACTGACACGTGGCGGCCTCTGGGGCTGCCACGTGTCAACACCAGAAAAATCCAGAATAAAATACTTTGTAAAATCAAAAAGAAATATTAAACGACCTCGGATCAAAAACGTTTCTTCACGAAAAATGCTCGTCTCAACGAGATCTACAACTTTCATGCAGACATCAAAGCCAGAATCGGTCAAATGTAAAAAGTGAATTTTTGGGGTATCCCATGTACATAGAATGCCTGGATTTTTTGGGTTTTGTAATTTTTTTGTCATTTTTAAACAAGATAAAACTTCGGAAAAATATAGAGAAATCAGAGTTAAATAAAATACATCTAAATCTAAAATTTTTTTGGATTTTTATTGATAAAGAAAATATGTACATAAAATATAGGTCAGAAAATCGCTAAATTATACAATGTACAAAAGAGGCCCAATACCCAACTTTCACATATGAGCTCCGATTCACTTGAACTTGGTCTTGTTTTGAAGGCAATTGAATGTGTATTAGTTCAAAACTGAGTAGGATCAAATAGGACACTGGATGGGGAAGATATGTGGCTTTTAGTCCGAAAATCCTGAAACTATGGTTTGGGTTTTTGGTCCACTTAACAGGGTTAGTGATTTTTTTGTATTTTTCATTTATTCTTTGTTAGTGACATTGCACACAGTGGATGTGGTTTTGTGTCATTCAGAGTTAGCATGGAGGAGTTAAAAATATGGGAAGTTAGGCTATTTACAGGTCATTTTTGGCTTGGATTTTTGGCTGCTTATTTTATGCAGAAATTAATGTTAAAATGCAATTCTTATGAAATCATGCATAAATGCTAATTATGCGAAATAAATGCAGAAATGCAGTTGATTTTTAGGGAATTGAGCTTAATAAATGAGATTTAGAGTGATGAATCCGAGATTCATCACACGTGATGTGGACTTTGGAGAGGGTCTTTTTACGAATTTGAGAAATTTTAGGGACGTAGTTGCAATTTACCCAATTTTGTTTAAACCACTAGGGTTCTTGGGCTTCTTCGTTCTTTCTCTTCAAACAAAAGGAGAGTCTTCGGCTTTCTTGTATTCTCTCTAAAGGGCGACAGCGGAGGGCTTCACAGGCGGCTTCAAGCGAGGGGAGATGCACGCAGGCTGGTCGGTGGAGCGGATGGCGACAGATGTCGAGGATGTTGTGTGGTGCTGGAGAGGAATCGTGTGGGCGATGGATGTGTCATGGTTGCTGTGTCAAGCTTCAAGGGCTGATGATGTGTGGTGCACGTGTGCGTCGATCGGTGCTCCAGGCATAGGCACTACGCAGGCGGAGCTGAGCGACACACGCCTAGCTTGGAGAGGGGTAGATCTGGAAGGCGGCGATGCTGGGTGGTGCAGAGCTGCTGGCACAGTTGAAAGGCGCGGTAGAGGGTCTTGCACGGTGGCGGTGAGGTTCTGCCTGCGGTGGCGCACAACCAGCAGAGGGCTGGAGATGGATGCGGTGGCGGGCGGTGGGCTGCGTCTGCGGCACTATTTTTGTTTTATTTTTTTAAACAGAAACAAACAAAAAATTGTTATTATTCTTTCTTTTTTCTATTTTTTTAAAATTTTTTATTCGATCATACAAAATAAATGTTAGAAAGAAAAAATTATGTATTTTTTATTTGGGATTTTTACCCGGCAGACCCTGTAATCTTTTGCAATTACCGCTACGATCTTTGAAACATCCTAATTCCTCTCTCGACCTCGTAAACTTGTTAACCTTTACCCTACAGACCATGTGGTTAACCCCCATCCATTTGACCGTTAAAAGTAACCATATTCTGTTATCTTTCTTTATATTAGACCCATTTTATTTATGAAATTTAATATAAGTACCCCTCCCTCCCACCCTCCACCTGAACACGTCATGCCCGCCGCTCAATCCCCCACTGCCGCTTGAAGCTCCGGCCGACCACCCATACTCGGTCCCCCGCTGCCTGATCGAAGCCGCACCCCATCCCCTGCTCGACACCCTCCCCCTGTCGGTCCCCCTATCCCCTGATCGACACCCCTTCCACTGTCGGTCGAAGCCCTGGCCATCCCCGCTCAAGGCCCCCCGTGCCTCCATCTGCGACCCCCCGACCCGCGCGCCACTGGTAGGCCCACCCAACCGCCTCCAGTGGAAGGCCCGCCAGCTCCCGCCACTACTGGAAGCCCCCGCCACTCGAAGCAACGCCCACACACCCTAGAAGTCCCGCCCCATCTGCGACCCCCCGACCCTCCCGCCGTTGGAAGGCCCACCCAACCGCCTCCCGACCCTCCCCACCTCCCGCCACTACTGGAAGTCCCTGCCACTCGAAACAACGCCCACCGACCCTCCCCTGCTCGAAGCTCCCCCTCCCAGTGTTACCTCCCCTGTGCGAAGGCACGAATCCCACCCACCACCCTCGTCGCCTCCCCTACGCGGGCACAAAACCCCTCCTACCCCCGCACGGGCACGAATCTCAACCCCCGTCGCCTCCCCTGCGCGGGCACGAAGCCCACCCCCCGTCACCTCCCCTGCGCGGGCACGAAGCCCATCCTGCCCCCGCGCGGGCACGAAGCCCACCACCCGTGCCTCCCCTGCGCGGGCACGAAGCCCCTCCAGCCCCCGGGCGAGCACGAAGCCCACCCCCCCTCGACGCGTGGGCACGAAGCCCACCCACCACCCACGTCATGTCCCCTGCACGGGCTTCCCCTGCAAGAAGCCCCCTCTTAGGTCGGCTCCCCTGTGCGGGCCCTCTCTTGCACGAAGCCTCCCTCCTCCCGCTCCAGCACCTCCGTGGAGCACCCTCTCCCTTGATGCCTTTCATTATTTTTTATTCTTTTGATTAATTCTAACCGCCTGATCGTGGATTGGTTAGATTAACTCGTTTTTAACCCAAGAAAGTTAACTTTAGATATGTCAATTTAACGGTAGGGTTCATGGGGTAAGACAGAGCAAGTTTACGGGGTCGAGAGAGGAATTAGGATTTTTCAGAGGTCGTAGCGGTAATTGCAAAGATTACAGGGTCTGCCGGGTAAAAATCCCTTTTTATTTTTTATTTATAAACAAAATAAGACGCGATCATGACGGCTCAATCCCATAATCAAAACAAAATATGTGAATGGGGATCCGACGAAAAATGAGAAATGGATCTGGATCTCCAGCCACCGTATGTGGTTGGAGGTGGTAGATTATGTGAGATAGAACGTAAATGTGGAGAGATCGAGAATACGAGATGAAAAATCGAGTCGAATTTAGATTTTTTTAGGAATGATTGACTACAATTAAGATCTATGAATTTAAAAAAAAATGATGATGAAATTAAAGGCATGGAAATTACACTAAGATTAACTTAGATTAGAAACAAGAAAAATGATGGATCTCACTTTAGGAGCGGATAAATATCGTAATCGCCTCGACGAAGGTCAACTTGTTGTCACCGGACTTTGGAGGCTAGTTACCCTTCTACGACAAGACCGCTCTCGAAGAATGAGATCCTCTCACCAAAGATTGATCAAGTGAGAATGAGGGAGGAGAAGCCAATTAAATAGAAAGATATTTGAATTTGAATTTGAAAAATTGAATGGAGATAAAGAGAAAATAAAGAATTTGAAATGAGATAAAGATAAAGAAAGAATTTATTTACAGAAATTAATTACTTTTTTGTATTTTTGTCACTTTGTTTAATTGAATAATAAATGTTACCTTTTTATTTTTTTGGTGTGGTTATTTAAGGGAATTTGTTATATGCATATACTATATACATATGGCACTATATATACATAGTTAAATAAGAGAACTAGCTTTTTGTTTTATTTTGTTTTATTTTTATTCTTATTTTTATTTTTAAATAATTATTATAATTTTTTTACAAATACAAATGTACAAATAAATGGTAAAATTGCACAAACCACCCTAGAAAATTGTCTTTCAAATCGTAACTCCAAAAATTATGAAACCACGACCATTTTATATATAATTTAATTTAAATACAATGGAAGAGAGTTTGTTTCAATTTGAGTTCATATGGAGCCGGAACTGATCTTTCAATTATTGATTTATGGCTTTTCCGGATGTGGTAGCTTTTATTTTACACATGATTTTATTTTACAAATATTTTTATTATTTAGAGACATTTTTATTTACAACTTTTGTGTTGAAAATTATTTAATTTTAGGTCAATTTATGTACAAATAAAATAGTGTAAGTATACAAATATTTACAACATTTTTTTATTTCTGATTAAGGACCATATCTCCCCATACTTTAATAGGTGGATCATGTCAAGTCTTGACTTTCTCTTGGGGTTCGTGTCAGCATGTATCTATTACATATATACAATCTTTGTTTCTTTTTTTATTTTTATTTTTCCTTTATTTATTTATTTATTTTAGGTTAAAATAGTAATAAATGTACAATATTTACACACAGATGCAAGTTAGTAAGAATATGGAGTTAGTATTATATATAGGTGTTTTATAAGGGATTTTAAGCTAAAATAAATGAATAAAGATGATGCAATGCAGATTCATCAAAAACCTACTATACTCAGGATTATTTCATCCTAAGTATAGGGGGATGGTTGACTTCTCATTCATTTGATTCTTTGTTCTTTAGTCATTGCAGTATAGGCTCTTATATGCCTAGTACGAGTTATGTCTTTTCTTTCCTTTTCTATCTATGAGGACATAGCTCAAAGCTAAGTATAGGGGGTCATATATATGTTGTATATACTTTAGCCATAATTGATACTTTTGTATTTTCAATAAGTATGGCCAAAATATAATGAATTAATATTAAATAACACATTTGTATAAAATTCATTAAAATTCTATGTATATGCCTATCAATAAATCGAGTAAAAATATTTTGCAAAATGTTTGAAAAAAGTTTGAAACTTTTTCAACCTTGAAAAAATGGTTTGAAAAATGCTTTGTAAAATATTCGCAACCTTTGTAAAAATATTTTGTTTATAAAAAAATCTTTTCTTTGTGTTAAATAAAATGTTTTGAAAATCTATTTGCGAATGTTTGAAAAATGGTTGCAAAAATAGTTTGAAATATATATATATATATATATATCATTTGAAAAACATTTGCAAAATAATTTTCAAAATTTGTAAAATGTTTGTAAAAAATATTTGTCAAATTAGTGTGCAAAATACAATTTTTAATTTGTTTGCAAAAATCTTTTCAAGTTATTTTGAGAACTATGTACATAATGCAAGCAAATAAAGAACCTTTACAAACTTTGTGCATACAAATATGTAAATTCTTGAATCCAAAATCTTTTAAACAAAAATATGGAGCCATTGCAAATATTTACACATAGTCCCTTTTTGTTCCAAAAATCGTTTGTTTTTTAAAAATCACAAAAAAATTAAAAGCTTTTCAGAAATTGAATAAAAAATTGCAAAACTTTTTCAAAAATCCATAAAAGTTCAAAATCAGAAAATTGCATTACGAAAATGTTTTTCTTACATCGTACATAGCATTTGCATTTTTTCGGATTGATGGTGACAATTGAACTAGTCTAAGTAAAATTAGACGATTGGAGCTTGGTTGGACCTTAATCCACTTAATCACATGGACCTTATATGAACTGGATGTGAGGTGCTTCATGTCTGCTAGACTTAATTCTTTGAGACCACGAGACTTGGTTTAATGTCATCTTGACTGCCTAAGTAGAGTACTTTGAAACACACACATGACTCTTGTTGATAATGATCTAGCTTGCACACTTGCACCTTATACTTTTCTCACCTCAGTTGAAGTGGTCGAGGACTGGATTTGTCAGTATGAGAAACAAGCCAACGGAAACATCAGAAGTCACATATTTGTGGCCATTGTACCCCAACTTGATCTAGTGGCAACGATGTCTAAAGACATAAGTTGTAGGTTGCAACAAAGCTTCAAAAGAGGGATAGTCTACTCGCTCAAGAGGAAAATTTCCATATGTAAATGTTGTTATATATAGTATTAAAAAAATGTAAAATCAAAAACTCCAAAAAAGTGGACATGCTTGATTGAAAATAAAATGCCTGTCGGAGTACGTATATAGACTTATAGTCAATAAAAAAGCTTGAGCTTCAAAGTCATATGTATGTGATCTTGTAGTTGGATTATTTGGCTATGCTAGTTAAGCATCTTAGGGTAGGTAGCTACATTGTCTACCCTCCATTCTTCTCCCACCTCCTCTTCTTGAGCTTGTTGTACTTCAACTTAAAAGGGAATACCCCGCTTCTCGAGGAAAGAGTTGTTGAATTGGGGAATTAGGTTCATCATGTTCGAGAAGATTAACTTTTACCGCTTCAGTCAAGGAGATCAACATCTCACGCACAGTGTCCAAGAGAGATTCATAGTCATAGCGGTTTGCATATGAGTTGACTTATTCTAACGTGGCTATTAAGGAGACTTGACCAGAGTTTTGTGACTCTTAGAGGTTGTTGTGTTTCAAGTCTGCTTCTCAATAAGGTTCCGACCAAACTAACATTCCAAAGGTCTGACTGAGATTCAAACTTTGATTTTATGAAGGCAAATTTTAAAGCTAAAGTAAATTCAAGTTCTTTATTTTTCATTTCTTTATTTTTTAATGCATTTGTTGCATTAGTGCTTTCCAGGAACTAGTAAAAGCAAGTATAGAGGGGTGATGAATGTCTATTTCATCACCTTTATTCTTTCATTTTAGCCTTTAAACCATAGCTAAATGCATGTATATATAATAAATTTTTAAAATAAAAACTATGTAAATTATAAAAAATATTGTATTAATTTTTGTATAAATATTGTATGTATTGCTAAAATAAAAGCATAAAGAAAATAAAAGAAAAATGAAGCGTCAAGGACATTGAATGACCCTAGACATCGAGACTCGGTCATCATGATGCATTGGCCTGGTCAAGGGACATCACCTCAAGCGTCGTGTTATATTGCACAAGATGTCAGGGCAAGGGAAGCCCCTGGAGCGAAGCATCGAGGCTCGTCAAAACCTCCCGTCGGCTGGATCAAGAAAGACCTCCAAATCCCAAACACTGGGATCTGAACACTATTGTCTTGTACCTGCTGGCACGGAAGAAGCCCAGGAACCGCATGGACCTATCGGAGGAGAGAATCATTGAAGCGGTGCAGAGTACTTGCAGATCAATGTTGAATAGGGAAGTGTTCTTCCCCGTTCCTACAAGGAGTCCCTCCATTGTCCGATCATTATTCAAACCCAATGTCTATAGCTGTTGTCGGATTGGAGAGCCTAGGACCATCAGATCTTCCCCGAATATCTAATCCTAGACATTGCAGCTCGACGCGCCATAGTGCAAGCAGGAACCGGCACGTGAATAAGTGGATAAAACAATGGGGGTAAATTACACATCCAACCTCTACCTTTTTGTCAGTTTTTTGTTTAGTCCTATAATTGTATAAATTAGTTGCATATTTGGTGAATAATTAGCAAGTGAATCCTTGAGATTTTAGCATATTACATCTAGGTCATTACTAGGTCACCATGAGTGGACCCCCCATGTAAGGGGACATTTTATATAAATTCCCTTGTGGGTTTTTAAAATTGTAAATTAATTTATAAAATGTTTGATTTAGTTGTATAGTTTTGGGTTATTTGCATGTCCATCCTTGCAATTATTTTTAATTGCAAATATGCCCTTTCCGATTCAAGTATTTTTACATGTTTCTCCCATTTTTATAAATATCACCCATGCTCCAAAATTCATGCAAAAATAGGACAATGTACCTGGATGCATGTTATTTCATGACATATAGTTTGTTTTGCATTTTATACATGTTGTGTATTTACTAAAAATCAAACAGAGAATATTTTGCACTTGTTTGACTTAAAAATTCAAAAATTATAAAACTTGCTTGAAAAATTCTAATATATATTGTTTATATTGCATTTTACAACTTCAAACCAAAAATTCCTAAAATAGAATAAATGGTAAAAAATAAAAATATCCAAAATACTATAAAAATACATAAATTCAACAAAAACTCCAAAAATATTTGTTTCTATTTGATACTTTTATTTATATATTTTAATACATAAGAAAAATAGGTTTGTAAAATTTTGACGTTATTTAATATTTTTAAACTCCAAAAAAATGTAGCCCATTTATTTAATCCTATTTTGAGATATTTTTGACTTTGAAAATACATAAAATTTAGCAAAAAATACCACAAAAATCACAAAAACATTAGAAAATATAAAAAAATAATTTATTTTGCAAAATTTGATTACTTTTTAATTGTATTTATGAACGTAATATCCTGAGTATGTATATAGTTTATATTATTACTATATTGATGATAGAGACCTTATAAATATTCTAAGAACAAAATAAATATGTATATACATGTTATATAACCAAGACTATATTTATTAATATTTTTTATCTATATATATTATGAGAAAAGGGATCCTACACCCGGGTCATTTTTTCATGTTTTTTTTTGTTTTTTTGAAATGGGACTTTGGGTAATTAGATCACTATATATCATCATGGTGTCATTCCAATTTCAACTTAATTTAAGACTTCTATCAACTCCATCGAGATCATCAAATTCTAACGGTCTAGAATTGCTGAAAATGACCCATTCTAGATGAACATGTTAGGAATGTTTGTTTTGCATGAAACTTGAAACACATATTCCCTTATTATTAAGTAAATCCCCCAACGATTTTTTTCGAAAAAAATAAAAAATAACGAGAAAAAAGGCCGGGTGCTGGGAGTTACCTACACCCTCAGGTGCAGGCTCCCGGCTCCCATATATTATATTTATAATGGTTTATATAACTTATATCTTATATGCATATTGTATATATATATATATCCTTATATATACATATCTGTAAAAACCCACATTAAAAAATACTAACACAAAATCAAATAAGAATTTAAAAACTAGAAACCCACATAAAAAAGGAGACATTTATGTACATGATTCTTTTTTGTTAGCAATAATTATTAAGCTACCTAGGTTGCTCTATGTGGTTCGACCTCTACATACTTGCATGTTACACATCTTTGTTTGTAGAGTATAGTAAATTGTGCTCCACAATTTTGTTATTCATTGATTCATTATATGTTGTCGGTGCTTGTTGATTAACTAAGGCATTTTTCTTGTGATTTGCCTCAGCGACACTCTATGAGGATAATTTCTAGACTTGCAAGGAATTTACCTATCATCAACACCGTCAAGTAATTATTAAGAGAGGATCTCCAGCCTGAAATAAGATGACAATTCTTTTCTAGAGGTTGATATCTAACAGACCTCTTGATGCATGTCCTCTGCATAGGAACAGAGATTTAGAGGTGTTAGATAAGTTAGGTCAAAGAGTTGACTTAACGAGTTCGAGATAACCAAGACTTATGTCGTATACTGTCATGATATAGGTACACATCCTCTGACCTGGGACATGTGTTACTATATGTTTGCGTATGTACAATTGGCAGATCGATAGGTTGATAATATAATCAAGGTCTATATGGTGCAAGTTGGTTTGCATACAAAGACATATTAATAATATGATCTCTCAAAGGGATCATACATGTTCATTACTGAACCAGAAGACAAGAGCTCACTCATGAGATATTGGCATCGAATTCCCTGCACGGTCGTCTCGCTTTGGAAGCTTGACTGAATTTGTATGTATGATATATGTTTTTGGAAAGTATATGATCAATACATGGGTATGATATATGCTTTTAGAAAGGATATGATCGATACCAACTCTCCATTGATCGAATGAGAAACTTAATGATAAAACCCTAAAGAAGATAGTCTAAAAGTGACCTAAAACTTCGAGTTTATTCTATGTCTTCTCGTATGCAGGATATACGATACTAGGAATACTCGAGGGTGATGTGATCGTAAACGATTGTATAACCATGAAGTTTCCATTTCGATGGAGTGATGAAATATTTTTTAAATTTAGTGACCCCTCTCAATAGAGAAATAATCTTATCTTAATCGAATGTTGGACATTAATTTCAATACGATTCAGATGCAGTGAGGAGATTACATTTACGGCTTTGATTCAATCAAGTATCATTGAGAGGTCCTCGAGATATGGATTTGAGATATAATCTCAATATCCAAGTCATTATACATGGAATGTACAAATTCTATGTCCTTATCTTCAAGTATCCACAGAGAAAGTGCATTATTCATTAACGAGTTCAAGAATAATTTCATCGTTGGTAATGTATCTGAGCATTGAGGAAAGTTGATAATTAAATGTGATTTAATTATTATGAATAATGTGAATGTGATTTATATTATTTGGGCACATGAGAATGGACGTCCAAGATAATTAAATATGATACAATTATCAAGGATATGAATAATGTAGATATCACTATCCATATTAATCATGAATACTATAAATGTGATATATAATAAATTAGAGAGAGTTAATTGTAATTGGTATTTACGAATCAAATGTTGATATTAATATGAAGAGGTAAACGAAATATTGATCAAGAAATCTTGATTTGATTATGTTGCTATATTTTCAGTATTATCAAATTGTATGCACACGAAAAAATTATATTTTGAAGTATACATAATTTTCTTGACAAGTTATGTTGTCATTGTCAATTTTCTTGTAACTTATAATGCCAATCTTTTCTTAATTTGCATCAAGTCATTACCAAGTCTGTTATCTATTGATACCGTACTAACATATTTTGCTTACGTGTATTCTATCCTGCTCTTGCAATTTGCCCTGACGCAGAAAAACCCGAGGAGTGAGGAACTGAAAACAGATTAAGCAGAAGAACACAAGACTAAATTTGTATCAATAGTGGTAGTATAAGTTTCATTTTTTACTAGATAAATGTACTACACTGTAATCACATGTGACTTCAAAAAATATAATAAAAATTATATCTTTTATGGTCTTAGTTGTGAACTGTGGAATTTGGTATTTGCAAGCAACGCCCCGGACTCGACGTGGCATCGCCATTTAAATGTTTTCGCTGGCCACCCGGATCCCAAGGTCGCTACAATATGTTCTTAGAATACAACATGAAATTTAATCAATCCAATTGATATATGATATGCATATTAGCGATCACATATGCATATTAGCGATCCATATATTAGTTTCTTATCAAACTTAAATCATCATCTCATGCATGTTATCGAAAACAGACAATCTGATCATATCAAGCTATAAATCACATCGATTTCGACTCATGTTGATATTGTCGACAATATGTCGATTTTGGCTTCGTAGATATTTGCAACGGCTGGAAAATTTCCAGCCAGGTTACATTTTATTTTTCTCATTAAATAAATTTGATTTGATTCTAAATTAGGAAGTTGTAATGGTCATTAAACTCTCCAATGAGAGGTTTAAAATCACAAGGGCACCCCCAACGTCACTTGCTCTTACAAAGTGAGAGAGTGGAAAGGAGAGGATGAGAGAGAGAAGAACGATCTTATCAGCGTCCTTCGTCGTCGCAGGAGAAGATGTCGAATCGGAGGAGGAGAAGAGTGCAGATCCATGTCCGGAAGGAGGCACAACGACCACCACAGAGAGACGTGCATTGGACCTAAGGTATGTATCGGTCTAGGTTTTTCGTATAAATATTGATTACGTTAAAATAGATCTCTTGTATGTATCGGATTAGGTTTATCCGCACGGATGATGGTCGAACCCGGATTACGTTATGTAAAAGTATGTATCGGCTTAGAATTACAATTTATAAATGTATGTATCGACATCGGAGTCTCAAACTGAATAAAATATCTAACCTGGCATACGATATTTAGAAATGTTTTGGGATATTATGCACGCATAGTTGTTTGATTTTATATAAGATGAAACTATGCATGTGCTCTAGGATAACACGTATGCATGTCGATCCAACACATCTCGAACAAGACCTCGACATGGTTGTATCATACCCTAAGATATGTACAATGTGGTAGCATATACATTGGAGTTACTTATTGAAAGTTTCGATTCTTTTTAAATTGTTAATATTAGGGACCACAATTAAATCAGACTTAGATTTTTTAACGTCCCGGGTTTAGGTCCCCGGTTCGTTAGCAGAGCATTACTGGCCCTGACAACCTCTTGGGATCGAGCTCATATGGACCCGATTAACCACCCCCAAAATGCTCAAGCCGGGTTGTTCGGTAGTAAGCTCCTCACTATTTATCCCACCCGGAAATTTTGTGTTCCACGGTGTGGGACCTTTGTTTGGGGGGTGTTACAACCTTCCCCACTTATATTCGCAACGTCCTCGTTGCGACATGGCCCATCACTTATTCCCAGTGATAGTGGCGGCTGCATGCTCCGGGTAGCCATTTCCTCCAACCTCTTTGTAGGGGCGGCTCCACCTCTCGGGTAGCCCTTTCCACTATCAAAGGGCGTTCGCTCTGATACCATTTGTAACGGAACGGGTCGGCTGACCGGCGGAAGCATGCAATTATAGATCGCACGACCGAACCGTTACCGGAAACTTGCATGGTGATCAATGAGCAGAGAAAATAATCATTCTCGAATAAAGTCCATTACTCTATAGAGTTCCGTTATTACACTCTAAGAAGGAAATTGCAAAATAGACTACGAAATAAAATAACATAACAATGTTCCAGTGGGCATATTGACATCCCTTCATAAACAATCCCTCCATCGTCCGTACCGGATCAACTTCACAAAGATGGGTAGTTCATTGGACTAGAAGTTAAATCACAGCTCGTGCTCTCCTGAAAAAAAAACAACACATGTCATGAGCTAACGCTCAGTATGTGCCGAGTTGGGGTCAAGCCGGCTAGCGCGGAAAACAAGTCTCCCTATGCTAACTCTAAACCATTAAAACATAATCTCTTCTCTACAATCAATTATAAATACAACTATACAATTTGCATAATTATCTTATTGCATATGAAACTGACTTGTTCTCATGTACCATCATTATGTGACTCATAATTTTACATAAACATGCATACGGAAGGTATTCCTTGTGAAGACTTTCGTTAAATCCATAATTACATATATACCAATAAAGTTTACCATATTTGCATATACGCCTTAACATTTTCATAATTTTCACTTATGCCCTCAGAATTTTTCTGTAGTTGCATATATGCCCCAGAACAATCATAACATCTGCATAATGCCATTACTTGGCCATAGTTGCACATATGTGCCTTAGCAATTTCAGAACTGTACACATACCATTGGTTTGTTTAGTGGTTGAAGTTGTCTTAGTTGTTACTTCTTAATGGCTTTGATGGCTTTGCTGGCTTTGGTGGCTTTACCGCTGGCACAAGCGGTCCATGAACATGACATACTTGACAGTGTAGCTACAACTGTAGAGGACTTATCTTTTGCCTCATTCGGTTCCTTGAACCGCACCCCCCCGGAAGGCGTTGGCCCCCTTTAGGCCTACGATAATTGGACTCTAGAGGTGGCTCCCACCAATTGGTGTAGCACTTAGCTCCGTTTATCGTCATCATACTATTATTCATCTTAAGGAAAATTCAATTTTTTATAGCATTTCCTTTCCATACAATATGCATATACACATATAAATATTCTTTCATTTAAACCCACCAATTGTTTCATTTAGTTCCACTAATAAGGAGGTCTTCATTGTTAAACAAAAATACCAAAATAATTTTATAGGTATATACTTTCTAGAATCGGTCTTTTCCATAAATTCAAAAGTAATCTCTTCATTTACCGATGGCACTAGAGACTTTGATGACTTAATGGTCTTGATAATCATGATCTGATGTATATATTTCTAAATATAACTTATCAGTGGAGTACATTCAATACGAGATTTTTTTTCAGAAAATGATTAATATAAATAATAAATTTTATGGTAGGCATATATATATATATATGATTAACTTATATGGATAACACTTTGGGGGTGAGAGACACGACTATCTTGTATTAAAAGAAATAATCAGTATAATTGAAGATCATTTTTTTAGGATATGTTAGCATCTATCCAAAATCAATTAAAAGTATCTATACCCTTGCCAAAAATGTAAATAATCTCACAAGAGTCAGCCGTTGCTCCTAATTTACGTTAACGAATTCATGACCCATTAATGCTGATAATATTATTAGTAATACACAAGAAGAGATGGAAAATCCCATGATTTCTATATATGAAATATATACTCCACGTTTAAACTATGGGTATAGAATTTGGGTGGAAATGGCTCAACGAAAAGCTAGCATCAATTTCACGTGGGATCCTATAGGCCGACCAAAAATGGAATGGATAATCAGTATCCCTCATAAGCAAGAATGCATATGTTACGGACTATTTTCTCCTAAGCCATTACAGGTCGACAACCATCTTCTACTGTTATTGTTCTACAGCAACATCCCCGTCAAAAGATCATGATATAGACACGGTTAAATTTGTCTACTAACAAACTATGAGATTAATGGTATACTATGAGATTGCATCTCTTTATATCCAATATAGATGCAAAGAAGAGGCTACTCGTGGTTTTTATAGATAAAGTCTATCCACGATATTTGTAACTATAAATTCTACTTTCTCTTGCGCAATCACCCGTGCATGTCTCAAATCGTAAGCATGATATTTTCACAATGAAACGTCGTTGGTCATAATATTCTCACTCACTTTTCAGATGAAGTTATGACATATACATTTATGTGTCAAAATAAAGTCATTGTGTATATACATATTGATCTATGAAATCAATACATACATTAAGGGACTCTATTTCGGATGTGATCAATTACTCATACGAAAATTTATACCAATACATACACATCTATTAAGAATAAACTTTGGAAATAATATATCTTCGATTTAAGGTATTACTATATGATACGAGTCCTAGGGGTTCGACACATACCTCAAGTCCGACGGATTGCACCTAATGGATTGCTACGCCCCTTCTCCCCGCTCCCGAACCGACGTTCTCCTCCAATGAACCGACGCC
Organism: Ottelia alismoides; assembly: GCA_037367405.1. NCBI lineage: Eukaryota > Viridiplantae > Streptophyta > Magnoliopsida > Alismatales > Hydrocharitaceae > Ottelia > Ottelia alismoides. The sequence continues at coordinate 261,306 of JAZKJV010004130.1, read as the reverse complement.
GGCGCTCTCTACGATCAGAACGATTTGCCGGTGAGATCTCACTCTAACTCTCCTCTCTTCTCTCTCAAAATTGCCAATTGCAAGTGACGGGTAGGGAAGAATCCCTTGGCATTTTATGCCTCCATAATGGCCAATTAATGGGATACTAATGCCATTAATTTTTAGAAATAAATCTCAGCTCTTAATTGGAGAAATATAAGGAATTATGGGCTGGAAATTTTAAAGAAAAAAAACCAGCCGTTACAATCTACCCTCCTTAAAAAAATTTCGTCCTCGAAATTTCTTAGTAAAGGATCATACAGAAAAGTTGCGGATGCTTCTCCCGCATTTCGCTCTCCATCTCCCAGGTGGCTTCTCCTTCTTGTCATGCTGCCAGAGGACCTGGACCATCGGAACTATTCGTCGATGAAGTTGATGGTCTCTACGGTCGACTATGGGACAGGTTTCTCATCGAAAGTGAGATTGGGCTAAATGACAAGGACCTCATGCTCGATAACGTACGAAGGATCAGGAGTGTACTTTCTTAGCATAGATACATGGAATACATCGTGTAGCTTCGAGTATTGAGGTGGTAATGCAATACGATACGCCACCTCTCCAATTCGTTGTAGAATCTCAAAAGGTCATATGTATCGAGGAGTAAGTTTCCCTTTCTTGCAGAATCGCAATACACCCTTGGTCGGGGAAATCTTTAAATGCACATGATCTCCAACTGCAAAACTCAACTCCCTTCTATGATGATCTGCATAAGCCCAACAATCTCTTCTTGATTAGCTCAACACCTTGCTTACTGATCCAGATTAGCTCCGGTCCCAAAATGTGCTTCTCACCCACATCACTCCAACATGAGGGTGATATGCAAGGTCTCCCATACAATGCCTCATAAGGAGCCATCTTTATGCTCGAATGATAACGGTTATTATAAGCAAACTCTACTAATGGAAGATGTCTGTTCCAGCTACCTGAAAAATCCAGAGCATAAGCTCTCAACATATCTCTTAGCATTTGGATGGTCCTTTCTGATTGACCATCGGTCTGCAGATGAACTGAGGTACTAAACTTCAATTGAGTTCCCATAGCATCTTGAAAATTTTTCCACAACCGAGACGTGAATCTAGTATCTCGATCTGACACAATTGATGAAGGAACGCCATGTAATTCGACGATTTCATTCACGTATAATTCAGGTAGACTATTCGTCGATTGATCCTAACGGATGAGTAATAAATGTGCTGATTTGGTTAATCGATCAACAATCATCCATATGAGGTTATGACGATGCTTCTCATCTACTTATAATTCATCCAAACCCATGATTGATCGATAACACGAATGCAATAAGTAGAACAATCTGGTCTACAATCACTCTGATAGTATCATAATGATGCATCCTGATCTTAGATAAATCAATAACAAAATTCATGTGATATGCTTCAATTTCAATCTATTATATCCAAAGGTTGAACATGGCTTGTTGTTTGGGATGTTTAGTCTCAATCTATTGACATACTAGGATTTTGGAAACAAATTCTACAATCTCTATCTTAATCATTGGCCACTAAAAAGATCATCGGATATCTTTAGACATTTTTGTCATGTATGGATGAATAGTATATATCGATCTCTGACATTCGTATAATGTCTTCTACATTAACTTATTGTCACCAAGAATCTGAAATCTTTAATAGTATATCAAATCATCATTGATTCCATTAATAAAATCATATTATTTCTTCTTAAGTGTTTCAATTATTTTTGCAAGATCCGCATCCTTTTTGCTACTTTGATCCTTCAGATTACCTGAAAAATTTCTTGTTGTATCGATAATATCACCAATCTATTAGAGAAAATATTATCACTACTAACTCCAAGTCATGAGTAGGATACTCCAAGTGAAAAGTCTGATAGTTATTCTCTTATAATCTTAGTTGGCATGATGTATAATCAATACCTTTTCATAAAGTGTACCTACATTCTTTGTCAGATATATCAATGTGAACTACAAAACTCTAATGCATAATAGTAAACTTCATGTCAGGGTCATGGTCAACTTTTACTCATTTTTTTGAAAATTTCAATCACAATCCTACAAAATATATAAACTTTGCATCCTTGGCTTGTCATCATTCTTGTAATACATAACAAGGTTCCACATGAATCACCAATATACCTTGTCACCCTAGAAATCCATAAATCTCTAAAATATTTCTCAACAGACTCTAAGGTAATATTGCTTTCAGCTTAATTCGTCATCTTCAATGTCATCGATCATTATAAAAGGCAATACTATAGAATATGATTTTGTCCAACCCAATGTTACATTTATATCACTTTGCATAGAGATAATGATGACAAAAGGTAATAAATACAACATCGAGATGTACTTGGTATTTCTTCATATCATCAAAGTATATAACATTGTCATCCACAATTATGATCATAATTTTATCATGATCTTTTCGAAAAAACTCTATTCATAAACTTTGTAAAAGCTATAAGAGTACTTGTGAGATCAAAATGCCTAATAAAATATTTAATAATTGCTAATCCTTAGTCTGGAAGCTATCTCTAGAATGTCCTCTCTTTTTTTTCCACTTATATGGTAAATCAGAATTATATTTATTTTAGAAAAGATCTTTTCTCTCCATAACCAATGAACAAATCATTTATCCAGGATATAGGTATCAATCCCTCAAAAATACCTTATTCATAGTTCAATAACCAATGCAGATACTATGTGACCTAACTTTCTTATTCACGGAGTGAAAATGTTTTATGTGGATAAACATCAAGTCACAGAATCCCTTATCCAATTGCTATTACGATCGATTCTCTTTAAATTAAGCGTCGTCCAATAAGGACTTTTCAATGTTAATGCAATCTATGTTATAACAACAGCGGAGAATCATCATGATGTGATAGAATGATAATCCGGAAAGGCATCCAAAATAAATCTGAAACATTGGAAGTTTCATGATGTAACTAAGATGACTATGTACTAGGAGCTAACTGGGTATCTAGTGTAATGATTAACCAATAGTTCATTGGCTTCTCATTTGATCTTATTATACTATCATTCTTCTCCAACTCCATAACTTTATCGCATACTCTTTGATCATATTATTACCATGTCTAAGGTAAAATCACTTCAATCAATGGAGAATATCTTTGAAAAGTAGATTCTATTATGTTCAGCCAATTAATCTTTTGCACTATCTTTTAGATAAAATTTCCCGAACATTCTTCTCCTTGTGGTAGTATGCAATTTCAAAAGTCGTCTGCATCAATCCAGTGCTTAACTTTTCCATAACATGTCTACCCTACAGAATGAATGGGTTGTTGAGAATAAAGACCTTCAGGATAAATCTACCAAAGCTTTGTGCGTGATATTTTCATTGTTGAGTCATACTTGTTATCAACTCTAGTAATTATTGACGTGTGTCCTTAGCGATCCCATTAATCAATAATGACTCGTTCTCCTCGGATCACCTTAATTCCATAATGATAGATCCTCTTCTATAGATCAAAGGGTCAACTAGTTACAAGTAATACGTAGTTTTGACTCTATTCATGTCAGTCTTGGGTCACTATCTGTTGTGGATATCCTATACCCAGAGGAACTCTAGCTCTGATACCATTTGTAACGGAATGGGTCGGGACGACCGGCGGAAGCATGCAACATTGGTTCGCACGACCGAACCGTTACAGAACAATTGCATGGTATTCAATGAGCAGAGAAAATAATCATTCTCGAATAAAGTCCATTACTCTATAGAGTTCCGTTATTACACTCTAAGAAGGAAATTGCAAAATAGACTATGAAATAAAATAACATAACAATGTTCCAGTGGGCATATTGACATCCCTTCATAAACAATCCCTCCATCGTCCGTACCGGATCAACTTCACAAAGATGGGTAGTTCCTTGGACTAGAAGTTAAATCACAGCTCGTGCTCTCCTGAAAAAAAACAACACATGTCATGAGCTAACGCTCAGTATGTGCCGAGTTGGGGTCAAGCCGGCTAGCGCGGAAAACAAGTCTCCCTATGCTAACTCTAAATCATTAAAACACAATCTCTTCTCTACAATCAATTATCAATACAACTATACAATTTGCATAATTATCTTATTGCATATGAAACTGACTTGTTCTCATGTACCATCATTATGTGACTCATAATTTCACATAAACATGCATACGGAAGGTATTCCTTGTGAAGACTTTCGTTAAATCCATAATTACATATATACCAATAAAGTTTGCCATATTTGCATATACGCCTTAACATTTTCATAATTTTCACTTATGCCCTCAGAATTTTTCTGTAGTTGCATATATGCCCCAGAACAATCATAACATCTGCATAATGCCATTACTTGGCCATAGTTGCACATATGTGCCCTAGCAATTTCAGAATTGTACACATACCATTGGTTTGTTTAGTGGTTGAAGTTGTCTTAGTTGTTACTTCTTAATGGCTTTGATGGCTTTGCTGGCTTTGGTGGCTTTACCGCTGGCACAAGCGGTCCATGAACATGACATACTTGACAGTGTAGCTACAACTGTAGAGGACTTATCTTTTGCCTCATTCGGTACCTTGAACCGCACGCCCCCGGAAGGCGTTGGCCCCCTTTAGGCCTACGATAATTGGACTCTAGAGGTGGCTCCCACCAATTGGTGTAGCACTTAGCTCCGTTTATCGTCATCATACTATTATTCATCTTAAGGAATTCAATGTTTTATAGCATTTCCTTTCCATACAATATTCATATACACATATACATATTCTTTCATTTAAACCCACCAATTGTTTCATTTAGTTCCACTGATAAGGGAGGTCTTCATTGTTAAACTAAAATACCAAAATAATTTTATAGGTATATACTTTCTAGAATCGGTCTTTTCCATAAATTCAAAAGTAATCTCTTCATTTACCGATGGCACTAGAGACTTTGATGACTTAATGGTCTTGATAATCATGATCTGATGTATATATTTCTAAATACAACTTATCAGTGGAGTACATTCAATACGAGATTTTTTTCAGAAAATGATTAATATAAATAATAAATTTTATGGTAGGCATATATATATATATGGTTAACTTATATGGATAACACGTTGGGGGTGAGAGACACGACTATCTTGTATTAAAAGAAATAATCAGTATAATTGAAGATCTTTTTTTTAGGATATGTTAGCATCTATCCAAAATCAATTAAAAGTATCTATACCCTTGCCAAAAATGTAAATAATCTCACAAGAGTCAGCCGTTGCTCCTAATTTACGTTAACGAATTCATGACCCATTAATGCCGATAATATTATTAGTAATACACAAGAAGAGATGGAAAATCCCATGATTTCTATATATGAAATATATACTCCACGTTTAAACTATGGGTATAGAATTTGGGTGGAAATGGCTCAACGAAAAGCTAGCATCAATTTCACGTTGGATCCTATAGGCCGACCAAAAATGGAATGGATAATCAGTATCCCTCATAAGCAAGAATGCATATGTTACGGACTATATTCTCCTAAGCCATTACAGGTCGACAACCATCTTCTACTGTTATTGTTCTACAGCAACATCCCCGTCAAAAGATCATGATATAGACACGGTTAAATTTGTCTACTAACAAACTATGAGATTAATGGTATACTATGAGATTGCATCTCTTTATATCCAATATAGATGCAAAGAAGAGGCTACTCGTGGTTTTTATAGATAAAGTCTATCCACGATATTTATAACTATAAATTCTACTTTCTCTTGCGCAATCACCCGTGCATGTCTCAAATCGTAAGCATGATATTTTCACAATGAAACGTCGTTGGTCATAATATTCTCACTCACTTTTCAGATGAAGTTATGACATATACATTTATGTGTCAAAATAAAGTCATTGTGTATATACATATTGATCTATGAAATCAATGCATACATTAAGGGACTCTATTTCAGATGTGATCAATTACTCATACGAAAATTTATACCAATACATACACATCTATTAAGAATAAACTTTGGAAATAATATATCTTCGATTTAAGGTATTACTATATGATACGAGTCCTAGGGGTTCGACACATACCTCAAGTCCGACGGATTGCACCTAATGGATTGCTACGCCCCTTCTCCCCGCTCCCGAACCGACGTTCTCCTCCAATGAACCGACGCCGGCGCTCTCTGCGATCAGAACGATTTGCCGGTGAGATCTCACTCTAACTCTCCTCTCTTCTCTCTCAAAATTGCCAATTGCAAGTGACGGGTAGGGAAGAATCCCTTGGCATTTTATGCCTCCACAATGGTCAATTAATGGGATACTAATGCCATTAATTTTTAGAAATAAATCTCAGCTCTTAATTGGAGAAATATAAGGAATTATGGGCTGGAAATTTTAAAGAAAAAAAACCAGCCGTTACAGATTTACTTCATGTACATATTATCTAACCAAAATATATTAGCAATTCGATTTAGGTAAACATATTTAAGTTTGTGGTTGGTAATAAAGAATATGTTTTGGTAATAAAGAATATGTTTTATAATTCAAAGAACCACGATTGTATTAGGCATAATTATAAACCTCGCTCAGAGTGAGGGATGTTGCAAGAGAAATTAAGAAGGGAATTCACTTTGCTATAAAATGTGTACTGCGTAAAACATCCATTTGCCAACAATATAAAAAGTTAAATCGAGTATAGCCATGTTGTGTAACATGTACACAATTATATATATGTGGTCCATAGTAAAGGTTAATATACAACAGTAATCTTACATTCCATGAGGTTGTCGTTTTGTAGAAATGTACACATCAATTACAATATCATAATTTAATAGAGGGTCATGGGTGTAATTATAATTGTATATGAGTGGTAATCGAAATTCTCTGTCATGGAGTTTTCAAATTGATGTGTTAGTCCCATGGGCAGTTTCAACCATTATCAATTCGTACCTATAAATAGTACGACCTACAAAAATTCAAAATTTTCAAGGCCACGTACAGTAATCACGAAACTTTTTTATGGCAATAAGTTGAAAAGCATTTACGTGGATTTATAGCTCAATAAACACAATATATTGATTAGGCAATTAAAGATGTGATAAAAGCTACCTTGTCAAGAACGTAGTACTCATTATTTGTACAATGACTTGTCAATTATTAATATTAAAATCTTGAAAACATTGGCTTAATGTGTTGTGACAACTAATGAAAGTACACACTTCTATGATCAAGTCACAGTCTTGCATAGTAGAAGGAAAGTCTAATATTTATCAGGACTCAAGAATCTCCTTATGTTAACCATATTAAGTAGTTCTTTTGAAATATGAAAGATATTAGTGCATTTTCTTCATGATGTAAATTTATGGATATTTTACAAAAGAAGAACAAGGATTATTGCACATACTCATAAAGAGTCACATAGACAACCGCAAGGGGTCATGTTAGCCGCAAAGGGCAACGCCGTAAGGGGCGTATGGTTGTAAGGAACCACAGAGGCAAAAGCTAAGTCCTCTACAGTTGTACCTGCACTGTCATGTTAATGTCGCAAGGGGCACATGGTTTATAAGGAACCATGGAGACAAAAGCCAAGTCCTCTACAGTTGTAGCTACACTGTCATGGACCGCAAGTGCCATTGGTTGAAAACATATAACAAGATACATATATGTAAGTTATGCAAGAAAATCGATTTATAGAGGTAAAATATTATGAGTAATGCAAGGAAATGGTTTAAAAAGAGTAAATCATTACATGTTATACAAGAAGTGGTTTAAGGAAGTTAAACCATCAAAGTCATATGGGGTTAATATGCAAAATGATTTGTATGGTTTAAGAAGTATGTAATTTGCTATGTATTTTTTTGAAATAATCCCCACAAGTTGAAAGAAATGGTTGTCATATCTACCCATGCAATTTACATGCACATCTATGTTAGTGAAAGAAGTCAAATTACAAATGATAGGGATCGAACTTAGACATGCATGGGAAATATTTAGGCGTGTAATGAGGTGTATCCATGAAAATCCAAGTACATGATTTATAATGGATCAAGGACTGTTAGAATACCCGCATATGGACCCCGATGCATACTTGGCATTAAGCTCGTGAAAATTTATGTTTGCCAATTTCATGTGAAGAACATGGTTTACTGCATTCTCGAGATTTTGCTACAGACTTCACAAGATTCTGATGTGGTATGATTCATCTTGTGAAGCTTGAAGGATATCTATATGCCTACGGGAACTGATGAGTTGTTGTTTAATTCCTAGTTTAGTTTTTGCAAGATTACCCCAATTGGAGTTGTAATAAGGGGACTCTTATGGAACTCTTGATTGAATGAACTTTTTATTTGATATTATCTCTGCTCATTAATTGCCATGCATGTTTATGTAACGGTTCAATCGCGTGACCCAATATCGCATGCTCCTGTCGGTCATCGCGACCCGTTTCGTTACAAATGGTATCAGAGTGAGTGTTCCTCTGGGCATAAGATATCCACACTCTTTAGTAACCTAGTATCTATATCTATATATAGAGAGAGATGTGTTACAACTCATTGACCTTGTAAATTTTTCCTTCAATCAGATGACTCCTCGTCATGCAATGGAAGCCAATGGAGACCGCGAATCATCGAAAGCCAAGAGGCCATTATGGATATGTAAAAGTAGATGGTGGAGTTAATGACATTAAAGGCCCAACAACAAAAGAGTCAAGCGTCTATCTCTGGTAGGCTGATACTAAAGACCTTCATCCAACATGATCCGCCTACTTTCAAAGGGGAGCATGAGCCAAAAAAAGTCGAACACTGCTACGGGAGATAGAAATGGTGTTTGAAGCAACTGAATGTCCTGGAGAAAAAAAAGTTATTTTTGGGGCGTTCCATCTGCGACACAAAGCGAAGGAGTGGTGGACATTCCTGTAAGGGAATTCACTTTTCGAAGACTCCGACCCTTAACTTGAGTAATTTTGTGGAACATTTCTCTGAACGACATCCCCGAACATGCTAGGGATGCTAAACGCCAGGAGTTCATAGACCTTCGCCAAGGCGGTATGACGGTCCAAGAGTATGTTGTAAGGTTTCATGAACTGGAAAAATATGGCAAAGGCATATGTGCAAATGAAAAGCAGCGAGCTAGAAAGTTCGTGGAAGGCTTGAATGTCGGTTTGAGTCTCAAAGTACTCACTCACAACCCTATCTGAGGCAGTTGCAACAGGTGTAGAAATTGATGCGGCATATCGAAGGACGCAACAAGTGAACCCTCGTAAGCGTTCTAACAAGCCCAGCTACAATGATAAGAGGTGTCACACTACAGTTAATGCCAAGAAGACCAGGACAGATGATGTTCCAAACCACAAGAAATACACTTATGATAGAAGGCATCCGGGGGAATCCTACAAGCTGATAACTACTTGTTTTAGGTGCGGCAAAAAGGGCCACTTCATGAAGGACTGTAAAAAGGATTTCAAGGACCAAAAGAAACCGTTTGAGCAAAAGAAGAGGATAGCAGGAAGAGTCTTTGCGATTACCCATGAAGGTGCTGAAGATGCCAACATGATAGTGGAAGGTACCCTCTTAATTGCAACCCATTTATGTCATGTTCTTTTTTATTATGGCGCTACACATTCTTTTATTTCGAGTGCTTTTGCAATAATACAAAGCTTGGAAGCTGTTGAACTTCCATACACACTGATTGTTTCTTCACCAATGAGTGATATTAGTGCCACGTGTACGTACTTAAAAGATGTACCTGTTTTGATCAGAGAAGACACACTCACTACTAATTTGATCTTATTTCCCATCACAACCTATGATGTCATATTGGGCATGGATTGGTTATGGGAGAATCATGCAAAGGTTTATTGCCGAGAAAAGAATGTGGTCATGAGTAGACTAAATCTCGAGGAGATAGTTATTCGAGGCACATGTAAAGGTGGAAGATTGATTATCTCATCCTTGCAAGCAAGTCAACTAATAGCCGAAGGTTGTACACCATACCTTGCTAGTATAATTAACACTAAATCATCACAGACACGTCTTGAAGATTTAGAGGTGGACAGAGATTTTGCCGATGTCTTTCCAGATGATCTTCCCGGATTATCTCCTCATAGATAGGTTGATTTCTCAATTTATGTTATCCTAGGGACGACACCGATTTCCAAAGCTTCGAACATAATGGCACGTACGAACTCGAGGAGCTAAAGAAGCAGTTACAAGAACAACTGGACAAGGGATTTTTGCATCCCAATGTTTCTCCATGGGGAGCACTCGTTCTCTTTGTGAAAAAGAAAGATGGGTCACTTAGACTCTACATCGATTATGGAGCCTAAATAAAGTGATCGTGAAGAATAAATACCCGTTACCTCGCATCGATGACTTATTCGACCAGTTGCATGAAGCATATGTTTTCTCAAAAATCGATCTGCGTATGGGTTATCATCAACTCCGAATAAAGGAGGGTATACCCAATACGACTTTCACAACAAGGTACGGTCATTATGAATTCTTGGTCATGTCGTTTGGTCTTACCAACGCTCTTAGAGCCTTTATGGAGCTAATGAATAGGGTATTACGAGAATACCTTGATAAGTTCGTAATCGTGTCTGTGGATGACATTTGATATATTCATCTAATCCGGAGCTGCATCGAGTACATCTGCAGATTGTATTCGAAATCTTAAGACAACACCAGCTTTATGCAAAGTTCTCCAAATGTGATTTTTGACTGAATAGAGTCGCATTCCTTGATCATGTGGTGTCTAAGGACGACATTGAGGTAGATCCAACCAAGTAGAAGCTGTGATGAATTGGAGACAATCCAAGAATGTTTATGAGATCCGTAGATTTCTTGGCTTGACTGGGTACCAACGACGATTTATTCAGAATTTCTCAAGGATCTCACTATCATTAACAAAACTCACTAGAAAAGATGTGAAGTTTGTATGGTCTAAGACGTGCGAATAGAGCTTTTCAAGAATTGAAGCTGAAATTGACCACAGCTCCAATATTGGCTTGACCATCAGGCAGTGGAGGTTTTGTAGTATATAGAGACACATCAGGCACCGGACTCGGGTGTGTTCTTATGGAAAAGGAGAAAGTCATAGCTTATGCCTCGCGACAGCTAAAATCGCAAGAAAGGAACTATCCAACTCATGATTTAGAGTTAGCAGCGGTAGTCTTTGCTCTTAAATTTTGGCAACATTACCTTTATGGTGAATAGTAACCATAAGAGACTTAAATACATTTTCTCTCAGAAGGAACTTAATCTGAGACAACGACGCTATTTAGAATTCCTAAAAGATTATAACTTTGCCATCAATTACCATCCAAATAAAGCAAATGCTGTAGCAGATGCATTAAGTAGAAAATGGGAGGGTAAACTGGCTAGTTTAAAACTTCGATCGAAGATGATGAAGGATTTTGAAGATTGGAAGCCTTTCTTGAGCGAATCGAGAAAGATATTTTTTACAACACTCAAAATTCAACCAGAGATATTTGGAAACTTGATTGCACAAAAAGAAGATGTTGATCTTCCTAAAATGATTGAAGCATCCAAGAAAGAGAGTTCTGATTTTACAGTCAGAATCAATGGAGTTATAAGGTATCGCATCAGATTTTGGGTGCTAAGTGATTTTGAGTTGAGATAGGAGATTCTATATGAAGCGCACAGATCGATGTACACTATTCATCCAGGAACAACAAAAATGTACAGGAATCTACAAAGGAATTTTTGGTGGCCAAAGATGAAGAATGGCATTGCAGAATTTGCGGCTAAATGCTTGGTTTGTCAGTAGATCAAAATTGAACATCAAAGACCTGCAGGCCCTATTCAACCCTTGGAGATATCTGAATGAAAGTGAGAGCACATAACGATGGACTTCGTCACCGGTCTACCCAAGACTACAAAACATCGTTATGATACCATATGGGCGATTGTTGACCGATTGACCAAATCGGTATATTTCCTACTTATCCACCTGGATCAATCGACATACAGTCTAACTGAATTATATGTAAATGAAATAGTCAGCCTTCATGGTATTCCCGTATCAATTGTATTTGATCGAGACACGCGATTTACCTCTCGTTTATGGAAGAGTTTTCAGGATGCTTTGGGAGCTCAATTGAAGTTCATCACTTCTTTCCATCCTCATACTGATGGTCAATCAGAAAGGACCATCCAGATGCTAGAAGATATGTTGAGAGCATGTGCTTTAGATTTTGTAGGTGGCTGGGATAAACATCTCTCATCAGTGGAGTTTGCTTACAATAATAGTGTTAGCAATGTGAGCCCCGGGCGAACCATTTCTACAATAAATGTTATTGTAATGAATAAATTATCAATAAAAGTTATTGTTTATTTTTCGCTCCCCTTCTGAGATTAATGAATGAATGCACTATAAGGTCCCTCTGTACAATAAGGGTTATGTACCATGGCCAACTTGATGATCATACAACTGTTTATTCATTGGATGGATCATAGAGGCTGATGCTTGGATGAATATCTAAGGAGTTAGATAGAGGACTCATCAAGCATCATCAAATGATCATTAAGTGATGATCTCCAGTCTGAGTGGGAGATGGCAATCCTATCTCATATGACTGATATCTGACTGACCTCTAGATGCAGGTCCTCTGCATGGGAATAATGATTCAGAGGTGTCAGGTTAGTCAAGTCAATGGGTTGACTTGACGAGATCGAGATAACCAAAGACCTACGTTGAATGCTGTCACAACATAGGCATGCATCCTCTGACTAGAGACAGATGTATTGCTATATGTCTGAGTATGTACATTTGGCAGACCAATAGGTTGATGACCTAATCAAGGTCTATATACCGGCGAGCTGGTGTGCATGTAAGGACATATGAGTAATACGATCTCTCAAAGGGATCATACAGGTTCACTTGTGAACCGGGAGACATGAGCTCACTCATGAGGTATTGGGACTGAACAAATTCCATGCATGGTCGTCGTGCTTTAGAAGCATGACATGAATTTGAAGGTAAGATATATGCTTTGTGAAAGCATATGATCTATACCAAATCCCGATGACCAAGATTGAGAAACTTAATGATCTAACCCTGAAGATGACAGTATAAAAGTGATCTTTATCTTCAGGATGATCATGAGTCTTCCAGTATGTAGGATGTGCAGGTATTAGGAATACCTGAAGGGTGATTTGATCATAAACGATTGTATAACCATGACGCTTCCATTCCGAGGGAGTGATGAAACAGGATTGGATTTTAGTGACTCCTCTCATTAGAGAAGTGACCTGATCTTAGTCCATGAACTGGACATTGATCTGAATGAGATTCAGATGCAATGAGAAGATTAAGTCTACGGTCTTGATTTGATCAAGCATCAGTGGGAGGTCCATAGGATCTGGAGTTGAGATATGATCTCAACATCCAAGTCACTATACGTGGAACAATACAATCGCCATGTCCTTATCTCCAAGTATCTGAGGAGAAATAGCATTGTTCTTAAATGGTTTAAGAACAATTCCATAAGATCTAAGCAAAGAGAATTTGATAATTAAAAGTGTTTTAATTATCATGATGTATGAGAAATTATCCAATATGATTAAATGTGATTTAATTAGTTTGGATAAGAATAATGTGGATAGAGATATCCAATTATTCATGATATATTATAAATGTGATTTATAATGTATTAGAGAGAGTTAATTATAATTTATATGTGTTGATTAATTATGATGTGTATTGGATACACATTGTGTAATTAATTAACAATATGAATTACATGTTGTTTTGGGTTGTGAATATGATTCACAATTATTCCATGGCTAGATTGCAATTTCCTCAAAGATAATTATGAATTATTTTTGAGAAATAAAACCCAAATTATTTTGTTGCAAATAAATAAGAGAGATTACATGGAGATTTGCAATCTCATGGAGATTGAAATCTCCATGCAATCCATGGTGGGCGGCACACCACTCCTAATTGGAGTGGGTGTGCGCCTACATGGAAGGCACATGGAGATGAAATCTCCATGTGTCTTCTCTCCTTATTTGTTGGGTTAATTTAGGAGCAAATTATATTTGATTTTATTAAATATATTTTGACCTAAATTTGTTGCTTTTGACAACAACAATCTCAGCCATTGGATGAACATAAATCAATCTCATCCATTGATTTTATGTGTCCCATGGATTGAGATCCATGGATCCCAAAACCCTATAAATAGAGAGGCATACTTGGCTCTCTCTTTACACATGCTATTGTAGCAAAACTCTCTCTCTCTTTCTCATATACACGACAGCCCTCTCTCCCTCTTCTTTTTTGGTGGCCGTCCACCTTGGTGGAGAGGAAAGTCGACGCCCGCGCCATCGTGCTGCCGCTTCGACTCTTTGCGGTTCTTTGTCTTCTTGGAGTGCTTCACTCACGAAGGAGACGCTTGATCTCGTGCGACGAGATCAGAAGCAACCGCGCTTGGATCATCTTGGATTGCGAGGACACCGCGACTCATCTCCGCGCTCGCAAGCCGTTACTCCGACGATCGGACTTGAGACAGGAGGTCTCTTTTCGTAGAGACTCGATCAACCACGCTTCAAGAGGTATTGCATTATACTTGATGTGGTTATAGATGAAACGATTTGAGAACGGTTCTCGGATCATGTGGTTTCATCGGTTTAAATTTTTTTAAAATTCCGCTGCTCCGAACAACTAGTACGACTAGTCGTTCTTCGTCGTATTCGATATGACGATCACGCTTCCATGATGCGCTTGAGGATTTCTCCACATCCTTCAAATAGCTACCATTCGAACATCAAGATGGCTCCTTATGAAGCATTGTATGGAAACCTTGCAGATCACCCTCATGTTGGAGTGATGTTGGCGAGAAGCATATCTTGAGACCATAACTTATTCAGACAAGTAAGCGGGGTGTTGAATTAATCAGAAAGAGATTATTGACAGCTCAAAGTAGACAAAAATCTTATGCTGACCATAACAAAGGAGAGTTGCGTTTCGTAGTTGGAGAGCATGTGTTCCTAAAGATCTCTCCAACCAAGGCGTCTTATAATTTGACATAAAGGGGAAGCTCGCTCCCAGATACATAGGACCTTTGAGATTCTGCAACAGATTTTAGAAGTGGCATATTGTATTGCATTAACACCTCAATACTCAAAACTACACGATGTATTTCATGTATCTATGTTGAGGAAGTACACTCTTAATCTTTCACATGTGATCGAGCACGAGGTCATAGACATTCAACCCAACTTGACCTTCGAGGAGAAACCTGTCCGCATAGTTGATCGTAGAGATCATATGCTTCGGCGACGTACAGTTCTGATCGTCAAGGTCCTCTGGCAATATCATCAGAAGGAAGAATCCACTTGAGAGCTGGAGAGTGAAATACAGGAGAAGTACCCGCAACTTTTTGGTATGTCCCTTTATTATAGAAATTTCGAGGACGATTTGTTTTTAAGGGTGTTAGATTGTAACGACTGGAAAATTTTACAACCAAGTAACCTTTTACTTTTCTCATTAAATAACTTTGATTTGATTCTAAATTAGGAGGTTGTAATGGCCATTAGCCTCTCCAATGAGAGGTTTAAAATCATAAGGGCTTTCCACCCCAACGTCACTTGCTCTTACAAATTGAGAGAGAGAGAGAGAAGAGGAAAGGAGAGGAGAAGATAGAGAGAAGAACGATCTTATCGGCGTCCTTCATCGTCGCAGGATAAGGTGTCGAATCGGAGGAGGAGAAGAGTGCAGATCTATATCCGAAAGGAGGCACAACGACCACCACAGGGAGAGACGTGCATTGGACCTAAGGTATGCATCGGTCTAAGTTTTCGTATAAATATTGATTACGTTAAAATAGATCTCTTGTATGTATCGGATTAGGTTTATCCACACGGATGATGGTCGAACCCAGATTACGTTATGTAAAAGTATGTATGGGCTTGGGATTACAATTTATAAAATGTATGTATCGACATCAGAGTCTCAAACTGAATAAAATATCTAACCTGACATACACTATTTAGAAATGTGTCGGGATATTATGCACACATAGTTGTTTGATTTTATATAAGATGAACTATGCATGTGCTTTAGGATAGCACATATGCATGTCGATCCAACACATCTAGAACAAGACCTCCACATGGTTGTATCATTACCCTAAGATCTGTATAATGTGTCGATTTCGACATCATATCGATATTGTCATCAACAATGTTAATTACGCTTCTATTGATGACTATATTGTCATCAATATGTTAAATTACGCTTCATATCGATAGTATTGATGATATGTGGATTTCGGCTTCATGTCGATATTATCAGTGGTATGGCGATTTCAGCTTCATTCCATTCCGGCTTCATGCCCATACATCGATTTCGATTTCATGTCGATATGTCATTTCGACGTCATATCGATACATCAATTTCGACTTCATGTTGATTTTTGACTTCATGTCTATATGTCAATTACGACTTTGTGCAGATTCTGGCTTCATGTCGATATATCGATTTTGATTTCCCGTCGATTTCGACTTCATATCGAAATGTCGATTCGACTTCATGTCAATATGTCAATTTTGACTTCATGTCGAAATATCGATTTCGACTTCATGTATGACGAAATAGGACACACCATTCCATGGGCCATGGACAACTGACAGATAGTGGTACACGCCCATATATGTTAGAAGCGCAAGAGTGAAGGGCATGCGTCAAACTTTCAAATCGATCCGTGTGTATCCATTGATAATGGGTTGGAGCTCCATATGCAACGGGTCACATTGGATCGGATACCCCATCCGTATCACTTGGTTGGGTAACCATGAGTTTAGGATCACCTGCACGAGTTAGGATGGATACCCATCTAATCCACTAACCATGCACAACTCTAGTCCCCATATCCTGGAGAACCAATCAAAACAATGGTCCTGTAACAGAAACTACTTTCCTCAACTACACTCCACCTCTGGAAATTCGCTGCTCTTGTTCGTTGTAAGAAGCAAGACGACAGAGTCCTTTAATGTGTGTGTGTGCGTGTGTGGGGTTAAGTCACTTGTGATTTTTAAGATATTTTTGTTTAATCATAAAATTGAAAAGTGTTTGAAAGGGATATTAAAAGATATAAATATAAGCTTTAATTTAAAAATAAATACGAAAATGATAAAAAGTGTTATTTTTTACTTCTCGACTATGATTTTCAATGCATCCACATGGAGTTTTGATACTATCTTAAATTTGACGTGTCTTGAATTTCTTCCAACGGTAACCTCTGGCATAGCCATCAAAAGTTGTGTTTCACTTCATTTACTGATCCTTGAAAACATTTGATGCATATGGTCTCATACTTCCAGTAACAGACTCAAGAATATCATAGGTCCCTGAGGTCAGTGACGAACAATTCCCGTGTCAAAAATTTCCATTACAAAAATCCACACGGTGGGGTCACGGACAAACATACGCCTTGCGGTCTTCCCTCCCTCTCCTTCCAACAACATGACATCCGCGCGCCCCATCATCTCCCACCCTAAACCCCACCTTCCCGCCCCATAAGTATCCCCAATCGCCGCTCTTCATAGACATTGCCCACATGGCTTCCACCATTGCACTCAACAGCCCCCATCTCTCCGCTCGCCGCCGCCTTCGCCCCCTCCGATGCCCTAACCGCACGCCCCTCCGCCTGCCGCGCCGCCGCCTGTCTCCGCCTCCCCTCCAGCTCTCGTCGGCGGGGCCGCAGCGGCGACGCCATCACCGCTGAAGAAGGTGGCTGCCGATTCACTGCAGTATGAAAGCGGATTCCTCGGCGGCGTGCCGGCGGCGGAGGGCGATCGGAGCGCCGGCGGCGGGGAGGGGGCGATGGAGTACCTGACGAGCATCCTGTCGTCTAAGGTTTATGATGTGGCGATCGAGTCGCCGCTGCAGCTCGCGCCGAAGCTTTCCCAGCGGCTCGGGGTGGACGTGTGGCTCAAGCGCGAGGACTTGCAGCCCGGTATGAAGAAAGTGGCGATCTTTGTCTTTTGATTTTTTTCATCTGGTACGTTGCGTGTGGTCTTTTTTTTCGTGATTCAGTGACGCGTATTCGCCATGGAGGGATGCTTGGGAATGTGACGCAACGCAATGGCGTTCTGTCCTTTTCGAGCGATATGTATTGGGTTAAAGATCCTCCACTTTAGAAAAGTATCTCATGTTCAAACGGATTGGATTATTCTCGAGCTGTTTCGATGGAGTAATATCTTGCTTATAAGTTAGGAACATAAAATCGACAACTTTATGGCTTTTCACAGTCCCCGTTAGTGATTGCTCTGGCAATCAAGCACCTTATTTGATGCTTTTTTCCGCGTCTTTTATTCAGGTATTTTCTTTCAAGTTGCGGGGGGCAATATAATATGATGGCCAAGCTTTCCAAGGAATGCTAGATAAAGGCGTGATATGCTCTTCAGCTGGAAACCATGCTCAAGGGGTTGCTTTAGCTGCTAAGAGGCTTGGGTGTGATGCTGTCATTGTAATGCCTGTCACGACACCTGAAATTAAGGTGAAGTGATTCTGGAGTCGCGTTGTATGAAATATATCCTTCTTTCTGTAAAGTATTTTCAGTGTTATAAATCTAATATACGGATTTCCTCTCTGTATATGCAAGCTTCTGCATTATTTACTCTTTCTAAACGGTCTCATTTTAAACTATTATTTGCAGTGGAAATCTGTTGAAAGGCTCGGGGCAACTGTGGTTCTGGTGGGTGATTCTTATGATTGAAGCGCAGGCCTATGCTAAGCAATGTGCTGAACAAGATGGCCGCACCTTTATTCCTCCTTTTGATCATCCCTGATGTTATAGATGGCCAAGGGACAATAGGGATGGAAATTGTTCGCCAACTGAAAGGCCCATTACATGCGATTTTGTACCTGTTGGTGGTGGGGGGCTCATTGCTGGCATTGCTGCATATGTTAAACGAGTTAGGCCAGATGTATGCCAGATATTCTTTTCTTGAATCTTGCCTTTTTGTCTGACCAAAAGAGCAAACTTGCAAGGCAGAGAGCCATTTCTTTTTTTGTCTTCCATGCAACTGGTTGCCAATTTTATAATCTTGCATGCATTATTAAAATAGATATATATTTATACATGACCCATTCTCCTTGTACGTTTAATGGATCCCTTCTGATAGCTGAAACATCTTATATGTGCATCGTCAGTTGGTGGTTATTTTTGCTTGGTACCACTTTAATTACATTCCAAGGAGCTCTTGTGCATCTTATTTTTATGCAGTATTTCAGTCTGGGATGATGTCTACCTTATCTCGTGCAAAGGCGTTTATGATTTTTTTTATGTCTTTCTATTTATTTTGTTTTTGAGACTATTGACGGTTTATATTCTTTATTTCATGTTTTCTAGAATTTATTTGTAGACCGGGAAACACGGCATGATTTTAAATAGAATACTATTGTTTCAGTGTTTTCTTTTACCCAATAACACTTTAGTTTCCCCTATCTATTAGTGATATGTAGTCAAGTCTTTGAAGTTGTTTACATTTTTCCCATATGCATGAGCGATATTTTAATCATTACTCTATTATTATCTATTGTTATGTTCCTCAATTGGTTTTGGGTTTTGTTTACATGAATATACTTGTCTAGGTTAAAATTATTGGAGTGGAGCCCAACAGATGCGAATGCGATGGCGCTTTCTTTATCCCACGGGCAGAGAATCATGCTTGAACAGGTTGGAGGTTTGCGGATGGTGTTGCTGTGAAAGTGGTTGGTGAGGAGGACCTTTCAGCTTTGTAGGGAGCTGGTGGATGGTGTGGTTCTTGTCAACCGTGATGCTATATGTGCTTCAATAAAGGCATATTTTCTATTCTTTCTTTTTGTTTTGCATTTCATTGACGTAAAATCTTAGTCTAACCTGTCCCATAAGTCAATAGTCTGAAAATCACAAGATATTTTGCAATATTTTTTGAAAAGCTTCATAGTAAATGTTCTTCTGATACTCCAGTTTTTTATTACCAAAATCTTCACAAAGAATACCACTTTTTTGTCTGTTTTCAAGAGATATCTGGAGTCTGTTGTCCAGAGATCTAGGGAGCGTCTGTTTTCTGGAGATCTAGGGAGCACCATTGAACAATGAAATGTTTATTTTAGGGTTCTGATAACCTACTACTAAACATCTGAGTGGTAGCAATCCTTATGAACTTATATTCACATAATCAAAAATTGAATATAATACTGAATGAATATCTGGAACTGATTAATATCTTGAAGTTTGAGTTTGAAAATATAAAGAATTTCCGCATTCATAAATGGTGAGTGCAGGATATGTATGAAGAAAAAAGAAGCATCCTAGAGCCTGCTGGTGCTCTCTCTTTAGCTGGAGCAGAGGCATATTGCAAGTACTATGGTTTGAAGGGTGAAAGCGTTGTGGTTATTACCAGTGGGGCGAATATGAACTTTGATAGGTTGAGGTTGGTTACCGAGCTTGCCGATGTTGGTCGGAAGCGAGAGGCTGTTCTTGCTACATTCATGCCAGAGGAGGCTGGCAGCTTTAAGAAATTTGCTGAATTGGTTAGTTAAATTTGAACTGCTATCCGATCTTTTTGGATCAGCTTGTTGTCTTGGATGTGCAGTAGTTAATTGCAATTTGTACAGGTTGGTCCTATGAATATTACAGAGTTCAAGTATAGATTCGATGATTATAGGGAGGAGGCTCTTGTCCTTTATAGGTCAGTTTTGGTTAAAATGGCATTTGGATGGGCTTTTATTTATGAAAGTTTTACCTTCGCACCCTTATGAACTTGCCAAAGACACTTGTTCCCTTACCTATTTTATAATCATATGATGAATCCTCCTAAACATATGCATTTACATCGTCAAATGTGTGCTTGTGTTGTTAATATCCATAATTCAAACAATATGAGACTAAAATCTTTTTTTAACAAAATAACCCTAAATTCTAATATATTTATTTGTGGTACCTTTTCTTTTTCTTCATTAATTTGTGACATAAGATGGGATGGAATGAGATGATTTTATTTAAGGTGTATGGTTACTTATATAACGTGAGACCCTAAAATCCTAATAATGGTCCTCAAGAGGAGTCTTAAATATAGAATGATTACTGATAGAAAATACTGTAAATGTAGGGTAACTCTGAGTTTCCAAGGGAAAAAGGTGCCTTACCAGTTATAGTCCAATAAAGGGAACCTGAAGACCATATTCTCCCTAAATCTGAGTTTTACATAAGTCTCAAATGCATTTAAGGGCATATTCGAAGAAATTTTGACTGTTGGTCAGAATATACACAATGATGGAAGGAGCTGGTAATGTAAATAAACCCCTCATGTTGGAGCATATCTTTCAATCACGTCTAACCTAGAAGTCAACAGTGAGATTTGTTTCTTCGAAAGCGCTTTGATGAATATACACGCAAGTTGAAGTTTCATAGAACTATGAAGAGTAGCAACCTTCCCTTCTCGCACAACATCTTGTACGAAATTACAATTCGCTTCAACATGTGTGGTACACTCATGAAAAATATGATTGGTGGCGATGTAGATGGCATATTTGTTGCTACAGCAGAGGAGAACCATGGTTCTAGTAGACAACCCAAATTCTATGTAGAAAAGAGATGGGCCATCTAATCTCATAATTGGCTTAGGCCACGGTTCTCCGTTATACTTCTGCATTATATCTAGAAACAACACTTTGCTTCTTACATGACAATGTTTCCACTTGTAAACGTAGCAAAACCAACGGTGGAATGCTTATTCCTAGGAGAGCTAGTATAATCAACATCTACATAAGATGTAATGTCGATGTGCCCATTGGCATGTTAAAGAGTTTTTACTTTGAACTATTCAGATCTCAAAGAATGAGAAAAGCATCTTGCCAATGGCTATAATGTAGTTTCTTATTGTATCCACTGACTATGTTCACATTATAAGGGATATCGGGCCTAGAATTAGTAAGATGCAATAGGTTGCCCACCATGCTTCCGTATCGTGTAATATCCTCAACCAAGGGATCCATTGAGGTGGTGTGATTTTGTTGTTTTGCTGGAAGGCAAGTTAACACAATTCATTCAAAACATCAAAATAGTACATTCTTTGTGGTAAATGTAAACCTCCACAAGTACAAATAACCTCAATCCCTAGATTCCTGGAAGTGAAAGTGACGTAAGGTACTGACTCCTCAGAGTCAAACACCTATTGAAGTAATGCTTTCGCCTAAGGAATGGTTGCATTGTCATTGCTAGTACTAACCATATAGTTAATATATACATCAATGGTAATAGTAGCTAATGTAGTTCATCGAAAGATGTAGTGTAGTCAATTTTAGTCCTATAAAAACCAATAAAGTTGATCTTCGAGGTGAGCCTGTCAAATTAGACTTGTGGACTTTGCCTGAGACTGAGGTCGTAAATGACCCTACTTAGACAACGAACCTACTCCCATCAACGGAATAACATGATGGTTATGTCATATTGAAATCTTTGTAAAGATTTCAATAGAGGAAGGCCTTCTTCACATCTTGGAAATAAACTAGTTTCTGTATACCACAACATGCATAATCGTGCAAATGGATCTCGTCCTGCCACTGGAGAGAATTTCTTGAAGTAATCTACACTATACGACTGAGTAAAGCCCTTTGCCACTAGTTTGGTCCTCAATCTATCCAATGTTCCCTTTTGAGAATATTTCCTTGTCAAGATCCGTTTGTAGGCAATATAGGCAACACCAAGATCTCATGTGCCCCAGGAGTAAATGCATCCATTTCTTCATCCATGACCTATCTCCAATACTTGACTTGAAGAGCAGTGTAATGGTCCCAAGGAATGGGTGTTGTCATAAGAGCATATGTTAAAGTATAGTCCAATATAGATAACCTATCACCTTAAGTAAAATACGATATACGGTGTATACTGCATTTTGGACTTCCAGAGCTATAAGAGATTTTGGAGGATCATCATGGTCTACAGTTGGGGCCATCTTATGTATTATTATCAACTTGCAAGATAGGAACATGTAAAAGTACATAGTCCAACTATATTTGGCTCTTCTTTATAAATATGAGCTGAGGGGGAACTCTAGGGGGAATGCCGCTAATAAAGAATGTTAGAGTTATTATACTTACAATCATGTTCGTAACATTTGGGTTTTGTAACCCTTAAACCCTTCATGTTCCGTAACCCTCAACCCTTCGGGTTCGTAACCCCTCGGGGTTATTTATGTAACTTTTGTACTCTCTAGGGTTTTCTCTCTATATACCCTAGCCTTATGGAATAAATATGTCATTCGTCTCTCTTCTCCATATGGTATTAGTGCAACGGTTTTAGACCGAGGTTCTGACCTAAAATCCCCACCACCACCTTCAAGCATCGCAAAAGCCTGCACGGGCCCTCTTCCGGTCTTCCCCGAACTAGGGTCCCACAGAAGGCCCTCCAATTGCCTCTAGTGCCGCAACTCAAACCCAAAGGAGCATCTCTAACACTAACCGGTGCTACTGGATCCATCTACGGAGGCTCGCTAGTGCCCCCAAGAGGTCACAACCCTCCTGCTAGTGCTGCCTAGCGCTTTAGGAATCCAAATCTGATATTTATTGAGGTTTTTCAGCTCTTTTTCAAGGGAAGACGTGAGTTATAGGGCATTTTCTAGCCCTTTTATGCTTCCTTAGTTGATCACAAGATCTTTCTATTTTAAGACCCCCATGACACATTCTTCTATCGAGATAAAGTCCTTGGCCACGAATATTATGGCACAATGCACTACTATCAAACTCAATGGCCTATAAAATTACATGCTCTGGTCTCGATTTTTTATGGTGTTCATTGGTGGTTAGAGGAAACTCTACATTTTGAATAAAGATCCTTTAGATGAAAAGGACAAAGAGCACGACAAATGGTAAACATACAACTACTTGGTTATTAATTGGATGACCAACAATGTTGAGGCTTACATTGCCTCAAATCTTCTTTACAAAAATACAATCAAGGAAATGTAGGAGGATTTCGAGCAAACATACTCCCAGAAGTAGATGAAATCACGCCTTGTAAACATTTATATGCGAATTTAGTCGGCATCTCAGGGTGATTCCACCCTCATTGAGTACTACATGCATCTATCCAGCCTGTATGAGGAGCTTGCAATATTCCATTCCTCATGTTGTACCAAACAGATACAATAGAGTTTTGACTGGCATGTATACTGTTTTCTTGATTGCATGCATTCTAGATACCATGCAACAAATGAGCAATTTCTTATATCAGACACAGTTCCAACAATGAAGGCCATCTTTAGCCATCTTGAGGAACACGAAATATCAGCTGCCCAACCTCTCGTCTTACCTTCAACAGAGAACTTTGCACCCATCGTCTCATCTGGACGAGGAGGCATATACGTCTTACAAGGATGCGACCGTGATCCAAGTCGTGGTCGTAGGCGACATGGTTTCTGATTTCGCGAAATTTCGACGAAATTTTGGTGAAATTTCGATTTCAACAAGGAACCGAAATCTCGAGCGAAATGACGATATGAGGGCAGTTTCCAGACATTTGTTCACAAATGGTGGTCGATATGGGTGAAATGTCTTTGAAATTTCGTCGAAATTTTGTATCAACAGGATATCGATACGATATCCGAAATCGATATTTAAACCCTTGGTGGGCGGGAATTTGGACGAGGTCGTGACTTTGGCCGTGGCTGTGAGCGAGACTATACTACCCCATGCACTCATTGTGGTAGGTGGAACCACCTGTTTGAACGATGCTGGCAGAAGTTTGGCGTACCTTCTTATCACGCCAATAATGCCTATGAGGATGCCTATGATGTGGAAGAAGCATCGCCTACAACAATCTCAAGTGGCAAGATTGTTCATCTTAATGACGCAGATTACTCCCACCTGATGCAGATCCTCCAGACTCCAAGGCCTACTACCACTAGTAACACCATCACTGCTGCTCTGGCTACTCCTTCGGGTACATAGCCGACTTTGTTGTCACTCCTGCTCCAACGTGGATTATTGATTCCAGTGCCTCTACTCATCTCAACGGAGAAGGTAGTTTGTTTACCTCTTTCGTACCATCTACCTCCGTGAAGTCAGTTCGAGTCATTAATGAGACTCAATTATCGATTACTACTGTCGGAACTGTGTGATTCTCTTCCAAGCTTCGACTTTATGGGGTTTACTGTGCTCCCGATTTTCCTCTTAGTTTGCTATCAATTCATAAGCTTTGTGTTGAGCTTCATTGTCGTGTGATATTTGACGAGTCTTGTTATTTTCGTGACATTCGAATAAGGCGGATTTTTGGTAAGGGTCATGAGAAGAACAAGCTATATTTTCTTGACATACCCTCGGATTCAAATTTTGTTGGTGCTCTGTCCATCTCCAAAGATCCGCTCCTATGGCATGGCCTCTAATTCCAGCGAAATTCGGTCGAATTTCTGTCGAATATCGATATCCAGTCGAAATCGAAATTCGACTGAAATGACCGAAATGACTGAAATATGGAGGTCCTAGTACAAATAATGACCGAAATGACCGAAATTCCGGTCGAAATTCCACCGAAATTCCATCTAAATTCTGTTTTGGTCGATACCGAAATGGTGACCGAAACCGACATTTAGGGACTTGTCCTATGGCATCTGCGCCTTGGGCATCTCTCTGCTAAGGTCATCTCTATAATGTTTCCTGGACCCTCTTCTCTGAAGCCCTTTCAGTGCGAGGCGTATGAGTTCGGGAAACACCATTGAACTCCATTTCCTGTTCGTATAGTCTCGTAGTACTGCTGCTTTTCACCTTGTTCATTGTGATGTTTGGGGACCTTGTCCAATCCGCACATTAAGTGGTCATCGCTATTTTGTAGTTTTCGTTGATGATTATAGCCGATCTTCTTGGGTATATCTGTTAAAGGAGTGCTTGAAAATTAATCAAATTATCAAAAATTTCTTTCAATATGTTAAAGCCTTCTTTTCTAGCATTGTTAAGATCATTTGTACTGGCAATGCTTTTAAGTTAACCCAACTGGACTTGACCTCTTTCTTTATGTCCCAGGGTACTGTTTACCAAACATCATATCCATATACCTCACAACAGAATGGTATAGCTGAGAGAGGAAACTCCGACACTTGCTAAATATTTCTAGATCTCTTCTTAGTTAAATGAGTGTTCCAAAACATTATTGGGGAGATGCTATCCTTACTACAGTTTATCTTATCAGCTGTGTTCCTTTGTCTGTTCTAGAAGGTGCGACTCCATTTTCCTTACTTTACCCTACCTAGTCTTCTTTTCCCATACGAATTTTTGGTTGTATTGCCTTTGTTCATAACTTTCATGCAGCTGACAAATTATCCTCTCGTGCCATCAAATGTCTCTTTCTTGGGTACTCGTACCCAGTAAGGCTATCGTTGCTATGATCCTGTTGAGCATCGATACTATGTGTCTGATGATGTCACTTTCTTTGAGCAAATAAGTTATTTCACACATACTATGAGTGGCATTCCTCTGGACCTCCCTCCCTCCACCAATTGTCTATACTCGCCACCGTACCTCTATACCTTCTACACCGGTGTATGTACCTTTGCTTATTCCTTTTATGCAAGATGATATGACTACTTCGAGTGCTCCCACCATTGCTGCCTCGGATGTACCTGACGGGTTTCCTATAGCTCTACGCAAGAAAAAAAAAGGCAATGTACATATCACCTCATGTCACATTTTTCTTCTACAGATGGTTTATCTAGCTGTGATAAGAGATTTACAGATACTGTGAATGCTATTTCTGTTCTAAGAGATCATTTTAGTGCAATACAAGATCATGGTTGGCAACATGCCATGGATAAGGAGATGGATGCACTTACCTCTCGGGGCACGTGGGATCTTGTGCCGTGGCCCCTGGGAGTTCGCTCTGTGACTTGTCGATGGGTCTTCTCGACCAAACACTCATATGATGGTTCTATTGACAGGTTAAAAGCCATACTTGTTGCCAAAGATTTCACATATACCCTCGGAGTTGATTATTTTGAGACCTTCTCGCCCGTTGCCAGAATGGGGTCAATACATACCATTCTCTCTGTTGCTGCCAACAAGGATTGGTCCATTTATCAACTTGATGTGAAGAATGCCTTTCTTTATGGTGATCATGAGGAGGAGGTCTACATGATGCAACCGTCGAGGTATGTGGTCGAGGGGGGGCATGTATGTCGACTACGCAAGGTCATTTATGGCTTGAAGCAGAGCCTTATGGCATGGTTTGACATGCTTACTGTGGAGATTAATATATTTGGTTTTCAGAGGACATCCGATTACTTTGTCTTTGTTAGATGACGATCTACCAGCACGATCATTCTTGCTTTCTATGTTGATGATATTGTTATCACAAGAGATAATGTAGACGACATTCAGGAGGCCAAGACCTTCCTCCAGAATGTCTTTGTCACGAAAGACCTCGGTCAACTTCATTATTTTCTTGGCATCGATGTAATACGCACTACAGAGGGGGCTCCATCTTTCACAGAGGAAGTATTGCCTTGATAGTCTGACTGAGACATGACTACTTGGATGCAAACCATCTGGCCACCCCGCAGAAGTGAGGAATATTCAACATTTACTAATCCAGCTTTTGAGAATACAACATGATACAGAAGCTTAGTGGGAAAATTACTCTAGTGGGGAAATTACTCTATCTCATTGTTACTAGGTCGAATATATCATTTGCTGTAAGCAGAGCCGATCAACATATGAAGAAGTCTCTTTACAGTCACTGGCAGGATGTTCTTTTGATCCTTTGATATTTGAAGGAATCTTCCGGACGTGGACTTTTCTATGGGGTGAATGGACAAACTAATATCTCCACCTATACAGATTTTGACTATGCTAGCTATCCGGAAGACTGTCGATCCACTACCGGATACACTATGTTTGTTGGGGACAAGCTTGTCACTTGGCGAAGCAAGAAGTTGACAATGGTCTCCAGATCCAGTATGGAAGCAGGATATATGACAATGGCTCCGGCCACCTGTGAGATCACATGGCTTGTCTCTTTCCTGACAGAACTTGGCATGCCAGTTGCCACTCCTGTACTATTATACTGCAACAACAAGCCTGCCGCTTACATCGCCACCAATCCAATTTTCCATGAGCGGATAAAACACATTGAAGTTGATTGCCATTTCGTTCATGATGCAATACGAGGAAGATGAATCAACACTCCACACATTTCCACTGAACCTCAACTTGCAGACATCTTCACAAAAGGCTCTTCCAATGAAGCACCTCATGTACTTAGTATCCAAGTTGGTCATGATCGACAGATATGCTCCAACTTGAGGGCGAGTATTAGAGTTAGTATCAAGGTCAGGAAAGCGGTATGCATATGCGTTTGGACTAGTCACCGAATACTGATTAAGCGATATGCGGGGGCATAGGCGGGGTATATGCGGTTCTAAGCGGTTTTCTAATTTTTAATTTAAAAATAAAAAACATCTATGAATAACATTACCAATGAAGTTATGTATCTATGTGGAGTGAAAGAAGATCTAAGAAAAATGGTTCATGTCAGATGGGTGTGCATTTATACTTTTAATTGCCTCATATTTAATAAAAAAAACATTTACCATAAAAACTTCACATTATATGATTCGTAATAACAAAACTGTAATACACATACATGCACTACATGAGCAAAACCTCAATCGACATATATAAAAATAATTTGACGATACATTGCATATACTCGTGAAAATAATACACGAGAAAAACATAAAACATTGCATATACATAATGGTATAACGCATTACAATTGTATAGAAATGCATGCCATATTCTAACAATTGAATGAAGAGGCAGAGTTACAGAATTAAGGACCTGAATGAGAAGATTGAAAAGTTGGAGCTGCTGGAGCAGTATGCGGGGCATATGCGGGATATGCGGGGCATATGTGGGGCATATGCGGGCCGCATATGCGGGGAGGGCGCATAATGCACTGATTCAAGTAATCGGTGCAGTCTGCACGCCGCACGGGCATATGCGGCCGCATATGCGGCCCGTGCGACCGATTTAGTGAACACTGGTTAGTATACTTACAATCATGTTCGTAACGCTGTAGTTCCATAACCCTTAATCCCTTCGGGTTTCGTAACCCTCACCCATTCGGGTTCTGTAACCCTTGGAGGTATTTATGTAATTTTGCTTTTGTATTCTCTAGGGGTTTCTCTCTCTATATAAGAGACCCTAGCCCTATGGAATAGATATCTCATTCGTCTCTCTTCTCCACAAAGAAGAAATTGGTTTGTTAAAAAACCCGACATATGTATAAACATAGTAATGATGACTAATGGAGTCATAACATATGTACCTCTTTTGGGTCCTAGAATATCAAGTAAAATACACATGTGATTGTGCGTGCAGATATTTTATTCCAGTGTGAATATTATGAACGGAGGCAGTGCAACAAAAAAATCATAAAGGAAGCAAAAAATGGGTCCTCACCTTTAAAAAGTAAGGAGAACGAAGATGCCCCATTGAAAACAGATGAATGTAGCAAGGAGAACGAAGTTGCCCCATTGAAAACAGATGAATGTACTTGATTGGTAAGGTACATTTAAAGAATGGTATCTCTATAGAAGGTTTACTCAATTTATAATGTATATTTAAGTTAAAATGGTGTATGTATAGAAGGCTTACTCAATTGATAATGTATATTTCAGTTAGAATGGTGTCTTTACTGAAGGTTTCAGGGACTTTCACATGAGTAAAAAGTGCAATCAATGTCTAGAAGATGATGAAGTTTCCTTTCTACCACCTCATTTTTCTATGCGATATACGAAAACAAAGTCCGTGAAGGGTACCCTGAGCAACAAAGAAAGTGGTCGAGTCATGTTGACAAATTCAAGAGCTATGTGATAAGAAAATTTCTTTTGTCGGGCTCTCTCTCTTTTGGATCTGAACCTTGTTCTTTTGGGTGGTAGGCACACTGCACTACCACCGAACAAAAGAAAAGATTGTGCTTGGTTCAAAAAAGGCAATCGTACTAAAAGAAGTATGAAAAAAGAATAGCCGGCGGAAAAAGGGAGAAACAGATAAAAAATGAGTGCAAAAAAAACGAAATAATCGTAAAAAAATCTTTGGAGATTGTTTCTCCCCATATTATGATATTCTCCCAACTTGGTCAATATATTCTATTCCGACTAGTATGTGAGGAAGGGAGAGTATTATGTATATATTGTTTAGAATCAAAGTCTACATGTTAGATTCAAACTCTCTAGTTCTTCAGATTTCAGACTCTACAAATTGTTAGATTCGAATTTTACATATTGGTTTAGAGTCTATAATTCAAGGAGCACATGTGTGCCTTTCATTGTTTGAAAGGTCCCCATACTTGATCTGGTCGGCTCACAGTTTTGATGTAATCTATAGGGACACTAGAGTAGAGATCCCATTCTCTAAGTCATTGTGGGCTTAGAGTTTTCATGTGGTTTCATAGGGACTCTGGGAGTAGAGATCTCATTCTCTAAGCCAATATGGGAGAGACCTAATTCTCCGACAAGGAGACTTTCAGACTCCATTTTCTAGCCATCGTGGACTCGAATGAGGATGTTTGCATCATGGCCCCAAATTTCAGCGAAATTCGATCGAATTTGTGTCAAATATTGATATCCTGTCGAAATTGAAGTTCGACCAAAATGATCGAAATATGGAGGCCCTAGTACAAAAAATGATCGAATGACCGACTGAAATTTCGTTTCGGTCGATCAACGAAATAGTGACCGAAACCGACATTTAGGGCTTTGGTTTGCATATCTTTTTCCAGTTTGACCTTTCATAGATATGAGTCAGTTGTTGGCCAAAGTTCTCCAGGTGGAGACTCATTCCAGTTTCAGTATCTCTGATAGATGCAGGACATAGCCCATTTTCTTTGACAAGGATACCCAGTTCAGATCACACTCTAGCTCTTCAGTTCATCCTCATCGGCACGGTATGGAAAATAACATCCTTAGCATACACCAGACAACCAATAGAGTATGCCATGACCTCAAATTTCAGCGAAATTCGGTCGAATTTATGTCGAATATCGATATCCAGTCGAAACCGAAATTCGACCGAAATGACCAAAATATTGGGGTCCTAGTACAAAAAATGACCGAAATGACCGAAATTCCGGTCGAAATTCTCTTTTGATCGATACCGAAATGGTGACCGAAACCGACATTTAGGGCCTTGGAGTATGCGTTGAGTTGATATTATTTGTAGTGTCTTGTATTGTGAGAGATTTCTTTCTATTTGTCCAAGCTAAGCATTGCATGATTTAGCTTGAGAGGGAGTGTTGGAGTATGTGTCATTGTAGAGATGGGTAATTGGATCCCTACAGGGTTCAATTATTACATCTACATGTTTAATCCCACATCTACTGTTAGTGGGACTCCGGTCAATTGGTGGAGCTATATAAGAAACCCTACACCCATTGTATCAATTAAAAAAGATGAGTGAAAACATCAGCCCTTTGAGGTAGTTGTCTTGTAGTTTTATCTTGCTCCTTAGGGAGTAGGGTTCCATGTAAAAATCCTGGTGTTTTTTTATCGTTCTTATCTATTTATCTCTGATACACACTTCCACATTCTAGTTTTCGACAATATTATTTTTGGTCTTGCTACCACTCTTTGAATCGGAAGATGGGGCATGATCTGCATTCCTAGTCATGTTTTCTATTAGGAGTGGTACTCAGGCGTATCCAAAGAAAGTCTTGATGCCGGTTTGGATTTTTCATGATCTTGTGGATGATATGTGGGTTCTATTTTTATTGCTCGAGTGAAAATGCAATTCTGTGTTTCATCTGCTACATAAATTGCACCACTAGTTTTATCTCTTATGATTTTTATTGCTTAGCGGATTTGCTCCTCTATGTTGTTATGGCATGAGTCTGGTAGCTCTCCCAACTTGATGTCAAGAATGCTTTCTTGTACGACGATCTGCAGTAGGAAGTCTGTATGCATTAACCATCTGGGTTTGTTGCTGAGGTAGAATGCCAAAAAATATGCAGACTTCATAAAATTATTTATAGCCTTAAGCGTAGATGCTCTTGAATATAATAGAATAGCAGTGCTTTAAAAGATCAACTGTAAATCACACGCTCTTTGTAAACATGACATCATGATGTATTATTGTCATTTTGGTTTATTTTGATGTCATTATTATTATTATTGGAGATGATTTTCAAGTGATCATTGAGGCTAAGGAGTTCTTTTGACAACAATTTATCACCAAGAACCTTGGTGAACTATGATACATCATTGGGCGAGAATTTGCTTGTAATCAGGGAGGTCTTGTGATGACTCGGAGGAAGTCTGTTACAGATATCCTTCTGGAGATTGGGATGTCAGATAGACATGCCACTACTCATGGGTTCCAACATGAAGCTTTATGATGATGATACATATGAGGTGGACAAGAGGAGATAAAAGGAACTCATTGGGAAGCTTCTCTATGTAAGTGTCACTAAGCTATATATATCTCATTTGCAATGAGCAAATTCAGTCAGTTTATCGAGTAACCACGTCAGGCTCACATGTATGCAGTCTTTATGATCCTAAAATGTCTGAAGTCTTCTCCAGGTACTGGGTTGTTATTTAGCAAAGGGAGTTCTCTCGCCATCACTGCATGCGTAGATGCTGACTATACAAGATATCCAAAAGAGAAGAAATCCACCTCTAGATTCGCAGTGTTCAGCGGTAGCTCATTGGTCTTATAGAAAAGCTAGACGCGAACCGTTGTTGCTATGTCAAGTTATGAATCCAAGTATAGAGCCATGGCACAAAAAGCACTGTGATGATGTAGGTTAGATATGTTCTAGATGATCTAGCTATTGACACACTTTTTCCTTGCAGCTACTATATTACAACCATGCTGCGTTATTTATTGCCAATAATCCGGCTTTCCATGGGGTGATCAAACATATCGAAGTGGATTGCGATTACACTAGAGATATGGTACGTAAGGGATACATCTTTACTTCTCACCTTAGCTCAGGGAACAAACATTGGTATTTTCGTCAATGATTTAGCAAAAGGACCCTTCCAGAAGTGTTCTTCCAAACTGATCATGATAGAAATCTATGATCCATCTTGATGGAGATTATTATAGGAATTAGTATTTATGTATTTCTTATTTCTTTCTTTTGTACTTTCCTCATTGGTTGTTTTGCTCTCTTGGATTTTCCCTTTACGTAAGGGAATCCTATGGCCACAAAATAAACAAGATATTCATTTGTTTCCATAATAACGAGCGGAGAACAATTTAAATTTCAAAAATCTGCTTTAGTTTAACATGAAATTTTGGTTTTATATTTTGGGTTTTCAGCAATATTTTTTTGTGCTATGTGGTTTATCTAATGGAAGAGTAATTCAGTTGTTTGCATGATGTACATTTTTTTACCTTATTGTTTCAGCGTGGGTCTTCATACTGCCAGTGAACTAAGTGCTATGGTTAACCGTATGGAATCATCATCCCTTCGAACTATCGACCTTACTAATAATGACTTGGTTAAAGATCATTTAAGGCATCTTGTAAGTTTCTTTCTATGCATTTTTTATAGCACTCCTCCCATTGGTGGTTGCTTTTCTTTTAGCTCTCCTTATAATTTTATTCAGACGTAAAATATGGGATTCGTTCAAAGGTTATTCATTTGTGTTGGCCTAATGTGGATCTTTTATACCGATATCAATAGCTTGTAGGATGCAGATATGTAAAAAATCCACGTAAACTTCTAAGCTATATATAAAGGAAACATTTCCACTTGGATTGCCTATCGTGGAAATATGTCGTGCATCTGCAGTAAGTGCTGCACTTGTAAAATGTGGCATGCTTTCGAGAGTGTCTTGTGTTTGCATATTGTTAGTTTCTCTTTCTTTGACATTCTCGTTATTTCAGATTGAGAACTCTTTATAATGTTCTTAATCCATTGGGTTCCATCTTTAAAAATTTAACAGCGTAAATCATGCTTCGATGTCCAAGCTACCCCTGTTTGTGTCGTTACACCACTGCATGCCATATCACTCTGAGCGTGTATCGTGGTAGCTGATGCTGTAGAACATGTATGTGGAGATCGAGACACATCTTGTGTTGGAGCACAGCCATGGAAGTGTGCTGATGATTGGATATGGTAGTGTGGAGGCGATGCTAGTTCTTGAGTTTGGTGGGTGATATGCTCTTTTACAGTTTGACTTTCAAACATAACACCTTTTCAAATGCACATCACATGCTAACGTGCAGCACACTATGCAAAGGCCTGCCGAATGTTGGCTTTCTATGTGGAAACAAGTCTCTCTATATCTTAAAACTTTTAAAAGTTTATAGAACTTTTCACATATATTCAACCACCTCCCTCCCCAAGCCATTGATATTAGTGATGATATCCGGCATTGGATTGTCATAAAGGCTATTGATATTTACAAAAATAACATAATATAAACCCATAAATGTTAAATCTTTTA
Source organism: Ottelia alismoides (assembly GCA_037367405.1). Taxonomy (NCBI): domain Eukaryota; kingdom Viridiplantae; phylum Streptophyta; class Magnoliopsida; order Alismatales; family Hydrocharitaceae; genus Ottelia; species Ottelia alismoides. Next base: position 226,831 of record JAZKJV010004130.1, on the reverse strand, counting down.
GAGAATGCCCCAAGGATTGTGCTCCGACTATTGAATGATAGCATTTAATGTCACTTTTCATGTTGCATGGTGGTTGATGCCCACGAACATAGTAATTCTCTTTGTATTGACTAGGTTATTAGGGCAAGATTAAGTGATGACATCAATTCAAATAGGATTTGATTTTATATCCTTCTATGGGGTAATTTCTGGTGGAGCTTACTTCACAAGCTTTAAGTTATATTAAAAATCCATAAATCTGTAGAGTTAAAATTTAGATGGCATGAGCTCATAGGTAGACTGATGCTTATATATAAGTATGCAGTTAGATTTATGTTATCTATAGACTGATATATAACTGTAATGGTGTGCCTGTACTTTGAAAATCTCTCATTGAATGCATTGAGCTACATATCTACCCATATATCATTTAACGAGCAACCACAGGGATCCAGTTCAAAGACCTTTCATCTCGTCCATCATTTTTTTGTTTAGTGTTTATTTCACATGGTGCAAAACTGTACATGCGGATCTGTTTTGCAGTTTGTATTCAAGATATGCTGTTCCACATTGTCACACCCCCTGTGTTTATAGTGAACTCATAATTGTGGAACTGATCAACAGGCATGTTTTACAATGTTCTGCAACATGAGTTTGTACTTCTTCGGTGCTCCCCTTCCCCCCCACACAAATGCATCTTTGACTAGAAAATTTGCGCACTTTTATTTTTCAAGCTACTGGGTGATATCGCCTTGGATGCAGAAACTGTCATTTCCTTTCCTCAGTTTTTATGCCATCTGCGGCGGAACCTCACATCCTTAGTATATGTGCTTTGTTGGACATCTAATAAGCATTTACAGACTCGTTCATTTATCTCTCACCTCCAGTGGTCTGGTTGATCATAATCATCGAGGAAACATCATTGACATCTGGACTTTGGGCAGTCATATTAACTATTTGAATCACCTGCATTTTCAGAATCATCCAGCAATTGCTCCTTGCCTGCACATCACCATGGTTCTCTGTTATCTTGTTTCTTTATTTGTGCATATTGTTGCATCAGTTATATCTAACCACTCCAGTGAATTTGGTTATTATGAATCTTGATGCAACATCAATGTGTCCATTGGCAAAGTTACATTCACTACCTCATTCTTATCTGCATTTTTCAAAATTTCCCATTAATTGTTTCTTACATGCACTGATGCACATCACCATGATTGTGTGTTATCTTTGTTTCCTAGTTTTTGCATGTTTGTACAAGCATGTTCCGGAATGGTTTTCTTGAGTAGACGATGATTTCTCTTGTGTTTTTGGGTCCTTGATCATGCCTAGTCAAACTTCAGAGATCATGATAATTATGTCATCTGTTTCGTGTCATGTGCTATCCTAATTTTTGATATCCTCAACATATGAAAATATGGCATGGCACCATTTTCTAATGCCTTTCAATTTGCTTAGCCAAACAGTCTCTGTTAAATATTTGTTGAGAATTATGTATATCAATTTAGTCCCACTTGCTTATGTTGAAGGTTTGTGTGGATATGTGGATCTTTACAAAGGTCCTCACATTAATATTTTTTAGAAAAATGAATGAGATTGACATGTGGAGTAGCCTGCAAGTTGATATGGTTCTTCCTCCAATCGGACGGGTGGTTCCGATTAGGACCTGGTGACCTTTCTTTTCGGTAGACCAAGCCCCAACACTGGATGATTTGACTTGGGTCGGGTGCGACTCTTCTCTCCGGGTGGATCTATTTTTGCCTCCAGCTTTCTGTTGGTTAGAGCCCCAGTAGTCGGACAATCTCCCTATGAGTAAGCCCCTCCTTGTGGATGTGGTTCTGGAGTCCACTGGGACGCAGCTGCAGAGCCGCTAGCCCCCTTTGGGGATGTCATGGGCTCTGAGCTGCTGCTTAACCCTCTGGGGTTGGGTGCTGTCGCCGGCTCTGGTATGGACAAAAAGTCGGGGGAAAAGGTATAGAAGAAGGCATCGTGCTAAGGTCCAGTCTGGAGAGCTTCCTCCTCTTTTTGAACGTAAAGCTCAGGTGGCCGTGTTGGCAGGGGCGGTGCTCCTGAGGGGCTCTTCCTCGGTTTTTAAATGACGGTCCTATCGTAGAATGTTAGGGGTGTGGGTGACCCGAAGAAGAGGAGGATTCTAGGATCGAGATTCACATAATGGGGCTGCGATGTTGTTTTCCTACAAGAGATGAAGTTAGATTCCTGTTCGGATGTGGTTTGGAGGTCCTTTGGTGCGGCAGATTCCTGTTCGGATGTGGTTTGGAGGTCCTTTGGTGCGGGTTCTCTCTTTGGATTTCGATCGATTGCGGCCTCTGGTTCTGCAAGGGGATTGCTTTTAGCTTGGAAATATTCTGTGTTTGTGTTTCGAGTTGAGGTAGGAGGCACTCATGTCCTCACGGTGGTTTTGGAGTGTCTTCGGATGTGTACCTTGTTTACCTTCTCGTGTGTCTATGGGCCTTGTCAACATGCGTTTCGTCAGCAGTTGTGGTCAGATCTAGAGTTGGCAGATCGGCGTTCCTAGACCGTGCTTGGTTACTGGCAGAGATTTTAATGTTTCACTTTTTTCCTATGATCGATCGAGGCTACGTGGTGGCTAGTATTCTGGTTCCACGGATTTTGTGGAAATTATTGACTCCTTGGAGCTGAAAGTGTTGGACGCTGCTGATACAAGATATACTTGGAGGAGCTCCGGCTCTCGTTCTCGCAATGATCGTTTCCTTGCTTTTGCTAAGATTATGGAGTTGTTCCCATTGTCCTTCTCATCTAGCATGCCGAGAAGCGAGGTCAGATCGTACATCGATTGTCTGGGACTCTGGTGAGCTTTCCTCTCAGAGGTTTTTTTAGATTTGAAAAGGCTTGACTTCTGGAGGACTCTTTCCGAGATCTGGTTTCTTCCCATTGGTCTTCAACATTGGTATCTGGTTTCGTTGCTTCAAGGTTTGCTTAGAAACTAACATCTTTGCGTTTGCAGCTTTGTGCTTTCAAGAAGAATCTAGAGAGGCCCGACGTGCGGAAAGGGTGGCAGCAGAAAGGGAGGTAACTAGACTTGATGGGCTGGAGGATGTCAGACCTTTGAATGATGAGCTGTTTCAATGGGTGAAGGCCCAAAAGAAGATTAGAGACGAGGACAGGAAACGGGTAACGGAGTGGCGACAGAGGTCCGGACACACTTGGCTCAAGGAGGGGATGCGAATACTGCATTCTTCCACAGAATGGCTAGTGGGAGACGTCATAACAACGCTATCCGACATGTGTTTGTGGATGGTGTCAGGGTGGACGATGATAGAGAATTGAGGATGGCGACTGCGGATCACTTTCATGAGTTCTCGAAGAGAGAGTCTGGTAGACCTCAGAGGTGGGCGGGTCCTGGTGCTTCCCAGCTTCCACTGCTCATTCTAACAATCTTATCCAGACGGTAACTATGTAAGAACTGAAGGTAGCTGTGTGGAATTTGAATGCAGATGAGGCATCGGGATCGGATGGGTTCCCTGCCTCTTTTTACAAGGAATTTGGGGATCTCATGGGCCAAGAAGTGCTAGAGGTGGTGGAAGAATTTTGTCGGTGTAACGGTGGTTTTGAAAAGCTTAACAAGGCTATGATTTTCCTCCTTCCAAAGCGGGAGGTGACTGAAAGAATTGAAGACTTCATGCCGATTGCCCTTTCCAATACCATCTTTTTGATAGTGGCGAAGGTTTTTGCTATCATGCTTAATAGAGGTGCTAGACTACATTATCTCCCCTTTTCAGTCGGCCTTTGTTCCTGAGAGACAGATTGCGGACAACTTAGTTCTGGTCTTGGAGATTATTGCAGATTGGAAGAGAAGAGGGTTGAAGGCTCTGATTTGGAAAATAGTTTTGCTAAGGCTTATGACACATTGGATTGGCGATTTCTTTGGTCGGCTTTGCATAGGAGGGATTTCCTTGAGATCTGGGTTTCTTGGATGAAGCGTTGTGTGACCATTGCGTCGTTAGCGGTGCTTGTGAATGGTCGTCTGGAGGGCGGCTTCTTCCAGCCGCAAAGGGGAGTCAGGTAGGGCTGCCTTCTTGCACCCTTACTGTTTTCATCACCTCTGATGTTCTTGCTTGATTGGTTGATCGGGCACAGAACTTCATGATCACAAGTGGCTACTCGCTGGATGGTGTTGTTGTTTCTCTTCTCCAGTATGCGGATGACGCGATTTTCTTCATTGAGGGTGGGAAGGAGGAGGCCAATGGTTTGGCAATCACTTTGGAGGTTTTTGGGGAGATTTTTGGTCTTATGCTGTACCATGGAAGTCTACGGTGATTCCCTTCGGCATATCTGTTGATGAGCCGATATGTACAGTATCGAGTTGGGTACGGAGTGTGGTTCCCTCCCTATTCGTTATTTGGGATTGCCTCTGGTGTCGGGCAGAATCAAGTTGACAGATTGGTTACAGTGGTTGAGAAACTAGAGAGGAAGCTTACAGGTTGGAAGGCTTCAATCCTATCTAGGGGAGGTCATCTTGTGATGGTGGGGGCGATGCTCTCTGCAATTCTGGTATTCTTCATGTCTACTCGCCTTTTGTCCACCGGGATTAGGAAGCACCTCGAGAGATTGATGCGGAGATTCTTATGGAGTAAATCTGGTCAGGAGGTTAATGGGATGTACCTTGTGGACTAGGAGTCGGTCACACTTCCCAATTGCAGAAGGTGGGCTAGGTGTCAAATGATTGGATGTATTGAATGATGCCCTGTTGTTGAAGTGGGTGAGCAGTCTTTAGGTAAAAGTGAAAATATCTGTTGTGCTAATGTTTGCCGAATACATGACATTTCTTGCTCATCCATGCTAGCTGCCAATCTGGTCCCATTGCCCTCACCTTTCTTGAAGGGGATTCCCAAGGTTCTACTACATTTTAATGAGCTCTTCCACCATGTCCTGGGGAGTGGCAGATCTTTTGCTTTCCGGTCAGATGATTGGTCGGGTAATGGCCCGCTTTGTAGTCGATTCCCACACCTTTTTGCTTTGGCGGCTGATCGTGAGGTGCGCGTTGTGAGGTGCTGGAGCAGCGGGAATTAGGGATGAAAACGGTCGGGTATGCATGCGAATATAGGTATAATCATATCCTTATCCATTTTAAAATACAAATACGTATGCAAATATGAATATTTACGGATATGAAAAATGTGTTACCATCCTTAAAAACGAACATGAATGCAAAATGAATATGAATCGTATACGAATAATAACAGAATTATTTTGATAGACTAACAATCATATACATGTTTAGGATCGTTTACACATAAAATAGATACACCACACATATTATTTTCATAACAATTATATTAACAATGGTAAATGGAATCATAAAATATTGTTACATATAGTTACAAATAAATGTATTACTATACTTATGTACGAAAACTGATATATGAATACAAATGCAAATATTAGCGAATGTCAAAGTGATATCCATATCCGCATCTATTTTAAAACGATTACGAATATGAATGTCAAAATATGTATAAAACAGATATGATAGCGGATTGGACACAAATATATTCATATTTGTTTTCATCCCTAACGTGAATTGGATGCCCTTGTTTTCCGCCAATTTTTCAGATCAAAAATACGTTTGGAAAAGTTCATTCTTATGCTTGATTCCCTACGTCACTGCAGGGGGGGCTCTGAGGGGCGTGACCATTGGGTATTGAGGGGAAGTTCTTTTTCGTCAAAAGGCCTATGGGGCGATCCGTAGATCGCTTCCATCGAGAACGGACGACCTGCTTAGAGATTGCAACTTTATCTGGAGGTTGTGGCTCCCTGATAGAGTTGGTTTCTTCTTATGGCTTCATAGGAGAAAGAGAATTATGACAAGAGATCAATGTGCCAAATTATTTGAGGTGGTTTCTGACAGATGCCTTCTTTGCGGGAGTGGAATTGAGTCGCTGGAGCATCTCTTCTTTCTTTGTCCATGTACGCCATCTTTTTAAATAGTCTCCGACTTGGGTTGGGTATGTGTGTCAAGCGTTGAATCTTTCTGAACTTCTTTGGTAATGGTCAGGCATTGCCCAAAGGAGATTCTGCTTCGCCCTCTGGCTAGGAATGCCCTTCTTTTCTCTTGTCAAAGGTTCTCCCGTGAGAATGTGTGTATCCTTGATGGGGGTCTTCTCGAGTCGTGGCTTTTGTAAAGTTTTATTGCTTTAGTGTTGTTTTCCCTCTTTTTTAAGTATTAGTAAATTAATCTGGGCGGACACCATTGCGCTTTTCCCCCTTTTTCGACTTCAAAAACAAGTTTTTTTTACAAAGGTCCTTGTATTAACGACTTCTGTGGGTTTCTTCTTATGTGGAGTTGGATGGTACGAAGGTGTTGTTGCAAATCACATTTATCTTTGGCTTCTGTGGTGTTGTAATTTATATATCATATGCTATGATTCTGTCAGTTGTTATGTTATTCGACATTGGGAGCAATTTTCTTGGAGGATCTTTTGGTTGTCAACATTGGTTGGTGGTTTGATTGACGGGACATTTCTGAATGTGCTCATTTTATGGAGAAGGTATCTGATTAAAGGTGATAAATATTGGTCCTTATATAGGACAAAACCCTAGAGAGCTCGAAAGGGAAAAATACATAAGTGCTCCTAGTGTGGGTTACAATGATGGAAGAAACACGCTGATGATTGCTGCCATTTCATTGACATGAGCCATGAGAGTGTAATGGCTTTTTGAAAGGTGGCCGATATTCTTCTCGGTAACATACATTGTCGCTTGTGATACTCGAGTCCAAGGCAATTATAACATTAGCGGCTCGAGGAGATTTTTTATTTTCACAAGGGGATTTTTGATTGCCCGTGGATGATATAAGGTGGGAGTTTAGATTATGTGTATCTTTTGACAAGACATCACTTTCTTTTTCTTGATGAAGAGGTTTGACAAAAACATATTTTGGTTTTCCAAGTTCGGTGGGAGATGAAAGGTCGTCAGTCGTGCCTTAGGGTGATACTACATTTGCGTAGTAAACAAGTAGGTGTTTTTATTTTCCCATCTATTCGGGATGGATGCTTCAGAGTGTTTAACAAAGGAAATTTTGGAAGAATAGGGCTTTCCCTCGATTAGGTGAGTAGTGATTACCGATTTAGAATCGCGGTCCACCAAGCTTTTTGGTCATAAGTACGGGAAAAAGATAGGGTAGGCTAAATCCACACCGGCCCAAGCCGAAGAGGTGATCATTTCCTTACCCACATTTACCTTTGGTTTACTAAAAAATTTAAAGAAATGGTCGAACGTTCTGGGTTTGATTTTTAGAGTCCAATCCTGGAATGAAGCTTTTGGTTTTCTCAACGTGTTCATTGGTTTGTCATCTTGTTGTGCGGAAAAACTGATATTATATAACTCCATAGACCTAGCTAGTATAGATCCAAGAGAATTAGGGTGTCTGATGATACAGGTGGACATACATTTTTTGAATCCTTTACACCTCGTGGTATTCCCACAAAAACAAGCAGATAGTACAAGCAACCAAAAAGGATGTAGCCAGAATCTAAAAGGTAATAAAAATAGACAAAAGGAGGAAGATGACTAAGCGCGCCGCACTTTGAGTGGGGATATATATATTTATTTATTTATGGGGCTTTTCCATTGAGCTCTAAGCTCATTTTATGAGTGATCACAATCATTTTGAGCAAAATGTTGATTGATTTGCAAAAGTTTATCGTGTTCTAAATATTTATGATCTTTTTCACCGGAAGAAAATCTTAAATTTATACGAAATGAATTTATCTTTGTTTGCTTGCAATGGAGACCCTTCACATTCCATGATGACTCTTCATGTCTTGGCTCTTCATCTCCCTTGTAGTCTTTTCGTCTTTTGCAATCGACGCCACTTCACCCGCTTCATTAGCTTGTCATTTCATCTGTCACGTCTACATGCCATGTCGTCTACTACGTTACAAGTTGGTCCCATACTCCTACATAGGTTTTCACAACTCCGCTCATAGCTCTACCAGGGTTGTAGAACACTTTGATTGTGCAAAAAAGGAGATCGTGACACTCAATGCCTCATCATATGGCCACTAAACCACTTGGGTGTGCAAACACCTCTATCGCACGCAAGTCCCGGTCTGGGGATTTAGGGTTATTACTTACCTCTCCAACGGATCCTGCACCTCTAAGTAGGCCTCAATGAAGTCTCCGAATTGTCACTTGATTGTAGAACGTTTCCATCTTACTTCCTCCTTTGGGGGTCCCTTTCATTTGATAAGGAAGAAGACCATTCGGTTCTCTTGCTTTGCCCTCCACCCTGCCGGGAATCTTCTCATCCACCTTCTCTTGTTGAAGTTGAATATTTGTAGGGGCACGTTTTGATGCCCTCCTTGTGCTATCTTCTTAGTATGCATGGTGCTCCTTTATGAAGATGACATGGAACCCATGATGCAGCTTCAATCTCTTTGAAGGATTTAGGTAATAGGCGGCAATTCAATTCATCGAACTGTCTCAAAGGGTCCATCATAATGGGGAGTATGACCCTTGTGTGTTGTCTTCCTCAAAATCGTCTTCCAACTTTGGGTTATAAGCTTCAACAACATCTTCTCCCCAACTTGAAACTCGACCAGCCTATGGGTTATTATTAGCCACCGTCTTCATTTACATTGCACGTGAGACAATGGATCCTCACTTCCTCCCATCAATCTTGCCTTTCGCATATGAAACAGTATGCATCTGGATACCATCCTTGGATGTTCTGTTTATCTAGTTTTTGTGGTATCTTGGGTTGCTTTCCCATCATGATCTCGAATGGACTTTGGCCTGTGGTAAAGGTTTGTTGTTGGTTGTAGCATATTTGAGCAGTGACTAGTATGCTCAACCAGTTGTGTTGATTGGTTGTCACATAGTGCCTTAAGTAATCTTCCTGTAGTGCATTGGTTTACTATATCTGTTCATCTGTCTATGGATGGTTGCTGTTAGAGAATTTGAGGTTTGATCTCTGTGTCTCGAAAGGTTCGTCCAAAATCAACATGTTAACAGTGCATCGTGGTCACTCGAATGTCCATCGGTATCCCCAGGAATTCACCACATTTGTGGTCTTTGTTGTGCACTCTCGAGGTTCTAGTACAAAGGTCGTGTATTTGGAGAAGTAATCAACTACGACCATCATGACATTGTTCCCATCCACCTTCGAGAACCTGTCGATGTTATCCATGGAGATTGTCTTTTCTGGATCTGAAGGAATAGGCATGGGTTCCAACAATCCTGTCGTCTTCTTCTAATGTCTTGTCTTGTTGGCATACAAGATAAGTATGTACATAGACTTCCATGTCTTCCTCCATATTTGGCCAGACATAGCTTGAAGAGGGGAGTGCGAGTGTGCGCTCCACCCATGGTTGTCCAACCCACAGTGCGTTATGTGCCTCCTTCAGTAGTATCTTCCTTAAGTTACCACTTAATTCCTCTACCTAATTTCTCTCGCATTCACACGTTACACCAAGCATGGTGTGATCAGGTCCTCCTGTATCTCCTCTTGAATATGCTAGAGCATGTCTTCAGACACGCTGGTGATCGATGCGATCACTACGACCTTCAACTCCTATGGGTTGCCCTTCCTTGAGAGAAGGTATGCTATCTAGTTGTCCACCTAGGCTTGTAGTGAAGTTTGAAGTCGAACTTTCTGCAAGAAAGTCTTACCATCGTGCTTGCTTGGGATTCAATTTCTTCTGTGCGGCAAAGCGGCTCGTTATCACGTTCATATACACCATGAACTTCGACCCGAGGATGATGCAGCATGATACCGCGTGATCAAATTTTTAGTGAACATTTGTTTTATTTAATTTTAGTCGAATATTTGTTTTATTTATTTTTATTTATGTAAAAGGCTCATTATACAAGGCCTTATCATCTTTTCGTTTTTTTTCTATTTTTAGGAGGTTGTTGCTTGTTTGGGGGGAATTGGCCTCTATAAAGGCACCCCATGGATTAGGGTTGAGGATTTGGTTTTTTGAATGAGAATTATCTTCCCTTCACTTATTCTTTCTCTCTCCTTCTCTCTCTCTTCCTCTCTCTACCCTCTCGACTTCTCTTCCCCATCCCCATCCCGTGCTCTCCCTCTCCCCGAACCCTAAAACCCTCCCCACGCCGCCGCCCTCCAGTCCATCACTCCCTCTCGTCTCCCGCGCCTACCCCCTCCCTCGCCCCCATCCCACCCTTTTCTTCCTGCAACCGTCCCCTGCACCCAACCTCTCTCCCTCATCGCCGCCTTCGCACCTACCCTACTTCCCCCGCTGCCGCCTCCGGCGCTGACATACGCGCATGTGCCTCCCCACCAGTACTCGTCCCTCCTCCCCGCCACGCCCACCTGCCTCCTTCCAGACCGCCATACCTCTCTGCGACCACCCAGCCAACCCGCCTCCGCCTTCAACCATCCAACGCCCCGCCAGATCATCACCAACTCGTTGCCTCCCCTGTTTCCCACGGACACCAGCCCCAAGTGTCGCGAAAGTGTCCCAGCTCCTCTCTCCAACGAAGATCAGGTCTGAAGCGTGCATACTTACCTTGTCGGTTGTGGTATGAGAGCCCCCTCTACATATTATTCTACCGCATATTTTAATAGTTTGTGGATGGTTATATAGCTGTTTAGTTTGGTGAAACATTGAGATTCTGTGACCGCAGCATCGCTATCTATTTCCATTAATCTTTAACCATTTGAGTTGTCTTAACTTTGTGGTGAAAATCTGTGCTGAACTTCAAACATTTGTGCGCTTGTATTGCTGATTTTAGATCTCATTTTCATCGACGAAATTTCCATTCATTCGCATTTTCGCTCCGACGTTTTGCATTGCAAACCATTTACTTGCTTTGGTCATTTAGGCGTTTGAAATCCCGCTAGTTCTCACAACTCCACGTAGATTGCATTGAGTTTGCATCAATTTGGTATCAGAGCATAACGATCCTGCATCTCGCCTGCGTTCCATTTGTTTCATTGCATAAAAAAAAGAAAAAAAGAGAGAGACAAAAAAAGCAAAAGAAAAACAAATAATAAAATCCCAAAACAAAAGAGAGCAGAAAACCTAGGATTTCCATGGCCGAAAAACCGTCTACCTCTAAAACCGGCTACACCCCACACCCTGAGCTAACGTTAGAATCCTTGGATGCTAAAATGCAATGGATGTTCGAACACCTGAGCGGATAAATTGCCACCCTAAATTGTCAAATGCTAGAGAAAAATCATAGTAATGAGACGCCAAACAAAGGTCGGCGTACTTAGGGGTATAAACGGATCGAACCTGAGCGAACCTATATTTTTAGGTTCGGTTCGTTTATTTAATCGAGCATAAACTTGTGTTCAGGTTCGATTCGTTTATTTTCGAACCGAATCCGAATCGAACCTCTTTTTAAACGAATCGAACCTAAGCGAATATCGAACTTAAGAATTCTCTAGTAAGAGGGGGTGAAGAGAAGAGAAATGGAAATATATGTGTCTGCAATTACAATAAATATTCATTTAGTTTTTCCTTTATCTAACTCATCTTCATCTTTTAAAAAATAGACTAATAAGGATTCGTCTCTTTGAAAAAAAACACAATTATAATATATTTTTATATATGTTCATATGGGGATAAGGAATAAGAATAATGTGGAGATATCCGACAAGTAATGTTTATACTTGTTCTGTTGATTTGAAGATAAAGAAGGGAAAAGATAAAGAAGGGAAAAGTACTAGACACATAGATGATGGATGTTATAACCATGATGTGACTATTTATTTTTTGATAGTTTTTACTGAGATAAAACCTATTTATCACATAAATATTCAGTTATCTCTAGACAAATGTCAGTTATCCTTAGACAAAATCCACTTATCTTAAAATAAGGTCCACTTCTACTGATAATCATTTGTATATATGTATATGTTTATCGAGCTTTTAACGAATCGAACCTGAGCGAACCTGTTAATTTTAGGTTCGGTTCGTTTATTTAATCGAACCTAAACTTGTGTTCAGATTCGGTCCGTTTATTTCCGAACCGAATCTGAATCGAACTTTTAGCGAACCGAACCTGAGCAAATACCGAACTTGAGAATTTTCTGACACCCCTAGGCGTACTAGCCGGAGACCGCACTCACGGAGTAACACTTCCCGTGACTCTAGCTCTTCTACTTCCGACGGGCATGTTAGCGATTATCATTCACAAGAAAGTGAAGAAGAAGGACCAAGAGATGACACCCCTTTCACTCCCAAGATTCAAGATCCACACACCTCTGGATATACTTCACAACCTACTGGTGGATATCAATTCCCACCACGACCTGGACCTAGGTCCGATGACGGATGGGATCGAGGCATCCGTCTCAATGTTCTGGAATTTGACGGAGGATGAGACCCCGATGTCTTTTTGGATTGGCTCCAAACCGCGAACACTTCTTTGTGTGGAAGTCTATGCCTAGCGAACGAAAAGTTCAATTCGTCACAATCAAATTAAAGGGACATGCTTTGTTAGGGTGGGACCGTTTGCAGACTGAACGTAAACGAAAAGGAAAAGGTAAAATCCGCAGTTGGAGCAAAATGAAAGCCAAATTGAAAACCAAGTTCGTGCCGGAAGATTACAAACGAGATCTATACGCGCGACTGCAATCATGGAAACAAGGCACCATGAGCGTGAAAGAATACATTGAAGGGTTCCGATCCCTCGTTCATCGCAACCGATTGCAGGAGACTCCTGTCCAGGAAGTCACCCGCTACATGCAAAGACTCCGCCAAGTTATCTAGGATGAACTCTACCTCCACAACTGTCGAGACGTCGACGAAGCTTACAAGCAGGCTGAACGGGCTGAGACTAAGCTTGCTAAAGCCCATACAAGGAAGATGTCTTTTTCTGTGAACTCCGTCCCTCGCACCAGTACCCCGATGACGACCTTTAAGCCAATAGGTTCCCCATCGATTGTCACGAGTAAACCCCAAGCTAAACCATCAACTCCTTCCATCGCCCGACCATCTACTGGGAACTCCGGACCAGGCATCTTGGGAAGTCGACCTATAGGACCTGATACTTGTTTCCGATGTTATCAAAAGGGACATCGAGCAGCAGAGTGCCTAAACCCTAAGGCTAGACCCGCCCATTTATGCACCATCGAAGACCCTGAAGACCCTGACCCTGACCAACAGGAATCACCTGAAGAGGATCAGACTGCTTTGACTGCTGACACCATGAAAGCTGATGACTATGAGCTTCTGGAAGTGGATGGAGATGAATCCGGACCTTTCTTGGTAATTGAACATGAGAACTTTATCGCCCCTGACAGCGCACCCACAAACATCTTGCTCACACCCGCTGTTAACGACGCTGATAGTTGGTTGCGACGCAGCATATTCCGAACAACCTGCACCTCAGGAGGGCGTCGTTGTTCGCTAATCATTGATGGAGGAAGCGTTGAGAACTTCGTTTCCCAAGAAATGGTCGATAAGTTGGGTCTACCAACTCAACCACTCGAGAAACCTTACAGTGTGGCCTGGTTTCGAGGTGGTACTCAATTTTCGATCCACCGCCAGAGCCTCGTTAGCTTCTCGATTGGGCCTTCGTATAAAGACGAGGTGTGGTGCCATGTCGCCCCTATGGATGTCTGTCATGTACTACTTGGGATACCTTGGCAGTTCGATCGAGACATTGAGCACAGAGGAAAAATGAACACTTACTCATTTCTCATAGACAAGGTGCGTGTGACCCTTAGGCCACAACGCGAAGCCCTTAGCCCTCGCCAGGTGGCTATCCTTCGATCCGCGGCTGCACAAACTGGTAAAGGTACTCCACCGATAAAGCCTTCAACTACGGGTCCCGTATTGTTGATGGAAGCCCAGACATTCCAACGCGAAGTTTAGGAGAGCTCCACTATTTATGTATTAATGGGACGCGAAGTGAACATACAGGAGACAACTGCACCCGAAGTCCCGTCAGAGGTAAAGCCCATCATCCAGGAGTTTGCTGACATTATGCCTGAAGAGTTGCCTGAAGGACTACCCCCATTGAGAGACATTCAACATCACGTTGACCTAGTCTCGGGAGCCAGCCTACCCCACTTACCACATTATCGGATGAGCCCAATTGAGCACGAAGAAATGAACAGGCCTGTTACTGATCTTCTACGTCGTGGGTATGTTCGATAGAGTATGAGTCCCGTGGCGGTCCCTGCTCTGCTTACTCCAAAAAAAGATGGCATATGGAGGATATGCGTGGATAGTCGTGCTATCAACAAGATCACGATCAAGTATCGTTTTCCGATTCCACGCCTTGATGACATGCTCAGCATGCTATCGGGTGCCAAATTATTTTCCAAAATGGATCTTCGCAGTGGGTACCATCAGATTCGCCTCCGACCTGGAGACGAGTGGAAGATTGCTTTTAAGACCAAAGAGGGCCTTTATGAATGGACAGTAATGCCCTTCGACCTGTCTAATGCACCCAGCACATTTATGCGAAGCATGAATCATGTACTGCGGCCCTTCATCGATAAGTTTATGGTCGTGTACTTTGATGACATTGATCTACAACTTGACCAAAGACGACCACTTATCTCACTTACGACAAGTCTTAGAAACCTTGAGAGCCCAACAATTGTATGTCCACCTTAAGAAAAGCTCCTTCATGTCTGACACGGTCCTCTTCTTGGGATATATTGTCACTGCCGATGGACTTAAAGTTGACCCCTCCAAGATTCAGGCCATTCAGAGCTGGCCCGTGCCCAAAACACTCGTTGAGATTCGCAGCTTTCTGGGATTGGCTTCTTTCTACCGACACTTCATCCGGAACTTTAGCACTTGTGCGGCTCCGTTGGTAGATTGCACGCGTAAAGGCGCACCTGCGTGGTCACTTGAAGCAGAAACCAGCTTTCAAAGGCTAAAACATCAATTGACCCATGCCCCTGTCTTGGCACTCCCTGACTTCTCCAAGGTTTTCGTAGTTGACTGCGACGCTTAACATGTTGGGATTGGTGCCGTCCTGAGTCAGGAAGGACGACCTGTGGCATTTTACAGTGAGAAATTGAATGAAGCTCGGTCACGATACTCAACTTATGTTGTCGAATTCTATGCCGTGGTGCAAGCTTTCAAGTATTGGAGGCATTATCTGATTCAGCGTGAATTTGTCCTTAACTCTGATCATGAAGCCTTAAGATATCTGAACTCACAGAAGACCCTTAACACGCGTCACGCAAAATGGGTTAGTTTCCTCTAAGAATACACGTTCCATCTCAAGCACAAGGCTGGAACCCTGAATCGCGTGGCCGACGCGTTAAGCAGACGAGCACATGCCCGGACCATAATGACCGTCAACACTACAGGATTTGACACACTCAGGGCCTGTTTAGTTGCAGGGTTGGGCAGGGTTGGGTTGGGATGGGTTGGGATGGGTGAATAGTAATATGTGAGGAGGAAGTACCCTTGTGAACAGTAACCAGGGTTGGGCCAACCCTGCCCAACCTGCTACCAAACAGACCCTTAAGAATCTCTACCCCATTGACCCTGACTTCGGACAAGCTTATGCGGAATGTGTTGATACTGGACAGGATCCGACATCCACTTATGTCCTTCATGAAGGATTCCTGTTCAAGGCTCACCGACTGTGCATTCCTGCCACCTCCCTTCGCGAGAACTTAATTTCCGAACTGCATAACGGTGGTTTAGCGGGACACTTTGTAAGGGACAAGACCTTGACTCTTCTCCAAGAGCGATTTTATTGACCGCAATTGCGAAAGGATGTTACAAAGTTTGTACAAAAATGCCAAACATGTCAGAGATTCAAAGGTCATAGGCAGAACACTGGGTTGTATACACCTCTCTCGATTCCTCTGCGACCCTGGGAAGACATCACTATGGATTTTGTGCTAGGCTTGCCCTTCATGGTACGGAAAGTTGACTCTATTTTTGTGGTTGTGGACAGATTTTCTAAAATGGCACATTTCATTGCATGTAAAAAAACCTCAGATGCATCTCATGTCGCTGATTTGTTTTTTCGTGATGTCGTTCGATTGCATGGTGTTCCTCGTTCTTTCACTTCGAAATCGTGATACAATGTTTTTGAGTCATTTTTGGCGCACGCTTTGGTCTCGTCTTGGTACTCGTTTGCAATGCAACACTGCTTATCATCCACAAACAGATGGGCAAACTGAAGTAGTTAACAGATCATTAGGAAATTTATCGCGATGTCTTGCAAGGGACTCTCCGTCCAAATGGGATCTAATTCTTCCCCAAGCCGAATTCACGTATAACAGTTCCACTAATAGGCCCACCGGAAAATCGCCATTTGAGAGTGTGTACGGCTTTCCACTTACCAAATTTCTAGACCTAACACCCACAACCTTGCAAGGGAGGAGTAGTGCAGCTGCTGAGGACCTGGTCGAACACCTACCCCATATCCATACTGAAATCCGAGCCAAACTCCAAATCATAACACCGTAGAGAGAGCAAGTTCAGAGTTGGAGAATTAGTGATGGTCCACCTAAAAAAAGAGAGGTTTCCTTTGAGAGTCCACCAAAAATTGAGTGTACGAAAGATTGGTCCATTCCGAATCCTCAAAAAGATTGGGCCGAATGCTTGCTTACTTGATCTGTCGCCAGACGTCCAGACATCGCCAGTCTTTAATGTATCAGATCTCTTCTTATATCATGGAGATGAGCAGACAGATGCCACCACACCAGCAGTTCCCGCTGATGATACGCGCCGACCACCAACCGCGACTGATGCTGATATCAGATTGAAGATATTGCCGACATCCGAGATATGACGACTAGACGTGGTCTCTTCCGTCGCTATCTAGTCAAATGGAAGGGACGACCTCCTACAGATTGCACCTGGATTGACGAGGATGAACTCCAACAACTCCGCCCCGATATACTTCAGAACTACCACGATGCCATCTCGACGGAGCGAGATTCTTCTCAGCAGGGGGAGTTGATGCAGCATGATACCGCGTGATCAAATTTTTAGTGAACATTTGTTTTATTTAATTTTAGTCGAATATTTGTTTTATTTATTTTCATTTATGTAAAAGACTCATTATACAAGGCCTTATCATCTTTTCGTTTTTTTTCTATTTTTAGGAGGTTGTTGCGTGTTTGGGGGGAATTGGCCTCTATAAAGACACCCCATGGATTAGGGTTGATGATTTAGTTTTTTGAATGAGAATTATCTTCCCTTCACTTATTCTTTCTCTTTCTCTCTCTCTTCCTCCTCTACCCTCTCGACTTCTCTTCCCCATCCCCATCCCGTGCTCTCCCTCTCCCCGAACCCTAAAACCCTCTCCACGCCGTCGCCCTCCAGTCCATCACTCCCTCTCGTCTCCCGCGCCTACCCCCTCCCTCGCCACCGCCGCCCCCATCCTACCCTTTTCTTCCCGCAGCCGCCCCCTGCACCCAACCTCTCTCCCTCATCGCCGCCTCCGCACCCACCTTACTTCCCCCGTCGCCGCCTCCCGCGCTGACATACGCGCCTGTGCCTCCCCACCAGCACTCGTCCCTCCTCCCCGCTATGCCCACCTGCCTCCTTCCAGACCACCATACCTCTCTGCGACCACCCAGCCAACCCGCCTCCGCCTTCAACCATCCAACGCCCCGCCAGATCATCACCAACTCGTCGCCGCCCCTATTTCCCACGGACACCAGCCCCAAGTGCCGCGAAAGTGCCCCAGCTCCCCTCTCCAATGAAGATCAGGTCTGAAGCGTGCATACTTACCTTGCCGGTTGTGGTATGAGAGCCCCCTCTACATATTATTCTACCGCATATTTTAATAGTTTTGTGGATGGTTATATGGCTGTTTAGTTTGGTGAAACATTGAGATTCTGTGATCGCAGCATCTCTATCTATTTCCATTAATCTTTAACCATTTGAGTTGCCCTAACTTTGTGGTGAAAATCTGTGCTGAACTTCAAACATTTGTGCGCTCGTATTGCTGATTTTAGATCTCATTTTCATCGACGAAATTTCCATTCATTCGCATTTTCGCTCCGACGTTTTGCATTGCAAACCATTTACTTGCTTTGGTCATTTAGGCGTTTAAAATCCCGCTAGTTCTCACAACTCCATGTAGATTGCATTGAGTTTGCATCAGAGGAGGTAGTGGTGCCATATCCTTGAAAAAATGGATCATTATTGTCATCTCTGAGTACCTCTTTGTTGCATTGAAATTGCGTTTCATACACCACATGGTGTCCATCTTGCACCGATACTCCTCCAAGTGCATAATCAGACGGACAAGTATGGACTGGACATCCAGGACACCATTCTCTAGGGAACCCTTCTCTAAGGACATCTGAGAGATATTTGTCACCTTGATCAGATCAAATTCGTTTTATCTTCCTTCATGTTAGGTTCTCAACCAAAGCCATGAACTCATTGAACTTTCAAAAGTTTCAGATTCCTGACATGGTAGGAAGGCAAAATCGTACCATGAATAGATTAGGACCACTATGTATACACCCATTTCTTTTGAGCCACGAAGAATCCGACCGATGTATATTTGTATTCCAAACTCATGAATACTTATGACTATCTCCAAAAATACAACCCACAGAGATGGAGTTCTCCGCAATGACGGGAGACCACATGTGTCATTATATGATTTTCCCTGTCATGTTTAAATTGATGATTAATTATTTCGAATCGTACGCACGATTAATTGTATACAGGATATCCACGCGTAGATTCATGAATATTTATAAGCTTATTAAAGCTATAATAATAAATAAAGCAATTCAAGCAACAAACAATTGTATCAATCATACAATCATTTCATACACACAAGTATAATCTTCATTTTTTAGAAGATTACAATATCACCTACTTATTTTGTCTTTCTTAAGATAATTAAGTAACCATCATGACAAGCTAGGCCTAGTCACCAAATCGATCTTGATTTCAGCATAATATGAATTGTTTCAATTGTAACTGAGCAATTAAGTCAACTACTAGCATTATTAATTCACAATCTAGCAATTGCATGAACAATAAAAGAAATATGAATAAATAGATATCTTAATTTATTGCATTCATCCAATCAAACAATCTATGATTTCATATTCTAATTTGCAAGTTGTGACCATCACGCTTCTAATCAAAAGGCATCATATTACATGGACTTAAAATTCGTAGGGACACCAAATATTTTCAAAATATTGGGTCCAACTCATGATGTGAATATGCCAAATATATTTTTCTTAATTGCAAGTCCTAAAATAGGAAAAACAAGTCATAATAGTTGTGGAAAGACGCGAATGAAAAAGTTATATTCCTCGTAGCCCTAGAGCTCTCTTATATAGGAGAAAAGCCTTAGAAGAAATTACATAAAGAAGACTTAAGAAATAGAAAAATATAAATAAAGATAGACATATAATTATCTCAACACTCACCCTCAAGATGGAGCATATATATAGGGATGAAAACGGATCGGATACGAATTGGATATGTCTATTTCCATATCCATATTCACATCATTTCTATCGAATACGAATACGGATCCGAATATGATTCGGATATGCATTATGGAAACCATATCCTTAAATACATATATGAATCCGAATCAAATATTTATTGAATCTGAATACGGATTGAATAAAGAGCGGACCTGAATACGGAGAGCAAATCCAAATATGAATCGAACAAAGAGTGAAATCCAAATATAAATCTAATAAACATTGAATCCGAATCCGAATCGAATAAAGACCACATATTAGCACGAACTGATTTTTTTATCAAAGTTCATAATTATTTTAAAAATGACAATGAAATATAAATATGTTATATCATGACACAAGGGAGTGTCGAGGTGACTTGCATTCTTGACCGTAAGCAAGGGGATAGGATTTCGTAAGTTTTATTCGCGCCCATCCCCAAACAAATAGAAATTTATTAATATCATTAATATATTGTATTATATAATGTATAATACTAATATAATAACACGGGGTTGTGGCTTATATTATATTAAATAATATATAAAATAATATTAGATATTGTATTAGGATATTCGGATCCGGATCTGGATATTCAAGCCATTACCATATTCGTATCCATTTCCGGAAAATTTTTACAATCCATATCCATATCCGATCCGTATTCGATTAATATTCGAATATGGATATCCATATCCGGTAATTTTCGAATACGTTAAGCAGATATTCGAATATATCCATATCTGTTTTCATCCCTACACACACACACACACACACACACACATATATATATATATATATTTCTGTGCTCCCTTGACCCATAGCCCTATATTCTGATTCAACGTTTGATCGAGCAACAACTATATGTTTCTTACTCTTCCATGAAACAAACGAGCTACCAACAAACATAGTGAAGACTGGAGTGGACTTCCTGTCCTTGGGACACCCAGCATAATCCGAATCTTTACATCCAATAATTGAGAGAGACATCTCTTCTGAAAAGAAGACCTGCACCTGGAGAGGATTTCAGATATCTCAAAATCATGCAAACCGCATCCATATGAACCGGTTGCTCCATGAATTGGCTGACTCTGGTCAAAACAAACTATATGTCAGGCCTGGTAGTAGTAACATGTAGCAACTTCCCTACAAGCTCTCTGTACCGTCTCTTATGCACCTCCTCAGAGTCATCATCATAGAGTCTAGCATTGAGATCCATTGGTGTAGTGGCAAGCTTGCATCCTCTCATGCATGTCTCAGCCAGAAGATCAGTAGCATACTTCCTTTGCATTATAACCATACCACGCTGATTGCGTGCAAACTCCAAGCCAAAGAAGTAACATAGTATGCCAAGGTCCTTGGTCACAAACTGTCGTCCAAGGAAATCCTTAGCTGTCTGAATACCCTGTTCATCGCTGCCAATAACAACAATATCGTCAACATAAGCCAGAACGACAACTCCTCTCTGAGTTCTCTTAACAAAAAAAGAATGATCTGCAGTAGATCAGACAAAGCCATTCTGTTCTATCAACTCTGAGAGCTTCCGAAACCAAGCCCCCTTACTGTGCGTGAGGCCATATATGGCCTTGTAAAGATTACACACCATACTGGACTCCCCCTCAGCAACAAACCCTGGTGGCTGTTGTATGTAAACTTCTTCCCGCGTGTCTTCATACAAGAAAGCATTCTTGACATCTAACTGTAAAAGCGGCCAGTCACGTACCACAACAACTACAATAAGAATGCACAACGTGAAGTGATGTGCAATTGGAGAAAAAGTATCCGGATTGTCCACCCCATAAGTTTGCGTGAACCCATGAGCAACCAATCTGGCCTTATATCTGTCGATAGTACCATCGGTCCGGTGTTTTACAGTAAACACCCAATTGCTGCCTACAATAGATACACCAGGAGGAGCATGCACAACACTCCACATACTTCGAGACTATAAAGTTGTCATCTCCTCCATCGCCAGACCCACTGACTAATCTTCATCGCCTCCTGATAGGAACGTGGTATCTCCACAACGGATAGTCCCACACTAAATAGTTGAAAATCCTTGGAAAGACGATCCAATGAAACATGGGAAGCAATGAGATGCATAGTGCATGCACGCTTCTGCTCCGTAGAGCATTAGGCACATCCAGGTCTTCGTACTCGCAGAAGATGTAGCGTCCTGGACATCCTGTACCTCAAGTTGTACATGCAAATCACCATTGCCATTAGTAGAACTCAAATGCTCGGAACATACCTTGGACGTGCTGGATGATGGAGGAGGCACATGAGCACGAGATCGATGTTGGTAAACCTGGGGAAAGAAAGTAGGTGTGGAGGGCGATGGTGGAGGGGGGTGGTGGTGGTGATGACGAAGGTATAGTGGAGCTTGGAGGTAGAGGCATATAAACCTTTTCCCAATCCTCCGAAGAAATGATTTTGCACCTGTATGAGAGAAGCGCATAATAGACTAAAAAAAGGTGACATTTGCACTAACGTAGTACCTTCATCGAACATGGTCGAAGCAACGATACCCTTTTTGGGTCTTGGAGTACCCAATAAACACACATTTGATGGCTCTAGGAGAGAGCTTGTCAAGACCATGAGACATTTGATGAACAAAAGTCACTGAACCATAGACATGAGGCGTGAGTGAGAAAAGATCCTTCTCGAAAACACAATCAAGAACGAGATCTTTTAACGGGATCTTTTCCCCCAGAACTGAAGAGGGCATACTATTTACAACGTAACAAGCAGTTAGAACTGCATCCCCTTAGTACAAATGAGGAGCATGACTCGGAATCAAAAGGGTCCTGGTAACATCCAGAAGGTGGCGGTGTTTTTGTTCAGCCACCCTATTTTGTTGGGAAGTATATGCACAAGAAGTTTGATGCACAATACCATAAGATGCAAGAACTTGAACAAGTTGAGTACTATAAAATTCCAAGGCATTGTCAGACCGTATAAACTTGATTTTAGCTGAAAAATGTTCCTTATTTCATTAATAAATGACTGAATAACAGGTCCAGCATCAACCTTATTTTTAAGAAAAAAGACCCACGACAACCTTGAAAACTCGTCAACAACGACCAGATAAAATCTATGCCCCTGATGATCTGGGACACGGCTGTGACCCCAAATATCAAAATGAATCAACTCAAACAGACTATGACCATTCTGACCCCGACGACTCTGGAAAGTGGACCGATGATGCTTCCCAAGTTGGTATGCCTCACACTGAAAGATAGAGCGAGGAGAACTCTGTGGAAAAACATCATGAGCATAACCCGTTAAAGTATCCTGAAACACAAGAGCAAATGGATCAAAAGTAGCACGACAATGTAAATCCTTGGTGATTTGACTAATAGATACTAAATTCATGGAAAACTCATGAGCATAAAGAACATTTTGAAGCCTCATTGCAGGAGTTAACTGCACCTCCCCCTGACTAGTGATGGGGGAGTGTGTCCCATCTGCTATCACATCAGATCGTCCGGGCTAGGTTGATTGAAAGCACTAAACCGACCTCTATCACCACAGAGATGATGAGATGCACCAGAATCCACGATCCATTTTGACAAGTCTGCCTTGTAACAACTAGTAAAGGCATATGTCGTACCTGATGTAGATGCTGATGCAGAGGCAACTACCTCTGAGGATCCTGGAGGAGAACTGGTTGACTCAGGAGTAGGCATAATCTCCTTGTGTCTTGTCACAAGTTTGTGAAATCTCTGATACATTTCTCTATTCCAATCTCTCAAATCCTCATACCAGTCGGGGAATTTTAACAATAACATATGTCCAATATTCTTAACTATTATTAAGAAAGGCAATTTAATGTATTTTCTCAAAAAGGATTGGGTTACTAACATCAAACCCCTTATTGCTTGAGCAAATATAATGGTATCCCAGGCTTCTGATATTGCTATACGCTCATTTTCGTCTTTTTTCCCTATTTTTTTCTTTTTTCTTTTGTTGTGAGGATATGATTGTTTCCATTACATTGCATAAGACTCCTGAACTGCATGACCCATAGTTTATAATTCGTTCCATTCATCTTCACAATGGATGCCAGACCTTTGAAGGTACAAAGGGATGGAATCTCTGTTTTGTTGCCTGACATGATGTCACCAATCTCTAAGAATGGAGTTGCACATAGGAAGAAAATGTCTACACATACATATAGGAAGTTGATTGTGGGTGTAAACTCATACCACATCACTTCCTTTCTTTGGTGACTCCTTTGGATGACTAGGGTGCTTTAGATAGTCATGATACACCCTAGAGACCCAACAATGCAAAGTTCGAAGCAACCAAGAGCAGCATCACAGGGAGCATGGGAGACACGAGCGCGGGAGGGTACGTATGCGTGGAGAGCACGCATGCACAGGGTGATGCTGCGAATGCGCGCAGGGCGGTGCAACCGCGAGGAGGCATAGAGGTGCGTAGGGCGATGCAGTTGTTGTGAGTCTTTAGAGCACAAGCTCCGATCTAGGACCGTCACTCTGATACCATGTGGAAAGACGTAAATGAAAAAGTTATATTTCTCATTGCCCTAGAGGTCTCTTGTATAGGAGAAAAGCCCTAGGGAGAAATTACATAAAGAAGACTGAAGAAATAGAAAAGTACACATAAAGACATAGACATATATTATCTCAATAGTAATAATTGAGTCCTCTTCCAACTCCGCCAATAGAGGAATTCAATTTCTCGAGGTTGCACAGTTGGAATGGCGCAAAAGTTTCTTTGTGATTGGGGACTTGATTAGTGACTTATTAACAGGTATTTTGAAGACGAAAACACGAAGTCGTTACCGTGTTGTTCGAAGGAAGTGGAGCTTCTTATGATGGAGTTGATGGCTGATGTGGGAGCTTCGGCTACGATAATCACATAGGTTTTTTTTTGAAACAGTTTCGTTGGAGGATAAATCTTTGGGATTTGAGCTTTCAAATTTCAAAAGAGGATCGGATCTAGAAACTCCTTATTGATCAGTGAAGATCTCTCGGGAAGTTACAAAGCTGACATCCTCTTTCCTTTTGGTACTTAGGTTACTGGTTGATGCCTTGTTGGGTCGTCGATCTCCAATGTGGTGGAGCTTTAGTAACCGGAGAGTTAAAGATCCGATTAAGGATCCACCAAATGGTTGTTCTATGGTCTCTTATGCGATGGATGCCTCTTTATGGCCTTTAAGTTCGGTAATCTGGTCGCTATCCAAACCTGGTAGAGCTTTGCTTTCAGTTATGCCTCGCTTGACAAGAGCCCTGAGTGTTGAGAACTCGATTGTTGAGGAACCAGATGATGAGAATTCAGTTGATGAAAACCTCAGGTACCCCTTTTCAGGCCTTATGTGAGAAGTTGGTTACAGCTGTCAGACCTCCGTCTAAACCCGATACCGATTCGGGTTCTAGTCGAGGTAGCAGACTTGTTGCTCATATATCGCACGGCGATCCCTGCTCTCACCATGTTGCAATTCGTGAAGCTGAAGCTAAGAACACTCGTGTTTTCGCCCTTAACCCTGACTCTACGGAGCACGAGGAGTTATCCATTGTTGGTGAACCAACTACGATGCCCACAATGGGGATGTGCTGATCATCTGATCTTTCCACATTGGGTTGCTCCTCTCGAGCAATCTATCTCAGTGCTTGAGAATGTTGTTGATAGTGTCTTTCCTGACTTTTCCTCCTCTTATTCTATTCTGAAAAGAGGTAATGGGGGAAGTTGAAGAGACACCAAAATAGAAAGTGTTCAGCTAAGGTTTGTAATGACATTGCTAATTGTTCCAAGCATAAAACCCATATTGTGACTGTAGTGGGTGTGATGTCAACTTCATGTTCAAGTATGTTGTTTTAATGAAAGTTCTAACTTGAAATGTTAGAGAGGTTTGGGTGATCTTGAGAGGAGAGGTCCAATTGGTGCAGTTTTGAGAGGTTAGTGTTGTGATGTTGTCTTGTTGCATGAGTCAAAGCTTTCCTCCTGTCCTTGTTGCATTTTGAACTTGTTGGTTGCTGGATAGTTGTCGGAGCTCATGACAATTGATGCTACCGATAATGATGGAGGGTTGATTGTTGCCTAGAAAGATTTCCTTTATTACGGAGTTGAAGGGTAGAAATGTTTTGACAGTTCTTTTTGAAAACTTAAGGTCAGATGCACGTGTAGCGATCCCATGTGTCCATGGCCCTTGTTTGCCTTCATGAAGAGAAGATTGTGGGATTATATTCGACAAGCAAGAAGGTAGTTATCCATGTCTGGCATGGCTGGTTGGGGGAGATTTCAATGTCTCCCTACTCTTGTTTGATTGCCCTAGACTACATGGGGGACATGACCATGGTTTTATCGATTTTACAGGTGTTGATTGATGAGCTGGTGCTCGAGGTGATCGATGCTTCTGATACAAAATATACTAGGAGGAACTCTTGTTTTCGATCTTGTCTTGATCGATTTTGGCATCAACACAATTTTTAGAGGAGTTCTCTCCTTCCACGTCTTCGTCC
This sequence comes from Ottelia alismoides, assembly GCA_037367405.1. Lineage (NCBI taxonomy): Eukaryota > Viridiplantae > Streptophyta > Magnoliopsida > Alismatales > Hydrocharitaceae > Ottelia > Ottelia alismoides. Next base: position 200,965 of record JAZKJV010004130.1, on the reverse strand, counting down.
AAGCCTCGCACCAGGTCTGATCACACTCCTTTAGTATGAGACTCTAGTGTTGATGTGATTCCCAAGAGTTTTTTCGGTTTTGAATGAGCTCCAAGAGAATTTCATAGACATGTTGTTCACACACTGGTACTCCATGGTGTGTATGAGATCTACGATCGCATGCATGGTGCAGAAGCGGACTTCCCTTCATGTCTGGCTTTGCCTATTCAAGAAAGAGGTTAGAGAGACAAGAACACCACGTCAAGCCGAGGCAGAAGCAGAGATATGTAGACTTGATGGGATAGGATGTGACAAAGATCTTGTAGTGTAGGAGCTTAGAGAGAGATGATGTAAAATATAATCGCAATTGAAGATACAAAAAGGGAATTGAGTGGAAACAATGGTCCCGACAATCTTGGCTTAAAGAGGGGGATGCTAATACAACGTATTTCCATAGGATGGCTAGTAGATCTATTGTGATGAATGGCACCAGGGTTGATGGCTATCGTGAAATGGAGCATGTTATCGCTGACCATTTCTTAGAGTTATCGATGTGTTCAATTGTGATGTCGTGGAGATGGACGGGCTTAGGGGAAAGCCAACTATCTAAGCAGCATGCAGGCAATCTTGTCCTCGTTCTTATGGAGGAAGAGGTGAAGGCTGTAGTTTGGAGTTTGAATGCGGATGGGGCGCTTGGGCCTATTCTTTCAGGAGTTTTGGTATGTGGCAGGGAAAGCGGTTGTTGACGTGGTGGTCGAGTTTGCAAGAGGTAATGCAGGTTTGGAGAGGATCAACAGAGCCTTCATCTTCTTCCTAAGAAGGGTATGTCAGTGTCGATAGGGGATTTCCGCCCGATTGCATTGTCGGATGCTTTATACTTGATAATAGAAAATGTATTGGTAAGTATACTGAATAAAGTTATGGACTACATTATTTCTCCTCAACTGTCAGTATTTATTCTTGGAAGATAAATTGGTGGTAATCTGGCAATGGCCACGGAGATCATTGTAGGTTGGAAGAAGCATTGAGTTATGGGCATGGTGTTTCCTTTGGGCGATGTTGGCAAAACGAGGTTTCTCGGATATATGGATCTCTTAGATGAAGTGTTGTGTCACCACTACCTCTTACTCGATGCTTGTCAATGGACGTCCTAAAGGGGGTTTCTCTCAATCGCAAAGGGGTGTGTGTCAGGGGTGCTCCCTTGCACCTATGCTTTTTTGTTAGGCGGCTGATGTGCTTTGTTGTATGGTTGATTAGGGGACGCATCAGGAGGTCACTGCATGTTTTTCTCATGGGGATATTTGTATCATGCTTTTGATGTACGCCTAAAATGTGGTGAAAGCTTCTTCCACTATAAGTAGGGTCGGTTACATGGATTCTTGTTCAAATCCATGTTGAAAGATTTGACTATTTTTTATAATGGATGTCAACTACCTAACGCAACCTTTACAAGGGGGGATTAAGGGGATGACTATAATGCTCGAGATTTTTTAGGAACATTCTGGTCTTGTCCTCAATCTTAATAAATCTACAGCTATTCCATTTGGAATATCAAAATTGGTGGCTCGGGCATGTAGTGAGGAACTTGGGATGGAGAGAGGGTCCGTGCCTATTTGTTACCCTTGTTTGCCATTAACTAGCGACAGACCTAAGATGGTTGATTGGTTGCCCTTGATTGAGAAGATGGAAAGAAAATTGTCAGATGGGGGTTGTTTGCCATTAACTAGCGACAGACCTAAGATGGTTGATTGGTTGCCCTTGATTATGGAAAGAAAATTGTCATATGGAGGGTGGTGAATTTATCATAAGGACGCTTGGTGCTTATAAGGTTGTCTTTGTTGTACCTATGTTCTTTATGTTAGTGCAACTCTTATAGGTATATGTCGTCTGCTGGAGTTGATCATGAAGAGGTTTTTTAGGGAAGTTAGGCCAAGAGGGCTCAAGACTCCATCTTGTGGATTGGGAGATGGTCACGTACTCAGTCTGCAGGTGGTCTTGGGATTCACCATCTTGAAACAATGAATGATACTCTTATTCTGAAGTGGGTTAGTAGGGTTTTGGACAGAGCAGAGGACCTTTGTTGCAGACTTATTCGTCGTATTTATGACATCTCGGCACATGGGAACCTTTTAGAGCATGCTTCTTTTTCTCTTCGGCCTTTCGGAAAGGAGTTAGATCGGTTATGCCACGTTTCTAGATCTTTGTCGCCCATTTCTTGGTAATGACAACTCCTTTGTGTTTTGGACAGATAATTGGATGAGTACTGGTTCTTTTGCATCACACTTTCCCTGCCTTTTTGCTTTGGTTGTAGACTGTAAGGCACGTGTTGTGGACTACTGGATTGATGGGAGTTTGTTGCCCTCTTTCCTGACGGGTTTCATGGACCAGTGCTTGGAGGATTTTCCCAACATGTTAGACTCTCTAAGTCATATTGAGAGCCCGACTAGCAATTATAACCATTGGGTTTGGAAAGCTAACATGTTCTTAGTGAAGAGGGCCTACAGAGCAGTGGATCGGTCATCATTTACAATTGAGGAGAGTGATTCGAGATTGCAACTTTATTTGAGGATTGAAGCTTCCTAGTCGAATCAACATTTTTATGTGGTTTAGAAGAAAACACATCCTAACTAGAGATCGTTGTGCAAGGCTATTTGCGGGAGTATCCAATCTGTGTTCCCTTTGTGGTTCAAATATAGAGATGTTCGAGCATCTATTTTTCTACTGTTAAATGTTTTTACTGATTTGGCACGATCTTAGTATTGGTTGGTAAATCTTGTTAGTTTTGATACTTTTGGGGCTCTCTTCATGATGAAAAGCACGGGCCAAGGGAGAAGCTTCTGCTGCATGTGGCGGTTATTTGGCATTGTGACTAGCTAGAAATGGTGCACTCTTTGCCTCTGCTTCACGGTGGGAGGCCTGCACTGCCAAAAACGGGAGACCCCCCCCTTCCTTTTTGTTTACGTCCTCATGTCGCCACACGGGGGGACATGGGGACGTAAAAAAGGGGGTCCTATCAACTTATTCCTAGCTAGGATAATAAGCTCATGGACTTGGTCTTACTTCACCATCGAGAAACGAAAGAAGACTTCGTCGATAATGTAATTTTTCATGCCAAGACTCTCCTCGAGTCTTGGCTACTATTTGGGTTGGATGTCGTAGCGTGCCTCCCCCTTTTTTGACTAGAAAACAATGTACCCGACAATCGAGACAATATATCCTTTTGTTCATCGAAACTGGATGCAATCTGAATCCTTTAAACGATGGATCTTGATACCACTTGAAGGAGAAACGAAAGAAGACTTCGTCGATAATGTAATTTTCCATGCCAAAACTCTCCTTTGTCTTGGCTACTGTAAGTTTTTCTATTCTCTTCTTTTAATATATTTGGGATGGACATTGTAGCATGTCTCCCCCTTTTTTTGACAAAAAAACAATGTACCCGACAATCGAGACTGTATCCTTTTGATAATCGAAATCGGATGCAATCTGGATCCTTTAAACGATGGATCTTGATACTTAAAGGAGTTCATAACTCGTACATCATGGAAATGCGGAAAATGCAAATAAATTCACATACAAAAAGGTGTTCATTATATGAACGTCGATACAATGTATAACAAAAATTTTGATGCGAAACTAATTTATTTAGGAATGATTTCCAAAACCATTTTATTATACACAAGAGCATTATAGATTACCTTTGAAGCATGAATATAAAAAAATGACCAGTGAGTAGCTATTACAGGTAATGTTGGGGAGATCATAATATATGTATAGTGATTTGAAATTCGGATACTCATTCAATGTTAATGTTTACACAATTTATGTTATGACCATTTGGATCCATTTTCGATTGGTTCCATTTCCAATCTCCTCACAATCTATTTGAGCTCAATAATGGATCATAGAAATAAGCTCCTTTTCCATTTCCTCTTCTAATCATTTGTTCAAATTTCAAACCATTTGGAGCTCGGAAATGGGCTATGGAAGTGAGTCCATTTTCATTTCTAACATTTGGATCTAGAAAAGGACACTAGAAATAGATTCCATGAATGATGTGTAATCCAATTAAATATTAATCACATAGCCATAAAATGGAGTCACTAAAATCCATTCAGTTTCATCACTCCCTCGAATGAGAGTGTCATGGATATGATCAATTATGAACGCATCAACCAAGAGTATTTTCAATACTCCATCATCATATATACTATTAGAATTTGATAAACATGAAGTTCAAACTCTTGTTTGATTTTCTCCCTTCTAGGATATATCAATAAATTTATCAATTGATAATTTTGGACGACAATATTAATCATATATTTTCCAAAAGTATATTAATATTTCCTAATTCTTGTCTTATTTTATAAACAAGGCGATCGTGCATGGAATTCTATTTAACCCCAAATATCTCATGAGTTAGTTCTGTTTCTCAGTTCATCAAGTATGAACATGTATGATCCCTTTGAGAGATCATACATCTCATATGTCCTTGCATACACACCATTGTGACGAGGCATGGACTTTGGCTATGTCTTCAACCTAATGGTATGTCTAATGCACGACATATATGTATACATGTCTCCGGTCATAGGAATTATGACAGTTATGATTCAGGTCTTAACTTATCTTGGCCTAATCAAGCCCAAGGGATAAAATATCAATATTGGCATCCGTATTAGTCCCATCTTGATATGATAATATCGTTGAAATATCGCTCATACCGATGTCCATTTGCGAAGGAAGGACCAAAGAGGGCGCCCATATCGCCATATTTGTATCGATCTCAGTTCCTTGGTGATACCCGATACATCAACAATATATTGGCGATATATCACAGTATTTGATTCTATGATTCAAGCCAACACTTTGACTTAACTATTCGATACTTTCGAATCTCTATTTTTTTTATCTAGAGGACCTATATCAAGAAGTGAGTCAGAAATCAATTTGAAAGAAAGATGCCATCTCTTTCTCAGACTAGAGATCAATCCTGAATATCATATAATGCTATCAATTTTGTCCTCAATCTAACTCCTTATATTAACAATTGCATGATATTCAAGATGGTCATTGTACACAACCCTAATTGTCCCGAGAGACCTTTGATTAAGTACAAACACATATGTTTAATTCAGATGAAAATAAACACAATAATTTTCAGTGTTGCAATAATCGGCCGACTATCCCAAAAAGTCGGTCCGACTATGCGGTGCGGGGGGGGGGGGGGTCCCCAACTGAACAGACCTTCAGTTGGGGAATAGTCGGCCCGACCAAATAGTCGGTCGACTACTCGGCCGACTGGCTCGACTATTAATGCTGACTGGAGTTTGATTTTTGATACTTTTATTTTTTTATTTTCAATTTTCATTTTTTATGGGTTACATTTTACCACGTATCGCCACAAATATCAATTCTATATATCTATAATATTGACTGGTATTTTTATCTTGGATTCAAGTTAAATAATGACCATATATGTATAAAAATATAAGAATATATGTATTATAAATAATTTTTATATTTAAGAATACAAAACCGAATAATTCTGAATAGTCGCTCGAATACCGATTATTCTCTATTCAGTTACCCCTCAGACCGAATACTGAATACCGTCTTCTGCATTACTGCTAATTTTTATTACATTAATGGGTCATCAAGGGCTTACAAGTCCAACAACATTCTCTACCTCAGGAGTCTTGGTAGCTTTGAAAAACACCTCCGTGTCCCACAGAAAGTTTTCCAAGTCCTTGGCGCTAACTTAAGTTCTGGGACCTTCGTGTCACGCTCGATCCAGATGCTGCTCGTCATTGCCTTCTTGATGATGGAGAGATCCTCATGTAGCTTCTGCACTAGGGCCTCAAGCTCATCTCACTTCTCCTCTAGTGCTTTCATAACGTCAGTTGAGCGGGAGCTAATGTCTTAAGTGCCCGACGATACCACCCTCGCATTGTTCTCCAAACGAGCCCCATGTAGTGGACATGAGTGCCTGATGTGGACGCCCACCATAACACGCTCCAAAGTGGCAATGTGATCACCATTAGACATTACCAAAGGTAGCAATGCCACATCGTCACCAGTGCAGAGACTTTGATCACCATTAAAGCCACGCATCATTGCTGGTGTTTAGAAGCTGGCTAAGTGGATGCAGAACCCAATAAGCAAGCTCACTAGTGGCCATAATGGGGGCATTTAATCACTTTAAGTTGGATGCAGCTTCTCTCTTAGTAGCTTTGAGATGGGTGCAGCTTCACTCCGAGTGGCTCCATTGTAGGTTCTACGTACTCAATATCCTCTAGCTGTGTGGAGGGGTGGTTGGTGTGGCTCTCTATTGAGTTCTGCAGGGGGATAAGAGGAACGTTGTAGGAAACATACCGAGGATAGCAGTGAAGTATTACCCAAGTTACCAGCCTGCCGGAGCTCTATTGAAAATGCTATCCACCGATTTTAATGCCTCTCAACTTCCTATCATGTCAAGCGTGTAGGTAGTAGTGAGACATCTGAAATTTTCAAATTGTGGAATCTGTGAACATCAATATTTTTGTAAACTTGTGAAAATATATACCTTTTGTGGTTCTTTTTCTATGGATGCACCTTTCCAGAGTTGTTCGTTATGCCAAGTTTTTTATATGACACATCTTTGGAAAATGTTATGCTCCAGATGGGTGGAAGATCCAATGTCGTGAATGAAGTGCTTTGTCGGTTCATATTTCCAGAGCGGCCTGGTGCATTGATGAAGTTCTTGGATGTCTTAAGCCCTCGCTGGAATATCAGCTTGTTCCACTATCGTGCACAGGTTCATCCTTTCAGCCCTTGTTTGTTGACATCTCCTATTTTGAATTAGTAAAATTTCATCTTACTGTTTTTTTGCGATGGATTTTGAGGTACCACATTTTTACCTTAGGGAACAATATTTTTAAAGTAAATCACGCCTATGATCTGTGGGCAGGAAAAACTGAAAATTTAGATCGGCGTGATGATTTTGGATGTCAAACAATCAATAAATCCGCAGTTAGATTGGTCTAATTCTCTGTGAAGAGAATGAATGGTTTTAGCTTCATAGTTTGGTTGATTTGGGATTTTTTTTGTTTTATTGATGTCAAATAATTGATTGATTAACGGGCATATAGCTAGTCATTTTTTTGGATATAGATGGAATCTTTCTTGATACTCAAAATTTGCTCGATATATGGTCAAAGTTGTTGACATATTTGCCAACTTGCGTCTGATGCACCAACTTCTAAGATCGAACTTCAGGAAGACACACATTACCCCTTTGTTCTTGGTGGTGGGCTGTAACTTTGGTGCATTCATATTCTGAATGAAAGTTGGAAATTGCATGTATTTTTCATTCGGCATTCTCGACCATTACGATGTATTTTTATTCGACGGTCTTGATATTGACTCATTGCTTGTAGTAAATTTTTGTGAGATATTTATTACAATCCTGACTCAGTTGATCACAATTAAGCTCTCATTATTTGATTATCTTTACGCGGACATTCTGGGTTGTCCGTTCATATTAACAGGGAGAAGCCGGTGCGAACGTGTTGGTTGGTATCCAAGTACCATCCGAAGAAATGAGCCAGTTCTGTAACCTAGCTGACAATCTGGGTTACGAATATGCGTACGAAATGACTAACGAAGCTTATCATCTCCTGATGCAGTGATCCTCTCTCTCTCTCTCTTGTGATTCTATTTATGTTGTATTTTTTGTGCATCACGTCAGTAACTCGGCTTTCTCCGTGTAATCTATTTATTCAAGTCTAGTATTGCAAAAGATGCGTCTCCTATTTTTAAAAAGTAGAGAAGAGGAGCAACATGAGATGACATGCAGGTGTATAATGATCCTTCTAAGTGCAAACTTAGCTGTTTATACCCCAATCGTGAACCTTTTTCAAAGAGATAGAGGCATGTTCTTATCAAACACGGATTTATGTGCATTTCGCACAATGGGAGTCTTGTTTCTGATGGATGCTTTTTCGTCCAGGTAGTGCTCATGCGTAGTTTTGTGGTAGGAAGATTAGAGATCATGCCTTTGTTACACATTGAAAGGAAAAATTATGGAAGAAATTGTTCATCGTTGCAGATCTCAGAGATCACTTAACATTGGCTAAATTCTTGATATTGCCAACCTTTGCGTAAAGATAGTTCCGTCTCTGATGACTTGCTTACAGATTGTTGAAGGATATGTACATCACCTATCTTTTTCTTTCACGACAATCTCCACCTCTCCCATTTCATCAAATTCCATCGAATGGAAGAGATGCTCGTAGGAAACAGAGTGGAGAGCAAGCAAGCTTCTATTGCTATTTGAAATGTGCCTCTATGGTCTCTGTTCTGATTAAGCTTCCCTTGGTTCCTCTTGTTGATATCTTTTTTCCATCGACTCTGAAAATGAATTTTTGCAGATCTCAAAGCATGGGTAAATTACAGAAATGGTCACTTTTATCTTAGATACATTGAGGCTTCTGCAAGCTTCCATAACACTTGTATGTAGATACTCGACTCTAAGGGTGCGTTTGGTACGCGGGTTAAGGCGGGTTAAACTGGTAGAAGGTAACACATTTTTGAGTTTTGGTGTTTGGATAGAGGATTAAACTGGGGGTGGGTTAGAAGTGGGTTTGTTGTGATATGATTGTATTGGGATTTGAAAAAGTGAGTAGTTATTGTGATGTGATTGTATTGAAGTTTGGAAAAGTAGGTAGAAGTGGAGTAGTTATAATTTTTATATGATATGATGGTATAATATATTATTTTTGATAGGATTGATGATGTAAAATTGATTTATTTAATTTTTTAAAAAAAGAATAAAATGGGGCCCACGAAGAGAGAGGGGGATGTGGGTTAAGGGAGGTAAACTTGGCAAACCCGCCGGTAACCCATGTACCAAACAGGGCCTAAGGGCTTGTTCGTTTAAAGGATATGGAGTGGGATAAGGTTCTTAATCCTCACATTTGTGGTCATTTGATAGACGGTCAGTGTTTTTTGCAGATGGAGTCAAGATGAGGGATAGGATTTGGTGCCATATCCCTCCGTTGGCCACTCTCGTCGCAAAAAATACAAACTCATCCCTCTAACATAACTAACTTCTATCCTTTGTATCTTCTTTTTCACTCAAATAAAAAATAACAAACATTTATCACTACTTTTTTATCCCTCTAAATCATCACTCTTATCAAACAAAAATGGAGGATAAGCCTTTCTAATCCCTTGTCCCTATAAAGCATGAAATTTTGTATGCTTGTCGTGTATAAAAATGAGATTTCAATATGAGAAATGATAATCAATGTATATATGTTTTTTATGACTCAACCATGATCTGTTCCAAGCTCAGCTAAATGAGGGTTGTGTTAGGTAGCTGGTTAGTGTAAAATCGTCAGAGACAAATTCCTAAGTTTAGTGTTATCATGAGATCACTATTTAGGAGTTTATCGTAAGATAGTCGGATCTTTTCAACATGAATTTAAGCAAACATTTGCATTTCGTGGAGGCGTTCCCTACTAGTGATGCATTGCATCGTCTGAAGACAATGAGAAATTGGTAAGGGTCGCTACATCACTGCTTGGATGTAGTTCAAAATTTGCAAAGGTTCCCGCATGAGGAAGGCATTAAAGTAAATAAGCTATTTCTGCTATATCGTCGTCTGGATGCAGTTCAAATTTTGCAAGGTTTCTCGAATGATGGACCCATTTGAGTAAAGAAATTAGTCTAAAAGAGGTTGCAAAAAGAGTTGAGGATAAATAGCTGGAATATTGGCATTAAGATAAATCGATGGAGATAGTAGGTATGATGGAAAAAAGGAAAATTCATATACTAGTCTCCAAAGAGACAAATGGCGTTGGAGTGGTTGTTCATAAGGATTTGAAGGATTGCGTGATTGAGGTGCAAACATTTGGAGATCGGATTATTTGCTAAAATTGGTGCTGAAAGAACTTATTAATATAATCTCAGTTTATGTGTCATAAGTTGGTTTAGATGAAAGGATTAGACAAGCTTTTTAGGAGGATTTGGATAAGATTATGCCAAGTATCATACAAGAGATGAGGTGGAGATCTTAAACATTTGGGAAATGGTACTTCAAGTATGCTAGTGTTCACATAAGCCATGGCTTTGGGGATAAAAATGAAGAGGGAAAAGTCATTTTGAATTTTGTAATGGCCTATGACCTTTTCATAACAAATACTATCTTCATGAAGAGGGATGCACATGTAACTACTTATAAGAATGGCCTGACTAACACATGGATGTATTATTTTGCAATGAGGAGAAGAGTTCATGTGTATTGCAAAGACTGCAAAGTAATCCCAGAGAGAGCTTGACATCTCAAATTCTATTACTAGTCATGGATGTGCAAAGATGGTTCCCAATATTATTAGAATTAAATGGTTGAATCTTCAATTGAAGTAATCAAGCTTCAAGGAGAAGGTTTTAGAAGACTTATCTTGATATTATAAGAGAAGTGCAAATGAGATGTGGAGGCGATAGCATCTTATATCAGAAGGGTAGCCAAAGAGATGCACGAGGAGTCTGGGAATTTTCAAGCCAAAAGGAGGCTTGGCGGTAGAGTGAGAGGTGCAAGAGAAGCTTAAATCAAAAGAGCTTGCTTTAAAGCTATGTGTAAGGATAGAATAGAGGAAACTGACAAAAACTACAAAATAGCGAAGAAGAAAGCAAAGAAGGTTGTAAGTGAAGTTAAGTAAAATCTTGTGAAGTTTTGTACAAAAAACTTGACTTGAAGAGGGCCAAAAGGATATATTCATATCGGCTAAACCAAGAGAAAGAAAGATCAAAGATCTTTCTCAAGTGGGATGTAGCTAGGGTGGGGAAGGTTATGTATCTGTTACTCAGAAAGATATAGAGACTAGATGGGAATAATATTTCCCTAAGATTTTCATTGAAAAGGGAATAAAGAGATTGACTTGGGAGATCTTGCTGGTAGTGAATATTACATGAATCGTTCAAGCTATAGATAGATACAAAGGAAGGAAGTAGAGGAAACTTTAAATATTATGAAACATGGGAAAGGGGTAGGACCTGATGACATTCCTATATAAGTTTGGAGAGTTCTAAGTGAAGAGGATTTGACTTTGCTCACAATTTTATTCAATGTTATTTGGCGAAGCAAGAAAATACCTGAAGAATGGAGGAGAAGCATCGTGATGCCTCTTTATATGAATAAAGAAGACATTCAAAATTGGTCAAATTACAGAGGTATCAAACTAATGAGTCATATTATGAAATTTTGAGAACGTGTAATCAAGAAAGAAGGTTGAGGCAAGTTTCCAAAGTAACTGAAAACACATTCATATTCATGCCAAGTCTTTTCTCAACTACTGGACTTATCTACTTGTTGAGAAGAATGGAGATTTTATAGATCTAAAAAGAACCTCCATATGATTTTTATTGATTTAAAGAAACCTTGTAATTCAGTTTCATGAGAAATATTGTGGAGAGTTTTGGAGAAGAGAAAAGTATGTCCCCTATACATTATCCTTATAAAGGATATGTATGATGGAGCTTTATTTTGTGTAAGGATGCAATCTGCAAAGACTTACTAATTTAACATCAACATCGGTCTACATCAAGGTTCAACTTTGAGTCCATTCCTTTTTACTTTGATTATGTACAAGCTAACTAGTCACATTCAAGATGTGATACCTTAGTGTATGTGTTCCTCGATGATATTGTGTTGATTGATGAAACAAGAGATAAAGTAAATGAGAAACTGGAGGTTTGAAGACATGCCTTAGAGACTAAATGATTCCATATAAGTAGGTCTAAGGTTAAATATTGGAGTACACATTTGATGGAAATAATGTTGAAGGACTCGAGGTGAAGATTGGAGATGGTGCCATTCAGATGACAGATTCTTTTTTAGAAGATTAGAAGAAAGATTCTTTTAGATACTTGGATATGTTTTGCAACAGATGTGGAAATTAACGGAGATGTTACTCATAAAATAAATGCAGGTTAGCAAAAGTGGAGAGGAGCTTCTATTATTGTTTGTGATAAGAAAATCCCTTTGAAAGTAAAGGAAAGTGTTACAAAGTAGTTGTGAGACCTGCTATGCGCTATTGATCATAATGTTGGCTTGTGGACCATAGACATGTGTAGGTAATGACAATAGTAGAGATGAAAATGCTAAGGTGGATGTGTTGTCATGATGTGATCAGATGGGAAGTAGGTGTAGCTTCGATAGAGGATAAAATGAGAAAAAGTCGATTAAGATTATTTGGAAATTTGCAAAGGAGGTCGGTCGATGCACTAATTGGAAGATGTGAGATTTAAGATGTTGAGTCGTTTAAGAGAAGGCGATGAAGTCCCAAGAAGTATTGGAATGAGACTATCCAAAAGAATCTTAGTTGTTTTTATTTAAGCTCGAGAATGACCCAAAATAGATCTAAATGGAAGCAAAAAATTAATGTAACTGACCCTACTTAATTGTGGTAAAATGCTTTGTTGTTTATCGAAGTATAGACTATAAATGTTCTCATCTACATCATCCTTCTAATGGTTGAGACCATTAGTTTTTTTACTAATTTTTTTATAAGTAATCAGTATATTCCAGATAAAAGAAAGTATACAAAATGGGCATTACAACTCAGTTTACAATATAAGAACTCCCTAATGTTAGAATATGGTATTAGTATGGCTCGAGGGGTCAAAAACTCAGGCCCTATCGTATCATCTCAAAAGTCGGGATGTCTGAACAACTAGATCCATAGTATTCATTGCCTAGGATTGGTAGGTCGAGGATCATCAACGGTTCCTTTCAGCCCAGATACTCCACATCGCAACAACGAGTGTAAGACACAAGCGCTCCCGAGTCACCGGGTTCGGGATATTACGTATCTAACCCAAGAGATACAACATCGGTAAAGGAGGTGGTATCGGTAGCCAAGGGCGCAACATGAGCCCGTCCAAACAGTGGAAGAGAAATTGCAGCTGAAGAGCAAGTGGCCATGGGATTCCAGATCACGGAGGCAAATGTAGCAGTTGGCAGATGCACAAATCCAAAAATTGGTGAGCCTGTCGATAGTGGGGAGGTGCTCCAGGTCTGCCCTGTAGAATGTGAAGGAGAAATCAGAGGGGGTTCCTTTCACCTAGACGTAAGGGGCTCGCATGTAAACCTCAGCTCTAGGATAAAGGTGGTCAACGACGCTAGAAAAGGAGAATCCCTTAGGAGAAAGCGACCACCTGTAGGGTGTAAGGTCATTGGTAATTGCCATCCAGATAGCCTCCCAACCGCTCAGGATCGCCTTCCAAGTGTTGCTATGTGTGGGGGGAAGGCAGGACTTCACATAAGGATCAGTCATACATGTATTTCTGTCGTATGTAAAGTGTCCAAATTGAAGAGTTTGAGGAGAGCAGCCTCCATGTCCAAGACGCGATCATTGCGCCTTGTAAGGTAGCCAACAACCAAAGCCCAAGTCCCCATTCCAACTTGGGGAGGCAAATGGTGGACCAGGTGATGTCATGTCGCTTACGCCCCCATAAAAAGTTGGCACAAAGCATATCGATCTTGTGCATAAAATAGAGTAAGAGTACCAGCAACCCAGTACATGAGGACACCAGAAATGGACTTCAGAAGTTGCGCATGGTCGGTCATAGATGATATTATTTCCTTCCAGCCACCAAGCAAGACCCTCACCCTATCCTCCAAAGCTTTAGTGTTGTATCTTCTCTCGTAGGAGGGGTAGAGAGGGAGGCCCAAGTAAGTTGTTGGGAGATCTTGTCTTAGGATGCCAACCCTGAGAGTAGTGGCAAAGTCGTCCTGGAAGTGTTTGGGATGGAAGAGCTTGCTCTTCCTAGCATTCGTTTGCAGCCCCGAGATAGAGTAGAATACATTGAGAATATCCTTCGCTGCCATAAGGGAGCATGAGGAACCTTTGCGTAAGAAAAGTAGATCATCAGCGTAAATGAGGTGTGTCGGAGTAGTGGACCACCCACTCCCCAGTGGCCTAAGGCATCCATGGCCGACGCGTCATCCACAAGGCAACTGAGGGACTCCGGCCCAATAGAGAAGAGTAGGGGGCTCAATGGTCCCCCTACTGAAGCCCACGAGTGCCATGAAAAAACCCAAACGAGGATCCATTCACCATGATAAAGAAGGAGACAACGGAGATGCAAGTATCAATCCACTTTACCCAAAGGCCGCAGAGCCCCATTGCCCTTAATGCCTCTAGGATGAAAGAATGTTCAATAAAGTCGAAAGCCTTGGTCAAATCTATCTTGAGGCAAGCCTTATTTAGGATCTGCTGCCCATTAAACCCCACGCCAACTCCTGGGCGATCCGAATATTGTCCCCAATAGAGCGACCGTTTATAAAGGTTGATTGGTTGAGCGATATCAAATGGGGTAGAACCACTGCCATGCGGGAGGCCACAAGCTTGGCGAATATTTTATAGATGATGTTGCAACATGAAATGGGGCGGAAGTCCCCAAGGCCGATCGAGGATGAGGCCTTGGGGACTAAGGTTAGGAAGGTGTGGTTTACATGTCTGACCATTATGCCTCCCATGTGATGGAAAGTCATTGTAGAATAAGTATCTCCCTTAACCAATTGCCATTGCCTTTTAAAGAACCTTGCATTGAGGCTAGAAGAGGAGATGGGAGGAGTTCTCGTTGGTTGTGCAGGCCTGTTGGCGAAGCACCCAAGCTTGGGATGGGGACATCGGGGCCCTAGAGGTGGGGCCTGTTGTCAGGGGTGCTCCTATAGACATTCAAAGTGTAGGGGCATTTGTTTATGGAATGGACAAAGGAGATGCAGCAGCTGCATCTCGGAGGCTGCCATTCTAGTTCAACCCCAATTAGTTGCCTCTGGTTGAAGAAAACGACCAGGGGGACAACTTGAGGGATGATCTTCGACACGTGAATAGAGATACAACATTAGGCGTAGCCATCCCGTTGCCCTGAGGTACTGGCAGCGTCCATGAACAGGGGCGCTCCTAACAAGTTGGCGAGCTTGTTAAGAAGGATCAGATCCGAGCAATGTCCGAGGTTTAATTCGTGGATACGGACCCAGAGGGGGATCTTGTGTAAACATTTCAAATGACCTCACGCTCAACTCGCCGGCGGCAGTTGCGCGAGCTGGCAGTTGCGCAGAGGCCAAGTCGTGCGCGCGAGAGTCGCGCAAATGGGGCTTGGTTGGAGAGGGGCAGACTATGCGAGGGGGCATTTCACGCCCTATAAATAACGGCCTCCTGGGATGGAAGTCGATCATCGAAGAACAACCTTCGCAAGGGAGCCCCCTCCTATCTCTCCATCTCTCTCTCTCTCTCATTCTCTCGAAGCAAGGTGAAAGGGCGTACCTCGACGACGTTCTAAGACTGGTATCAGAGCTAGATCGCGTTCCTCCGCAGTCGATCTCCTCCAAAATCGAGCTCCTCCGCCGTTCATCACCTACGTCGGCGAGTTGCTCCCACTGGATCCGCCGTCTTCACACTGCCTGCTACTTTTCTTGGAGAAACCCTAAGTCCAGGTTCTGAAATCCCTCTTTTATTTTTTTACTTTACATTAAAACCCCTGGCCTTCTTTTTTTAAAAGAAAGTTCTTTAATTTTTTTTGGCTGTACGTTTTTTTTGTTTGGCCAAAAACGTTGAGAGCCCTTTTGGTCATTGTTTTTTTATAACTGCATGTTTTTTATTGCCTTTTGCCTGACGTTAGTTTTACTTATCATTTGCACATTTTTTTAAACCACGTATTACTGTTGTGTGTGCCTAATTTAACGCCCATTTTTTTGGCTTGTTTTTTATCCTGTATTAAAGGTGCAATTTTTTTAGCTTTAATCCCCATTTAAAAGGGGGTATTCTTTCCATTAATTCCATTGTTGTTTTTTTTATACAACTTGTTTTAAAATTGATTGATCATATTATTAAAAATAAATAAATTGCCATCCGTGCTTCATCCTATGTGTGAGTTTTTTTAAGGTCCCGTTAACCTTTTTGCTTGTTAGCATTGAGATATCCGTTTTTTTAAAAAACAGGTATTAATATCCACCTAAGATAGAAGTAATCACTAATACTGCTATAAAATACAAAGTGATTAGCTTCACCATTTCTTAAAGGGATTAGAACCATAATCTTTTGTTACAGAAAGACTAGTTTAATCACTATAATTGACATTAGATGCTTGTTAATAAAAAGGAGGTGACTTGTTTGTAGTTGTTCGTTGATCGGATTATAAACTTGTTTGAACTTAAGTGGAAGCTCCTGTTATTTAAAAAGGGGGTGTTGTTGTGTTTGATTAATCGGTTAAGGAGATCTATTATTTTGTAGGTATCTCATTAAAGTTTTTTTTGATAATTCTTTAAAAAAAATTTAACATTCTTGAATTATATCTCATTGCTTAAGTTTTCTATCATCTAGCTTTCATTAAGCGTCTTAATTAGTTTCTTTATCAATCTGTTTTGTTTTTAAAAAAACAAGAATCTCTTTGTTTATTCTTGCTAAATCATATAATCTCATACCAAACTTACCTTTTATTTTATTAGAACCAAAATGACAAGCAAAACAATTGCCACTGAGGTAGGGAAAATTGACTACCTTAACGGTACTAATTATAAATTGTGGAGTAGAAAGATCTACTATGGCCTGCTACACGATAGCATACACACCATCATAGAGAAACCCGACCCAACTTTATCTGAAAATACGACTATGGATGAAATTAGGTCCCGTGAACAGTGGGAGAAAACGGATAATAGGGCTAGAAGCTTTATGCTGACTCACATGGATCTAATCGGGTCTTTGAGACCTGCGAATCAGCTTACGAGCTCTGGACCGCGGTTAAGGAGAAATATCACTCCAAATCCGAAGTGAGCGTCCAACTTCTTCTACACAAGTACAACTCGTGTAGAATGAAGGAATCTGAAAGCGTCCTCGAGCACGTGAACAAGATGATCGTGATGGCCAAGGATCTTGCAGCTGCTGATTGCGCAATTCCGGAGAGGATGCAGATCGCAGCCATACTGGGAAGTCTCCCTCCGTCATTCGACATGGTTGCCACATCTCTTAGGATGAATGGCAACATTAAGTCCGTGACGGACCTACCTGCACAGTTGGCAATTGAGCAGGACCTCTCTAAACAAAGATCGAAAACTGAGATCTTTGAGGTCGAGGAAGAAGAAGAAGAAGCAAATGTTGTGCATGCGAAGAAAAGGCTGGGTCCCTCAAAGGCAAATTTCAAGGGAAAGAGTGGGAAATACCCACGCGGCTCTTGCTATGGTTGCGGCAAATATAGCCATTTCAAGGTCAATTGCCCCAACAAGAAGAAGCCAGGAAATTCTAAAATGCCTGAAAACAAAGGAAAGAAGAAAATGGAGTTCGCGGCTGTCGTGGAATGCAACTCTGTCATCACGGACAGTGATGGATGGTGGATCGACTCTGGAGCAACCAGACACATCGTGAAAATGAAGGAGGGCCTAGTGGACTTCAAGGAGCTGAGAAGAGGTGAACATATGATCTTCATGGGGAACAACACCTACCTGGACGTGGAAGGTGTTGGGACATACAGGCTTGACCTGGGGGATAGCATTATGGTACTGAATGATGTACTATATGCCCCAGGGATACGACGGAACCTGATATCTGTCCCAGTGCTGCTCAAGAAAGACTTCGAAGTTCGGTTTTATAATAATCGTGTATCTATAGGCAAGAATAAGAAGGTCTATGCGATGGGAAAGTTTGTGCCCGAGCATGACCTGTTTTGTCTTCCTGTAATAAATTCTAGTGAATCAATGAATGTTGCTTCTAATTATTCCTTGTGTTGTTTGTCTGATTATGACTTGTGGTACATGCGACTGGGTCATCCAGGAAATTCTAAGATGGATCAAATGATTAAGGCAAATTTGTTGCCTAAGATCACGGGTGCAAGGACATTGCCCTGCGAGCACTGTCTGACCGGTAAATGACGAGAAAACCCTTCTCAATCGGAATTTGGTCAATAGAGTTACTAGGTTTGATCCATTCAGACATATGTGGACCACTGAGCGTCAGCACACATAGAAATAAGGAATACTTTATAACATTCATTGATGACCACTCGAAGTTCTCCTATGTCTATCTCTTAGGAAGAAAGTCGGAAGCACTTGAAACATTTAAGAGATATAAGACGGAAGTGGAGACAAGATTGGTAAAACCAATCAAGACTCTTAGGATAGATAGAGGTGGGGAATATACCTCAAAGAATTTTGAGGATTATTGCATTCAAGCAGGCATTCGTAGGCACACTACAATTCCATATACACCATAACAGAATGGTGTAGCAGAAAGAAAGAATCGAACTTTGATGAATCCAGTAAGGTGTATGCTTTCACACTCAGGACTCTCCAAGAAATTTTGGAGAGAGGCAGTGTTGACCGCGAACTATATACAGAACAGGATTCCCAACAAGTCTGTAGAATCAACGCCATATGAAATATGCAATGGCAGAAAGCCCGAGTTGGGTCATCTCCGGAAATGGGGATGTATTGCACATGTTCTGGTACCGAGTCAGCTTAGAGACAAGCTAGACTTCAGGACATTAAAGTGCAAATTTATTGGATATAGCGAACATTCTAAAGGGTATAGGTTCTTCCATGAAACTAAAGGTCTGATCGAAAGTCGAGATGCAACTTTTCTTGAAATTCATCAAGAAAAGGAGCATAAAGTAGAGGAATCAGATCCTGTGATTGTCCTACATGACAATGAAGATGACTTGAGCATTAGACAAGAACTTAAGGATGGTATCGATCATCCAAATGCAGAGAATGAACCTATAAAACATGATGATCCTTTAGAGGAAGTGGGTGGACCCACACAACCCACGAGTATAATCGACAACAAGAGACCCAGAGCACGGCCCACATAGATGGAAGATTACCTTTTCTATGGATGCGAGGCGTCGTGCTACACCGAAGATGAGGATGTCGCGGATTGTACAAATCCCATATCCTTTGATAAAGCTATGGCTTCATCTAAGTCAGAATCATGGTCGGCCGTCATGAGAGATGAGTTGGACTCAATCAAGCGAAACGGTGTTTGGAAATTATGTGATTTGCCAGAAGGTAGCCAATCCATAGGATGTAAGTGGGTATTCAAGAAAAAGTACCGAGTTGATGGTACTGTTGACAAATACAAAGCCAGATTAGTTGCCAAGGGGTATACTCAACAAGCTGGAATAAATTTCTAGGAAACCTACTCTCCAGTGGCTAAGTTTGCATCCATTCGGATGATATTAGCCATAGTTGCATATATGGATTTGGAATTATTCCAAATGGATGTGAAGACGGCCTTCCTTAATGGAGAATTAAAGGAGGAGATTTATACGCGACACCCTAATGATTCTCAGGTTGAAGGTCAGGAGAAAAGGGTTTACAAGTTAAGAAAGTCATTATATGGCTTGAAACAGTCTTCGCGGCAATGGTATCTCAATTTTCACGAGAAAGTTGTGCAATTTGGATTTGTTTCAAATAAATTGGATAACTGTGTGTATGTCATGAAGAGTGGGAGCAGGTTTGCAATCATGTCATTGTATGTAGATGACATTCAAGCAGGTAATGACATACAAATGCTCAATGAAAGCAAACAGAAATTGAGCAATGAATTTGAGATGAAGGACATGGGCGAAGGATCCTATGTTCTTGGAATTCAAATAACAAGAGACAGGGACTCAAGGACATTGAGCCTTAGTCAGGAAAGATATTTGCATAATGTACTAAAGAGATTTGGAATGCAGAACAGTACTATAGCTCCAACACCACTTCTGATGGGAAAGAGACTTAGTAAGAGTTTGTGTCCCGAAAAGGGGCAGAAATATTTAGATGTACCATATGCACAAGTGATGGGAAGTTTAATTTTTGCAATGATGTGTACTCGACCTGATTTAGCTTATCCAGTAAGCTTAGTCAGTAGATATCAAAGCAATCCCGGACCAGCACTTGGGAAGCTGTAAAGAGGATTCTTCGATATCTGAAAGGGACAATACATATGAAACTTGTATATCAAGCAGAATCGTTTGAAGTGGTAGGATACTCCGATGTCGATTTCGGAGGAGATGTGGATGATAGAAAATCCACATCAGGTTATCTATTCATGTTTGGTGGTGCATCCGTTTTTTGGGTAGTAAGAAACAAGGATGTGTATCTCGACATACACAGGAGGTTGAGTACATTGCATGTAGCATGGCCACCACTCATGCTGTATGGATCAGGCATTTTCTAGAGAACCTAAGCCTCGAATTGGTCAAAGGGCCAATTGAAATATATTGTGACAATCAAGCTGCGATAAGCTCGATCAATAGTGGGGCTAATAGTTCTAAAGGAAAACACATTGAGATCCAATATCATTATATACAAGATATAATGGTGAAGCAAGAAATCACGGTAACCTACATACCTACCAGTGACATGTTGGCTGATTCCCTAACCAAGGGAATAGCTGCAGGAATATAAATTAAACATGTTGGTTTAATGGGACTCAGAAATGCATGAGTCAGGAAAGAGGTATTTCATGAATAATGAGCCTCACTAAAGACATCTCCATGTGTATACTACACGAAAAGTGGGAGTATAGAATTTTTTGTTGATCGCTTCGGTCAAGTGAGAGATGTGTAAACATTTCAAATGACCTCACGCTCAACTCGCCGGCGGCAGTTGCGCGAGCCGGCAGTTGTGCGGAGGCCGAGTCGCGTGCGTGAGAGTCGCGCAAATGGGGCGTGGTTGGAGCGGGGCGGACTATGCGAGGGGGCATTTCACGCCCTATAAATAACGACCTCCTGGGATGGAAGTCGATCATCGAAGAACAACATTCGCAAGGTGACGAGTCGCTAAATACGATGATTAATTCGTGTTCGTTGTAGCACGTGTACTTAGCGAGTCGGTTAGAACCGAGAGAAGATCTCCGTGAAGAGTGTCTCGGCTTAATTTATATCCCGGGCAAGTCTGGGGTCGAACTCAGGGAGGCAAAGGAACAACTTAGGTTTTAATTCAAAAACTTAGGTCTAGATATCCACGCGGTTTTTTTAGATTTTTTTTAATGCAAAAACAAAGGTGAAAGGTGAATGCAAGTGAATTAAGACACTAAGAAAGCAAACAACAAGGCCAAATTAATTCTAATGTCAAATTAATCCAATTCAGCCAAATTATATTTTTCCTAAAGTCATATCCAGTGGGGAACACAAAACACATTTTTTTGTATTTTTCAGGTTTAAAATGCAATAATGAAAAATGCACACTTTTTATGGGTTTTTTCGCAATTTATCACACAAACAGTAAGCAAAAATTATGAAAAAATTACTGGAACTAAAACATGATGCAAGGAGACTACACTAATTTTTTTGGATTTTTCTGACAAATTATGAATTTTTTTATGAATTTTTTAGTGAAAACAGAGTGGAAATGAGTAATTAATTCCTATTAAATCCACGTTATCTAATTAGTTTGAGAGCAAATTATCTCAAAAAGATATTTAAATAAGCAATTCAGGAGAGTTGAAATTTCGCAAAAATGATTTATGCAGATTTAATTAAAAATCAAACACTGTATCCACTCTACAAATTATTCCAAGTACAAGGCAACTCCAATGGACGTGAAATTTGGAGTGTAAGTTCATCACATATCAAGGCATCATCTACAAATTTTTTGGAATTTTTAGAGCAACCGTGTGTAAGATATAATTTTAATGGCACAGAATGGGTAAAATATATGAATTTTTAGTTAAACAATTTTAATTAATTACCCAATGACAACAAAAATATAAATAAATATCCATGAGGTATAGAATTAGTTGCTCAACATTACCATATTTTTCATTGAATAAAAAGATGCAAAAAATGAGTCCAAATTAAAGCACAAACACAGGGTTATCCATGCAAAGATTAATTAAACAAGAACATAACAAAACATGTACGAGGACCTATTTGTAATTACAGAAACTTGACGGAAAAATGTACAATATTTACATTAAAAAAAATTAGAAAGAAAAAGACCTTCTTCTTCCCTTTGTGCGCAGGAGAAGGAGAACCCAACTGGATGGAGATGAGGTCGGCGGCGGCGGCGGGGCCACTCGCATCCGCGCGCGGGGGTCGGCGGGTGCGCAGGCGGCGGTGTGAGGGGGGCCGCGCCTGGAGCGGAAGGCCGCGGCTGAGAGGAGGTTGGTGAAGCCGGCGGTGGAGGAAGCCTGCTGGGGGGAGGCGGCGAGCGGGTGCTGCGCCTTCGCGCGGAGGAGGGTTGGGGGGGGGGGAGGCAGTGCACGGCGGTTGGTGGCGGAGGCGAGCGGTGGGCCGCGGGAGTCCGGCGGCCTGGTGGTTAGGCTGCGACGGCGGCGCCGCCGCTTGGAGGGAAGGGGAGGGGCGGCGGGCGTGAACCTGCGGCTATTTTTTTTTGTTTTTTTTATTTTTTTCTTTTTTTTGCTGTAATAAAAAAAACTTTTTTTGTTTTAGATTTTTTATATTTTTTTAAATTTGGTTTAAACATGGAAGGAAATGAAAATATATACAAAAGGAAAGGGAAAAAATGGTAGAGGGAGGTGGTGGAGAAGATGAATGGTGGTGATGTGATAACAAAGAAAATAAGCGAAGGGTGGTAATGGACTAAAAAATTGCAACGATAAAAATAAAAAAATTGATAAGATGAAACGAAATTACCTACGATGAACGCGGATGCCTATGGAGTGCTCACGAGAGCACGATCTTCGCTCAAATCGCCGGCGTGCGATGAGCTCGAGCAGCGCGTGGTTGCGGCTGCGATGTTGGCCAAAAAGCCAACGGATCTCACCGGAGAGAGGGCCGTCGTCGCTCGATCGCGGTTGCATCGTTGTCACCGATTCAACTCTGGGAACTTGGCTCTCCTCACATAAAGATGGATCAAAGGCAAATTGAGGAGGATGGGATGTATATATAGATGATGAAATGAGAGGTTATTAAAGTGGTGGGAGGTTATATTATTAATGGAGTTGAATGGGAGGTTTAAAAAATGGTGGAGTTGAATGGAGGTTGGTGGTAAAGAGTTGAATGGTGGTTATTGTAGAGAATGGAAATTAAATAAATAAATAAAATAAAGTTGGCTACTTTAATTACAATAATTTAAAAAGAGAAGACAAAAAGTGGAGAATTTACAAAAGAAGACAAAACACCATGTACACATTTTTTTACTTTTCTAATATGTATTTTTTTGTCTTTTTAATAAGAGATATTTACAACAGAAAAATACAATAAAATAGTACAATTAAAATACAACACAATCATGATATTTTTGTATTTTTAGTAATTATGAAAGATACAATAAAAATTAAAGAAAGAATGAATATATACAAGGTATACAATGTACATCTAGGTCCCAAAACCCAACTTTTGCAAATGAGCTCTTATTTTAATGAAACCACTTCCGTTGGATAGATAATTTTCTAACTTGAACTTTAAAAGTGAGTTTGGTGAATTTGGAGTTCATACGGAGCGGGAATTTAGCTTGAAAGTTGGTCTTTACGGCTTTTTCCCATTGGGATCTAGGAGCATTTATTTGGCATTTAATTTGTTTTGTATTTTTGTATTTTTATATACGTTGATATGAACATGTTGGAGAAAGAATTAGCCAAAAAGGAGTTGATATGAAATTATTAAAAATACATGAAGTTTTGGGATATTTACATGTATAAGACTCCTTT
The DNA here is from genome assembly GCA_037367405.1 of Ottelia alismoides. Lineage (NCBI taxonomy): Eukaryota > Viridiplantae > Streptophyta > Magnoliopsida > Alismatales > Hydrocharitaceae > Ottelia > Ottelia alismoides. The sequence continues at coordinate 177,344 of JAZKJV010004130.1, read as the reverse complement.
ATTTTTGCGGCTTTTTATGTGTAATTTATTTTGTACAATCTAATATATAATAATTAGTGTGTTTTATTTACAAGAGACATTTTGTTAATTTAATGAATTTATGTACATTTTTATGAGCTTTTACTCGGGGATTTTGCTAAGATCAAGATATTGAGATGATGAATCGTGGATTCATCACCCCCCTATACTTAAACTTTGCTAGTCCTCGAGCAAATAAAGAATGAATAAGTTGGATTAACCCTTGACTGTGCATGTGAATACAAGACTTGATCCGTTCAAGAACTCTCGGTTTTAGAAATCCTAAAATTCTAAGCTGAACCAAGCTCTAGTCAAAAGGTATCCAATTTCCCTAATCATCAGACTCTCTTTGTATACATATATAGTAGGGATATGACTTTAAGTGTTGACCGCAATTACAAGAGTAGAGTCACAACGTCACCCAAGGTTCCAGTCCAAGAGACTCTCCTAAGGACCCGATCCTCAACACTAGGGAATAAACCATTTCTTGCATTCAATCCACCGTCTCTTTAGTTGTCAGACTTAAAAGTGTAGATGGAAGGCCAGTTGATGGAGGGCATAGGATTGTGTCATTTCTTCTCTCCCTCTCATTGGAATAAGGATCCTCTCGAGTGCCTTATTACGCAACGCATATTTTTGGTGTTGATCAGTGCGTCCGTCAAGAGAAGTTGGAATCGTCTGCACTTGTTTTCCTGGGAGTACACCAGGGTGTGTCTTTTTTGAGTATCTATTATACCTTCTACACCCATACTTGTAGCATTTACGACGCAGAGCCCTTTTTTGGTGCAAGCCCGACTCCTGGTCCTAATAGCGGTGGTCCAAGTGGACACTTTGAAATGGTTGGGAGCGCTTGCCTTTGGTGGAAGCTCTTTTGATAATTGACTTTGTGGAATGAGAGCTTTTCTTTGACATTTCATTGCTTTGTAGTATTTTTGGCTAGCTCCACTGCTTTTACCAAGAGTTGGCGCACACTGATCAACATTTTTTTTATTTTATCACACCCTGGCACAAAGGTAGATGTCAAGAGATAGTACAAGAACCATGTTCTCATACTGGCTAAATGTGCTGACACTCAGGTTTCATGAAGCCTTCATTAATTTTATCCCATCCTCGAGCATCATTAAATCAAGTCCAAACTCAAATCCCTCATCCCAGTTCCTCAAGTGAAATTACAACTCATCTCATCATAACTGCAGTCGTGTATGTGAGGTGCTGATCATATTCTTAAGGTGGAGACTAAGCATGCAATATAGCACACAAATCTTTCAAACTAGGGAAATGTGAATAATTACGTCCTTGGACCCTAATGACTAAGGCTGGTTAACTCAAAATCTCAAGACCTCATAAACCAAGTGTTCTTGAACATCACTAGTCTTGCGTGAAAGTGAATTGTGTCAGGGATTAAACCAACTTATTAGTTAGTTTTTTTTGTTTTTTTGTTTTTTTTGATGATTGATTGATTTTTTTTTAAGTTTTAGAAAAAGTTTTTTTTTCAAAAAGGTTTTTTTTTCAAACAAAGGCAAAGAATTTTTTTGTTAGACAAGTTTTGCTTTTTTTCAAGATTTTTTTTGAAAAAGATAGGTAAATAAGAAATGACTTTTTTTTGAAAAAGTTTGTTTTGTTTTTTTAGGAAAAAGTTTTTTTACCCACCCCATAATTATTGTATAATATATACAAAAATACGTGAAAGTACGAGCTATGGGTAAAGTATATATGTAATATATACACGTCCCCCCTATACTTAGCATGTGTTATGTCCTCATGGCACAAGAAGCGAGAAAAAGACATAGTTCGTGCTAAGCGTAGGATGGCTAAAATAATAAACAGTATAGAAGTCGATCCGCCCCCCCTATACTTAGGCTCTGGACAGCCTAAGTGTAGAAGAAGAGCAAAAATGGGGCGGACGAGGTCAAGAAGAGAAATGGATGAGTATACATATGGAGGGCATCGACTCCCCCTAGGCTCTTTGTAAGCCTAAGTATTGGACAAGAATAAGTGTAAGAACCGATGTGATCTGGAGAATATACAAAGAAGGGCGAATGTACAAGATGAATGAATCTTCTAAGATGTTGAATCTTGATGCTGCATCTTCATGATGAGTAATATGATGTATCTGCTCTGTGCTCGCTCTGCATGAAGTTGATGACCTCGACTTGGACTAACTGCTCTTTTGAATCCATAAAATGCTTCAACAGTTGTCCATTTACCACATGAGACTGTGCACCATCTGTGAGATCAGCTATCTCTACACTTCCATTCTCGTGCACTTTCTTAACAACAAAGGGACCCGTCCATTTACATTTGAGCTTCCCATGGAACATCTTCAACCTGGCATTGAACAACCATACCTTTTGTCCAGGGACAAAGTCTTTGCACCTAATGTGCTGATCATGCCATCTCTTTACTTTGTCCTTATAAATCAAACTGTTGTCATATGCCCTGTTTCGAATTTCCACGAGCTCGTTCAAGTTCAAGTCTCGACAAAGCTTCCCTAGGTGACAACTCCAGTTAATCTTCTTAATTGCCCATTCAGATTTATGAATCAACTCTGCGGGCAAATGGCATGGATTGCCATAGATCATTCTAAATGGTGAAGTACCCAATGGTGTCTTGTAGGCTGTCCTATAGGCCCATAGAACTTGGTCTAAGAGCTGAGACCAGTTCTTTCTATCGGGACGAACCAATTTCTGCAAAATACTCTTCACCTCTCTGTTTGAAACCTCTGCCATGCCGTTGGATTGTGGGTGGTAAGGACTAGTAACTCTATGCTCAAATCCATAGTCCTTAGCTAAAGATCTCATATCTCGATTCACAAAATGGCTACCCCCATCAGATATCAAGACTTTTGGCACCCCGAACCTAGCAATGATATGGTCTCTCACAAGCTTACAGACAGTCTTGCTGTCTGCGGCTCGGGTTGGGATAGCCTCCACCCACCTGGATAAATAGTCAACCGCCAACAATATGTACTCATGTCCTTGGCTGTTGGGAAAGGGACCCATAAAATCTATGCCCCATGCATCAAAAACATCACAAATAATCATCGGTTGCATGGGCATCTCATCTCTCTGTCAAACTGTCCCTCCCATCCTTTGACAGATAGGGCACGACCGTACAAAATCAATAGCATCTCTAAAACAAGGTCGGCCAATACAATCCACATTGAAGTACTTTGTGAGTGGTTCTCTTTCCCGAATGGTGTCCTCCAGCCTCAAGTGAATGACAATATGTGAGGACACTCTGGTATTCCTCCTGAGGAATACACCTTCTCCAAACACAATCCGGTCCTTCGAAGAAAAGGAAAGGATCGTCCCAGTGGTATCTCCTCGAATCCGACTTCAGTCGATCAATGCTGCTCCTAGTCCAACCATGGGGAACCTGCTTGGAGACAAGATAGTTCACCATGTTGGCATACCACGGGAGTGAGTCAATAAAACAAATTGACTCATCTGGGAAGGTCTCTCTAATCCGCTCATAATCAGGAGAATCCTTAAGTTCAATCCGAGAAAGGTGATCAGCCACAACATTCTTCACTCCAGGTTTATCTTTTATCTCCAAATCAAATTCCTGGATGAGTAAAATCCACCTAAGAAGACGCGCCTTCGCGTCCTTCTTTTCCATTAAATATCGAATGGCTGTGTGATCTGTATAAATTGTCACCTTAGAGCCCAAAATATATGATCTGAACTTCTCGAGGGCCCATACTACTACGAGCATTTCCTTTTCAGTCACTGTATAATTTTTCTGTGTAGGATCTAAAACTTTGCTCGCATAATGAATCGCAAACGGAATCCCCTCTCGTCGTTGTCCTAACACAGCTCCTATAGCAAAATCTGAAGCATCAGTCATGATCTCAAAGGGGAGAGACCAGTCAGGAGCTTGTAGGATAGGCGAGGCACAAATCTTCCTCTTCAAGAGCTCAAAGGCCTCCAGACACCTGTGATCTAAATGAACTCTGTGTCTTTTCCTAAGAGCTCAGTCAGTGGGCGGGCGATCTTTGAAAAATCCTGAATGAATCTCCTATAGAATCCAACATGCCCTAAGAATGACCGCATCGACTTCACGTTGGTAGGTGGATCGAGTTTCTTGATCACCTCCACCTTGGCAGGATCAACCTCCATTCCCCTTTTGGAGATGACATGCCCCAACACGATACCCTTCGTCACCATAAAGTGACTCTTCTCCCAGGAGAGTACCAGATTCACCTCTCTACACCGCGTGAGGACTCGGTCCAAGTGCGCTAAACATGTATCAAAAGAATCACCATGAACCGAGAAGTCATCCATGAATACTTCCAGGAAATCTCCCACCATCTCGGCAAATATGGCTATCATGCACCGCTGAAATGTGCCCGGGGCATTGCAGAGCCCGAATGGCATGCGCCTGAAAGCATAAGTGCCGAATGGACAAGTAAATGTGGTCTTTTCCTGGTCCTCAGGGGCAATGGCCACCTGGTTGTAGCCTGAGTACCCATCAATAAAATAGAAGAACTCTTTCCCTGCTAGTCTCTCCAAGATCTGATCAATAAAAGGCAAGGGAGAGTGATCTTTCTTGGTCGCAGCATTCAGGCGCCTGTAGTCAACACAGACACGCCACGACGTAGGTACTCGTGTCGCGATCTCTACCCCCTCCTCGTTGGTGACCATCTGAATTCCCAACTTCTTCGGGACAACATGGAGTGGGGCCACCCACTTGGAGTCAGAAATAGGGTATATAAACCCTGCTTTGCACCATTTCTCAATCTCTTTCTTCACCACTTCCCGTATATTGGGGTTAAGTCTCCTTTGGAACTCACGGGAAGGTCTCACATTATCCTCAGTAAAAATGTGGTGCGAGCAGAGAGCGGGGTTGATGCCCACGAGATCCGACACTGTCCAGCCTATTGCTTTGCGGTTCCTCTCTAAGACCTCTAACAACCTAGACTCCTGTTCTAAAGTCAAGTTTGAGCTAATGATGACAGGATATCTCTCTTTGGGTCCCGCAAGAAAGGCATACTTAAGTGTAGGAGGTAGTGATTTCAGTTCTGGCAATGTGGTATCATCAAGCAGATCTGGCTGAATTGAATCTGAATCTGGTTCCGTGCTGCATGAAGGTGGGCTAAGCTGAGTAGTACTCGCCACTAAATCAGAAGTATCGGGAGTCGGGTCGTCAAAAGTATCCAAACAATCGGCAAAAGCCACGTCCGACTCGTCATCTATGTCCCATGATTGTTCCGAAGAAGATGGAACTGACAGATCCGGATGGATCTCTATGTCATCATGAGAATAGGTTGATGCATCTCTAGTAAGATCAGACAACACCTGGCAAACTGCATCATGCACCATATCCTCTCCAGATGAAAGGGTCTCGCTCTGTCCTGAAGGAATCTGTCCCCAAATCCCAACTGTGCTAATCAAACTGCAATATGCCTCTGAAGATGAGTACTCTGTGCTACTCTCTGAATCGGGCCACTGACACTTGGTTTGCTTCATCTCAAGGTTCACCTCTCCGCCTGGAGAACAGAACTTCATCATTCCCGTACCATAATCGAAAGCTGCGCCTGCGGTCCTAAGGAAGGGCCGCCCAAGAATGATCTGAGATTCTCTCCAATGATTGGGGGTCTCCATGTCCAAGACTGTGAAGTCAACCTGATAGTTCTGCCCCTCAATCGAGATAACTACGTTCTTCACTTCTCCCTTAGGTCTCTTCATTGAACGATCTGCGAATTGGAGTAAAGCTCTAGATTTGCGAAGTGGTCCCAACTTCAATTTCTGATATAATGCTAAGGGATGTAAGTTGATTGAAGAACCGGTATCTAAGAGTGTGCGTGCAAACGCAATGTCGTCAATACGACTCTCCACATAGTGAGCACCCATGTCTCTCTTTTTCTTTGGCAAAGTCTGATTCTTGAGACAATAGGTTGTGGCTACTGATAAGACATGTGTCTTTATATTTCGGTTATCTTTCTTCCTGCTAACCCTTCTAGGTGTGCATCTCACCTTAAGGTATTTTTGGAAGGCAGGATGGTTAGCCACATATTCATCAAATGGCACCTTAACTGTGATGTTTTCTTTACAAAACCGTGCCATATCGGGGTCATCTTTCTGAATCTTTTTGATGCGCTTTCCTGCCGTAAGAGCACGGGGGAAAGGGATTGAAGCTAGGGAAACAGAGGATGAAGAATCTGAATCATGAACTGAAAGATCATTCTTTGCATTACCGGAAACATAGTTCTTCATACAAGAATCTTTTTGATGCAACATGGACTCAAAATCTAAACTATCTACTACAGGTTGTGGAATAGAAGCTGGAGTGGTATCCGCCACAACCGGAGATGCAAGGTCCTCCGTAGACTCAGAAGAATATCCATGCTGACGATGCTGCATACGTGCTCTCCTTCTCCTCTTGGCTCCCTGAGTAGAAATCCTCGAATGATGCTGATGGGGCTCCGAAATATGATGCCTCTCCTCCTCGTCCTCTGAAGACTCCTCAGGGTAGAGCTTCAGAGATGCCCCTCCTCGTATCCCTCGCCCGGTCAGGTACGGTCACGGTCCTTCCGCTCCTGAGTGACATGTGGTTAGCCTCGTCACACGAAAGAATCTCATGTTCAGATCTAGGAGATGCTGAATAGTATACCTGACTAAAATGCTGTTGAGAACTAGATCTGTTCAGGCTATTGGGGTTAGCCTGAACTTGGGCTGGAATAGAGGTAGAGGGTGCAGTCTGCTCGTCTCGCCATCTGGACAGGCGGTTGACATCCACCCGTAAGTCATGCATCTCGTTCCTGTAGGAACGTAGCTCGTCGAGTATCTGCTGCTGTATATCCACGGGAGTAGACGAAGAAGGAAGTGGATAAGACTGGGAAGAAGAACGAGAAGACTGGCCCTGCTGGCCAGAGTACTGCCTCTGCTGCTGCTGCTGGGGTTGCGGACCCTGCTGGCCCACCTGGTAATGACCCTGTCGGCCATGCTGCCGGTACTGCTGCCTCTGCTGCTGGGGTGGCTGGAATCCAGGGCTCTGCTGTAAAGGAGGTGGTGCGGAGGTGAATGCGGTGTTATGAAAGGTCGGGGGACGCTGATAGGACTGTCGGTCTCCCGTACTTCCCTGCCTGGCAGGGTCCTGAGTATACCATACTCCATTCACCTCCCAAACCGGTGGAGGCTCCTCCTGGGCTGTCTCTGCTACTGGAGGTGGCTGCTGGAAAGAGTGGGTGTAGGATTGGTCCTGCTCCCACGGCTGGGGTTGCCCTGACACCAACTGCTCCTGAACATGGTGAACTCGGTATACGGGAGCAGAGGGTGCAGTCACGGCAGGTATCTTTATCTTAGATACCTTCTCAGTCAACTCCTTCATCTGTTTTGGAAGTTTGGAGACACTCCGATCTAACTCATCAATCCTCCTGTCGATCCTCTCGACTACAGTAAGCTTGTCAGCAAGAAGTCCCATGCTAGGGATCACGTCCTGAGAGAGATCAACTACAGCTGATTTTCCCCCTCCAAATGAGAGTGAACTGGGGGATGGTGTATAGGCCCTGCTGGCCATCTGTGAGCGGCTAGTTTCAGCCATCTGCTCGAATACCCTCCAGACGGTATCCGCTCCTCGTGATGTATAGCTACCTCCACAGGCAGCGCTCACTAAACCCTGCATCTCAGGGTTGAGACCAGTGAAGAAGGATTGGACCAAGATATTGTCATTTAGTCCATGACAGGGACACTTCTGCAAGATGTCCTTGAATCTTTCCCAAGCATCACAAAAAGCTTCATGGGGTAATTGGGAAAAACTCGTAATGCGCGTCCTCATCATGTTAGTTCTACTCAAAGGGTAGAACTTCTTCAAAAACATGTCCTTGAACTGGGCATATGTGGTGACGACGATCCCAAGATTCTTTACCCAGTAATCAGCTTTGCCACCCAAGGCAAATGGAAGGGCTTTGAGCCTAATATAATCCTGGATAACATTATTATGTTTGAGGTTAGCACAGATGAGCTCAAAGTCCCTTAGGAATGCATATGGTTCCTCAGAAGCATTCCCATCAAAGTGTGGCAACATGTTCAGAAAATGCGGCTTCAACTCAAAGTCAACAGTGGGTTCGGCCGGACTCAAGTAGTTATGAATTTGATATTGTCCGTGGTTGTATGCCGCATCCATTGGTAGTTGGACCCCAACATTTAACTGTCCTAACTGAGCTCTCAGTAATGCTTGTTGCTGCTCAGATGCAGCTAGTCTGGCAAGTATCATTTTCATTGGGTCTTCATTGTTCTCTTCTTCCTCTTCTTTCTTCTTTGGAGGCATTTTACTTGTGTCTTCTATATGGCCTGAATCAGCAATGTGTTCTTGATTAGAAGAGGATTTATGAATCAAGATATTCTCATCGAGGCGAAGGTCTTCCTCGGTGAGGTGGGAAGAGAGAAAGGGAATGGTTTGAGAGTAACCATCCCGAGAGTGGGTGATCCTGGGCTCAAAAGGGTCATGAGTCCAGGTTGGTCCATGTTGCACATGGACCTGTGAAGACATACTTCTTGGAGGGTTCAACGGGAAATTCGCAAGGTCTGAATAATTATCCCCCCAATCAGTCATCTTCGATGTCAAAAGAACCGATTAGAACACGATATTTCAATGAGGTGCTAGTTCTACGGTGCACGTAAATGTGCGGAGTAAACTCACACAATACAAACGCAATTCAAACCCTCAATTTCACCAACTCAACACGTGAAGGCCGTAAGAGTTCGGCCGAATTATCTTGTCAATTTTAGTTGGTGAGAATACAATCTTGGAAAGATTAACGAGTTGTTAGGTGCCCGTATTTTCCTACAGACTGACCCGGTTCTTACGACTAGTTTGGCCTACTTTCAGCCAGTATAGGAGTAAGTACAAGCCGAAGCCCGTTCCTTGAGGACTAAAGCGCCCTCTAAACCTCCCACTCTGCTAAGGAAGTCCGGACCGTATAAATACGGCTACCCGTATTCCTCACTGAAAAGTAGCTAATCGCCTGAAAATAAAGAACCAGTAGTAAGTAAGAAATCCAGACTTGGCTCTATCCTAGGGTCGTCTCTCTCTCACTTGCAAGTAAAACAGACAATGAGGGCTTTATGCACCCGAGAACAAGGGTTCTTTTTATTCCAATTAATTAGATCGGCCTGCTTAATTCAGTCCCAATTTTAGAGTTAGGTTATCACTTGAAATTTATGCGAACACACAAGCACGTCTATCGTTCAGTCCCAATTTCCTTTTAACCTTAAGTTATAAAACAAGAGGGGAATCGGAAATCAGAATGCAAATGAGAAACTATGATGCATGCTCAGAAGAAGGTATACTTACAGTGAATCCCAGCACTCTTCATGCGTTATGCAAAACTGAATTTATAAATGTTACACTAAATGCATGCAGATCGAGAAAAACCGCACCTAAACAGTATACTATTAGCGGGGAAGAATTGATTGAATTTGAGCTAAGTAGTACGTGTCTATGTGCGTCTCATTATGAATCTTATAAGATATGTGAATCTTCTAAGATATGTGTGGCCTAACTTACGATGGGCACAAACAAATTTGATTCTAAACTACCGTGTGCCTAATCCTTAGTTTCGCCACTCAAGTCGAGCCCCACCCTCACCGGAGAGTGAAACAGGTCTCGACACACCACAAATGTCCAAATCTTTTTTACACACGCGAGCTCTCAAATAAGAGCCGCTATAAAGGAGCAACTACCTAAATAATTACAACAATTTACAAAAATTCTCTCGAAGATAAATAAATTCTCCAAGCTCTTCAGCAGTCGGCGCGCGTCGTGTCCGTCGACCTCCGATGCACTCCAAGTCCACCGGGCTCTCGCAAGGAAAATGAGATTTATATTAGAGAGATAAACAACAAAATATATACAAAAATATTGAAGAGAAAAAATGACAGAAAATGGATTAACTACAAAGTGGCTCGGGGGTCAGACTGCCCTAATAAGTGAAATCTAAATCCAAATTTTTAAATTAGTCCCTAAGTTGTTTGCCTCCCCGGCAACGGCGCCATCTGACGAGTCGCTAAATACGATGATTAATTCGTGTTCGTTGTAGCATGTGTACTTAGCGAGTCGGTCAGAACCGAGAGAAGATCTCCGTGAAGAGTGTCTCGGCTTAATTTATATCTCGGGCAAGTCCGGGGTCGAACTCAGGGAGGCAAAGGAACAACTTAGGTTTTAATTCAAAAACTTAGGTCTAGATATCCATGCGGTTTTTTTAGATTTTTTTAATGCAAAAACAAAGGTGAAAGGTGAATGCAAGTGAATTAAGATAAGAAAGCAAACAACAAGGCCAAATTAATTTTAATGTCAAATTAATCCAATTCAGCCAAATTATATTTTTCCTAAAGTTCTAATCCAGTGGGGAACACAAAACATATTTTTTTTGTATTTTTCAGGTTTAAAATGCAATAATGAAAAATGCACACTTTTTATAGGTTTTTTCGCAATTTATCACACAAACAGTAAGCAAAAATTATGAAAAAATTACTGGAACTAAAACATGATGCAAGGAGACTACACTAATTTTTTTTGGATTTTTCTGACAAATTATGAATTTTTTTATGAATTTTTTAGTGAAAACAGAGTGGAAATGAGTAATTAATTCCTATTAAATCCACGTTATCTAATTAGTCCGAGAGCAAATTATCTTAAAAAGATATTTAAATAAGCAATCCAGGAGAGTTGAAATTTCGCAAAAATGATTTATGTAGATTTAATTAAAAATCAAACACTATATCCACTCTACAAATTATTCCAAGTACAAGGCAACTCCAATGGACGTGAAATTTGGATTGTAAATTCATCACATATCAAGGCATCATCTATAATTTTTTTTGGAATTTTTAGAGCAACCGTATGTAAGATATAATTTTAATGGCACAGAATGGGTAAAATATATGGATTTTTAGTTAAACAATTTTAATTAATTACCCAATGACAACAAAAAATAAATAAATATCTATAAGGTATAGAACTAGTTGCTCAACATTACCATATTTTTCATTGAATAAAAAGATGCAAAAAATGAGTCCAAATTAAAGCACAAACACAGGGTTATCCATGCAAAGATTAATTAAACAAGAACATAACAAAACATGTACGAGGACCTATTTGTAATTACAGAAACTTGACGGAAAAAATGTACAATATTTACATTAAAAAAAATTTGAAAGAAAAAGACCTTCTTCTTCCCTTTGTGCGCAGGAGGAGAACCCAACTGGATGGAGATGAGGTCGGCGGCGGCGGCGGGGCCACTCGCATCCGCGCGCGGGGGTCAGCGGGTGCGCAGGCGGCGGCGTGAGGGGGGCCGCGTCTGGAGCGGAAGGCCGCGGCTGAGAGGAGGTTGGTGAAGCCGGCGGTGGAGGAAGCCTGTTGGGGGGAGGCGGCGAGTGGGTGTCGCACCTTCGTGCGGAGGAGGGTTGGGGGGGAGGCGGAGCACGGCGGTTGGTGGCGGAGGCGAGCGGTGGGCCGCAGGAGTCCGGCGGCCTGGTGGTTAGGCTGCGGCGGCGGCGCCGCCGCTTGGAGGGAAGGGGAGGGGCGGCGGGCGTGAACCTGCGGCTATTTTTTTTGTTTTTTTTATTTTTTTTCTTTTTTTTGCTGTAATAAAAAAACTTTTTTTTGTTTTAGATTTTTTTATATTTTTTAAATTTGGCTTAAACATGGAAGGAAATGAAAATATATACAAAAGGAAAGGGAAAAAATGGTAGAGGGAGGTGGTGGAGAAGATGAATGGTGGTGATGTGATAACAAAGAAAATAAGCGAAGGGTGATAATGGACTAAAAAATTGCAACGATAAAAATAAAAAAAATTGATAAGATGAAACGAAATTACCTACGATGAACGCGGATGCCTATGGAGTGCTCACGAGAGCACGGTCTTCGCTCAAATCGCCGGCGTGCGATGAGCTCGAGCAGCGCGCGGTTGCGGCTGCGATGTTGGCCAAAAAGCCAACGGATCTCACCGGAGAGAGGGCCGTCGTCGCTCGACCGCGGTTGCGTCGCTGTCACCGATTCAACTCTGGGAACTTGGCTCTCCTCACATAAAGATGGATCATAGGCAAATTGAGGAGGATGGGATATATATATAGATGATGAAATGAGAGGTTATTAAAGTGGTGGGAGGTTATATTATTAATGGAGTTGAATGGGAGGTTTAAAAAATGGTGGAGTTGAATGGAGGTTGGTGGTAAAGAGTTGAATGGTGGTTATTGTAGAGAATGGAAATTAAATAAATAAATGAAATAAAGTTGGCTACTTTAATTACAATAATTTAAAAAGAGAAGACAAAAAGTGGAGAATTTACAAAAGAAGACAAAACACCATGTACACATTTTTTTACTTTTCTAATATGTATTTTTTTGTCTTTTTAATAAGAGATATTTACAACAGAAAAATACAATAAAATAGTACAATTAAAATACAACACAATCATGATATTTTTGTATTTTTAGTAATTATGAAAGATACAATAAAAATTAAAGAAAGAATGAATATATACAAGGTATACAATGTACATCTAGGTCCCAAAACCCAACTTTTGCAAATGAGCTCTGATTTTAATGAAACCACTTCCGTTGAATAGATAATTTTCTAACTTGAACTTTAAAAGTGAGTTTGGTGAATTTGGAGTTCATACGGAGCGGGAATTTAGCTTGAAAGTTGGTCTTTACGGCTTTTTCCCATTGGGATCTAGGAGCATTTATTTGACATTTAATTTGTTTTGTATTTTTGTATTTTTATATACATTGATATGAACATGTTGGAGAAAGAATCAGCCAAAAAGGAGTTGATATGAAATTATTAAAAATACATGAAGTTTTGGGCTATTTACATGTATAAGACTCCTTTATTTTTGCGGCTTTTTATGTGTAATTTATTTTGTACAATCTAATATATAATAATTAGTGTGTTTTATTTACAAGAGACATTTTGTTAATTTAATGAATTTATGTACATTTTTATGAGCTTTTACTCGGGGATTTTGCTAAGATCAAGATATTGAGATGATGAATCGTGGATTCATCACAAGGGAGCCCCCTCCTATCTCTCCATCTCTCTCTCTCTCTCTCTCATTCTCTCGAAGCAAGATGAAAGGGCGTACCTCGACGACGTTCTAAGAGATCTCCGATAGGAGGTCTCGCTCCAGGCAGGTTCCTGGTTCCCAACGTCGAATCGCCATGAATCTTCCTTGGATAGCCATGGGCCACCCACCACGATGCATTGGCAGTCCTCCTCGCAAGACAATCGTAAATAGAAGAACCCATTAGGGTGTGGGAAGAGCTTGGCTTCTCTGATCGGCTTCCAGACCTTCTCGACGAAGGCTGAAGCTTAAGAGGATGATGCGGTTGGAATGCAAGTCATTGGAATGCAAGGAGCAGGAGCTGAAAAGCCAATTCTTTATTGGGATTTTTACCTGACAGACCCTATAATCTTTTGCAATTACCTCTAGGACCTCTAAAACATCATAATTCCTCTCCCAACCTTGTAAACTTGCTAACCCTTACCCTACAGACCTTGTGGTTAACCCCCGTTCATTTATCCGTTAAAAGTAACCGGATTCCGTTATGTTCTTTTATATTTTACCCATTTTGTTTATCAAATTTACATTGAGTGCCACTGAGTTGATCCCCTGGCCGCCGAGGAGGCCCTCCTTCCCTGCTCGAATGGCCCCCACATCGATGCGGCTCCCCCCGGGCGATGCTGCTACCCGCAACCTCCCCCCCCCCCCCCCCCCCCCCCCCCCGCGATGCCGCTACCCCACCCCCCGCACCGCCGCTGCTCCCTGCTCCCCCTGCCGACGATGGAGCCCCCCCAACGCGCCATTTGTACTTTTTGTAGTTTTAGTTTAATCAACTACTAATTTGAAATTTACAGATTTCTTCTAAATGTAAGTGCGTGAGAGATTTATTATAGAATATTTCATATTCGATTATTGACTATCAATTTCTGAATGTAAGTGTTATAATGAATGTAAGTGTTATAAGATGTTTACTCGTAAGTGTTATAAGACGTTTACTCCTGCAGTCGAATCATGATTATTTGCTTTTACATTCATATCCACATTGAAGAATTAGATTTGTAATGTCAATATCCTCAAGTCATTTGTTTCCATATTCATATCCAGATTTTAAATGGATAAGATTGTGGTGGCACTTGTATATGTATCAGTCTGGATGCTTTAGGGTATATTTGAGGCATTTCCAACAAAATTTTCTATTCGGCATGTAAATCCAATTCCATGAAATAATGGGAAAGACATAGTGACATATTGAGTGGAATGACATAGAGGTGCCTTTGCTGACGAGCATACGCACCATTTTAATTGTCACGTACACAACGCCGCCACCCATGAACCCTACGCCGCCACCACCTCCCCCCCCCCCCCCCCCACACACACACCCAACCCTCGATCCACTCTCCCGCTTCCATAGCCATCCCTTCCATCCACGCACCTTCTAATGGAATCCTCCCCATGCCCTCTTGGAGCGAGGTTTGCGGCGCAGACAACCCGGCGCCGCCACCACCCACTCGTCGAATGGCTTACACTCCCCCGGTTCTCTTGGAGGGGGAAAAGGTCGCCTTTGTCTCGGCGGCCGAAACCAGATCGCTCGATAACCTCTGGGAGAATACCCTAGCTTTCTACGTGCTCGGGAAGAGACCTTTTCGTAAACTGCTGACCGCATTCATCGAAAAGGTTTGGAGACTGACGGGCGCCTACCAACTCTTTCCGAGAGCCAATGGCTTCTTCTACCTAAAGCTCTCCAACGACAGGGACTGTGATCGTATTATAAATGGGGGCCCTTGGCTCTTTCAAGGACGTTTCATGGTTGTCCGGCGATGGGAGGCTTGCTCTTACCTTGAACGAGACTTGCTCTCCGAAGTTCCTGTTTGGGTGAGATTCCATGGCCTCAGCCTGGGCCATTGCTCCGAAATAATCCTCAACAAACTTGCCAGTTTCCTGGGAACTCCTCTATTCATGGACAAGGCGACGGCCAACGGCTACTACGAGGGATATGCGCGCTGCTGCGTATCCATCCATGCCTCGAACGACATCCCAAGGTCCATTCCCCTGGTTTTTTACTCCGGGCTTCGTCAGATGATCGATGTCGAGGTGGAATGGCAACCTCCTCGCTGCACTCATATCCTTCGGCCATCCAACCTCGAGATGCCCTGCTGCTAGTGGGTGCCTTGTTCTGAAGACTCAAGGCGTCGCCTCGGATGAGAACTCTGATGCCTCGGAAGTGGCCATCTCGACACATCACGATCCCGTTTCAAGTCAGGTACCTGATCCCGTTGAAACCCTCTATTCATGTGACGGTCAAATCCAGCAATCCAACGGCACCAAGGGGCAGCCCTCCACTAGTGGGAAGGAACCCTCACAGCCCAATGGACCCCAAGCCTCTGCTGAGGAGCCCCCCGCCGTGTTTGGCAATCAGGGATCTGCTTGCCTGGACTCCCAGAGAACACATAAAAGGCCTCCGCCTCCTTCCAAAGTGATCAATGCTTTCCCCTTCGGCACCAAGTACATCCTGCATAGAAAGGTGGTTGCTGCTCGTAAGTATGGCCATCCTCCCCTGGAAGGATCCTCAAAAGTTTTTTTTTGACCTCAACAACCCTCTTCCTGATGGTAATGGAAGGGACATGGCACAGAATACAGACCAACCAGAACCACTCGTTGTGGACAACCCGAGCTGGTCAACCGCTTCTCACAGGAAGCGAAAGCCGTCCAAAGCCAATGGTAAAAATCCTGGGTCAGCGCTACCCACCCCCACCAATCCTTAATGTCTATTGCCGTGTGTAACACCCAGGGGCTCAACAAACCCCGAAAGATGAAGGCCATCCTAAAAGCTCTGAAGAATAAGAATGTTGAGCTTATCGGCCTACTGGAAACCAAAATCAGACCGGGTAATAGACAGAGATTTGCAACTCCATCCCGTCGGGATGGAAGTTTGTCCATAATGACACACTGCTGGGTAGGATTTATTTCCTCTGGAAAGAGGAGTGCTGGAATTGCAATGTTTTGTTGGTCAACCATCAGATGATCTCGATGATCTGCAACAATCGAGGTGGTCTCACTTTCAACCTCACTATTGTCTATGGGGAGACATGCCCCACGCTGTGAAAATCCCTATGGGCAGATCTTGCTGTCATCAGGAGCTCCATCCATGGCCCTTGGTTGGTCTTGGGTGACTTTAGTGTGGTGCTTTATACACACGAGAAGATGGGGGGGTAGGCCACCTCCTAGGTCCTCCCTTGAAGAATTCAACAGATGTATTGATGACTGTGAGCTCCTCGATATGGAAGCCTCCGGGAATCCTTGGTCATGGTCTAACTCTTCCGTGGGTCCTTTACGGATCGTCGCCAAACTCGATCGAGCCCTCGTCAACACAGAATTCTCTCAATGATGCCTCATGCTAAACTATGTTATTCCGCTCTCCACTCTTCCGACCACCTCCTCCTCTCGGTCGCGCTTGCTCCCAGAGCCGGGGGGCGCATTCCTTTCAAGTATTTCGATTACTGGGCTGCCAGGGAGGGCTACTTAGAGGCAGTCACCAAGGGTCGGTCCTCCCCTGTCAGGGGCAACCCTCTATTCTGCCTATCTCAAAAATTGAAAAATGTCAAAGCCTGGTCCTCTACAGATGCTAATGCCCTCAAGGAACTTAAAGATGCGGAGCGGTTCCTCGGTGCCGTCAATGGGGCACTTTCTGTGGCTCCTCTGAACCCCATTCTCGCCCAGCTAGAGGAGAACTTGAAGCAACACATTGACAACCTCGACAGTGATCTGGAATCAGTTTGGAAATAAAAAAGTAGGATAAAATGGCTGAAGCTTGGCGATCGGAACACGCGATTCTTCCACCTCTCCGCGTCAGCTCGCTCCTCGGAGAATCATATACACCAGCTTATCGACAACCTCGAGAACATTATCGATAAAAAGTCGGAGGTGGTCGAGGCGGCTTTGAAGCACTTCTCCGACATGTTCGGTCCCCCATTACCCCGACCTACAAGAACCGATCCCCCGCTGATGAATCTCGTATTCATCATGCTAAAATTGGTCATTTAGGCTCTGTCCCCCATCATCCACCTGTAATTAATCATTAATAGAGCATTATTAGCATTCATACATGTGTAAATAATATCTGCATTTCATCATGCATAAATTGCATTAAAAATCCCCACTGTAAATTAGCCCAAAAGCCGCTAACTTCTCACATTTTTAGTTAATTCATCCTAACTCCAATTGACCCAAAACTACCTCCATTGTGTAGATATTACTAATCTTATTAAATAAAAAATACAAAAAAATTACTAAACCCAATAAGTGTCAAATAATCCCAAAGTCAAATTTCACATCTGACTGACTAAAACGAGCATATCTCCCTCATACAATGTCTGATTTTGGTCTACTCACTTTTAAAGTACTCCATTTTCAAATACCTTCAAAACAAGACCAATTTCATAAAATTCGGAGCTCATATGTGAAAGTTGGGTTTTGGGCCTCTTTTGCGCATTTTAACTTTTTGCTAATTTTGACCTGAGATTTTATGTGCATAATTAACTCTTTTAATTTTATTTCTTTTTCATTTGTATCCTTTGATGAAAGTTTTAATAAGAAATGCAAACATTCAAATCCAGATTAAAACTGAGATCAAAGAAATTGACCAAGTCCGAGTGTTCGTTGTCGGTCTGCACAAAAGTCGTGTGATTCTTACTTTTATTTTATTTTCCTAAATTCTTATCCTTTAAAAATCCAAAAAAAATAGATTAATGTGTAAATAATTTTCTTCTATTTTATCGTATTTTTTCTAGAATTTTTATCCCCTTTAAAATCACCAAAAAAATTACAAATCTCAAAAATGCGGTTTTTCGTACACATGGAAAGCCACCAAAAATACCACTTCGCACAGGTGACCTCTTTTGCTCCCGGACCCTTCATGAAAGTTGTAGATCTCGACGAGACGAACAACTTTCGTGAAGAAAATTTTTCGATCCGAGGTCATCTTCTATCTCTTTTCCCCCTTTAAAAATCAGAAATTTTTTTGGTGCCACGTGGCAGCTCCAAGGCGTGCCACGTGGCACCCCGCTGTTTCCTCTCTCTCCAGCACCCCTGGGTCACGTGCCTAGCACGTGACCAGGGTCATCTTCCCCAACGGCAACCGCCTCCTCCGCAAAACCGCCGCATGCGGCCATCAATGACCGCCATGCGCGGCCATTACGCCTCCGCGCGACCTCCGAGCCTCCCAGCCGTTCACCTCCTCCTCCCATAACGCCCCTCGCACCTCTCCTGTAAAAGCCCCGCCACCAGCCTCGTCTTGGACCATCCGCCATCTTCATATCTATACAGGGGAAATAGAGAAAGCTCGAGTGAGGGCCGGTGACAGCGACCCCATTCCTCGTCGGCGAAATCCTCTTGGCGTGATCCGTGGTGTGCCTCACCACGTAGCAGCCCTTCACAAAGCTGCAGAGCCGCGACGTGCTCCGCTCACGACCGCCGGCAAAGATCAGGAGTGAGCTTCTGCTCCTCCAAACCCAGGCGATCCTCCTTTCTTCCTTCTGCATTTCTTCTTCTCCGTCATTTCCATCCCTTTCTCTGTTATCATTCTTTCCCCCAACTATCTTCTTAACCCCAAATTGACACCAAATGTAGTAGAATCGAACCCCGCTTGTACACCGTCAACTCTCAATCACTCCATTTCCATTCTATCTTCAGAACCTCTCACCTCCGGCGATTCGCGCTGGAACACTAGCTCCATCTTACATCGTCGAAGGAGCTCTACATCCCTTTCTCTCTTTGGTATTCACGCTAAATCCAACAAAAGCTTGGGTCTCCTCTTCTCTACAGGTTACATGCGCACCATTTGTATACTGAAATAGCAGCAACAGAAGAGACCTTGCATCACTACAGGCCTTGCACTGGACCTCCTGTCGTAGCATGAAGCCAAATCCCTAGGGTCCTCATCGTGCACCACCTAATTTATTTCCGCAGTGTTCATTTTACAATGAATTCCAGGTACCATCTTCTTTCAGACTTTATTGCTTGATTTCCATTTCAGATATGAGTTGAAATATATGTCTTGATTCAAGCCTGATTTCAACAATTTGTATTCCATCTCCCGATTCCATTCCAATCTCTGTTCCTCGTTTTCTTGCAAAGAAATAACACTTATGTTTCCTAAAAAAACATAGGCTCAATCTTATTTGCTGTCAGGAGCTATTCTAAGGATGCTAATTGTTTCCCTGGGACTAGACACCATGGTTACGATATCTAATAGGAGGATATGGTTGTGGGGATTATAATTTTGACAACGTCATGCTGAATCAGATTGACATATATGGACTGTGGAGTAATTGTGACTGAAATTGGCATCACTAAGTACATGGATGTTGTATTGATATCATCCTTGATTATCTGCTGCTTACTCTAAAGTAATTATTTAGTGCCGTTTAGTTCAATTGGGATTTCCAACAATAACCACACTTGTGCTCCTTATGGTCTGAGAATTGCAGAGAATTTATATTTTTTTAAGTCTGTTGTCTGAATCTGTTCAATTTATTCAGAGGGCCAATCATTTGTCATGAATCATGCTGATTATATTTTAAATGAATGTCTTCCCATTTTGATTGGCACTTCTGTCTTTCTGTGAACTGCATGAGTTAAAACAAGGGGTTAGTTGTTAATAACGTTAACACTACCACCTTATGGGATCCTATTTAATTTGCTTTATGGAGTATAATACTTTTTAAATGTATGTTGCTTTATGGAGTATAATACTTTTTGAATCTGGAAGCTTAACCGGAACAAGGCATCAAAGCATGCATGACTATTTACAAGCTCAGGAATCAACTTCATCCCTTTACTTGATCTGAACCAGAACAATTTTGCATGATATTTTTGTGAAATTGAGGTGTTTCATTTGAGAAAAGATTTGTTTCCGATTCAAAACGGATCGAGAAGAACTCATCTTTTGCAGGTTTATCTCGATTGGGCAAGCGGAGGCTTGGTGCTCCACTCCAAACCTCGATCCTCATCCGAATTCCCTCTACGACATCGTCATTAGAGAAGAAGCAGGGTGTTCTCGACAAGCACCAACCGTTCATCAAGCTTATATTTGCATCTGCAGGTTTATCTCGATTGGGCAAGCGGAGGCTTGGTGCTCCACTCCAAACCTCGATCCTCATCCGAATTCCCTCTACGACATCGTCATTAGAGAAGAAGCAGGGTGTTCTCGACAAGCACCAACCGTTCATCAAGCTTATATTTGCATCCAAACCCGTGGAGGAAGCCACGTGAACAAGCTTGGTTGTGCAGCTATCGACCAAGTTACAGGGCGTGCATGTGTCCATCCTCATGTAACAAGCTCATTTGCAGTTACACCTCTGGAGAATTTATATATTACATCATTCCCCCTCCTAATGACAACTTACAGAAGAACTCAGTTGAATTTTATGTTCTGCAGATAAGTCACTCTAGGGACCTTTTTAAGAACAAACTCATTATTTTTATTACATTTTGGTCCTTTTCATTTCATCATATCTTACTCATTCGAACTCCATTTTTAGAACTCCATTTCTCAACACATCAATTAATCAACATTAATTAGTTATTTAAATTGATTCAAGATCGTGCAACTAAAAATCTCCGTTCCCTGTGTTCGACCTTGGTAAACTTGCCAAGTAAAATATTCCACAACATTCAAAGATTGTGGTATTTTGACGATCGAAATCCGCCTCCTATACTACAATTCATCTTTATTAAAGAGGTGGATTTCGCGATCATCACCCGCCTCCCAAAAGATGCCTCTCTGATCTCGCTAGCAGGTGGCTCACTCGCCCGTTCGAGCATATGATGAAATCTGGAAGGCAGTCTCGGCTATTGGATCCTCCAAAGCACCTGGTCCGGATGGGTTCAGCGCCGGGTTCTTCAAGCGTCACTGGAATATGGTGAAGGACGTTGTTCATGCTGCGATGGATTTTTTGCATAAGAGGGGAAATATGGTGAGGCAAGTCAACCATTGTTTCCTCACCCTCATTCCGAAGACCTCGACTCCCTCGGGGTCTAGCTGACTTCCGCCCCATATCGTGTTGTAATGTCGTGTACAAAATCTTTGCCAAACTGCTTGCTATTAGGCTTGCTGCGGTACTTCCTCAACTAATTTCGCCGAACCAAACGGCGTTTATTAAAGGTCGCTCAATAGCCGACAACACCAGACTTGCAAATGAAATACTTTGGGGCTTTGATAGGAGATCGGGACGCAACAAGGCCTGCCTCAAGATTGATTTGAGCAAAGCTTTCGACTCCATAGAACACTCGTTCATCATTCATGGGCTTAAGGCAATGGGGTTCAACCAAACTTGGACGAATTGGATGGAAAACTGTATCTCCACTGCCTCCTTTTCCATCTTGATCAATGGTTCCCCTTTCGGCCTTTTTAGGGGTTCCAGGGGGCTTAGACAAGGGGACCCCCTTAGCCCTTTGTTATTCGTCATTGGTTTGGAGTCGCTTTCGGCCTTGGTGGAGAGGGATGTGCTTGACGGGCATTACAAGAGGCTGGGGCGGGGGAGCTGTCTTGCGCCTACTCACCTCATCTATGCCGACGACCTCCTTTTCTTCTGTAAAGGCTCCCTACGCTCCCTTCTGGTGGTCAAAGAGATTCTCAGCTCTTTTGAAGCTACCTCTGGCTTACGGTTCAATCCCAAGAAGAGCAAATTGTTCCGATCTAGATGGCACCCGGATGATTTCGCTTCCACGCTACCTTTGGGTATCCTTCGGCAATCTTTGCCGTCAACTTACTTGGGACTACCGCTATCTTCTTCCTCGGGGCATAGTTCTGATTCCAGAGCCCTCGAGGACAGGATAAGGGCGCTCATACAAGGCTGGAAGGCCAAAGTTCTGTCCATGGCTGGGAGGGCTCAGCTTATCAACACGGTGGTGCGTGGTGTTTTCCTTTATTGGGCGGTTGGGATTTTCATTCCATTGAAGACGGTGAACAGTATCAACGCATGGTGTGCGGATTTCCTCTGGAGAAATCGCCGCCATGACATCTCGTGGTCCACGCTATGCCTTCCCAAGAAGGAGGGGGGCTTGGGGTGCCTTCCTTTATTGTGTTGCACAACGCTAGGCACGCGTCTTGGACTTGGAGGATCCTTACGGATGTCTCATCCATTTGGGCCATTTACTTGCGGTCAAAATATCTGACTTCCAGCTCCTTTTGGGAGGCGCTGTCCGGCGCCTCTTGCTCCAGGATTTGGAGGGTTATCTTGGCCTCGAAGGACTCTCTCCGGCATTCTATCGATGGTGATGACCCTCTTTTCGTCTTGAACCGGTCGCCTAAGGGGTTTTCCTTCACCGATGCCTATGATCTGTTTCGACGTAGAGCCGCTGCACCTCCTTGGCCGTCCACTGTTTGGAGGCATGGCACTCCACCGAGCTTCGCTTGTGTACTCTATCGTGCCACCCTTGGCCGCCTTCCCACCACCGATCGGTTGGCAAGATTTGGGTCGTATGAGCACCAGCTTTGTTACCTATGTAGGGGCACGCCGGAAACACACGATCATCTCTTCTTTGACTGTCCGTTCTCATCCAGCATATGGCAAAGGGCAACCCCCCCCCCCCCCCCCCCCGATCCTACCTCTGCCCCGTGTGCTGTCTTGGATGGCTGAAATTCCTGCCTATAGTATCCGCGGGGCGGCCTCAATCCTCATTGCTGTGGTGGTCAAGTCCTTATGGATCGAGCGGAACCGAAGGTGGACCTCGCTGTGCTGCAACTCAGAAGACGATATCCTCAACTGGGTCATCTTTAATTTTGAACTAATTACAAAGCATCTTACAGGATCCTAAGTTTTTGTTCCCCTTAGAATCCTAACATTTTACGGCCAACATGGAGCCGAACTCCTGTACACAACTTTTCCTTTGATTTATGGGATTTTTACCCGGCAAACCCTATAATCTTTGCCAATTACCTCCTCGACCCTTGAAACAACGTATCTCCTCTCTTGACCCCGTAAACTTGCTAACCCTTACCCCGCAGACCCTGTGGTTAACCCCCATCCATTTACCCGTTAAAACTAACCATATTCCGTTAAAAAAAGTACATATTACCCTCTTTATTAAGTAATTTTACGATAATTGCCATCATTCTCATTCCTCCCTCGTACATCATCTTCCTCCTACCACCTCTACCCATCCCCAGCACCTCTCCCGTGCGCCGCTCAAAGGCCGACCCCCTCCCCATACGAGAAGATGCCGACCCCTTCCCCCGCACACCACCGGGAGGCCAAACCCACTCCCCACGCGCCGCCTGGAGGCCACCCCCTCCCCCACGAGCAAAGGCTGACCCCCTCCCGCCCGCACCACCCGAAGGCTGACACCCTCCCACGCGCGCCACCCGGACGCCGACCCCCTCTCCGTGTGCCGCCTAGAGGCCGGCCCCCTCCCGCGAGCAAGGGCCAACCCGCTCCCCCATGCGCCATCGGGAGGTCGACCCCCTCCCTCGCGCACCACCTGGAGGCCGACCCCCATCCCCACGCGCCACCCGGAGGCTGACACCCTCCCCGCGCGCCGCCTGGTGGTTGGCCCCCTTCCTTGCGAGCAGAGGCCGACCCCCTCCCCCACATGCCGGAGAAGTGAACGGAAGAAGCGGCTCGTTGCTTGTTGTCTGAGATGGCTCTTAGCGTCAGCTGCTGCGTGGGTGCCTGTTGTGGATCTCCGGGGTGGGTGAATCAATGGTGGAACAAAGATGAGGACGTCCACGAACGAGATAATGGGTTCCCATGAGTTATAGCAATAATAGCCCCCACTTCCTCTCGATTTGTTGTTGTGTAGATGGTCGAGCCGAAGATGGTGTGGTTTCTAGCTTCATCTGTTCTGCTGCTCGAGCAAACCCCAGCTCCCCTGTTCAATCCCTCCCCGGCCGCCCGAATCCGATGGAGCCCCCACGTCGCCCAACTTCCCTGTTCAGTCCTCCCCGTCCCCCCCGAAGCCG
Organism: Ottelia alismoides; assembly: GCA_037367405.1. NCBI lineage: Eukaryota > Viridiplantae > Streptophyta > Magnoliopsida > Alismatales > Hydrocharitaceae > Ottelia > Ottelia alismoides. The sequence continues at coordinate 153,357 of JAZKJV010004130.1, read as the reverse complement.
ATGGAGCCCCATGCCGCCCAGCCTCGATCCCAAGCTCCCTACTCCCCCTCTTGGAAGCTACCCCCGCGCCCAGCTCCCTTGTTCGAGCCCTCCCCAGCCCCCCGAAGCCGATGGAGTCCCCGTTGCAGGATTTTTTTCCATTCCTTTTTTTAAAAAAATGGGCTAATCTTAACCGTTCGATGGTAAATTGGTTAGGTTAACTCAAGACTAACCCAAGTAATTGACTCAAATATAGTTAAAATTGATGGCAGGGTCTGTTGGGTAAGACGGAGCAAGTTTACAGGGTCGGAGGAGGAATTAGGATGTTTCAAAGGTCGTAAAGAGGTAATTGACAAAATTTATAAGGTGGTAAAAATCCCTTGATTTATACTATCACTTACCAAAAAAAATGTCACGTTGGTGATGCGTCCAAAAGGTGGTTTGTTTGTACCCAATTGATGTCTTCCTCGAATCACGAGACATTTTTATGTCACTGTTGGCTGCAATCAATCAATCACCTGTCACACTCAGCACATATCCCATTCATGAATCACGTTTACGGTGAAGCTTTGTCATGTTGCCCTCTCTCTCTCTCTCCCTCCCTCTGTTTTGTTGTAAGAATCTCACGTGTACCAAAGCTTCCATTACACCGAGGATCTGCTCGAAATAATTTATTCCGGATGCTACTGATAAATAATCCTTACTTGGACTTGTACAATTTGCCATATAACGCTTCCGGAGGTTCGAAATACGCACACGGAACCAATAGTCCAATTATAAAATGGATACGGCAAATGGAATCTTATTCCCACTTTGAGTGTCTCGTATGGAAAAGGGACTTCAATATCTCTGCCTTGATCATGTGCATTGACCTTTTTCTCAGAAGAGCCCACATCCACATGGAACAAAGCAAAAGAAGTTACGGCAGCTTTTGTCCCCACAGTACCAAAATACAGATTGTTGACAAAGAGGTCGCTTATTTTTGCACGTGCTTAGGTTAGATCGTCTCCACGTACTCCTTTTCAGTAACATAATAAAACTTCATCTCTTCCCTTCAAATGAGAAACTGCTGTGGTGCCTTTATTCCTGCGATCGCTAGCCACGTCACAATAACCAATGCACTTCATTTAAAGTCAAAGCATTATCTGCAAAAAAATATCAATAAATTCCATAAATGCACAACAGCAGCTTGCGACCCAAATGAATACACTATATATCAGTCAGTGTCTACCTGCCATAAGAGCAGTGCCGATAGATCCAACAGAGCGGACCATGATACGTCATGCCATGATTGGATGCCATATAATTAGATAAATAAAATATTTATGTACAGCTCCTTCCAGACAGAGTATGTATAAGGTTCTAACATGTCCATAGCTACGGATTTAAACTGCAAATGGTCAGAGCATCAGCTTTTACAAAAAAAAAAGGAAAGAATTCCCAGAACACTAGTGGGGAAGAAAATTTTAGCGCTCTGCCTCTTTTAATTCCTTTCCTTTCCAAATACATGAGGTTGGCGAGCAATAATTTGTGTGCTAGGGTGATCAAGATGACAGCACCTCTGCCAAACGACACCAGAGATTAAGCTACAACATAGGGGCATTACAGGTGAAGAGCAAGGGGGACAAAATACAGCCTAGTATCTCCTCTTTCCATTTGGCAAAAAATCTGCTATGGGGCGGCCAAATCTCCTTGACTTATCTGATGAATATACAATGCGGGGCTAATTTCTCTGGTGGTAAGCACCAAGATGGATTATCCAGCCAGTTGACGATGCTCTCATCCATCAACTGTCTATCGTTCATCTTTTGATGCCCTGTGTCTATGATTCCATCCGTTCCGGAGGACGAAATACGATACAGGGCAGACATAGACGTGGTGGAACGGGGAGGCTGATGCCCCAAAGCGAGAATCAATAGGACTTACAGCGAGAGACAGACCACACTCTCAGGAGGACTGCCTGGCTTAATTGCAGCAACAAATCTCTGGGGAAATGTTTTGCGGCTTGTTTCAGAAGTTGACGAGCTCTCGGCACTTTCAGTTTGGCTTCTACCATGGAACTTGGCAAAACGATTAATGATGGAGAATCTTTCTAAATCCTGGCACTCAACTTTTACGTCTAGCACTGAAGCCCTCTTTTCAATTCTGAAATTCAAAATTGTAGTGACTTACAGATTTGAAGAAAATGTTCAGTCTAAGGAAATATAGGTAAGCAGGATCGTAAACAGCAGATAGTCATGACATCAAAAATACGGAAAATGTGATTTTGCAGGATTGATACCAACACCAACCGCTAATACAAAGCTATATGATATTCTCCATAGAGAATTCACGATTAATCATATCGGTAATGCACCCCAAAACAAAGACAACATAATTATTTCATAATATGCCTTCAGGCAGAATAACGAAGTGTTAGATACATGTTTTACTCATACCAGGAAGCAAAAGGTCGAACGGGAGACGGAGATATATGTTTTGCCATATATTAATCTGTTTCTAATGGTTGATCGCGGATACACATACGCCGGTGCCACAAACGTCCACTTTTCCTTTTTTTAAATGAAACATTAGGAAATTTACTTAGAATGAAAAGTGGAATATGTGTTTCAAATTCCATGTAAACCAGACATTACTAATATGTCCATCTGGAAGGGCTCACTTTCAGCATTATGAGACCGATCGTGATGGATGGGTTAGAAGTCTCGAATTAAATTGAACTTTGATAGACACAATGGCAGTATAAATCCCAGACGATTTCATTTCAAAAAAAATAAAAAATAGACCTTTGTGACACCGATGCATGTAAAGTCGTGTGCATATGCCATCATATCATTACGGATCAACAAATACGATGGAATTCTAAAGAAAGAGGTGCAAGTACAAATAGGTTGCAGAAGAGCTTTACACATGTAATTGACAAATTAAATGACACAAATTTTACTATATGTATATATTTCATCAGGGATTCAAATATAATTACAGTCGGGCATACAACTCTGGGTGAGTTCAAGTTAATGATGTGATATTCTGTGATGAGCTTCTACAGTATTCTTGCTTGATAATTTGACATGAATATCCACTTTGGACAGTCATCCTTTCACTTTTCGAACAAAATGTTTAAGCCAGAATATATGGTTATAAACATATCTACAATGATATTAAAATTTCAAAACAGAGGAATTTAGAGAGAGAGATAAGTATCAATACTTGTTATCCTTGTCCATTTAAAATGGATACTGAATACGAATTATCAGACTTGTATAAAATAAATGGTAGCTAATCAGATGCAGATATATCTTAATCCATTTCTAGAACATGCCATTGATCTTGAATTAGACATTGTACTTTATCCCTTTAAATATTCAGCATTTTAAGATTGTTTATTTGAGGCAAAGCATTTTAAGATTGTCCAGATGACAAAACCAATTATTGGTGTAAGAAAGCTTGATAAAAACATCAATACCGATCAAACTTTAGAGCCAACATCCCACCAAACATTAGTAAATATTATCATGATAACTGGAAGGATATTCAACACATCCTTACTCAAGGCCTTAAATGTCGATTTCGGTCATCATTTCGGTGACCAATCGAAACGGAATTTCAGTCGAAATTCGATCGAACTTTCAACCATTTCGGTCATTTTTTGTACTAGGGCCCTCATATTTCGGTCATTTCGGCCATTTCGGTCGAATTTCAATATCGATATTCCGCAGAAATTCGGCTGAATTTCGTTGAAATTTGAGGCCATGCCTTAGGCGTGGCATAGCCACACAACTCATTAAACATCCGAGAGAATAGATATCACCATGCAATCTCCATAACTTCGTAGAAGATATCTTACCATGTAATTGGTCCTTTTAAAACATTTATAACCCCGCATAAGATGGATCCTAAGCTCCTTCCCTCAATTTCCGATCCGAAGTCATACTTCTCACTGACGGACTATCCTTCCTTACTTTTGGAAGGTACCAATTGAGGTCGAGATTCTTCTTCATCCACGAAGGAGGAAGACACCAGTCACCAATGTTTAATGACATAATCCCGATTATTGAAGTCTTTGTGCATTACAGGTCAGAACGCTGGGGAGCATCTGCTCTACGTTGTCCTTTCTCTTGGTTGGTTTAGTACTGCTCGACATCCCATGGGTGGACCCTGCATCTTTGAGTTCTTTTGGTGCCCATTCAAAGAGGGTGGGAAGGACAGTGCCTGGCAATTTTCCAGCGACAGGCGGAGCAAGTAAGGCCTTTTGTGGTAACACTGTGTACAATGAAATGACTTAGTTTTTGGTCAGATAGGCCTTGTAGAGAATTTCCTCCATTCTGTGTGTTTCTAATGATGTTCCTGGGAAGATGACTTGTAAAGACCAGGTTTTTAGTTGTTCCTACTACTAGTGATCATGGGAAGATGACCCACGCCCTCTTCCCAAACAAACCAAAAACCATTTCTATCATTATAACTCCCACCACTTTGTTACCTGCCATCGCCTTTGCTACCCGAATCATACAACTTGGCCAGTCGTATCATAGAACCCACATCCTATCCCTTAAATGGAAGACTAGACCTTGGACCAGGCCAAGATGGTTCCCACTTGATACCTGATGTTAAAGATGGAAAATACTGACGAACCGATGAAGGAAGAGATGTCATTACAACCAGATAGCAAGGCCCCGCCCAGTTCCCAAACAAACCAAAAACCATTTCTATCGTTATAGCTTCCACCACTTTGTTGCATGCCATTGCCTTTCCTACTCCAATCATACAACTTGGCCAGTTGTTCGGCCCTTTCTTCAAGCCTGTCTTCCACATCCCCCTGCATGAACAAAGTGGGTAGAAAAAATACATCTTAATGCGAGGCTCATAAAGGATCAGGAAAGGTGTTAGAAAACTCCTACTGATTATATCTTAAATGGAAGACTAGACCTTGGATCAGGCCAAGATGGTTCCCACTTGATACCCGATGTTAAAGTTGTTATTCAATACCGACGAACCAATGAAGGAAGAGATGTCATCACAACCCGACAGCAAGGCAAATCTACACCACAAGCATCTAGCTATACCCCTATTCAAATCTTTTGGTAAGGACACAATCTGATCTTGATAATCCCATCCCACATCTTCCTCGAAGTATACTCAGAACAGGTTATTTCGTATAAAACAAGAGTGAAAGAGTCAAATCCCCAACCACTTGCTGCTTTTTTAGCTTCCTTGCGGTACCATCCATAACCATATCCATAAGTAGAAATATGCAATACAAAAATAATTTCTTCTCCTTCAACAGATCCTGGGCATATAGAAAATTTCTTCACTAGTGACTAATTTCAGTGGAACTCAACAATTCAACTAGATCTTTACATTTAAATTTCTCTGTAGACAATTGTATTGTCATAATCTCATTTAGTCACTCCTGCAGGCGTGTTTAACTTGATGACCAACCCTAAATTAACTCATATCCTTTCCTATATTGAGTGGGATCGGCTACAAGGATTTGCTGCCTCAAAGCATACATTATCCCAATCCATGTTATAAACTTATAATCGAACTTAGACGACCACAAGGCTAGATATTTTCCATAAAATCTTGAAAATTGTAGCCATTTAAAAAAACAAAGCATTGTCTTTTCATTGAGTTCCATTTTCCATGCATCAAATTGTTTTTTGCAAATCCTTGCCTTATCTTCAGACGGAAAAGGATGACCACTAGAGATGCAGTCACCCAGCTGCTTTAGTAAAAAGGACTTCTATAAAACTTGTAAAACAGGCAACCTTACTCGAATTCACCAGGATCAACCATGCCCTATGATGTTTTATCAATATTAATGAAAGCAGTTCCTCTAACTACAAAGCCGAAGGCAGATCATGCTCAAGTTTCAACCTCAACAACCGAACACTGGTAATCTACCTTTGCTTTTATTTTTTCCAAGCTACCCATGCTTTCCTAGCTTCATTTGAAAAGGAAAAGGCAGTAAATGATTGATTAAAATGAGAGAACATGAATAGGAGCTTCCCTTGACTAGGAACAAAAGAGAAGAGAACAGATTTGTAATGTGATAAATTAACACAAACCATGACTAGTCACCTAATGTCTAGCATGTGATTCATGTCTCTGCTCCTCATTTGTCCAGACTGTGATTCATGTTTTTGCTCCTTAGTTGTCCAGACTCATGGAGTCTGGACAACTAAGGAGCAAAGACATGAATCACATGCTAGACATTAGGTGACTAGTCATGGTTCGTGTCAATTTATCACATTACAAATCTGTTCCCTTCTCTTTTGTTCCTAGTCAAGGCAAGCTCCTATTCGTGTTCTCTCATTTTAACCAATCATTTATCTGACTTTTCCTTTTCAAATGAAGCTAGGAAAGCATGCGAAGAAAAAAGTAGCTTGGAAAAAATAAAAGCAGAGGTAGATTACCAATGTTCGGTTGTTGAGGTTGAAACTTGAGCATGATTTGCCTTTGTCTTTGTAGTTGTAGAGGAACTGCTTTCATTTGGCGTCCAAAATTCAAAGACTGTAAATACGTCACCAAGATAGAACCATCTTTTAAGTTTGCATTTGACTCCTTACTCCATATATTCTTCCATGCCTCATGAAGGCAGGCATGCATTCACATTGAAGTTGGGCAGGATAGGATCCAATGTTGGCCTCGACCAGGATGTGGGTTAGCACCTCAACAAAAATTTGGACATGAAGGAGCCCATTGACTGTAGTCACAGATGTGACTATTATTTAAAGATTTTTTGGCATCAAGTCGATTAAGAGACTCCAACAACAAGAATAATAATGAGGACGCATGACGATGCATAAAAGTAGCCAATACCTTTTGCAATGCGTTTTATATAGTATAAGGGTCTATATGAGTGACACTAAATTGTTTAGACCCACTTCTTAACAATTGCACGAGGCAAAGGAGCTTCACGATAACCTCCATCCCACTTTTATAGTGAAGGATTTGTTGTTCAACTTAGCACATCCATGCCTAAGCCCCAATTCAAAGTCCAAAAATCTCTTCATAAAACCAAAGATTCTTTCAATGGATCATAGAAATTTTACCCCTTACAATACCTCAGCGAAAATTCAGATTTCTCAAGAGAGTAGAAAAGATGGTCAGGGCAACCTAACTTTCGCGAGGGATTGCAGGCTAATCTGGACGATGTCATTGATGGTGATGATCCTCATGTGGCTGCTGTGGAAGTATGGGATGTTGATGGATGCTTAGGCTCGTCTTCTCTCTGTGGTAATAACCATGTGCCCTTTTTTGTCCTCAGAGGCTCAGGACATTGATCACTTGCTCTTCTCTTGTTGGTTTCATCAACAAATGTGGAGGAAAGCGGATGTAGTGTGGGTTAATACATCCGGTCTGGAGGGGTTTTGGAGGAGTTTTTCAGTGCATCCTATCAATCTAAGAATGAAAGGACAATGCAGTTTGTTTTTCTGTTGGAATTGTGATTAGCTGGGACTTCAATGATCTTTTATGATCATTGCACTGTTTATGTGGAGAATGTTGTCTATTGGAAAATTTCTTTAAGTATTGGCTTTTGTACTTATAAATTCTGATCAATATATTTTATGGGTGAACACCTATATATGGTACTTACCCCTCACTCTTTAAAAAAGAAGAGTATGAAAAATTTTAAAGGGATAAAAAGAGTCAAGTTCGTAACAAGTCGAAAAGAATTTGATAGACATGATCCTCCCAACTTGAAAGACATTTATCTTCCATCCTTTTCCATTTTCAAATTTGATCAATCATTCTGGACACTTTTCTTCATTCAGTCTTGATTCTACTTTTCTTCCTTCAGTCTAGATTCGCAATGGTGCAAATTAAGATAACCATGAGCATTCCAAATTTTCTTATAGAAGTGTGCTTCTATAAATAGTCACCAAGATCGAATATTAAACAAAATGAACAGAGGGTTTGTTAGAACTCACCTTTAATAGTAAGAAACAAAAATATCTTCTTGGTTCAATAGCAGAATGGAGGAAGCATTCCCAACCAAGAGACAACATAGGACAGGAAGATGATGAGGGGTTCTTCTAGTTAAAATAATTAAAGATGTGAAGGGCATGGATGCAGATATATAATGTTACCATGTTCATTGTCTGCTTCAAGATTTGTATATGAATGCAGTTATATTGATGGATACAAAAATTATACTAATATAACCTTAAGAATAAATACTAGAAGAAATAATTCTTTGATAAGCTTAAAAAACTATGGGTTATACATGATGCAAATACTGATGTATTTATTTTATAACAATTAGATCAAAAATGATTGAAAGATTATAATTACAAATGAATTGGCAGCTACATTTATACATTAAAAAGGAAATGTGAATACAAAGTCAAATATGGGTTAAATCCAAAGTTATCAATACTTGTATTTTTTTCAAGAAATGCGAATACAAAGTCAAATATTGGTTAAATCCAAAGTTATCTATACTTGTATTCGTTTCCAACAAAACCGGATACATATGTCAAAATCTGTTTAAAACAGATATAGTTGTGGTTCAGATATGAATATATCGGTATCCAATTGGAATATGGATACATATGTATTCAGTTGCATCCTTAGTCATGTTCTCAAAGCCAGGAGATTAAGATGTCCTAGCTCCTAAAATAGGAAAAATAGAGACTGCGATCAATCCTAGTCCCTATAAAATGAGTTGATGAGTACAGTGCAAGAGAAATATGATTATGAAAAAATTAACCAAATTAATGATAGTTTGAAGGGAAAGAAGGCCTGAGAAGGGTTCCTAAAAGATTCGAGCTCGACTATTAGCAACTAAATAAAGAAAAAGGGAAGTAGAGATGTTAGATGAGGTTGAAAGTTTATTAGCTGCAAAGACTAGCTAAAAAGCTGACAATTATTCTATTAAGGTTCCCAGTCCAAATGCTTATACTAATCTTTTGCAAGGTGCTCAATCCCTTTCCTAAACTTGACTCTCACAATTTCTTCATACATGGACAAGACCTAACCATGAATTATGTCTCGCTACAATCAAGAGTTTACATGAGCATAGAGGGAAGTTGTTGAATCCACTACAGGATAAGGTTGACAATCAATAGATGGAGAGGCAGGGTAATGTCTTTTACCTTTTCCCTCTTAAATAGAGTAATTAGGCAATCTAAAAAAGTAATGATGTGGTTAAAAACGTGCAATCCTTCTGCAAGAAACATAAGAGAGAGAGAGAGAGCATTACCCATGTGCTAGGGTTCCTTTTTTCACGAAGGTTGACAGTCAATAGACAGAGGCAGGGTGATGTATTTTACTTTTTCCCTCTTAAATAGAGTGATTAGGCAATGAAAGAAAAATACATGTTGTGGTTTAAAACGTGTAATCCTTGGGCAAGCAACATAAGGGAGGGAGAGAGAGCGCTACCCATGTGCCAGGGTTCCCTTTTTTCACGAACTTACAATATTTACTCCACAGCCAGCTCAATTATATGAAATCCTTGATAAGCAAACATCACCAATCTCCTGCCAGACTCTGCATGACTTACCAATCACTCTTGTTCCAAATAAGGCTTATGTGAATGCATGCCATCCTCCATAATGTAGGGAGGAAGCATCTAAAGCGAAACACAAGAAGGGCCCAAGGTTTGCCGAAGTGATAATATTGAATTGGCTGTAAACGAGGACAGAATACTAGAACAACACATTTCACAGAGTAGAGCCCAATGGTCGCACGGTTTAAGTTGGTAAAAGGAATGAAGGAAAGAAGACAAGATATAGTAACTACAACAATCTTCGTGCCAATAAAACAAGAGAGTACACAGAAATATTAATTGTAGTAATAAGAAGGCAGAAATTACAAATAACAAGGAAAACTGAAACAAAGTCGACAAAGAATTCATATTCAGTTTGATACTTTGGCATTCATATGGAACATTATTTTGAAAGCATGCCCATGGAACATTTTTTAGAGTTAAATGAGAACGTCGAAACTTTTTTCACAGGGTAAAAAACATTAAGTTGTCATCTCTCTTTTTTTCCAAAAAAACCCCATCTCACCAAGCTCTAGTATAGGCTCTACCTCTATCAGTTACTTTACCAGGACACACTTAATTTCTTTATTTTGCATTTGATGAAAGAAAAATTGATCCAAAATGTGCAGTCATCAGAGGTTTTCATTCCTGTCTATTGATATGTGATAAAGAAAGGAACAAGAGAACAAAAGGGTCCGGCATTTTCAAAAAAAAAGGTTCTAAATACTTTGAACAAGTTCTTTTTTTACCTTTTGGGGGCCATATCAACTTTTTCAAATTCCCTGTAAAAACATTTATATTGATTATGTGTAATGCCACATATCAACCTTAGCACATACCATAGCTATAGAAACACCCTTTGTGCATCTTACATTGACAACCCAACCTTGATCATATTTGTAACGCAATAAGTCATTCAAATAATTTATGCCTTTTATATTCAAGGATAAAATCCTATCACAAAAAACCGATAAAAAGGTCCTTTTTATCCCAACCGGCATGTATTCATTATGTGTAACATCAGCATCAAATCCTACATCTTGTCAAAAAACTGAACCTCCACGTGTGGATCTTTACTTCCATATGCTCTTCAGAGAGCAAGCATTGAACCTAATCCTTATGGTGGAACCTCTTACATTTCACAACTCCATTATCTAGCCTCATCCACCATAACAAAGTCATCTGCAAAAAGTATTCACCAAGATACCTCCTCCTGAAAGTATTTCATTCAGGCATCCATAATTGAAGTAAAAAAGACAGTCAACATTGCTCTATGATGCAAACTGATCTTAGTATCATCAAAATAGTCTATTATCACATTTTGACTCATTGGTGTCACTTCAAGTTTTCAATCATCTCTTTTAGATAGGTGGACCAAAGATATGGGGGGGGGGGGGGGGGGGGGGGAAGATGACTATAATCTGTCATCACTTCACTATGAGGCATGGAAGGCCGTATCAACGATATATCGGCGATATATTGCCGATATATCGGTTTCGACGGGGTAGGGGTTTCGATATTACCCGGTATCTCCTTTTACATGGATATCAGCGATATATCGTCAATATATGGGCGATATATCACCATATCAGCTCATATCAATAAAAAATGATAGGATTCAGTAGAAAAAATCACGGATATAGATCGATATCGTCGATATTTCGCGATATCTCTATATATCAATGCTATTATTCATGCAAGATTGATTCAACTACTTATCTAGCTACACTCAATATTAAAACACATATATCTAGCTACACCTAGTATTAAAACACACAATAGTCTATATATATTTTGTTCCGGGTCGGTGGCGCTGCCCTCGCACCCCCGCAGGGGGGGGGGGGGGCAACCTGGTGCATACAATGGTGCATACAGGAGGGTGCATACAATGGTTCTTCAACTTGGTGTATGTTTACAAGTTATTCCATGTTGTAAGACTTGAATAAACTCGATTTCCAATATCTATAAGTCAATTCTTTAGAACAAAATATCTATAAATCAAGAATCAAACATTAATATCGATATGTTTAAAGTGATCGATATATGCAATATAAGCTTGATTGATCGATATGTGTGATCTAAGAGTCTGTTGTGTATTGATACAGGTTCTTATATTTTTCACTTTCAATGCAATGAATATTAATTACGAGCATTTATATATGCTCCAATAATCTTTTGATATTACACATTACATCGAGTCCATCAAACTTTTATGTTGATATCTCACACATATATCCCAGTCATTAATTTCCAGTCACCAATCAAGTTAAATCTAGAGGACTTCTATTGAAATATTAGAATCCTCCCAAGCTCCATATTATTCACTCTCCTCCTCCCTCAACTATCACCCTCCTCCTCCTCCATCCCCTCCCACAAACTCCTTCATCTTCCTCCACGCACTCATTCATGTGCAGTTGTGCAACCACATCTCCTTTAGCAGCCTCTCAGCCACTGCATTCCTCGTGGCAACCCCACTCATAGCATCATTGTGATATGCTCTTGTGGTACTTCACCTTCAAATATATTTGCTCTGAATCATCCCTTTTTTAGATTGTAAGTCTGATGATTAAAGCACCTTATTTGTCTTTTTATATCTTCTTAGCGAAGCGCTTCATCTAACTTCTCACAAATAAATATCGTGAAGTGTGGGCCTCTAACCAAATGTCTAAGCAACCTTAAACAAGTTTCTTGGTTCATATTCTGCACAGGTTAAAAGAAGTTTGTATGCATATATAAAAGAATCATTAAATGTTAACATGCAGATAAAATTAGATCACAGATTATTGCATTTTGCAAATTTAACTTAGATAAATGGTGAAGCCTTCTCCCACTATAAGTAGGGTCAGCTAAATGGATTCTTACTCAAATTCATGTTGAAAGATTCGATTATTTTTTTACGCTGGTTGTTGACTACCTAATGCAACCCCCACAAGGGGGGCTTGAACCCTGGTCTTTTGGGTGGTAAACACACTGCACTATCACCAGACCATTTAAATGGGCAAGTTTAACTTGGATGAATCCAATAAATCACAGGAATATATATACTGCAGCAAAGAAACTGAAGAATGGTGACAAACAAAATTAGCCAAACAGAATAATTACTACAAGAAATAGGTCACTCAAATTGGTGGAAAATACCTCAGCAGATCGCCTTCTAACTTTGCCGCTCTCCCGCTTAAATTCTCTATAATTTTCAAGAAGTGTTGGTCTCCACTTTTTTCAAAATCTTTAAATTTTCCAACTTTCCTGGAAAGAAAGAAATTGAATTTCTTAAAATAAATGAAAAGCCTCCAATTCTTTGTGCATGATATTGCTACATGTAGCAAATTCACCAAGCACTATAACCAAACTAGTGAACTACCAAATAAGTAAATTGACAGTTGAACATTGATGTTTGGCTTATTGTTTATTCGGTTTACAGGAATATAGAAAGGAGGGGGAGGAAAAAACTAAAATTAAATTTCTATTTCCTATCTACAAAGCCATGCATTTCTGATCATCTATGAACTGCTCAAATTCCAATGTTGGATGGAATCAATTCCATTTCCTATCTTTTTCCCTTCTTGGATTATCACTTCCAGTCCACCAAATAAGCTACTGGTGATGTTATCACACCTCCATTACTGGAATATATAGTTCATCAACTTAGTAATGCTTGATTTGGACTTACATATTTTCAACTGTGGAAGATGTACCGATTCCATTTGCTAGAGAGGAGACCATGCTGCAGGAATCTCCTAAACCTAGCTTTGCAATCAAGTACATTACTGATTCATATGCTGTTGAAGCGGGCTGGGTCAAAATAGCTACAGGTATTGCAGGCAGCAATTGTTGCATTAAAGCAGTGGTTAAAATTAGTCTTCTTTTTGATCGAAGAACAGAAGAGCCATCATCACTGATATCTGATTCATCTTCTCCCTGACATTATATAAAACATGTTCTTACATTCTATCAAAGTTGGAAAATGAAAAGAATAAAAAGACGGAGGTTGAACCAACCTTCTCAATCACTCTATTTGTAGCATTAGCCCAATTCACTTCTGCCATTCTATTAACATATTGAAGACATCAGTAGACTAAACACAGAAATTTAGAGAAAGCAAAAAACTATATAAGGTAGCTGAATAACTTGCTAATTTATATCAGCACCTGATACTATGAAGCCAATGAGAACCTACGGATATTTCCCTGTGCCACGGCAGAAGCTCTGCACTTTTACGCTTCTTTGATCGTTGGACCGAATCATGCTCAAGGACTTCTGCAGATAATTTATGATCTAACACTGACTGATCAATGTTTTTCCAGTCAGAGCTGTTTGAATTTAAATAATGCTCAGATTCTGCGCTTTGCTGCAAGTTTTCATTATCATCAGCCATTGGTGAAGCATGTCCATCTTTATACATCTCAGGCTGCTCAGCCCATGTTGATGCCACCTGGGAATTTTCACTACCTTTCACCAAAGAAAGTGGAGGGGAGGTCAAGCTACAAGGTTGAGCATTGCTCAGAGAGTTCCCCAGTTTAGAAATACCTAAATCTTGACATGACAAATCCTTTCCATGATCTTGGACAATTTTGCTTGCATTTTGGTCCTCACATACTGTAGAAGAAAAGCTCAACATCCTGGAATTAGAAGGAAAAGAACCACATTGCACAACTGCACTAAGTTCATTATCTGCTGGGGGGGCTCTAACTCCAGTATGGAACCCATCTACCATCTTCAGATTATGAGGCACCTTCCCCATCAAGCCTTGAGACTCCATGTTAAAATCCATTCCCTTGAGCCGTTTGCCAAGCCTGTTATTTTGATCACCTTCCAGTGCCGACAGAGACCGAACTTGTTGCAGCACTGAGTAATCCCGATTTTGAGCATCTGAAGGTCTGAATAGAAAACTATGAGTATCATGATTTGGTGTTTGAGAAGCTTTCTGGTGGATGCTTGATGATCCTTGTCCATCATTGCTGCTATCTTTCTGCTCCACTTTGACGGTGGATTGAGATGGAATAACTAGGCTTCCACCAGAATTTTTATTACCTGACGACTCTTGCACAAGAGAAGAGAAGTCCATCTTCGCAGGGGGGAACTGCTGCATGAAATTCTCCTTGCCTGGCCGCTCTTCATTAGGGCTCTGATTCTGGGAATTAACTAGACAAGTACTCATAGTAGATGAGATATTTGGCCCTTTAGAGTGATCTTGACCATCAACCTTGGGTGGAATCCAAGGTGGTGTACGGAAACTATTAGGACTGATTGACTGCAGAGTACTTGGCATACCCTTCTGAAGAAAATTGTTAGACATGCGCTGAGCTGAAAAATTGCTCCATAACTGGAAATTTCCTGAGAACCCAGCCTGCTGGGATGAAGAAGGTTGAGAGGACACATGTGACTCAGTCATTTGTTGACTAGAGCTCCTTATGTTAGAACTGAAATTTGGAGCACCTGATTTTGAAATTGCAGAACTAGAACGTATATCTTGCGGCGATGCAAACCTAAACGGTGATACTCCACTTGTCAAATCAGTGAACGAACTTTGAGAAGATTCATTTATAATATTGCCAGCCTGGGTATTGTTCAAATGGCGATGTCTATCTTCTGTAATGGAATTAGTCATTACGCAAGATTGTAGATTTGAAGACTGATCATTCGAGATAACTGTGTTTGTTCCAAAATTCTGATGATTTTGTAACTGATTTTGCACATATGATTGACTGGCGGGCATGCTAGATATGTATCTGCTCTGTGTACTTGATTCTGAGGTTTCTTTGCTTGTCTTTTGAGACACAGTCGGCTGACCATCAAATCCAACACTATTCTGTATGCCGCTGTGATGCAAGGACTGATCAGGTGCAGGAGTATTCAGCCATGTTCCAGACTTCTCTTTTCCATCAAGGAAATGGGGCTTTACATTGTTGTCCGTGACTGCTTGTGGAGAAAGGTGCATCATGTTGTTTGAAATAGAAGATCTTTCAAATGGAGGTCCCAATTGTAAGCCAAAGCCTTGGAATGGAGGTGATTTGTGCTGTGGATCAGAAATGTGTCCATCAGAAACTCCAGCTTCACTTCTTTGAGGAAATAAAGTTTGATCAGCATAATTTTTAGTAGCATCGCTAACTGTTGACTGGTCCACTTTGTTGATAAGTTCGAGCATGTTTCGGCTACAAGGGAAAGTTTAATTGAGGTGTAAGCATTACTTCATAGAAGTAAAGTACAGTCCCACTTTATAGTATACGCAGGCATAAGAACAGATAGGTGCATAAAAATGAATCAACTGAACAAGTGAAATTTCTTGTAATAATAAAACTGTTGGGAAACGTGAATGAGATGTTCTATTCCATAGCCCTAGGCTCTCTTATATAGGAGAGTAGCCTATGGGTAAATTACATAAAGAGAATAACAAAAAAAATAAAATAACAAAGAGATACAAAATAGCCTATGCGTCAACACTCCCCCTCAAGATGGAGCATAGATATCAATCATGCTCAGCTTGGACGCACACTTCTGGAATGGGCCTTTAAATAATGCCTTGGTGAAAATATCAGCAGTCTGATTCTCTGATGTGACGTGAGATGTAGCAATGAACCCCTTCTGAATCATGTCACGTATGTAGTGACAGTCGACCTCAATATGCTTGGTCCTCTCATGAAAAGCTGGGTTATTTGCAATGAACAAGGCGGCCTGATTGTCACATTCCAACCTCATAGGAAGAGGTATGTCAATACATAGGTCTGCAAGTAAGGATTTTACCCACATCATTTCTGTGCTCGCCTGGGCCATAGCCCTATATTCTGATTCAGCACTGGATCTAGCTACTACTGTCTGCTTCTTGCTCTTCCACGAAACTAGAGCATCTCCAACATAGACTGCAAACCCTGATGTTGACTTCCTGTCCTTGGGGCATCCTGCATAGTCTGCATCCGCACATCCTGTAACAGAAATCTCCTTTCCTTTCTTAAATATCAAGCCTGCACCTGGAGATGATTTTAGATATCTCAGAATCATGTGCATGGCATCCATATGGACCTGGCGTGGTTGCTCCATGAACTGGCGCACACGACTCACTGCAAACTGTATATCAGGTCTAGTGATAGTGACATACAGTAATTTGCCCACCAGTTCTCTGTACCTTCTCTGATCCACCTCTTCTGTGTCATCATCATACAGCTTCATGCTAGGGTCCATTGGTGTCGTAGCAGGTCGACACCCTAGCATACCTGTCTCACTCAGTAGATCTGTGACATACTTCCTCTGTGTCATGACTAATCCATATGGATTTCTAGCAAATTCCAGCCCCAGGAAATATCTAAGGACTCCCAAGTCCTTGGTGACAAACTCGGTCCCCAGCCTTTCCTTTGCTTGCTTAATGCCTTGGTCATCATCACCTGTAATCAAGATATCATCAACATAAACCATGATTACAACGATACCTCTCGCCGTCTTCTGCACGAACAAGGAATGATCAGCATTGGAGCGTTTATATCCTTGTTTCTCAAAGAGGTCTGAAAGCTTCTGAAACCATGCTCTGGGGCTCTGCTTAAGACCATAGATGGCCTTATGCAATCTGCAAACCTTGGAACACTCCCCCTCAACAGCAAAACCAGGTGGCTGTTGCATATAGACTTCCTCCTGCAAGTCTCCATACAAAAATGCATTCTTTACGTCCAGTTGATAGAGTGGCCAGTCTTTAGCAACCGCAACAGATAGCAGGATCCGTAAAGTAGAATGACGCGCCACAGGGGAGAAGGTGTCTAGGTAATCTACCCCATATGTCTGCGTGAAGCCCCGATCAACAAGGCGTGCCTTGTACCTGTCAATGGAACCATCTGCATTGTGCTTAACTGTAAACACCCATTTGCAACTCACCGGGCTAACATCTAGAGGTATAGGAACCAAACTCCAGGTTCCTCTAGACTGAAGTGCCTCCATCTCCTCTTCCATTGCTAGTCGCCATCTAGCATCCTGCATAGCATCATGATGGTTCCGTGGAATGGCTGTAGCTGAAAGTGCCAATGCAAACGTCCTGAATGGTCCAGATAGCCTCTCAAACGACACCACTGCTGATACTGGATACTGGACACAGCTTCTCTTCGGCTTCCGTAGAGCGATTGGAATATCTAGGTCCTCTGTGGTATCACCATGCTCCTGTAATGCACCCTGCTGAGAAATGTCGTCAGATCCATCAACATTAATATTCTCATTACATACCATAGGCGAGCTAGTTGACTGATCAGGACCATGAGCTTGATTCGGCCTCCGGGTGTAATGGAATGGTAACGGAGGTACTATTGATGGCGGTGGCGGTGGCGGTGGTGGTTCAGATGTTGGTGGCAGTTGTGATGTTGGTGGTGCCATGAATACAATGTCAGGGGATATAGGTGGCGGCTGCATCTTCCCAGAATCTGAGAAATACATGATGGATTCAAAGAATGTAACATCTGCACTGATCATATACCGCCGACGCACAGGGTCAAAACACTTGTACCCCTTTTGAGTTCTGGAGTACCCCACAAAGACATACTTGACAGCTCTAGGAGAGAGCTTGTCAGAACCGGGCGACAACTGATGGACAAACGCGACTGACCCAAACACACGAGGGGTAAGAGTGAACAGATCCTTGTCAGGATAAATCAGTGAGAAAGGAATCTGTTCATTCAAGACAGACGATGGCATACGATTTATAAGATAACATGCAGTAAGGACTGCATCACCCCAGTATGAATACGGAACATGACTTTGAATGAGAAGTGACCTTGTGACATCAAGTAGGTGACGGTGTTTTCTTTCTGCAACCCCATTTTGTTGAGACGTATGGGCACAGGATGTTTGGTGAACAATTCCTTTAGAGGAGTAGTAGTTGGCTGGATTATTGGTGCATAACTCTAAGGCATTGTCACTTCTCATAATCTTGACAGTTGTGGAAAAAACATTCTGAATCTCATTTAGAAATTGAATAATAATATTTCCAGCTTCAGACTTATTTTTCATTAGAAAAACCCATGATGCTCTTGAGAAATCATCCACAAAAACAATATAAAACCTGTGCCCCTGATGATCGGGAACACGACTTGGACCCCAGACATCAACATGAAACAACTCAAATTTGGAGTTACTACTCCGACCTTGACTACTGGGAAATGATGACCTGTGATGTTTTCCCAACTGACACGCCTCACACTGGATAGGTGTGTGAGAAAAACTATAAGGTAAGACAAGACGCAACTTCTGAAGCGGTAGATGACCAAAACGCAGATGCCACAGGAGAGAAGATACTTGTCCAGCGGGAGAAGATGTGATTATGGCAAATGGGGTCTGGTTCAGACGATAGAGGCCTCCTTGCTCATAGCCATGACCAATCACGTTGCCCGTACGGATGTCCAGAAAAATCAAAGAAGATGGATCAAAAATAGCTCGACATTGGAGATCCTTCGTAATCTGACTGATTGACAAAAGATTCATAGAAAAATGTGGTGCATGTAAAACATTCTTGAGCTGCATAGAGGATGTCAATCTAATCTCCCCCTGACCCGTGATGGGGGAATGTGTGCCATTGGCAATCACTACTGTCCGTCCTGGAGGGATCTGAGTATATCCTGAAAGTAGGCTCTGGTCGCCACATAGATGATGTGTAGCGCCTGAGTCCATGATCCATGGCAATGTATCCGATCTACTACTATGAAGTGCAAGTGTACTACCTGAAGTACTCGTAGAGGCAGATGCAGAAGCAGAAGCAGCAACATCAGTATGACTCTCTGTCATCGGTGCTGGGCCAGATGGTGGGATAATGCCCCTGAGGCGGGCAACCAGATCATCAAAACGATGATCCAGTGAAGCAGCAGAAGGAGGCTCTATCTGCTCAGCGACTCGTGCAGATGCAGGAAATCCATGCTTTGAGTAGCATGTGTCCTCAGTATGTCCGATGCGGTGACAATATGAGCATGTAGGCCTAGTGCGACCACCCCTTCCACGGGGAGTACGTCCACGGCCCTGGTAATGAGAACCACGGCCCCTGTTGGCCGCCATGGCTGAGGGATTCTGACTAGCAGCTGCTGAAGGTACAGTTATCCTACTCAATCTGTGAAAAGCCTCCTCCATGGGAGGAATAGTCGAGTCCGCCAAGATCTGTGAACGTGCGGCCTCATACTCTGGATCAAGTGCAGCGAGAAACACACCCACCATCGTTGCATTCCTGTATGTTTTCTGCTGCTCTGGTGTGGCGGTAAGAGGCATGAAGCTATAAAGCTTCTCAAACATTCCTCTCAAAGATGTATAGAGAGAATGTAACGGACGACCATTCTGCTTTATCGTGAATATATCATGTTGTAGTTGCAGGATCTTCGTCTCATTCTTTGCCTGAGAATAGGTCGCTGCGAGGATATCCCGCATGTCTTTGGCTGTGGGTTGATGTAGAATGTCATTGGCGATTTCAATAGCCAATGTGCCAGATAGCCATACCTTGGCATATGCGTCGTCTGCCTCCCATGAGGCATGAACTCCAGTCTTCTCTGCAGGCTCGGGCTCTGTGAGAATATGCTTCTTGCCCGTGGACTTCATCATACTCATGAACTGCATTGCCCACAGTTCATAGTTCGTACCATCCATCTTGACGATGGGCGCTGGACCACGAAATGCGCCCATAGATGGGGTATCTGCCTTGCTTTCTGACATACTGGAGATGGAAGACTGGAGTGACTAAGAGAAGATAATCTTTGTCTACAATGACATAGACGGGATTAGTTGCTTGTGTAGACGTCAAGCAACTACCCCCATGATTATGTGCGTGCTACGGTCTGGATATGGTCTGGATACGCGAGCACAAAGGTCACACGCAAGGGCAACAAGAAGCCGCTACCCGCGTATGCAACTGGGGCGAAAAGTGCGCACAGTGCGTTACTTCAACACGCACCAGTGCGCACAGATGCGCACAGATGCGCACAGATGCGCACGGTTCTAGCGCACCAGTGCACAGATGCACACAGGAAGGGCGCAGGCGCTAAGGCTGTAGCGCACAGGCGCCAAGGACCGCGCGCAGATGCAAGGGATGTAGCGCACGGGCGCTAGGGCTGCAGATCGTGAGGGCTGCAGCGCGCCAGGGAAGCGCTGGTGATGCGCACAAGCACGCACAGCAGAGGCGACGGCGTTGGATGGCGCGCCGATCGAGAGAGAGAGAGAGAGAGGGAGAAGAAGAGGGCCGGCGGGTGGGGTTTAGGGTTAGGGTTTCAAGAACTCCGGTCTAGGACCGTCGCTCTGATACCATGTTGGGAAACGTGAATGAGATGTTCTATTCCATAGCCCTAGGCTCTCTTATATAGGAGAGTAGCCTATGGGTAAATTACATAAAGAGAATAACAAAAAAATAAAATAACAAAGAGATACAAAATAGCTTATGCGTCAACAAAAACGTATACAGTGTACCTGCGCTGTCCAGTTCTCTTGTTTTGGGAAGAAGCGACTGCTGCTCCATCACAAAAAGAAGGTATTTGAAACTCATGACTCAGATTTGCTTGGCTGGACCCCAATACAGTTCTTTCTGCATCTTGTGTGCAAACCTGCAAACAATTCACAACTTCAGTGCTCATGTCAGCAGTAAACTTTCTAAAGAAAATATAAAAGATTAACATTTAAGAACTTGGTGTAAAATAGGTTGTGGATGCAGAATGCATATGAAATAGGCCATAAACAAAAGTGCTCAACTCATACTTAGCTGTTGAGGGCCTATATGAATCAGATTACATTTACATCATAGCCCAGACCCGCAAATTAAGAATAAAAGAGACCAAATCCTAGGAAAGAGGCAAGTGTATTTCCGGAACTGCTAGGATTCTGTCACTTGTGTATATTTTAGTATGTTTCAAGAAATTAATATACCTTATTTTAGTAACTGATTGGCAGGAAGAAATTTGGTGGTAAAAGTGCAAATATTCATTATTAACATACCTGGTCTACGTCCACTGTACTACTGCTGTGCTGTTGTGGATATCCCTGGTAATTTTTTGAGTCTCCAGAAGACAGTTGCTGTTGCTCCATGGTAGATATTGACTTCTTCGTGTGATCATTATATTCCGTAACAAAACCCAAATTTCCCATAGGGTGGTATTGAAACTTTTGAGGAATGGAGCCTCTTTGACCAACCCGGTCATGGATTTTTTTATTTGAATGGCCATGTGAATGTGATTCAGCCCCAGCTCTGGCAACACCTCCAGAATCAGAAGAATCCGGATGTGAGTGGGTTGAGATGTAGCTATCATTAGACAACTCCTTTTGGGAGCCACAAGGTTGTTCCCTGCCATGAGTATCACCTGACACTTTATCAGAGTTGTCTGGATTTGAATCCCAGCATTGAGGTCTTTTGTTCAAAACAAGGGAATCGTTTCCCAAACTTATTTTTCCCATACTAAATTGGGAAGAGTCTAGCAACATATGTTTCCCGTGTTCAAAATTATGTTCACTAGGTCCCTGAATGCTGAGAGCTTTGTTTTGCCCAGATTTGGCAACAGCGACTTGCATCTGTGCAGGATTAAATCTAGGTTTTATTGTTTCCATTCCATCTACAGAATTAGGTAATGAAGAATCTGCTCTGTTGGAATCAACAGGCCATGTGCCATTGCCGTGAATTTTTTCTGTGGTGACAGTTCCTAGGGAATCATTCATCCGACCATGTTGCATTGGGTTGCTGAATTCAGACACTTTAAATGGGGCTTTAAGACATGATGGCTGTATATAATTTGAGACCCATCCATCCCCTTTGCTGCCAGGTTTGGTGTCAGACAAATATGAAGATAAATTCCGAGGCTGAATCAAAGGGTTATGCACATTTGGTGAACTGAATTGTACTGATTGCTGATGGGAACCACCTGAAGAATCATCTTGTGCTGTTGCATCCCGATCACTGGCAAACTTTGCAGAAGATTGCAGAAAAGTGGGCTTTTTATGATCACGAATACCTGTATTACCATTTTCAAATGGGGAAATTGGGCCCAAAGCTGCAGATGATGGACCCTGTAAGCTATTCTGAAACCAGTTTGTTTGCATTTTTGCACTGTCCACTGTTGTTGAATAGTTTTCGCTAGGGACGTCCGTTTTCTGTAAATTCAAACCACTCCACTCTTCCTTAAACCCAGACTCATTGCTAGAAACTTCAGCAACAGCAGACTGCATAAGGGCGCTCCAGCTTCCACCTTGAAAGGATGGAAATGAATTATATGAGCTGTTACCATCAAAAGGATTCCCCTGCAAATAACTACCTGCAACCATGTTGCTGTTCATCCCAAAAGCATCCCAATTACTGTCATCATCAGAACTGAACAAAATCTTCTGTTCCGTTGGATCTAAACTAACAGAACTAGGTGTGGGGACCTGAGATGTCTTTTCCAGATAGTTTACTTGGGAATAGGGTGGTTCCTGATGAGCAAGAATTTCCTGAACATGCAAACCTCTTCCCAGTTGATTGCCTTGTTCAAAATTTGTAGATATACTATTTTTTAAATTGTCAGCTGGAAGTTGACCAGACACTCTTTTTTCTGGAAAATCCTGCCTGCTGGCGACGTGAGAATATTGTGAATTCTGCTGATGATACATGCTCTGATTGCTTCGGGGAGAAGGAGAGGATACATTTGCACCTCCTTTGGGCATAGCACCAGAGAGATCTTGAGGCTGAGGAATCCCATTCAAGTGAGAATACTGGTTTATCCAGCCTCTAGCTCCAGTAACAGGAAGTCCATATAGAGATTGATCATGCTGTTGGGTAACAAATCCAAATTGCTGCAAGGCTTGCGCTTGGCCTTGGGAAAGTGGTAGACCATTAGAAAGGTCATGCATGGAGTAACCAGCATGTTGAGCTGAATTCAAATTACCAGACAATAGCATTTGAGGATTATTCATCGCTTTCAGGTCATTTCCAACATATTCACCAGGCCATGTGAAGTTCGATGCATCATGAAGGGGCATACCATTAACAACGGCTGGCAGTGGACATGCAACAGTCTGTTTTGTCATTGCAGATATTTGGTTCATTAAAGTATGTTGTCTGAGTTCTTCCCCAGATTGCCTAACTTGCTGTTGTCTTTGAAGTTCTTGAAGTTGCTTAAACATCATTTGTTGTTGCCATATTTGCATGTCATCATATCCTGACTGCTGCCTCGTCTGAGGTTGAGGCATGCCCGGATGCTGACCCCTCATGAACACAGATGAATGCAGACCAACAAAAGGTGTAGTCTTTGGTTTCCACTTTCAGATCATTAGGAGGCAGTTATAATGTAAGCATCTTTAGGACAAATGGAGGAAACAATACTAAAGGATGACCATGCAGAATGTATTGTGAGGTCACTAGACCGCAACTATAGTCATATGCATGACCATAAGGCAATGGTGCTCCAACAATTGAATTACTCGCGATTATCCAAAATGAAGATAAGCCATATCCTCCATAACTCCTCACTCCGATCAGACATGCCTCACAGGATCCAGGAATTATGCCACTAAATTTAAGTTCAAAGGTTCAAAGATAAGGTTCAAAGCTAACAGCCCATATCCCAGCAATAAGGGCATTTTCCTTCATCTCCGAGACGTGAGACTGCACATGAACCAGAAGAAAGAATATTTATTAAGTGAATCTAAAAATGTCATATAAAATTAAATGGCATTGATTGCATATTAATGATCTCTATATTAAAGATGGATATATCTTACAAAAAAAAGAAAATTGTGATTTATTTAGGACGTACACTTTAAATTTGCAAGACGTGGCATTTGTTAAGTTATCCCATTTTATTTCTCTTGTGTGTGTGTGCGTGGGGGGGGGGGGGGTTGCGCATGCGTAGTTTTTTTCTTCAGAGTAGGCAACTTCAAAATGATGTTATTTTTATTTTTTCTCTCCAAAAAAGGAAAATAACCAACAAACATACGTCGTCAACTCAGTTGACTCATTCAATAAATGTTTTGATGTCCAGATTCATATTGTTGGGACTAGGAACAATAAACTTCAAAAAGTAATCATAGATCGTCCAACAAAAAGAAAATATGACCCAACACATCAACTCTTCATGGTGCAACTTCTCCATATAAATCATAGGACAAACCATCAGTATAACCAACTTTCTTCCAGACATAAGCCACTCAACAGGAATAGTGAATGAAGCATGCAAGGTAAATAAGTAACTGGTTGCTAAGACTGCTTTCTGGTATATATGAAAAGTATCATTTACAGTTTTTAATGGAATTTGCCATTACATAGAGTCATCAACATCTACGAGAACAGATTTTCGTCAAATCATTTCTCTTATTTGTTTTGAGAAAATTCCATTCACACTCCTGTACATTTCCAGGTCCCCCCCCCCCAATATTTCTGACAACCAAAAGAAACTCCCAAGGGAAGTACTGGCAACTAACTACAGACTTGGAAGATGGAAGCTCCGAACTGCAATTGGAAACATTTTTCAAAGCATTTTTCCAAATAATGTGTTTACTTTGACAGTTTGACCCATTATAACAAATAGTTCCGGTGAGGGAATTTCCACAATTATTCCCTTTTCCATGAAAGGGAACCATAATGAAACACTGAAAGTTGAGGACGTGTGATGTAGAGCTCACAGATTCAAGTTTGTGCAAACATCCTCTACTGAAATTACAGATAGTGGGTGGTGCAGCTCTTAGTCCTAGAACATAACAGGGCCTTTGTTCTATAGTTCTATGTCCCTCTAAATTCACTAAGAGTTAGATTTCTGCTTTGATACCATTGAGCTATTATTCGATGCTTTATCAGGCTCCTTGGTCAACTGGAAGAAAATTATCTTCAGCCATTTAGCATGTTTGTCATTTTTTGGAAGATGTTGTGAACTTTCTATTAAAAACAATTACTCTATAGCTGTAAAAGTCAAATACTTAGGTATTTAGCCTGAATACATGATCAAGTAATCTTCGAGACCCCCTAACCACACCGACTACTTGCTCCTATAACACGATTCAAAATAGAAAATTTTCAACCACTTGGATTTCGTTCGGGAGATAAAAAGGGGGCAAGATCTCCTAAATATTAATCTGAATCCTCTTTTAGTCTCAACGACCCAAAGTTAGCAATTGGAATGAAAGGAATCTTGGAATACTTGGAATCCCAGGAAAATCATTTATTCTTATGAGTTATTTGTACATTCAATTCATTTCAACCAAGTCATATCTTCTTAAACTAATGAATAGAGCTGAAGCTATAGTTGAAGAAGTCAGTAGAAAACCAAAATAACTCCACCAGAATGACCAAAGAGGGAACACCATTCATCACCAACATTATTCTTTTTCTTTAGCATTTGTCATAGCGATGTTGTGTCATGTATGCTTTTAGACCTTATTTTAACTATTTATGTTATTTCCTGACATGACTTTGAGTAAGAAAATGCAATTTGCATTTCATATCAGCATGCCCATGCTCTCTTTATCATCTAAAATAAGCTACGGAGAGTGCATAAGTTCTAGAAAAGCATGTCACGTGATTTTATCTATTGTACTGATGTGCACAGATAGACTAAGTCTTCAACTTTAATCAACTAAGTCCAGATAATATCCAGCATTCAGTGTTATCTATTCATGAAGTAATAAAGCTCTTATAATATTTTTTAAATTCACAGGATGATTAAAAAATTTAATAGACGTCCAGAAGAAGATATAATACATTAAGAGATTAAATATAAATACTGAATTTAAAACAAGTACAAGAGATAATACTTCGATATCATTTTATCCATGTTGTACACAAATATATTCATGCATGTATGCATAAAAAACGGAAGCCAAAAATGCATAAAATTTTTAGGCTCCATTTCCTATAGGATTGCCACCAGTTCCCAGTGAAACCAAGACAAATGAAGACCTGGTCACATCTAAAATGCCTTCTCATTTTACTCCAGCTGTCCCCCTTCCCAATCACACATCTCTGCTGGGATTAAACAGAAATATCAACTTTGATTATTCTTCTTTTATGTTCAAATATTAGGATAAAGTAAGTTAAATTTGTTTTGAAAGAAGCATATATTCACCCAGAACATCTACCAATGTCTGCAACATGGGTTTCCAAGTGCACATGGGTTAATTAAGTTAATTAACATATAGGTTTATGAAAAAGTGCACATACATAGGTACGTGTTTGTGATAATGTCTATAATTCTAAACAATTTCATAGAGGGATTTTTATACCCATAACCCTGAGTAATTCCGCAATAACATTCATAACCCTGCACATACATAGGTACGTGTTTGTGATAATGTCTATAATTCTAAACAATTTCATAGAGGGATTTTTATACCCATAGCCCTGAGTAATTCCGCAATAACATTCATAACCCTGCATAATCGTGAAATACATGAAAAATCCCGAGTAATGCTTAACTCTTACATGACATAACCCTGTGTTATGTTCCGTTTGAGATGGTCGTTATATTTGACGACTTCCGTTGAAAAAAGATGAAGTTGCCTTAATACTCATTTTTATTTGCAAATCATGCCATCGTGTTCTCTCTCCATCACTTTGGACGACTCCTGCAAGGTCACCACCAGCGCAGGCCGTCTGTGCACCAACGGGGACCTCCGGGACCACCCCCGCACCTCTGCCAACCCTCCTCCCACGATCGCCACCTCTACAAGTTCCCCAGCTCCCCTCCCGCAGTCGGCGTCGACCTCTGCAAGCCCCCCCAGCAGCAGCTTCTCCTGTCCGGTCGAAGCCCCCGCTCCTGTCGTGCCCCCCCCTCGCGCCGAGCCTTCCAACCCACTCCCCCGCAGACCCCCGCTCCTGCCAACCACCCCCTGCCCCGTGCGCTGCCAAAGCCCCCCCACCCACCCACTCCCTCGCCCCGCACGCATCGAGCCCCCCCCCCCCCCCCCCGCCCTGCAACCCGGCACCGCCGAAGCCCCCCCACCCACTCCCCCGCCCTGCACACATCGAGTCCCCCCCCCACCCACCTCCGACTTGCAACCCGCGCACTGCTGAACCCCCCCCCCCCCACCCACTCCCCCGCAACACCCCGCTCCTGCCCACCACTACCCCTGCCCCGTACGTCGCGAAACCCCCCCACCCCACGCGCATCGAGCCCCCCCTCCACCCCCCCCCCCCCCCGACCCGCAACCCGTGCGCCGTCGAATTCCCCCCGCCCCGCGCACCTTCAAGCCCCCCCCCCCCAAACCGACCCACCAAGGGTCTCCCTCCGCCAGGCAAGCCCCCGCGTCGAGCTCTCTCGAAGCTCGAAGACCCCGCCCAACCCACCCCTCCGCACGTCGCCGGAACCCTCCCGCCCACTCCTCTGCCCCCCAGACCGACCCCACCAAAGGTCTCCCTCCGCCAGGCAAGCCCCCGTGTCGAGCTCTCTCAAAGCTCGAAGCCCCTCCTTTCCCCAGCCCGCCTCTGAATCATCGTTCATTTATTTTCCATGTGGTTTTTTTATTCTGGATAATCCTATCCGTTAGATCATAGGTTGGTTAGATTAACTAGTTCATATGGTTGAGTTAGCATATTAAACTAACGGAGGGTTATGAATGTGAGACGGAGTGATTGTACGAGGTTTCTCATGTAATTCACGATTATACAAGGTTATGAATGTTATTGCGGAATTACTCAGGATTATGGATGTAAAAATCCCTTTCATAGATAGGCAAGTGAGCCATTATGCAATCTATACAACATAAGTAACAAATTGACTTTTTAGTTTATGTCAATGCCAAATGTAAACAAAGAGAGGAGGCTTCTCAGTGTATTTCTCTTTTAACTATCTATAGTTCTACATGACCACGAGACAAATATGGAATTTTGATTATGGAACTATTCCAAAATGAAAACATGGAGGCAGATATAAATTGGCTGGCAAGATCTAGTGTCACGTCAAGTGACAAAAACACCACATGAATAGAAAAGAGTATTATTCAAGGTTGTATAAAGACCAACAAGGCATACACATGTAAGGGCTATCTAGTTGATGAACCATACAACAGAGCTCGAAGTAGGCAGTTCTAGTGAGATCAAACATTATATAACATGGCAGAAGAAAAGCAACATTGTGTTGCATGTCCAGCATATATAACCTTCATGACACACACATGTTTACATGTATTAAGGTGCATAATGAAAATTTCAAAGATGTGCATTTCAAACAAATCAAGCAGATAATTTAGACGATTGGTGATAATGATTATCAGTAAAGATATGCTTGCTGCCGATGTAGGTTGTGTGAAATCTCACACCAGACCAAGTGCAGTATTTAGAAATTCTTGACAAAAACATGTGTCAATCTCCAACCGACCGAAAGCATGCTCAGGTCGTGATATGAAGAGACAATTTACTAAGGTACCCACAAACTCCGAATCACAACTCATAGCATTGCTCTCGAGAAACTACTCTAAAATATCAAGTTGCAATTGGTAACACTGCATGCACACCTGAATCGGCATCTGCACACAACTCAGCCAGCCGTGCCAGTCCATTATATATACATGGATTCATGAAAGATGCTGAACTACTGCTACATATAAGGTGTTCTGTAAAACAATTGCAGAAGTCCCTGCTACAATCAAGATGGAAACTTCTACAGCGGCAGCTGGGTTCCATCTGATCACGGCATTGATAAACTGACTAAGAAAGAATTCTCCTATCTGCAGCGATCTAGTATCGCACACTCAGTGCCGATCTCCACGGGAATTGCCATGCCAAGAAAACCAACAAATGAAATACCCACAACACCATCATCTACTACCCACTTCCGCTACAGCAGATAACCAATGTAAAAAAAACAGAAATACCGAGAAAATCGCATAAAACTCCAATTTGGGAAAGCACCTCACCAGCCGAACAGCTCCCCACGTTCTTAGATTGCTACCAAGCACGCAAAACCACAATTGAAGCTCCACATCGACCTCAACAACGCCCAGAACAACCACATCGGCGGTGATTACCGCGAATCCACACGACTCGCAACTCAGATCGACCCCTCCCATCAAGTCCCCCCAAATTGGAGACGGAGAAACCCTAGAAGCCGTTCATTCCCACAACTCCCAGCCAAATCGAGCTGAAAACAGCTCCGGAACTAAGAACTACAGAGATCACGAGGCGACGTACCCGGATTGGCGGTGGCGGGAGCTGCGGCGGCGGCGATCGGAGAGCGATGGAGGGGGCAATTAGGGTTCCGGCGAGGGTGCCGATGGAGGACGCTATTTCTAGGGTTAGGGCTCTCGAGGAGAGTGCAGTGTGTTGGGGGGTTGGCCTTCGGCTTCGCCTCTTTGGTTTGGGGCTCTCCGAGATTTCGGGCTCTCTCTCTCTCTACGAAGATAAAGTGACCGTCGGGGAGGGGGAAGCGGGCATTTCAACGAATAGCCAAGAAGAAAGGTGAGGTTCGGGGACGCCAGGGCTTCAGCCTCGGGAAGCCCGGGGGGTTTCGTTTTGGCAAATCTGCCTATTCTCTTTATTTTTCTCCTTTATCTATTATCTCTTTTATTTATGTATTTCACTCCCCTAAATGATTCTTTACGGACTGGTAGAATTGATATTTTACCCAGCCAGCTTATTTATACACCAGGTTGTTAAGGATCGTCGTTGATTTTAAAGTCACCGAGAAAAGTGTCATCCATCCATCTGAGAACGAAAACAAATACAAATTATATGTATTCCGTGAATCTACATTCATAAAATAGGATATATTTTTCTTGTATATGGTGAATACGAATATGATAATTCAACGTTCGATGAATACGACTACGAAGTTGATGTTCAAATTCTAGAAGACAAGGATGTGGATATTCTCTTTTTTTTAAGGAAACGAATACATATATAAATAGGAATGGGAATATGAATACAAATGTTCAAATTCTGGAGGATACATGAACAAATAAGCATGGTAAGCTTTCTTTCATTATTTTGGTATTTTTAAGCTTTCTTCTATTATTTAGTTATTCATTAGGTATTATTAAACATCTAATATACTTTAACTGACCCACAGCAGGGAAGATATACACTTAGACCTGCTGATATTTTGATCATTGGGTGGATAAGAGGAAAACATGCTTGTGTAGATTTGACAGGAGTTTCACCGTTGGTGGGGTTGAAGAGCGAGACCTTCACAGCAGGGCATGCTACCCTTAAAGCTTCTTTAGCCAAAGTGGTGAAGCACAAGAAAGCCTGTACGGAGAATCAACATGCCTTCATCTCTTTTGGTTTTGACACCTTTGGCTTCTTAGCACCGGAAGCTATTAAGCTTTTAAATAGGATCCAAAAAGTGATGAACAGCAATGTGATGGACCCTAGATCTATGGATGTAGTGTTTAAAAGGATTGATTTTGCAATTCAAAAAGGTCTAGCAACGCAGCTTGTTGCCCGCTTGCCTTTTGTTTCGATGTGAACTTGCTCCATTAAAGAATCAAAACTTAATAACCTCAAATAAAATACTTTATATATATGTATGATATTGTTGCAAACTTAAAATACTTATAGCTTTTAAGTAAATTTGAGTGTGTCTAATGTTTGTAAATTAATGCCCATTCATTTATCAGATATTCATGTCTGAATTGTCAATATTTGTTTTGCTCTTCATATTCGTATTTTGATAATATGCACTATTTACACATTTGTGTGATATTCGCATTTGTATTCGAATTTTTAAAAGATAAGCATTTGGTTATATGTGTGTGTGTGTATATGTGTGTGTGTGTGTGTGTGTGTGTATATATGTGTGTGTGTGTGTGTGTATGAGGATGGGGAGTATGCACCCAGGTGAATGTAATTTTACATGCACTGTGGCCTATATCTCCCACATTTTTTTACTTTTTTAAAAAATATCACCGCGTGTATTCATTTGTATATCCCACCAATATACCATTCAAATTTCATTAGAATAGAGACCCCTATGCCCTCCATCTATAACAAGTAATTTTAACGGTCTTAGAATTGTTGTAATTAACCTGTTCTAGATGGAGGACATAGGGGTCTCTGATCTGATGAAATTCGAATGGTATATTGGTGGGATATACAGATGAATATACGCTGTGATATTTTTCAAAAAAAATTTGTGGGAGATATAGGCCCCGGTGCATGTAAAATTACATGCACCAGGGTGCATACTCCCCACCCTCTCTCTCTCTCTCTCTCTATATATATATATATATAGTATTCGTATCTGGTCTTTTCATCCCCTTACGCATCTCCTCTTCCCTCCTCCAAAGAACATTTGTTTTCATGTGTTATATAAGTTGGTCCTATGTGACATGGATATCTAGCTTCGCTATTGCACTTCACAATATCCATGACAACTTCACTCGAAATATGAAACCATGAAAGATCTGGCTTATATAGAATGAAAGACAAAAGAGAAGCCGCTCAACTGGTCAAGCACATGATTTTATACGGATGGCAAAGTTAAATTCAAAGGGTGAGCAGAATGTTCTGGACAATGTAAAGAAGAACAAAGAGGACTTTTCTAATAGCATATATAAAAAGTCATAAATTTTATATGCATGCAGGACCTCTCTCTAATGTTATCTTATTTCAAGTCAAGGCATATACCGATTGATCAACCTTACTGACCTCATTGGTCAACAATTATTGATCAATAACCTGTTATGATATGATCGATCACTTTTATTTCTCATGTTATTTTTTTGATCTATCGCCCCCACCCTACTTAATCGATTGCTTTAAATTATTATTTAGTGATTAATCGGTCACTAATTAAATTTTAATCAATTACACTTGAATTACCTACCCAATTGTCATTTGACTAATCGATCAACATTCTTCAGCTGATCGAACACTTGTTGACCTGATCAATCATATTGACTTGGTTGATCGACCAATCAATGATCAAATTGTTTGAGTCTGAATTTTCTATCCATTGCAAGTTGATAAATGTCTAATTAAGCCTCTTCTTTGATAAAAGAGGACATCTCATTTGATTTTATAGTCATTGTAATTTCCTTGGGAGTCGATCATCTTGTTGAACCTTATTGCTTACTTGTAAATACAAGGTTGCCTCTTGAACATTAGACACAAATATATAAATCGAATTTGTACAATTAGAAATATGATTTGTGCAAGCATCTATATCAAATATATAGTCGACGCCGTCTCTCTTTCTCTTGACTAGACGATTCAATCTTGAGAGCCATTTGTCAACATGTCGGTGCGCAATTTCTAGATCCCATTATTGTATGCATTTGCTAGAATCATTATCCATCGTATATTTATTTGAGACTGCATAAATTGCTATAATTTTTATTTGTATCATTCTCATGCCGATGCTTGGTATACGATTCAAGTAGTGGAAAAACCTTGATGTGTGATTCAAGGTATGCTATAGTCTTTGGTATGTGATCCAAAGCATTTGTAATTAGTTGAGTTATCTGTAAGAAAACTAATTGGATAATTGATTGACTCGTACAATCATAAATCATAAGTTGGGTACTCGAGTTGCAATTTTTACCCGGTGTGGTTTTCATGCTAAAATCAATATTTTTTGTGATTGCATGTGTTATGTATATTGACCTTGTTATATGTGGTGATTATTGTTGTCGATAATTGTCTATCAGTCGTAAATGTTTGTTTTAGCGATCCAAATCTTACTCACATTTGGATTGGAATATGATTTGCATAGGCAACATAACTAAACTCAAGCATACGATTGCACTCGCCAACTCCTTAGAAGGATAATATCTATAAAATCTCCATTATTTAATATTAATGTTTTTTATTATTGGAATATTTCTATGCGTGATCATTTATAAAGTACATGATACAAGATACAAGATACAAGATACAAGATGTTGCATTATATGATACAAGATACAAGATGTTGCATACTCCAAGTATTATAGGCAAGAATGAACAGCCACCACAAACAAAGATAAGGAAAATGCAACTAATAACTCAAAAGCAATGGATGCTTCCTTTTCTATCATATCAAAAGAAAAGTCTAGCCGAACGTCTCTATACAAATCCTCCCACGAGATTTAGAACAAACTTATACATGAAGCATGTCCAAGCTAAAAGTATCTAGAATTAGTTTATTGTAACAAAAGATACAAACTTTCATGACAAACAAAGATGAAACTACTAAAGGGATGTATACCCGCCTCATAAAAATAGTTAACTCATTTTGAATTTTGGATGTGAAAATAAAGGAATCCACAATTGTGAAAAAAGCCACTTAGATCACTTATTGTTGAGAGGAGGACCATCAACCATAATGATAAAGAAAGAAAGTCATACAAATGTGTCTCCCATGGATAAGTTGATTGGAAAACTTTTTGCTTATGAAGTCAAGAAGGAACAAAGAATTGAACCCAATATACGTATCAAGAATACTTGTAAAGGAAGCCTAGCTCATCAAGCATTTAGAACATATAATGACTATGAAGATGAAGATGAAGAAATAGCTTTATCTCTCTTTAATTCAATAAATGTTTAAAAAGCAATGGAAATTGAAGAGAAGAAGAAAGAATGTAAAAACAATTATTTATTTTGTGGATTGATCTTTTTTATTTGTTGTGATTATCATCTTTGATAACTGTTAATATTTGTTTTACTGATCCAAAAACTTACTCACATTTGGAATTAGAGCTTGATTCATGTAAAAGACATAACTAATCCCTCACATATGGTCGCACTCACCAACACCTTAGAAGGACAACCCACTGTAAGATATCCATTGTTTGATTGTACTAATTTAATTATATTGAATATTCATACGAAGATTCATTTAGAAAGATGATACAAGATATAGGATGCTAGACTCCATGTATCAGAGACTAGATGGAAATAATCACCATAAATGTAACGCCCTGCCCTTTGGGAGCATGGAATTCGTTATCGACCCGATCCATCTAACTTCTGTTGATTCAAATGCTTAGCAATAGTTGTTCACATATGATGATTAACACTCGGAATATAAATAGGAAAAGTAAAGAATAAAATGTTGCAACAATAATTTATATTCATGATTCCCAATCATTTTCAATTTTTAAATTATAAATAAAATGTTTCATTTTTATTCCAGTTGTTCTTTCACCAATTGACCAAACTACAAGTTTTTGCATTATTATTGGGGTTTAATTATATACATATATACGCATTAGTATACTATTCGAAGAACACATCATCATTTATTTGCTAAGTTCAAACCATAATAAAATAATTTCTACAAATCGTATACTACACACCGGAGTAATCAACTCAAGCAAGCAAACCCCAAACTTCACGCACATTCCTCCTAGCTTACTTGCCACAAGGGGGATACATGATAATAACTATATCAGTGTTAAAAGGCCACAACATATACACTCTTACAACAAAGTACAAATCTTTGACAGGTAGGCTACACCACAATAGTACTATAGAGCGGAACACTTGTCTTCCTACAGACTGGTCTAGGTAGCATTATCTCATCTGTCAGGCAATGGACAAATCATAAAAGCCATCAAAAGAGATACATATACTCATGTAGGATTTACCGAGACCACGAGAGTTGTGCCCCACTTTAGAGCATGCTAACTTATCTAAGAATAACATGTGTAAACAAGAATTCATAAATATGCTTTTTAGTTTTATTTCTACTTAGACATGTACATGCATTCATAATTATTTTCTTATTGTATATGGTATTTCGCTAATATGACCTCACTTAATTCTAACATGTCATAACTTGATCCACCTCAGATAGCCATGTTTGCACATTAGAGATAATCGAAGAAGGAGTCATCTCCTCATTTAACCATTGATCATCATACATCTCATTATCACATCACTTGTCATTTGATTTGTATTTACTCTTATGGATTTCCCGTGTATTATTATAAAGATCCCAATTATCTATATTACTCTTACATATTCTCGAGGAGAAATTGACCTTGCACCAATGTGGTTATCCCTTATGGATCTGGAGGATTTATGGTCTATTGTAGTGTGTTCCACAAGGTATTTGGATGAATTTTGATGTATAAAGGGCATACGATTGCTTATGCTTCTCGATTATTGAGGTGCTTCATGAGAAAACCATTCCATCCATGATTTAGGATGTGTTACGATAATGTTTTCCTTGAAGACACGGTGATACTATTTTTATGGATAGAAGATTAAATATACTCAAATCGTATAAGTTTGAAATATTTATTATATGACAAATAGACGAAAATGAGGCAAAGATGGCGGCTCGAACTACGAAAGGATAATGATTATACAATTAACTGCCACCCCAAGAAAGTTAATGTTGTTACTGATGCTTCAAGTCGTGCACTTTTAGTTCGAGCACATGCCAGTTGTTGGAACCTGATGATTAACTTTGACAAGTGGAGACCATCTCAAACAAGATTGACTGCCATCGTTGCTTGGAGTACATATATACTAGAGTTGTTATTATGGGTTCTGAGAATGTAAATGGGTGATCAAGAGTTGCGTAACGTTTGAGAGAAAGTATTGGCTGGTAAGGGAGGACTGTTTACTTCACCGATGGAATACTGAGATACGACGGTAATCTATGTACCAACTGAAGGATATGGAAAAATCCTCAAGCGCATCACGGAAGCGTGATCGTCGTATCGGATACGACGAAGAACGACTAGTCGTACTAGTTGTTCGGTGCAGCGGAATTTTAAAAAAAATTTATCCGATGAAACCACATGATTCGAGAACCATTCTCAAATCGTTTCATCTATAACCACAGCAAGTATAATGCAATACCTCTTGAAGCGTGGTTGATCAAGTCTCTACGAAAAAGAGACCTCCTGTCTCAAGTCCGATCGTCGGAGTAACGGCTTGCGAGCGCGGGGATGAGTCGCGGTGTCCTCGCAATCCAAGTTGATCCAAGCACGGTTGCTCCTGATCTCGTCGCACGAGATCAAACGTCTCCTTCGTGAGTGAAGCACTCCAAGAAGATGAAGAACCGCATAGCGTCGAAGCGGCAACACGATAGCGCGGGCGTCGACGATTCTCTCCACCAAGGTGGACGGCCACCAAGAAGAGAGGGAGAGAGAGGGTTGTCGAGTATGAGAAAGAGAGAGAGAGAGAGAGAGAGAATATGTGCTACAATAGCATGTGTCAAGAGAGAGCATGGTATGCCTCTCTATTTATAGGGTTTTGGGATCCATGGATCTCAATCCATGGGACATATAAAATCAATGGATGAGATTGATTTATATCCATCCAATGGTCAAGATTGTTGTTGGTGAAAACCAACAATTTGTGATTTAATTTTGATTAAATATATTTGATAAATCAAATATATATTAATACCAAATTAAACCAACCAAATAAGGAGTGGAAAAACAAATGAGATATACCTTCCTCATTAGGGGAAGTGGACGGCCACCAATTCCATAAAAGAATTGGTGCCGCCACCTCCTCCCATTTGGGGAGGGCAATCTCATGGATTCCCATGAGATTGCACATCTCCTTGTTTTTCTCTCAACTTATTTTCCAACAATTATTTGTTGGTATTTTATTCACCAAAATAATTCTCAATTAATTTTGAGAATATTGCAATCTTGACATTGGAATATTGTGAATCATATTCACAACCCAAAACAAAATGTAATTTACATTTTCAATTAATTAAACAATGTGTATCTAATACACATTAATAATTAATCTACTAATACAAATTATATTTAACTCTCTCTAATATATTATAAATCACATTTATAACATATTATGAATAATTGGATATTACTATCCACATTATTCTTATCCATAATAATTAAATCACATTTAATCATATTGGATAATTTCTCATATATCATGATAATTAAATCACATTTAATTATCAACTTCTCCTTGCTTAGATCTTACGGAATTGTTCTTAAACCATTTAGGAACAATGCTATTTCTCCTCAGATACTTGGAGATAAGGACATGACGATTGTATTGTTCCACGTATAGTGACTTGGATGTTGAGATCATATCTCAAATCCAGATCCTATGGACCTCCCATTGATGCTTGATCAAATCAAGACCGTAGACTTAATCTTCTCATTGCATCTGAATCTCATTCAGATCAATGTCCAGTTCATGGACTAAGATTAGGTCACTTCTCTAATGAGAGGAGTCACTAAAATCCAAACCTGTTTCATCACTCCCTCGGAATGGAAGCGTCATGGTTATACAATCATATATGATCAAATCACCCTTCAGGTATTCCCAATACCTGTGCATCCTACATACTGGAAGACTCATGATCACTCTGAAGATAAAGATCACTTTTTGCACTGTCATCTTCAGAGTTAGATCATTTAAGTTTCTCAATCTTGGTCATTGGGATTTGGTATAGATCATATGCTTTCATAAAGCATATATCTTACCTTCAAATTCATGTCATGCTTCCAAAGCACGACGACCATGCATGGAATTTGTTCAGTCCCAATACCTCATGAGTGAGCTCATGTCTCCCGGTTCACAAGTGAACCTGTATGATCCCTTTGAGAGATCGCATTACTCATATGTCCTTATATGCACACCAGCTCGTCGGTATATAGACCTTGATTAGATCATCAACCTATTGGTCTGCCAAATGTACATACTCAGACATATAGCAACACATCTGTCTCTAGTCAGAGGATGCATGCCTATGTTGTGACAGTATTCAACGTAGGTCTTTGGTTATCTCGATCTCGTCAAGTCAACCCATTGACTTAACTAACCTGACACCTCTGAATCACTATTCCCATGCAGAGGACCTGCATCAAGAGTTCAGTCAGATATCGGTCATATGAGATAAGATTGCCATCTCCTACTCAGACTGGAAATCATCACTTAATGATCATTTGATGATGCTTGATGAGTCCTTTATCTAACTCTTTAGATATTCATCCAAGCATCAACCTCTATGATCCATCTAATGAATCAACAGTTGTATGATCATCAAGTTGGCCATGGTACATAACCCTTATTGTATAGAGGGACCCTATAGTGCATTCATTCATTAATCTCAGAAAGGGAGTGAAAAATAGTCAATAACTTTCATTGATAATTTATTCATTACAATAACATTTATTGTAGAAATGGTTCGCCCGGGGCTCACATTGCTAACAATCTCCCACTAGCCCTCAGAACCATTCAGGTACAATCTTTAAACCCATACTCATTACATGCTGGTCGGAAACCTTCTGTGTCAGAGGTTTGGTAAGAGGATCAGCAATGTTGTCGGCAGAGGCCACCTTGGTGATGATGATGTCACCACGCTTTTGTGTCTCCCGAATGATGTGGTATTTCCTTTCCACGTGCTTGCTCTTTTGATGCCATCTGGGTTCCTTTGCCTGGGCAATGTCTCCCGTGTTATCGCAGAGTAACGGGATGGGAGTATCAGAGGAAACTACGCCAAGATCCAGCACGAACTTGCGTAACCACACCGCCTCCTTTGCAGCATCCGATGCAGCAATGTATTCGGCTTCCATTGTCGAATCTGCAGTAGTGTCCTGCTTCTTGCTTCTCCAGCTCACATCACCACCATTCAACAAGAACACGAACCCCGATGTCGACTTTCGATCATCTACATCCGATTGAAAGTCAGAATCTATATATCCCAAGACTTGGAGATCACCATCTC
Source organism: Ottelia alismoides (assembly GCA_037367405.1). Taxonomy (NCBI): domain Eukaryota; kingdom Viridiplantae; phylum Streptophyta; class Magnoliopsida; order Alismatales; family Hydrocharitaceae; genus Ottelia; species Ottelia alismoides. Next base: position 114,345 of record JAZKJV010004130.1, on the reverse strand, counting down.
CATAGACCAAGATGTAATCTTGCGTCCGTCTTAGATATTTGAATATGTTCTTCACTGCATTCCAGTGTTGTTCTCCATAGCAAGATTGGTAACGACTTACCACTCCCACTGCATGGCAGATATCTGACCTTGTACACATCATGGCATACATTAAGCTTCCTACAACTGATATATAAGGACATCCAGCCATGGCCTTCTTTTCCTCAACTGTTTGAGGAGCCATTCCTTTAGACAGGTGGATACCATGTCTTAAGGGTAGGGATCCTTTCTTAGAACTATCCATACGGAATCGTTCAAGAATCTTCTTAATGTCCATGTTGTGACAATCCCAAAATCCTTTTTTCTCGGTTTCTGAACTGCTTCAGGCCTAAGATATAAGAGGCTTCTCCAAGATCTTTCATCTCAAAGGTATGGGACAACCAAATCTTTACACTGGTCATCATCCTTGTATCATTCCCAATGATAAGGATGTCATCTACATAAAGCACGATGAACACAATGGCGCTCCCACTAAGCTTCTTGTATACACAAGGTTCATCAGGATTCTGCACAAAATCATAACTCTTTATGGTTTCGTCAAATCTGATGTTCCAACTACGAGAAGCTTGTTTGAGCCCATAGATGGATTTCTTCAGCTTGCATACTTTACCATCCTCAGTCATGAAGCCCTGGGACTGCTCCATGTATATATCCTCCTCGAGGTATCCATTGAGGAAAGCCGTCTTGACGTCCATCTGCCAGATGTCGTAGTCAAGATATGCAGCTATAGCTAGCAATGTCCGGATGGATTTAAGCATAACCACAGGGGAGAATGTCTCATCGTAATCGATGCCTTCTCTCTGTGTGTAGCCCTTGGCTACGAGCCGTGCCTTGAAAGTCTCTACTTTCCCATCAGGTCCCCTCTTTCTCTTGAAGATCCATTTACACCCAATGGGGTTTACCCCTTTAGGTGGATCCTCTAGGGTCCATACACCATTCTTATGCGTGGAGTCAATTTCTGACTTCATTGCTAGCATCCATCTATCCATGTCTTGATCCGCGAGTGCTTCATCAAATGAAGTAGGATCAATGTCACTTTCACCTGACACATGGAATCCATACCTTTCAGGTGGTGCAACCACCCTCGAACTCCTTCGAAGAGGTATATGTGTTTCATCTTTATTTACTTCTTCAGTTTCTGGTCTGGGGAGCTCAGAATCCTCTTGGGATTCAATGAGTTCCTCTACTTCATTTTTATCTTGACTTTTAAGGAAATCATCCTCCAGAAACTTCACATCTCTAGAGACAAAAACCTTTTGGGTCTCAAGGTCATAAAGCTGGTATCCAATACCATCTTTAACATACCCAATGAAGTAACACTCATGAGTGCGAGATTCCAGTTTACTTGCGTCCACGTTCTTCGCATGGACCAAGCAACCCCAAACCCTTAAGTGATTGACACTAGGTTTGGTTCCATACCATAGCTCATGAGGAGTCTTAGGTACAGATTTGCTAGGAATCTTATTCAGGATATATATTGCAGTCTCTACTGCATATCCCCAGAAACTAAGAAGTAAATGTGCTTTGGTCATCATTGAACGGACCATGTCCATGATGGTCCTGTTACGTCTTTCAGCAACACCATTAAGTTGGGGAGTTCCAGGAGGAGTGAGATTTGAAACAATTCCATTCTCCTTAAGGTATTCCTTGAATTCATCTGATAGGTACTCGCCACCTCGATCAGATCGAATCCGTTTAATCTTCCTATCAGTTTGGTTCTCAACCAAAGCCTTGAATTCTTTGAACTTTTCAAAGGTTTCAGACTTATGACGTAGTAGGAAGATAAATCCGTATCGCGAATGATAATCGATAAACGTCAAATAATACCGATATCCATTTCGAGTCGCGGTACTGAAGGGACCACATACATCGGTATGTATTAGGTCAATAACACCTTCGCATCTTGTAACCTTGTTACGGAAAGGCATCCTAGTCATTTTACCTCGAATACAATTTTCACAGGTAGGTAAAGACTGAACCTGTAGAAAATCTAAAGATCCATCTTTTATCAATCTCTTGATCCTATCAACAGATAAATGACCAAGCCTTTGATGCCAAATCATGTTTGAATGATTTTCATTATTCCTGGATCTTTTAGGGATTTTATTAGTGGTTGTAACATTCATGACATGTTCATTAATGCACAATTCATAGAGTCCTCCAGAAGTCAAAATACCATCTGCAATATATTTATCATAATGATTTATGACTAATTTATTACAGAACATGAATGAATATCCACTTCTAACTAGCTTAGATACAGATATTAAGTTCCTCCTGACTTCAGGTACATAAAGACACTCTTTAAGTACTAGGACTCTTCCACTAGATAATGATAGTCGACATGTCCCGACGGCGACTGCTGCAACACTTGCATCAGATCCCATCTGGATGACTATCTCCCCTGTTCAAGTTTTCTAGTTTCCTGAAACAAATGCAACAAATTGCATACATGAATAGAAGCACCAGAATCAACAACCCAACTTCCTTCTCGTCCTACGAGAAAGCTGGTTTCAATGATAAAAGTAGATTTTATACCTGCTGGGGCTTTACCTTTGTCTGAGGACTTCAGGTATTCTGGACAGTTACGCTTCCAGTGCCCCGGCTTCTTGCAGTGGTGACAGACATCGTTTTTCTTCGACGCCATGAGAGTGGATGCATTGGAAGAAGAGACAACACTTTGTCCCTTCTTCTTTCTCTTCTGGGCCAGGCCCTTCCGAGAACCATGCTTCCGACCGCGCTTTCCTTTGACCTGTGCAACCATTGCACTGCCAGTGGGACCATCCTTCTTCATTACGTCTTTCGCAGACTTTAATGCAGCAAGGAGAGCAGCACTTGTCAATTTCAACTTGTTCATGTGGAATGACACTACAAAATTATTAAAAAACTTGGGCAATGACAGCAGAATGAAGTCAGCTTGCATGTCTGCATCCATCGTTGCCCCAAGAGTCTCCAGCTCCGATAAGTACCCAAACATTTTGAGTACATGTTCACGGACCGAAGTCCCTTCCTGCATTCTTCAGCGAATGAGGTCTTTCATAACATTGTACCGCTGAGTGCGGTTAATGTCACCAAACATATCCTTAAGATTCTGCATTATTTCCTGACAGGTACTCATCTCCACATGTTGTTTCTGAAGAACATTGGAGAGAGAACCCAAGATATAGCATCTAGCCAAGACATGATCCTCATCATACTTGTCATTGAATGCTTTTTCTTCCTTGGATTTAGGGTTCTCATGCTTGTCCTCAGAGAGCACATAACTGATGCGCTCCGCAGAGAGAACAAGCTCCAAATTACGGATCCAATCCGAGTAATTTGGGCCGGTCAATTGGTTGACCTCTAGAAGCCTACTAAGTAGGTTTAAAGACTTTATTTTCTGAAATTAAGAATGCACTATATTAGAATATAAAAAATATATATTCAAATTTATAATATTTGATTAAGGCATTTTAAATCAAATTGTTCTTGCTCTGTCAACCTTGAAAGTTTATTCCCTTATTCACTTTCAAAGTAAGAGATATACTTACCAATATATCTCAAGCAAGAACTGGGATCTCCTCCTTATCTTTGTCATATCCCAATAATATGAGAACCTATGACTCCAATAAAGAGAAGCGGGAACACATTCCGCATTGCAAGTCCAACTTGCATTTCCCATTTCGATCTTTAATACCCGGGCCCACCACCCCTAAGGCGATGTTGACCCGTTATTAATTGAACCAACCGTCAACAGGAATACAACTCGCTATGCGCAATCCAATATCGCCCCAATAATATGAGGACCCGATATTGGGGTCACTACGCATACGTCCTTACTCTTTCGAGAAGCGACGAGCTCGATCCAAATGGATCATATGCAGGAGCTGTCACTTCGGACAGGCGTCTCCTACATATAATATTTGGCGACGAAACCCTTCGCCTTGACGGGAGACCATGGATGCCACTTATGTGATCCTGCACCTCTTATTCAAATTTAATTAATTAACATGAATCATATTCATATAATTAATTCTTCCAAGGGAATTAATAACTCTAATCATATTAGAGTATTTTAATTGGACATAATCAATTTAATCATATTAAATTAATTATCAATCCAATTCAATCAATCAAACTTGATTATTTTACTTGAATATATATGGTAATATCTCAAAATACGTATTAATTCGAATTTTAATAATTAGAAAAAATACATCTTAATCCTTCAGACATTATCCTGGCCCTACCCGCTGTCATGGCCAGTACCGACGAGAGTGGGACGGACCACATACGTTGTAACCCACAACCCCAATGCTCTCCGACTAGGCACCATATCCGCCTCGGGAAAGGATAATGCCAAATTGATTAATTTGTACTTGAGATGATCATCGGTTCTTCAACCGAAATTATACCATATAATAATAATCAAAACATTTTTGATTATAAGGAAATTTGCTAGACAAATTCCCAAATCCTATTCAAGCATCAAGTTTGAAAGATTGTGGTTTCCAATTATGATTTAGATCAAATCTAATCAATTAATTGGTTGGGGCCAAGTCAATTAGGCAAATAATCATGTTTCAATATTTCACAAATATTTTTCAAGATTATTTCACAAAATTAACAATTGATTTCACTAATTGACAATCACTTGGTTCTAGATTAGGAATGTAATTTCAGTAAGGACCCCTACTCACTAAAATTAACATATCTCAAACAATTTAAATCCAAATTAAGCAAACTCAATTTTCATAGATTGATAACTTGATTTAGGACAGAACCTAAGTGGAGTTGCACGCATTTAGAGGCAGATGATAACAGTAATTAACTCTTTAATCGTGTTAAAATCTACTGTTCTCGCAACAGTGCATATATGTTCATTAAAATAACCATAACTAGAGCATACGAAATCCGATTTACGCAAACTCAGTTCCTATGGTTTCCTTATTTAATGTGGAACAAAATCTAAGTATTAAATTCGTGTTTAAAAAATTTAAACAGTGCTGAATTTATTTACTAAACAGATCTGCGAAATCAAATACGATGAAAACTTTCGCGACCTAAACGAACCCAAGTCGTCCTCGGTTTTTCGAATCATATTCAAAACCGTCAACCTGGCTCTGATACCACTTTAAGGATATGGAAAAATCCTCAAGTGCATCACGGAAGCGTGATCGTCGTATCGGATACGACGAAGAACGACTAGTCGTACTAGTTGTTCGGTGCAGCAGAATTTAAAAAAAAATTTATCTGATGAAACCACATGATTCGAGAACCATTCTCAAATCGTTTCATCTATAACCACAACAACTATTATGCAATACCTCTTGAAGCATGGTTGATCAAGTCTCTACGAAAAAGAGACCTCCTGTCTCAAGTCCGATCGTCGGAGTAACGGCTTGCGAGCGCGGGGATGAGTCGCGGTGTCCTCGCAATCCAAGTTGATCCAAGCACGGTTGCTCCTGATCTCGTCGCACGAGATCAAACGTCTCCTTCGTGAGTGAAGCACTCCAAGAAGACGAAGAACCGCAGAGCGTCGAAGCAACAACACGATGGCGCGGGCGTCGACGATTCTCTCCACCAAGGTGGACGGCCACCAAGAAGAGAGGGAGAGAGAGGGCTGTCGAGTATGAGAAAGAGAGAGAGAATATGTGCTACAATAGCATGTGTCAAGAGAGAGCATGGTATGCCTCTCTATTTATAGGGTTTTGGGATCCATGGATCTCAATCCATGGGACATATAAAATCAATGGATGAGATTGATTTATATCCATCCAATGGTCAAGATTGTTGTTGGTGAAAACCAACAATTTGTGATTTAATTTTGATTAAATATATTTGATAAATCAAATATATATTAATAGCAAATTAAACCAACCAAATAAGGAGTGGAAAAACAAATGAGATGCACCTTCCTCATTAGGGGAAGTGGACGGCCACCGATTCCATAAAAGAATTGGTGCCGCCACCTCCTCCCATATGGGGAGGGCAATCTCATGGATTCTCATGAGATTGCACATCTCCTTGTTTTTCTCTCAACTTATTTTCCAACAATTATTTGTTGGTATTTTATTCACCAAAATAATTCTCAATTAATTTTGGGAATATTGCAATCTTGACATTGGAATATTGTGAATCATATTCACAACCCAAAACAAAATGTAATTTACATTTTCAATTAATTAGACAATGTGTATCCAATACACATTAATAATTAATATACTAATATAAATTATATTTAACTCTCTTTAATATATTATAAATCACATTTATAACATATTATGAATAATTAGATATTACTATCCACATTATTCTTATCCATAATAATTAAATCACATTTAATCATATTAGATAATTTCTCATACATCATGATAATTAAATCACATTTAATTATCAACTTCTCCTTGCTTAGATCTTATGGAATTGTTCTTAAACCATTTAAGAACAATGCTATTTCTCCTCAGATACTTGGAGATAAGGACAGGGTGATTGTATTGTTCCACGTATAGTGACTTGGATGTTGAGATCATATCTCAAATCCAGATCCTATGGACCTCCCACTGATGCTTGATCAAATCAAGACCGTAGACTTAATCTTCTCATTGCATCTGAATCTCATTCAGATCAATGTCCAGTTCATGGACTAAGATTAGGTTACTTCTCTAATGAGAGGAGTCGCTAAAATCCAAACCTGTTTCATCACTCCCTCGGAATGGAAGCGTCATGGTTATACAATCGTATATGATCAAATCACCCTCAGGTATTCCCAATACCTGTGCATCCTACATACTGGAAGACTCATGATCACTCTGAAGATAAAGATCACTTTTTGCACTGTCATCTTCAGAGTTAGATCATTTAAGTTTCTCAATCTTGGTCATTGGGATTTGATATAGATCATATGCTTTCATAAAGCATATATCTTACCTTCAAATTCATGTCATGCTTCCAAAGCACGACGACCATGCATGGAATTTGTTCAGTCCCAATACCTCATGAGGGAGCTCATGTCTCCTGGTTCACAAGTGAACCTGTATGATCCCTTTGAGAGATCACATTACTCATATGTCCTTATATGCACACCAGCTCGCAGGTATATAGACCTTGATTAGGTCATCAACCTATTGGTCTGCCAAATGTACATACTCAGACATATAGCAACACATCTATCTCTAGTCAGAGGATGCATGCCTATGTTGTGACAGTATTCAACGTAGGTCTTTGGTTATCTCGATCTCGTCAAGTCAACCCATTGACTTAACTAACCTGACACCTCTGAATCACTATTCCCATGCAGAGGACCTGCATCAAGAGGTCAGTCAGATATCAGTCATATGAGATAGGATTGCCATCTCCTACTCAGACTGGGGACCATCACTTAATGATCATTTGATGATGCTTGATGAGTCCTCTATCTAACTCCTTAGATATTCATCCAAGCATCGGCCTCTATGATCCATCTAATGAATCAACAGCTGTATAATCATCAAGTTGGCCATGGTACATAACCCTTATTGTACAGAGGGATCCTATAGTGCATTCATTCATTAATCTCAGAAAGGGAGTGAAAAATAATCAATAACTATCATTGATAATTTATTCATTACAATAACATTTATTGTAGAAATGGTTCGTCCGGGGCTCACATTGCTAACACCAACATACAGACACTTGAAGGGGAACTGATGTCGAAGACACATCAGTCGAGATTGGCAGTGCATTCAAGAAGTACAAAGGTGTATCTAGATCTAAGATAATACGTTTCGTGGTGAGGGATGAAAGGAAGTGTAGTTGACTTTGTGGATCGATGGATGAGCACCGACATCCCCTAGGGTTGTTGAAACCTCTTCCCATCCTTGAGTGAAAGTAGGAAAGCATGACAATGTACTTTATGGGCAACCTGCCTCGTACCAGAACATGCTATGATTCCATTTGGGAGATTATGGACCAGCTGACCAAGTCAACACATTTTATTCTAGTCAATTACACTTGTGTTACATCTCGCCTAGAAAAAGATATACATGAAGTATGTTATACAGTTTCATGGAGTATCCAAAGATATTATCTCTGATAGCGAGTCGTAGTTCACAAGTAGATTTTGGTAGTATCTCCATGAGGGTTTGGGTGCCACTCTTAACACACATATGCACATATGCCTTACCATTTCCAAATAGATGGACAAAGTGAGCATACCATTTATACATTGGAGTATATTTCGAGGTGTTATACACTTGAGTGGAATGGATCTTGGATAGATCACCTTCATTTGATCAAATTTGCATAAAAGAATAGTTTTTGTTCCATCATTCTTATGACACTTTTTGATGCATTGTATGGGCAAAGATGTTGCACCCTACTTGTTGAGTCGAGATGGGCGAGAAAAATTAGTACTTGTTAGAGGAACTAGAGGACCATTCGACAGGGGATGAAGCAAGCTCAAAGCAGATAGAAGAATTACGTGGATCAATGGAGATTTGACTCGGAGTTTCAGGTTGGATATTTTGTGTGTTTTCATGCCTCTATTATGAAGGGCATGAAGAGGTTTGGAGTCAAGGGAAAGTTGACTCCAATGTATGTTGGATCGTTTGAGATCTTGAAGAGACTGAAAAGTTTTCCATACCATTTAGCATTTCCACCTAGTTTGTCCATGGTACACGATGTTCTTCATGTTTGTAGCCTGAGAAAGTATGTGTACAGCCTGACCATGGATGTTAGTTGGCTAGATTTGGGGCATGCATCAACATTTTCAAACATGTACCCATTTTATAAAATCACTGCCCATACATGTCCATTTATTAAATGGATAACTCTAATGGTATCCATATACCCGAGTGATACTTGTACATCAAATGGGTGCTCACTTTTTGAACACAGTACACACATTTTCCAAACATATTTTAAACAGAGGGACATCATTTAATGTGGTGGCACACAAAGTTGTGCAATGTGTAGGGAATATTACAAGTTTATATATTGGAGCTGTTTAACTCTTTTTGGTTGGTATTTTTATTTATTAAAGATACAAAAATGTAGTTGAATATTAATCGATGAACGAAGAGGAGAAAATTGAACTGCATTTTTATATATGTAGATCGATACCTATTTAATATGGAATGGATTTAACTAGGTTGACTAAAATGCAACATACACTTCCTCTATGACCCACGAATTGGGTGCTATGTAAAGTCCATACACAAGCTACCACTCATTCTATCCTATATTCCTTACGTTCATGATACTACCACGTTAATTATCTTTGATTAGTTCACCATGCATTTATTACCAATACCCATGTCTAGTAACTACTTATTTTTCTTGTTTGGTTGTCAGGTTACCTCAGGGTAAACTGGTTACCCCACTGCTATATTCTTGCATTCCTGGGTTGGAATTAGTTGAATTGATCATACATTTCCTTTATTATAATATTCTTTAATCGCATTCAAAAAAAGTTAAAAACATATTATAATCATAAAAAATCATTATAACACAGAAGTAATGTGACGTCACATCACAACGATCACATTTACCATTCCAACCCTCCTAATCATCCAAACAATTTATTCATAAGAGGTTAGTCCATCCCAAGACTCACAAGCTTGGATTCTCACATCTCCATAAATTTCAGGCAGTTTTTGATCGAATCTCGTTTTCCTATAGAGAATTAGCTAACGTATCAATATCGAGAAAACCTAGCACTATGCTTACAAATATCCATGATAACCGAGACTTAGAAAGCTTCTATATACAATTTACTAGTAGGCCACATTGCACACATCTTTGAATCGGGCATTCGATGGAATAGATTTTGTGCCAGCTGTGTTTGTGTGTGTTTTTCGCAACAAAGGTGCAAAAACCTACTAAGGGGGTAGAGTGGCCCACATAGACACACAATTAAAACATAAGTAATAGAGTATATGATAGTGATTCCAAAGCTTAAACACAGTAAACCCAATAGAAAACCTCCTTCCTAAGACAAAAAGATTAACACACACACACACAAAAAGGTCTCCCTCAACTGCAATATCATCATTAGTTGCCTAAAAACTGCAGTTGCAGAATCTCCAGGTCACGCTTTTCTCAAAGCGAGAATGTGAGTAGCCTTCCTGTTGGATCCACCTTGAATTGGAGTTTTCACTAGCGCCTAGTTCCCATGTGGAGATCCTGCTGAAATCACAACTAGGATATGATAGCATAGATAAAAATAAAAAAATCAATGTCAAGAGAGTCTAGGCGAACGATTACATTTTTAAAAGAGCTTGTTTTTCTGCAGTACAATATAGAGTTTCATCTCTACTAAGGTGAATTTTATCCTTATTAAGACGCACCCAGCTTATCTTAGAAAATGCAAATGCTGAGAAATAAGGAGACTATGGGCATATGCTTTCTTTGAATTGATTTTCTCAAGATATTTAAAAAAACATGAGTTAGCTTTTTAGATTTCGACATAGGAAATTGTATGCAGATGAGTTTGTGAATTGATAGATCAAATATTTAAAACGTGTGCAAAATGGCAGCATTCGGGTGCAACCTCTTCCAGTAGTGGATCCTTTGATATGAATGCACGTTGGGCCCAAAGATGGTGATAGCCAATGTGGGGGCATTTCATTCTTTTCTTGGCTGAATATGATTGCAATTAATCCTTCATCATTTGCTAGAAAAATTGACACTGGCAAATTATAGGGGTTACAAACAATCGAGCTCATTGACAATCATCTAAAATGTTTAAGCTATCAAATAATGATCTTCACCACTTATACTTCACTTTCACATTTTGTGATCTATTCCATGTGAAATTATATTTTGAGGTGCTATAAAAGACAGTTGAGAAGGTATGCATTTGACCTTGGACACTCCTATGTTACGGAGAAAAAGTAGTCGAAAAAACATCAAGAAGGGTCACTATAAGGAGATTTAGAGACATGAAGAAGAGAAGATGGAGGATAGGTTGACTATGATAGGGTCGTCTGACCTCTAAGTTTTTTCTGAAAAAGAAGAAAATGTTAAAATTCAACTAATATACTTTTTGTTAGTTCTCTAGGTTGAAAAGCATCACTTATGATCTCATAGAAATCATTTAAGTGACGAAATATTTTGATGATCGAGATATATTTTAGTATGTCGATTTTTCACCCGTACTTAATTTGAGCAATTGATAACATATTCTTTGATTTTCTCGGATTTTTTTATCACAATTGAGTTGAGAGCTAAAGAGATCAGAGATACAATCGTCTATAGACGACCTTGGAGGACAGTGGCTCCTTGCACAATATCTGTACGAGGGTTGTGTTGTTGACATTTGGCCTCACGAACTTTGTGCCGACCTCTTAGTCTTCAATATATGTACGTGAGAAAATCAAAGATTCTATTAAGACACGTTTTTTAGAACATATAAAGAAGAATAGTGACAACATGGGATATATTTTGGTTGGTGAACTAGGACAGATGAACCATTGAAAGATAATGTATTTAATTTCTTTTATATTTTTAAGTGCATCGTGTCCGAGGTGGAATGTAGACACACGAAATAAGTTGCTTTGAAGTTATAAAAAATGTCCTTATCATAGCTCCCGGATTCGAGGACTAAAAGCATTTAAATTAATGCCGGATGATTTTTCAATTCGACGATTTTTTAAGGGTATGTACTGTGTAGATGACCGTGACGTTTCTAACATATATACTATTTTATCTCCAAGGATGGTGGATAGTCTAAGCCCTCCTATCAATAACTTAGCTTAAGATTCATGCACTTACATTGATCATCAGAAATGAGAGTGCTTTGTTAGGAATTTGGGATGTGAGTCAATATCCCCCATTAACGAGAAAATTAATTCAATAAGATATTGAAGTAGTAACCAATTTGTAACTTAGCAAAAGAGCACATTTAATTGACGGAATACTAGCATTCTTGATAGCATTCTTGTCTGACTTGACGATGAGTGTGTGAGCGAATGAGCTGATACTCCATATTGGTTATTTCAACCTCATTAGAAAGGTGGGTGATAGACTCCTAAATGCCCTGATTAACAGGGTTGAGAGAGACTTCAATAATAGGAATAAGAGTAGAGTAAGGTGAAATAATGCGATATGGAAGGAAATAATCGTACTTTTGAGAATCGTGCCGGACGAAGAATTGACTCATTATTCCAGTGCTTATTCTCCAAACCAACATGATCTGAGAACGTAAACCTTTTAGACTAACGAACCAAATTTTAGAAATCCAACAGTAAACAACTTGCAATTGTAAATGGTCCAGGAAAAGATGATGTTTGAAGCATATTATCAGGGATTGGAAAAAAAGGAAGAAATCATGGATATGACAAAGGATATTAATAAGTTGGAGAAACATGACGAATCTTGGACCTGACAAAGGATATTAATAATCTGGAGAAACAAGTGGTTGATCTGGAAAAAGGACGTGGAACGATCCTCATCACTTGGAAATGAACTATTAAGCTCTCTTTACTAAAGTTTACAAGAGTTGTTGGGTGATGATTTTGAAAAACGAAATTAGAGAGCTAAGATCAAACGGATTCGGGGCGGTGAAAGAAACGCTAGATTGCTAAAGATAGCCGCAACAGTAGGACAAAGAAAAAACCATACTGCAACACTTGTGGATCACCAAAACCTTCATCAAATAGAATGATCAACTTTTTTTTACTGATAGAAGGGGTGATTGGTGGAAGGGGGATCGAACTCTAATCCTTTTTAAGTGGGAGCGACAACTTCTATCACCACCAAACTATTAAAGGGGATTCAACCAACTAAAACCTTGACTTTACCATAGCTTCATAAATTCTGACTGCCCAATTTACATTCATTACAGTCGATTACACAATAAAAAATTTCAAAAGCCATAAAGCGTCTTACTCGGATGGAGTCTTGATTGAATTTATCCACGCTTTTTGGCCCACTCTGGTCATGAATATGTTGAACTACATGCACATGGAAAATGTTTGTGTGGGATGATCTTATACACACAAACACCTCAATCATCTCTTTTATATTAAAATCAAGAGACCCCTCAAACATTTAAACTCATCGAGCAATAAGTTTAATAAATACCCCAATTAGGATCGTCCCCATGATTCCGGCCGTCGTTGGGCACACAATCTTATAAAAAATGTCCTCCTGTTCATGGCGTTCAGTTCAAGAATAAGCAGAAATAAGGATGGAGAATAAGAAGAATAAATGTCTATTTCCGTTCGACAAGAGGATAAGAATACGGAGAATAAGGTAAAATAAAGGTAGGTAAGGTAGGATAACGATAGAAATATAAGTGAAATGAGATGGAATAATGACGACTACTCGTACCACTGGAAATTGTGTCAGGAGGAGAATTAACCCCTTATTCCGGGGCTAATTCTTCTACCGAACACGTCCGGTGGTATTTCGGTTGGTGAACATAGATCAATAGTTGACAAAGAATATATTTGTTTTCTTCTTCTTTCTTGTGATCCTTGAGGATTTGGATTTTTCTATAATGCACTTTGTCGGGGCTGCGATTGCTACACACGGGATATGTGGCTTTAAAGTGGAAAAATAAAAATGTCATTGTCATGACTCCCGAATGTGAGGACTAAGAGCATTTAAATTGATGTAGATGATTTATTCAGTTGCGAATGTTTCTTTAAAGATGTACAAATAAATGATAGTGATGTCTACTTGCTCACCGATACCTCTCCCCCTCAAAGCTCCAAGGATGATGGGCATTCTAAGCCCCACCATTCGTTTAAGATTCATGCATTTTATATTGATCATAAGAAACACGAGTCAATATTATTCCACAAATGAGAATATTAATATGAAGATGCACCCAAAAGTCAATAAATAAGTTGGTCTCCAGCACAAAAATGTGCTTTATTTAAAATATAAGTCACTAAAGTAGCGTTTGGTTCGCGGGTTACCCGTGGGGTAGGGGAGTTTACCCCCCTTAACCTACATCCCCCTCTCTCTTCGTGGGTCCCACTTTATTCTTTTTTTTTTAAATTAAATAAATCAATTTTACATCATCAATCCTATAAAAAAATAATATATTATACCATCATATCATATAAAATTATAAACTACTCCACTTCCACTCCCTTTTCCAAACTTCAATACAATCACATCACAATAACTACCCCTTTTTCAAAGTCCAATACAATCATATCACCCCAAACCCACTTCTAACCCACCCCCAGTTTAACCCTCTATCCAAACATCAAAACACAAAAACGGGTTACCCTCTACTAGTTTAACCCATCTTAACCCGTCAACCAAACGCACCCTAAGATATTCTACTTTGAAGTTTCATTTGCCTTTTTTAAAATGTACAAATAAAAATCTATTTTGTATCAACTACTCAACATCTAAACTTCTGTACTTATCAAATTATTTATTATATTTTTTAAAAGAGATTTTTACCCGACAGACATACAAACTTTGCCAATTACCTCACGACCTTTGAAGCAACCCAATTCTCCTCTTGATCCCGTAAACTTACCGACTCTTACCCCATGAACCCTCTAGGTAATCTGTTTGAAGCCCATGAGGGTTCTTGGGATAATTTACAGGGTCGATGGGGTAGTTACGTTGTGCAAAAGATTGTAGAGGTAATTTAAAAAAGGGTAAATTACAATTTGTGTCCCCATCTATGGGTCCGATCCCAGAATGGGTCCCGATCTTTAAATTGTAACGATTCGGTCCTAGGGTCATTAATGTAAGAAACTTTTTGGGGCTAATGAGGAGTATGCCCTTGTTTACAAGTTGGAACCCAACCCCTATTTCCTTCCCAACAAGGGCATATTCGTCATGAACCCCAAAATTTCTATTTTCTAAATGATCCCGGGACCCGAATCGTTACAATTTAAAGATTAGGACCCATTCTGGGATCGGATCCATAGATGAGAACCCAAATTGTAATTTACCCTTTAAAAAAATTATAGGATCTACCAAGTAAAAATCCCTTTTAAAAAGGAAATGGTATTAGTAAAACATATTGAAAAGTGAGTGTTTAGATTTATCAAACTATCTTAAGTAGGTTTTGATTGTCTTAACTTAAACATATTCAATCAACTTATTGATATATTCTATGTGAGTTTAGGAATGTCAAAAAAGAGAACTAATATCTATGTACTGATTCCATATTAAAGAGAAATCAAATGATCCATCATTCAAATTTGAATGTCTTGTCTATCATTTTCTTCACTTTAATTTGCTTATGCGTAGCTTATCTGATCTCGGATTTTTTTCGTTATATGTCTACTTTACTTGATACATTATTTTAACACTCCGATCTCCAAAAAATATAAAGGAGTATGTGTATGCACGCACGTGTACTTACAACACACTCAAACATACACACGTACGTGTGCACGTGCAGATGCGAACACCCTCCTAAAAATGCTTTCAACTACATATAAACTAGGTAAACCTTGTAACTATATATATGAACCTAATAATTATTATAGATTGTCAACATATTCATCCTTTTTTCATCATCATAATAGTCGTGACTCGTGCATCCACCACAACAAAAATGGTCTAAGGCAACAAATAATTTGTTATCCGTATCATATCTTCCATAATTAAAAATATAACAAATAATATTCATTACTTGATTTTTTGCGTTTACAATGAATATTATATTTGTTGTTATATTCTTAGCAACAAATCATATAACAAAGGTAATCAATTGACTTTTTATTTTAGTTATTATTAAATTTAACACCGATCTATACAAATGTGTCTAATAAATCAACACAAAAATTATCGTTATATGAACCTTTAGCAATGAATATGATATTCATTATTAATTAAAATAACAAAACCTAATTTTGTAACGAATGAAATTCATTGGTATTTAGCATCGAGAGATTTGGCAACATATATACAAAGTATACATTATCATAGGTCATTACAACCTTTAAACTACAAACAAGAGAGAGAGAGAGAGAGAGACATGTTCATTACATTAAAAACTACATAGTAAATATGCTCATAAATTAAATAATTTGAGTGTGGAAGAAAATGAATAAAAATATTTAAGTCTGATTCGATCGAGAAGAGATTATGTAAGTTGTGAAATTAGTGGTAAGAAAATTTACTTTCATTAATTCATTTATTAGATATTAAAAAAACATAGAATTTTGAGTAGTATTCGAAATTTAAAGAAACTACGTAGAAACAAAATTGAGCTACATGAAAGAACCTGAGGCCACTTACTAAAGTAGAAAAATATGTAGATGAATATTGAGTGCACAAATATTTTGAGATAGAATGAAATAAAGCGAATTTGATTAATGCTACTTTTGATAGATTGAAACAAATTGAAAATTATAAAATTAAAACCCTTCATTTTGAAAAATAAAATGTAATAAATCAGTGACAACAAGCTTTCAAAACAAGCCTTAAAGGAGGATATAGAGACTCTAAATTCTTGTTGGAATAATAAATTATATTTTCATATGATCCAAATTATTATTGACATCCAAGAGACCATGAAAAAAAATCAAGTGTTCAGCTCTTCTTCTACTTTATTTAGAGATAGGCAAAAAAATTGCGAATTAGAATAAAACATAAGGGATTAAAAAATAAACAAAAATATCAAAAATATCAAAAATGATGAATCCCCTCATTATTCAAGAATTTTATTCTTTTCATTATAATAAATCTCTGACTTGAATGGAATAAAAAATCATACCAATAATAATTCATACAGAATGAAATATCAACACATATCTTTCACATAAAAAATTTAAAAAGTAATTTCTTTTTTGAATGATAGTTCCAAAAAAATGTACCTTCAAGTAAAAAAAACATTTTTTTATAAAATTATTTTTAGTAAAGAAAGGATATCGGTTGTAGTTAAGATTTTTTCTTTAGCCATCAAACTAATTCTACTATTTAATATTATTTGCTTTCATCGTCTAATTTTTTTAAAAGCAACTTTCCATGCGATACTTTCTTTAAAAGTTGCATAAAATTACTATGCAATCAGTTTCTTAATAATTATTGCAACTTTAAGTTTTGCTAGTCATTTCCACTTTATTCTTAAACTGGAAGACTACAACTTAAGTTTGTACTTTTATTATTGGATATTTGATACACATCCTCATGATGTGAATAAATAATTTATGATGAAAAATTTGATAATTGTAACTTCTTAGGGTGGGAATAATGGGATATAAGTTACAATATAAAATGTAATTATTAGGTAACCACTTTATTACCAGATTGTTTGACTTTAGGATAAAATTCATTTATTTTGAGATTAAATGCACCTTACTCATCATTCAAACAGCATGAAATATCATGTGACTCATTAATAAAGGTGTTACACTCCATGGTACTTGTGAAGTATATCCTGACGATGATGAGAATGAAAAAGAAAGATGAAAACTCCTTCCTTTTGTTTTCTCCTTCCCTTTATGTAAAACATGAAGATGAACTCTTAGATGGTGAAGAGTTGAGATTGCGGTTATATTCTTTTTTCAATTGGGTCGATATGATAATGAAAAACTATGTCCTGTTTACAGGGTAGGGTTGAAGGGTTTAACAAAATAAATAAATCACAATAATTTGATTATAAAGGTCCACTAACCATCAACATAAGTTACTTTAATCCAATGAGGTTGATTCATCAGCATAGTCAAGCTAAACTTTATGAACCATATTTTAGATATATTTCAACATAAGAATGTTAGTTAGGGCTAACTTACCACACAACTTGCAACTTGTTTTACGAAAGGATCTCTTCCTTGTTCTAGTTCCATAAATAATCAAGAGAGGATGGAGATCATTTGATAATGGCCAAATTGATAATGGTCAAACATCAAAAACTTGGACACATGTCTATTGAATAGGATTAAAAGATTGGTAAAAGACGGACCTTTAGATTTTTTGGAGTCCAACATTTACCAACCTGTGAGCATTATATTAGAGGTAAAATACCTAGGGCGTCATTCTCCAAGAAAGGTGTAAAGGTATAGTTTACCTAACTTATACCGATGTATGTGGTCCATTTAGTACTGCAACATGTAATGTACATCGGTATTATGTGATATCCATTGGTGATCATTTACGATACAGTTTTGTCTTCCTTTTACGTCATAAATTTGAAATCATTGAAGATTTTAAATAATTCATGGATTTGGTGGAAAAAAGTCATAAGGGAGATCAAACAAATTTGATTTGACTGAGGCAGTGAATATTTATATGAATTCAAGCAACAACTTAAAAAGAGAGGAACAATTCCAATCTCACTCCTCAACTCAACAGAGTTGCATATAGGAACATAATAATTGACTTATCCTAGTGCTATTAGTTAGTTTGCTTATGGTTCCTATCTACGCTCCGCTTCTTCCCCAACAGATGTACTTCAATGATATATACTTGGTAGAGTTTTACACATGCGGACATATGTTCCTAGCTCCTTTTCCCATTGCTCCTCTTCCCCGGTGGAGTGAATCTAAGGTTACAGAAGGTCAAAAACCTATGACAACAAAATCATATTAGACACAGGGAAATCAATGATGAGTAAAGCATAGTTTCCTCTTAACTTCTGGGGACATGCGATAGAAATTGCGATTTATGTCCTAAACAAGAATCTAAGTAAATTACTACCTAAAATCTCTCACAAGCTTTGGTTTGAAACCAAGCCAAGTGTACATCACTTAACAATTTGGGGTTATTTGAATCAAGCTAAAAAACATGGATACCGAGAGTTTGGCACAACATAGGGGTTGAATTGTGCAATATACAATTGTCCCAAATATAATATCTAATTAAAAATATATACAAACCACAAATATAGAAGTAGAGAAATTCAAACGACAATGCATAATGATTTTTATTTGGAAACTCAAGTGGCTGAAAACCATGACCTAGAACCATGTTCTATGATTTCCCTTCACTCTCTCGACGAAGTTTGCTTCCACTATTCTAGTGCTACTTCAAAACAAAGGGTAGCATAACCTATCGTACAATCTATACCCTACCTTAGACAACTCCCAAAGGAAGATTTTATCTCTCTCTTTCTCTCTCTCTCTCTCTCTTGCAGAAAAGGTAATCCACAACTCGGATATTTGTGTACAATATACTTAACAAAAAATAGTTTAGCAATAACACTTGGATTCACAAGCTTATAAATTTCAACGCAGGATCTGCACGAGAATGATGATGATCGCTAGCACGAGCAACTTTAGTAGCTAAACATATTTGTATTGAAGAAAGCTTGAAAGTGCAGAAATGTAAAAGAACTTGAATATTGCATGAGAATTACACTCTTTATTTTCTTTTGTGAGTAGAAGATGTTCCTCTTGGTTTTGTATCTCAAACAATGAGCCGTGGGTTATATAGGGTAGGGCAAAAAAACGTTGGTGAGAAAAAATGGAAGTCTCAATGTCATGATTTACAAAATCAAGAAATGATGGATCATGCAAAAGTGTTTATCGATCATGGGTAATCGATCAATCATACAAGGGTTGCCCTGCAATTTAAAAGTTATCGATCATGGTTGAAAGATGTTTGATCAGGAAAAAAGTATGATTGATCATGTCAGAAAACCAATAATCACGATTTGATGATCATGATCATCAATTGGTCGATCAAGGGTGATTGATCAGTGAGTCAAGGCGATTGATCATACATAAAAATATCGATTTTGAGAGATTGACGAATCTGGTTTATTTTTGCTTGCTGATCACGATTATGCAAAAACTATAAGACTGTTTATCATCACAAAATAAAAACTGCAAAAATTCACATCAAATTTCATTACTTATCCTTGAACTCCAAAGTCTTTAATTCACTTGAGCTTTTGGAACCGAGTCTTAAGCTTCTAAGATCTGTTGCTTTCAACTTCAAAAATCATGCTTTAAGATTTCTCCACACTTATCATCAAAGAGATTCTATCTGTGATAAACCACGAAAATCATATCTTTAATAATCTATAGTTGTAGTATAGAAGACGGCTTCGATTTCTCAAAAACCACAATCTTTGAATGTCGTGGAATAATTTTTACTTGATAAGATACCAAGGTTGAACACAGAGAACATGGTATTTCTAGTTGCATGATTTTAAATTAATTTAAATAAATAATTAATTGCAATGTTAATTTCTGTATTGGGAAAATACAATGCATACAATGATGAAATGCGACACGAAGAGAATGAACAGAGAGGACTATTAAGCGCATGATCTGTGACTCGAATCTTTATCCCCAACAATGTTGATCAATATCCTCAAAATCAGATCACCGATTAAGAAGGATTAAACTCACGAGATATTCAAATTAATTCCAATACGGCATGCAAATAAATCAATAGATTAATTCATGCTCGAGTTAACTAGATCATTGATAATTTTGAAGCCGAGTATAAATCCCAGAAATTCCTATGATTTATTCCTCAAATAGATAAGTGATGAATCCAAGGAAATAAATTAGTCCTTAAATAAGACCTTGTAGAGATTAAATCCTTAAAGAATGATCAAATTCCTCAAAAAATACTCAACAAGGAATCAATTCCTCCTCCTCTACGGTATTCCTGCAAAGATAAATTTGACTAATGGATCTCCTGCACAGATTAATTTCTCAATAAATAATTATCAAATGATGCAGGAGAATTAATCTCGTAAAATATTCTCAATCGGGTTCCTGCAAGTTAATTCAAAAATTTCTCAGTTTAACTGCACAAATATATCAATAGTTGAACCTGCATATGTCGACAAAGATACATAAATAATCATCAAGAAACATCCTCAGATCTGTCCATAAGTTATGCAAAAGGATGGAGCACGAAATAAGCTTCAAAATAACATATTATGCGCTGAAAATGGAGCTCATATTAGAAAGTTATGCAATAAACAAAATTCAGGGACTAAAATGCGAGAAAAAAATTCTTCTTAAAATGGTCCCTTTTGGGATTTATCTGTAATTGTCGAAATCCTCTGGGGTCTGTTCTACAATTTACCCCAGGCAGGGTAATTTTGTGACTTGTTAAATCCTTAGGGACATGCCGGATATTTTCCCACAGCAGCATGTGCACCTCACGTGGTCTATTGGAGCTAGATCTTTTTGCAATTAGTCAAAGGGGGGGGGCATGTGCAATTTTGCCATTGCCGCACATGCGTGGCATGCACGTAATGAGGTTCGGGTGCAGAGACCGGCTTGGGCTCGAAGGCAGAGGATTGGGTAACTGATCTGGAGGCTCAGAGATGAGACTCTACGTGGTGGCTTGAAAGTGCTTTAGAGAGCCTGAGCCTCGAGGCTGGGGTTGAGGCTCGAGGAGGACGCATGGCATGCGAGGGGCCATCGGATCAAGGTCTGGTCCTTAATCTAATGGTTGTTGGAGGTGAGGCGTAGCGGAGGCGATGCTCGGTGATGAATCTGTGATTAATCACATTAAAAGATGAAAATAGAGTTTCGTTCTCAAGTAATTAGCTGCATTTCATCATTTATTCTACATTTTTACCATTCATGCACTTAAAATTAATATATGCATTTTAGCATGCATAATTTCACTCATAATCATCTTCACATTTTCACCTAACTTCATTCATTTTTAATAAATTCAAACTCCGATTGACCCCAAACCACCTTTATCGTGTACATAGTACTAACAAGATTAAAGGAAAAATACAAAAAAATGACTAACTCAAATAATCGACCCAAGAGACAAAACCCAAATTCCAGAATAGACATACTGAAACACGTATATCTTCCTCATATAGTGTTCGATTTAGATCTACTCACTTTTAAAGTAATATATATTCAAAGACCTTAAAAACAAGACCAATTTCATAAAAATCAAAGCTCATACGTGGAAGTTGGGTTTTGGGCCTCTTTTGCGCGTTTTGTGTTTTACCCAATTTTGACCTATTATTTTATGTACATATCAACTCCTTTTCTTTTATTTCTTTTTATTTATATTATTTGATGAAAATTTTAATAAAATACACAAAAATCCAAAATAAAACTAAAATCAAAGAAACTGACCAAGTCCGAGTGTCCCATGCTAGTCTGTACAAAAACCTTCCGATTTTCTATTTATTTTATTTATCTATTTTCTTATTTACTAAAAATCTAAAAAATACTAATGTGTAAATATTTGTCTTCTATTTTATTATAATTTTCTCGATTTTTTCCTTAATTAAAAAGCACTAAAAATTACAAAACCTCAAAATCAAGGTATTTTATGTGCATAGAGTACTTCAAAAATATCATTTTGCACAGATGACCTCTTTTGCTCTTGGTACCTTCATGAAAGTTGTATATTTCATCGAGCAAGCAATTTTATGAAGGAAAATATTTGATCCAAGGTCGTTTGCTATTTCTTTCCTATTTAAACTTGGATTTAATTTTTTTCGAATTTTCTGGGAGTAACACGTGGCGGCTCTGGAGCTGCCACATGTCATTCATTTTTGGTAGTTATTTTCATTTATTTTATTTAAATAAATTATTATTAAAAATTAATCAACTAAATTAATAAAACCACACATGCATGGCACGTGAGGTCCTCCCTCCCTCGAATCTCTCTCTCTCTCCTCTCGAGTTCCCTGCGTCCCTAACCTCCCAACGATCAACTCCTTATCTCTCCACCGGCCACCATTATCCTCTCTCCCATAGTACTACAACCTCCGCTCCACAACCACCTCCCTCATCCCATTATCCTTTCGCCGACTCTAATTTAAGCCCTTCACCTCTGCCAGGAACGGTATCCGCCATACCCGAGTTTTTCGACCCCTATCGAGTATATCCGCATCATGAATGGTGACAACCCCACGACCGTCGGTGGAAAATCTTTACCCAGGCATAATCAATCGAGCCTTTTCCTCCACCACAGAGTCGAGGTGAGATCCAGAGAGATCCTTGATCCTCCTTCCCAGGCAATTTCGATCCACCCAACTTCAGGTATTCCCTTCCTTATTTTTCTCGCAAGTCCTACGTTTTCATACCATTTCCATGTTCCCCCAATCGCACCCATCGTTCCACGTTACCTTTGACTTCTTTTTCTCTCCACACAACCCTCATAGATACAACTCCTTTCCACCCACTTTTCACAGAGATTCATTCATCTGTCTCCCCTTCAACTTCCACCTTGGTTGGCAATTCCCTTCTCCGACTCCGCCTTGCCCGCGTCTACCCCACTCCGACTTGGATCGTTGAGCCCAGCCTTCCATCCACAATCGCCAACTACTTCCAGCCCTCGACATCGACTGCTTAGTTGCGTTGAACACCAGACCATGACTTCATTGACCTCGTGCTCCGCCTCATGCACAACAATCGCATGCTCCTCCTTGAGCTTCATTGCCATCACCAATCATCTAGGACATCATCCATCCATGAAGTCCCTCTACAAGGAAGATTCACCGACCCATGTCGCTCCTCCTTTGAAGATCGGAGCCCTGCCAAGGGCATCCAACCCCTCCGCCTTGGGATTCTTCACCTACAGTTCAAGATTCCTCGACATGGGGAGTTACCTTCTAGGATGCCTTGGCCGTGCCCACTACAACAACACCTCCATTGCAACCTAGCTCCTCCCTTCACCGCACCATCATCAGTAGCCGACTGGGGAGGTTCCTCCTCCACGCCAACCATCGCACCTCGACCAGGTGCCTCCACCGACTACATGTGCTCTGCCCTCCCTTCCGTCGTGAAAACCAAGTCCTACCTTACTGCTTCACATGCGTGAGAGGAGGGAAAATTACATCAAAGACATTGAATCCTCGCATATTCTTGCCCAAGTCGAACTACCATGGGGGCATGTGCTTGGCACATGTCAACCTTAGATTTTTTCAAAAACTCCCCTAGGAGTTTGGGTAATTACAACTAAATCCTTCCATGTATTTTATTTAAGTAATTTATTTTATAATTTTGCACTGAGAACCCTATGCTTTATCTATAATTTGAACCTCTACATTACATCATTTTATTATTCTAGAAATTGCATTTTGTTCTACAATTAATTCTCTACATTGTGGCGTGCTTGTGATATTTTTATTCTATTCTTTGTGGTTAATTAATTAATATTGTTCTTGTGAGAATTCACATATTTTACCCAATATGAGTTTAGAAATTCATATAAAATTAAGCATTGCTCAAAAAATTACCAAAAATTCAGGGATAACAGAATTAATTGTTAGCTACATTGTGCCCAAAAAGTATTACCTTTGCATGCATATTTTGCTCTATAAAAATCATTTTGTGCATTTAATTAATTAATTTTTAATATGTATTAAATTCAATATTTTTTGTCTTTAGGATTTTTCTGAGATAGATCACCTAGTGATATATCTTAGATAATTTTATTTCATGAAAATAAGTATATTTAATATTTATTATAATTAATTATTGTCAATCTCATTGTCTGCACTCATTTAATCATAGAATATTCATATTACATCCAAAAATTCTGAAAAAATACAGTAGTATGATATTATCGCATTTCACATTCTGGCTAAGTTCATAATTTTTAGATACTGTTTGATCGTAATTTACATTTTAGTCCCCGAACTTCACCAAAATTTCATTTCATTTATTATTTACATAAAAATATGAAAAAACACTTCTTCAAAACCCTAACCTCGAGATCAACTAAAAACCAACCTAAGGAGATAGTTGACTCCCTGAGTTTGACCTTTGACTTCCCAAGTAAAAAAAGTAAACTGCTCCCTCACAATAATTAAGATTGCAATTTTTGATCAATCCTAATTAGCCTGCCTGCAACGATCAATTTAAATGTTAATTTCGACAAATTATGAAGGGCATTTCAGGGTACGTCAAATGGCACCGTTGCTGGGGAGGCACAGATTTGGTTGTTCTTAGACAATCAAGTTTTTAGGTTTTCCATCCTCAGGTAGTCTGACCCTCGGTATTTATTGTATTTATTTCTCTATTTAGCTTCTCATCATTTTCCCTTTTATCTTGTATATTTTTTATGAATCTCTCTAATATTCAATCTTCTATTTTTCGTGCGAGGTACTCGGTGGACTTGGGATGGATTTTTTGAAGCTGATGTAACTCAAAGCGACCGGCATGCAAGGATTTTATTTTTGTAGAGAGAGAGAGAGTGTGTGTGTATTTTTATTTAGTTTGTAGTTAATTAATCATTTCCATCGGTACCCGATCGGGTTCTCGCATGTGTAAATAGACCATACTCTTTGTTGTTTGTCGGACCTGTTTCATTCTCCGGTGAGGTGGGGCCCGACTAGAGCGGTTCGTTGTCCTAGGATTGCACCACAATTATTAGAGCTACTAGGATTTTTGTGCTCATAAGATTAGGAGCACACTGATAAATCTCGTATTCATCATGCTAAAAACTCACTATTAAACCTCTGGCCTAAACAATTCAATAAAAACCACCTGCAATTCTTTGTTTTTATCTTGTATTATATTGTATATATTTTACCATTAAAATATTGTTTTTAAATTCCTCTATTTTTCTTGTAATTATTTTAACCTAAAAAAACCCCTAAAAATTAGATAGAATAATTGTCTATAGTTCGCTGACCCTTAAAAACACTAAAAAATACAAAAACATCTCAAAACCGCAAAATCGGTATTTTTATCCCCTTAAAAATACCCCCAAAAATACGTTTTGAACAAATGATCTCTTTTGGCTTTTTGACCAACATGAAAGTTGTAGATATCATCGAGACGAGCAACTTTCATGTTTTGACTTTTTCCTAGTTCGGCCTCTAACTATTTCTTTTGTATTTATCTTTGTATTTATCTTTTGAATTTTTCTGATTGGGCCACGTAGCGCCCTCTGGGCCGCCCACGTGGCCCGCCTCTCTTCCCGCCACCCGGCACCTCCCTCGGCCATTGGATCCCCTATATCCCGCTTTCATCTGAACCGTCCCCCGCGCCCCAATTCCCAGCCGTCAGATGCATCTCCAGATCTAATCACGGCCGCCCAACAACGCCTTAATCTCCGCCCTCTGATCCTAGTTCCATCCAACGCTCCTCCGCCCTCCACGTCACCCCTCCATCTCAGCCCTCCAATCCCAGCCCTATCCTACAGCCTCCTACGCACCACGTCGCATCCTAATCTTCGGCCGTTCGATCTGACCCATCTTCCGATCACAGCTACTCCTTCGCGCCTCAACTCCAGCCGACCGATCAGATCTTATGATCTGATCGCTACCGTTCCCCCGCGCTCCCATCCTAGCCGTCAGATCAAAAGATCCAACGGCTAGGAGCTCGTCTCCTACCTCCGTAACCTCCTCTCCCAGCCATTTTCACCTCGCACGCAGCCCACCCCCTTCCATTTTTAGCCGCCACCTCCGGTCGCCTTTCCACACCATAACGCCTCTCCCGCATAACCCTAAGGTCCGCCTTCCTCGCGCCACCTTCACTATACCTTGCCTTCACTCCTAGACATCATGACACTCATTCAAGAACACCTCGCCACAGCCATAACCATCGTCCTCCGCCCCCTATAAATCCCTAGCCCCCACCCACTGTCACTGAGATCCACCAATTGGGGCCTCATCCCTAGCCTTGACCGCCCTCGGGTGACAGCGGAGGGCTGGTCTGGAGGCGATCATGGCCGTGACCGCTCTGGTGCAATCCATGGCCTATGGCCATGTAGCGGCCGCCATAGTGCGCTGCCGAGCACCGGGGAACGGTCGCCCCCGTCGTGCGAAGATCCCTGAGCTCATCGGAACTCAATCCCAGGCCGATTCCCCCCCAACTCCTCGCTCCGGCGAGGAGATTTTTATCTTTGCTTTTCTTTAATTTTCTCCGAATTATTACGCCCCTCTCAGCCACTGCCACCCTCGTCTGATCGACTCATTAGCTTCGCCACGCCATCAGCAACCTCGCCGACCCATCCCTCCTTCTCCAGAACCATCCCCGCTCCACCGCATCTCCTTCTCCACTTCACCGGAGATGGAGCCCAGGGCCACCGCTCCCATCACCTTCCTGGCCCCCACTCCATTCACGTCACTCACAACCCACTCGCACAAGCTTCGGCTAAAGCTAACCACTGCAGGTACCCTGACTGGCCGGAGTTTGCGTCGGCGCGTCTTCAAGCTACTCTCCGCCGGCGAGGCTCCATCGATCTCCCCATCCGATCCACCTCGGAGCCTCGCGGTGCTTCCCAGATTCTCGCCAGCTGCCCAGCTATCTCCCTCACCCTTCAGATGACTCAATGGGGCACGGCGGAGCCTAGGGTAGGTCACCGGAGCCCCGCCTCCTCCGGTGACCTGCGGAGGAGCACGAAGGTACATGCACCGTCCGATCCTCCTGATCGGACGACCCTGATGAAGACACGTGGTGGACCCGAGCCTCTTCCCCGACCTATAGGCTCGGGTCATCCGAGCCTAGAGTCATACCACCAGATACTGCCACGTGGACCGAAGCTGAGGACTGTCCGGAGCTTGAGCCCTTATGTGCCTGGCACGTGATGGATTGGGTAAATTGCAAGGAAGACACCGGAAGTTCTGATAATTACAAATGGGTCCTCCAGGCGCGTGCCTCACGTGCGTGCCTGGGGTAATTTACAGGGAGGCCCCTCATACTTTCTGAATTTACAAATAGGTCCCTGCGCACATGGAAAAATTGCACTTGGACCCAGGCAATTTTTGCTATTTGCATTTAAGTCCCTCTAGGGACCTAAATGCAATATTTATCCTTTATTTTTCTTGCATTTTTATTACAATTATGTCCTTGCACTGTTTTTAGCATAACTTGAGCATCGTAGGTCCAAATTGCATGATTTTAGTGTCGTTTTGATCCCTATTTTGTCCTCTACATTCTAGCATGCTTAATTGTCTTATTTGACACTGTTTTAATTTAAGTAAATTTTTATGCGACAAATGGACCTTGCCCTCCTTGTCTTGCTTGGATTTGATGACCACTCTTTATTGTTGCGATAAAATTGACACTAGTTTCATTTTTATCATGTTGCTCATAATTTTTAGGGTATAATTGTAGTGTTTAATCTGTGTATAATTTATCTTGCATATTTGCTCATGCATCTCTTAACTTGCATAACAATATCTAAAAATGCATATAGCATGGCATCGCTTTGTAAATAGCTTAGTGCATCATGAGGATCTGAAATTGGAATTAATTTACTCTGAGCCTAATGAATCGAAATTCAATAGCTGAATTAGGCAGCCGTGTCCCTGTGTTCGACCTTGGTAGACTTGCCAAGTATAAATAGTCCACGACATCCAAAGATCGTGGTTTTTGCTGAACCAAATTCGTCTCCTATACTACGACTTATTTATCTTTATTATAGAGGCGAATTTTGACGTTCATCAAATGGCGCCGTTGCCGGGGAGACGACTTTTCTTAATTTTTGAATTTTGATTTGTTTTTATTGATCAAATTCAAATTTTCTTAGAACCTCATTTCATGCATCATTTCTTTGCATAATATTTACTGATTTAATTTCTCTGAGTGTCTAACTTTTCTCTTTTGTGGTAGGGCCCATGAAAATCGGGGACGCCTGATCGTCATGGAAGCACGAAGTCGGGAGCTTCCGCTGAAGAGGCCGCAAAAGAAGCCGTGAAGAAATTCTAGGATTTTTATCAGTCAAATTGCATTGCATGTTGTAAAAAAAAGAAAAAAGAAAAAATATTGCATCTGCATATTTATTTTCAGTTTTTGCATATTGTACAAAAAATACCCCCCCCACACACACCTACACTTGCACATACTCACTCCCACCCTCCCCCTGTATATTTCATTCTCTCTCTCTCTATATCTCTCTCTGTCTCTGTATCTATTTCTCACGAACCCCCTCCCCCTCACCCCTGTATCATAGACCCCCTTCCCCCTAACGCAGACCTTACTTCGGCTATTTGTAGCCTAAGTATAGGGGGGATCTGCCTACTCATCCATCCCTCGTTCCGTCTTCTTGTACTTAGGCCAATTTTGGCCTAAGTATAGGGGGACCCTCCTCCTCAGTTCCGCTATATCACCCTATATTTGAACTGAGCCTTGGCTTCATGGCACTTATGCTATGAGGACATAGCAAAATTTAAGTATAGGGGGGTATACCGTATATTATCGTATATTTACTTTAGCCTTAGCTCGCGTTTTTAAAACTTTTTAAAATTTTATTTTTCGGGCTGGTTTTGGTAAACTTGTGAACTGAGTAAAAACCTTGTAAAAATTGTTCATTAAAAATTGAGGGATTAATTTTTGTAAATATTTCTGTAAAAAAAGACAAAAAAATTAATTAAAAACTAAAACCCATAAAAATTTGCAAAAGATAAAAATCACACAAAAATTCACTAACCCAAGGAGTTGGTGTATTCTTGACACATTCACACACACGCAAGGCTTGAGGATTTTGAGGACACTGGATCTCTGGGATCTTGAGAGTCTAAGTTAACATGCCTTAGTCATTAGGGTTTTCAAGACTTAAATATCCACACTCCTCTGGTTTGAAAGATTTGAGTGCTATATTGCACTCTTCATCTCTACCTTCAAGAAAATATGATCAGCACAGTCACGTCCACAACTGCATGATAGATGAGCTGAGATGAGATATCACTTGAGGAACTAGGACCAGAGATTTGAGTTTAGATCCGATCTTATGATATTCGAGGATGGGATAAAGTTAATGAAGGCTTCAGAAAACCTGAGTGTCAGCAAAACCCTAGCCAATATGTGAACAAGATTCATATGCTATCTCTTTGATATTTACCTAAAAGTGCCAGGGTGTGATAAAGCAGTGGAGCTAGCCAACAAAAGGAATGAATTGTCAAAGAAAAAGCTCTGAATACCAAAGTCAAAATACAAATGAGCTTCCACCAATGGCGAGCGCTCCCAAATATTTTTAAAGTGTCCACTTGGACAAAGAGCTAATTAGGACCAAGGAGTCGGGCTGACACCACAAAAAGGGCCCTGCATCGTAAGCGATACAAGTCTGGGTGTCGAAGGTATCTTAGATACTCAGAAAAGACACACCCCGGTGTACTCCCAGAAAAACAAGTGCAGACGACTCCAACTCTTTTGACGGACACATTGATCAACAAAATAATAATTTACATGTGTTGAGTAAAAAGGCACTCGAGAGGCCCCTTGTTCCAATGTGAGGGTGAGAAAAATAGACACAATCCCATGTCCCTCCATCATCTGGCCGTCCATCTACACTTTCAAGTCTGACAAACTATAGAGACAGTTGACTGAAGCAAGAATAGACTTATTCCCCAGTATTGAGGATTAGGTCTAGAGGAGAGTCTTTGGGACTGGAACTTTGAGTGATGCATCGACTCGGCTCTCATGAAATGCAGTACACTAAATGCCATATCCTTATATTATATGTACAAAAAGAGAGTCTGATAATCAGAGAAGTTGGATTCCTTTTGACTAAGGCTTGGATAAACATAGAATTTTAGGATCACTTAGGTCAAGGGTCTTCGAAAGATCAAGCCTTGAAAATTTCACGCACACTATCAGGAATTAATCCGACTCCTTCATTTTTAGATGCTCGAGGACGAGCATGGTTTAAGTATAGGGGTATGATGAATCTCGTATTCATCATGCTAAAAACTCACTATTAAACCTCTGGCCTAAACAATTCAATAAAAACCACATGTAATTCTTTGTTTTTATCTTGTATTATATTGTATATATTTTACCATTAAAATATTGTTTTTAAATTCCTCTATTTTTCTTGTAATTATTTTAACCTAAAAGAACCCCTAAAAATTAGATAGAATAATTGTCCATAGTTCGCTGACCCTTAAAAACACTAAAAAATACAAAAACATCTCAAAACCGCAAAATCAGTATTTTTATCCCCTTAAAAATACCCCCAAAAATACGTTTTGTACAAATGACCTCTTTTGGCTTTTTGACCAACATGAAAGTTGTAGATCTCATCGAGACAAGCAACTTTCATGTTTTGACTTTTTCCTAATTCGGCCTCTAAATATTTCTTTTGTATTTATCTTTGTAATTATCTTTTGAATTTTTCTGATTGGGCCACGTGGTGCCCTCTGGGCCGCCCACGTGGCCCGCCTCTCTCCTTGCCACCCGGCACCTCCCTCGGACATTGGATCCCCTATATCCAGCCTTCATCTGAACCATCCCCCGCACCCCACTTCCCAGCCGTCAGATGCATCTCCAGATCTAATCACGGTCGCCCAACAACGCCTTAATCTCCGCCCTCTGATCCTAGTTCCATCCAACGCTCCTCAGCCCTCCACGTCACCCCTCCATCTCAGCCCTCCAATCCCAGCCCTATCCTACAGCCTCCTACGCACCACGTCGCGTCCTAATCTTCAACCGTTAGATCTTACCCATCTTCCGATCACAGCCACTCCTTCGCGCCTCAACTCCAGCCGACCGATCAGATCTTATGATCTGATCGCTACCGTTCCCCCGCTCTCCCATCCTAGTCGTCGGATCAAAAGATCCAACGGCTAGGAGCTCGTCTCCTACCTCCGTAACCTCCTCTCCCAGCCGTTTTCACCTCGCACGCAGCCCACCCCCTTCCATTTTTAGCCACCACCTCCGGTCGCCTTTCCACACCATAACGCCTCTCCCGCATAACCCTAAGGTCCGCCTTCCTCGCGCCACCTTCACTATACCTCGCCTTCACTCCTAGACATCATGACACTCATTCAAGAACACCTCGCCACAGCCATAACCGTCGTCCTCCGCCCCCTATAAATCCCTAACCCCCGCCTACTGTCATCGTGATCCACCAATTGGGGCCTCATCCCTAGCCTTGACTGCCCTCCGGTGACAGCGGAGAGCTGGTCTGGAGGCGATCATGGCCGTGACCGCCCCGATGCGCTCCATGGCCTCCGGCCATGTAGCGGCCGCCATCGTGCGCTGCCGAGCACCGGGGAATGGTCGCCCCCGTCGTGCGAAGATCCCTGAGCTCATCGGAACTCAATCCCAGGCCGATTCCCCCCCAACTCCTCGCTCCGGCGAGGAGATTTTTATCTTTGCTTTTCTTTAATTTTCTCCGAATTATTACGCCCCTCTCAGCCACTGCCACCCTCGTCTGATCGACTCATTAGCTTCGCCACGCCATCAGCAACCTCGCCGACCCATCCCTCCTTCTCCAGAACCATCCCCGCTCCACCGCATCTCCTTCTCCACTTCACCGGAGATGGAGCCCAGGGCCACCGCTCCCATCACCTTCCTGGCCCCCACTCCATTCACGTCACTCACAACCCACTCGCACAAGCTTCGGCTAAAGCTAACCACTGCAGGTACCCTGACTGGCCGGAGTTTGCGTCGGCGCATCTTCAAGCTACTCTCCGCCGGCGAGGCTCCATCGATCTCCCCATCCGATCCACCTCGGAGCCTCGCGGTGCTTCCCAGATTATCGCCAGCTGCCCAGCTATCTCCCTCACCCTTCAGATGACTCAATGGGGCACGGCGGAGCCTAGGGTAGGTCACCGGAGCCCCGCATCCTCCGGTGACCTGCGGAGGAGCACGAAGGTACATGCACCGTCCGATCCTCCTGATCGGACGACCCTGATGAAGACACGTGGTGGACCCGAGCCTCTTCCCCGACCTATAGGCTCGGGTCATCCGAGCCTAGAGTCATACCACCAGATACTGCCACGTGGACCGAAGCTGAGGACTGTCCGGAGCTTGAGCCCTCATGTGCCTGGCACGTGATGGATTGGGTAAATTGCAAGGAAGACCCCGGAAGTTCTGATAATTACAAATGGGTCCTCCAGGCGCGTGCCTCACGTGCGCGCCTGGGGTAATTTACAGGGAGGCCCCTCATACTTTCTGAATTTACAAATAGGTCCCTGCGCACATGGAAAAATTGCACTTGGACCCAGGCGGTTTTTGCTATTTGCATTTAAGTCCCTCTAGGGACCTAAATGCAATATTTATCCTTTATTTTTCTTGCATTTTTATTACAATTATGCCCTTGCACTGTTTTTAGCATAACTTGAGCATCGTAGGTCCAAATTGCATGATTTTAGTGTCGTTTTGATCCCTATTTTGTCCTCTACATTCTAGCATGCTTAATTGTCTTATTTGACACTGTTTTAATTTAAATAATTTTTTATGCGACAAATGGACCTTGCCCTCCTTGTCTTGCTTGGATTTGATGACCACTCTTTATTGTTGCGATTAAATTGACACTAGTTTCATTTTTATCATGTTGCTCATAATATTTAGGGTATAATTGTAGTGTTTAATCTGTGTATAATTTCTCTTGCATATTTACTCATGCATCTCTTAACTTGCATAACAATATCTAAAAATGCATATAGCATGGCATCGCTTTGTAAATAGCATAGTGCATCACGAGGATCTGAAATTGGAATTAATTCACTCTGAGCCTAATGAATCGAAATTCAATAGCTGAATTAGGCAGCCATGTCCCTGTGTTCGACCTTGGTAGACTTGCCAAGTATAAATAGTCCACGACATTCAAAGATCGTGGTTTTTGCTGAACCAAATTCGTCTCCTATACTACGACTTATTTATCTTTATTAAAGAGGCGAATTTTGACGTTCATCACACACTACACTTAATTATACACACTAGATCGATTTTCATTTAGCCAAAATAAATTATTCTATCACTCGCTAATAGAAATTCCTATTCTAGATGTGATTTCTCATGCATGCATTAGATTTATTTTTCTAAGGAAAATTCAATTTTGTTTAGCATATTGTACGCAGATTGTGAGGAAGCACGATAAGTATCTCTTACTCAACATTCATCATCGTGTTTATCGCTGCACAGTTTTTTTTATTCTGCTTCGGTTTTCATTCACATAAGAATAAAGGAAATTGGAGTCCCTGAGTATACGTGCATTAATCCCCATTCAAATTTGAAGTGATAACCAAACTAAAACAAGGGGACTGCTAATATTATTGATTAATTAAAACCATATAAAATTGAATATCATTGTTTTTGGGAGATCAATCCCGTCATTGTTTGATTTTACTACAAGTGAGAGAGGAACGAACACTAGGATAGAGCCAAGCCAGGATTTTCAGATTGACTACTGATTCTACAAAAACGATTTGCCACTTCTCAGTGAGGATATACGGGTAGTCAGTAAACGGCTCAGACTTCCTTAGTAGAGTGGGAGGTTTACAGGACACCGTGTAAAGCTCCGTCTTCAAGTAACATGTAACTGTATTCATACGGTCCCTAGTTACTCCCATAGTGGCTGAAAGTAGGTGCAACTAGTCGTAAGAGTCAGGACAGTCTGTAGGGAAATATAGGCACCTAACAACTTGTTTACTCTTTCAAAATTTTGCAATTATCACCAACTAAAATAGACAATATAATTTGGCTGAACCTTTACGGCCTTCACTGAGTTGAGTTGGTGAATTTGGGGGTTGTATTTATGTATTGAATTGTGTGACAGTGCACTAGCACACATAAATCATGATTTCGTGAATCAATATTTACTACTCCATTCGAAGATGTCGGAATATTAGCATTCATACCCAGACTCCATGGGTCGCACTCACATGACAAATTCTCAATCTTCGTATCCACCTTCTTTTCAGAAGAACTCTCTATTTGAGGTAGTTTCTCCTCAGCCATCAATCTTTCCACCCACCCTTGATTGAAACTTTGAGATACAAGCCACTCACAGAAATGAACATGTACTATATGGAGCGAGCGAATTCGAGGATGAATAAAGGCGTAACCGACTTTGATAGAGTAACACGATTCATGATTGTGTATGATAATTCAATATTTCTGCCATCCTTTACTCGGGATGATTCACAACTCGAGTATGATCACTTTTCCTTTGACCGCACAGATGCCACCCACAATCAAGGAAATATGACTCATGACTTGACACTAATCATAGAGACTAACTACATCTCAGTTCATGAGAAAATGCCAATGTCGTGAGATACCGAGTATAGTCACTCATCTTCGAGTCATGAGATGATAGTGGATGACATAGCTCGGATCAATAAGAGAACTGAGGTTTTGACCGAACAATTTGATAATGTCATCCAAATAGCAAAAGACATGATAATGACCAACAGGAATCAAGAAAATCATATAGTGAACCTGAAACACATCATATGCCAGAAATCCACACGCAAACACCGCAAACACTTGACCAGTTCACTGACCATCTTACCGACTCTAGTGAAAATTCCAAAAAAATTAAAAATCATAAAATAAAAAAAAATCAGACAAAATCAATATGGAAGCATTTTGTAAAAGCCAGATAATAGAGATTCCACTAATCAAGATCATAGAATATGTACCCGATCTTTAGAGATTTGTGAAGAGTTGTTTATCACCTAAGAAGATGGAAAAGAAAAGGTCTCAAATTAAATATCATTTAATTACTATGGCTAGTTCAATGGTGTCAGTCCATACAAATAAGGTCCGGAAAGTCGAAGGGTTGATCAAGATGACCTGTGAAATTGAGAATATTGAGTTTAATAATTGTTCAGATTGACGACGATTCTACCCTGAATAGCCTCTCGAAGTCTGTGTTTGACGGAATCAAACTTGAACCACTCACAAAGACCCGAGTAGTTGTTCGATTCCCATACCGATCCACAAGAAGTCGTATGTCGACCCACGTTGGACTTTTCCTGCCCCTCTCTATTATTCTTCTAAGGCCGACTTTCCTGATCCCATTCTACACTGGAACAATTCGTTATGACCAGACTGATACTTGTTCATCGAATATTCGGAGGAAGAACATGTTAACTTGAAAATTGAGAGAAATCTGAGAAAGCAACTCAAAAATAAAAAAAACAGCTAGAGTAACGTGACCTTTCATTATCATTCTTATAACAACTCCGATGATGGCTTGGAATCTTCTAATTCATCTTCTTTCAATCAATATTCCCTTCCATCAAATTTCTTGAAAAAGATCGGCCGTAGACCTCCTTGATCATTAATCGCCCTTTCCTCCTCCCCCATCGATTCCCTTGTACATTTTCTTCCTAGACTTAGGACAAGGCCTAAGTATGGGGGTGGGGGACCGATGACATCTATATTTACTCATCATTCTAGCGTCCATTCGATTTGTATATTATCATGATTTTATCGATTCTCATACTCACTCTTGTCCTATACTTAGGCTGACCAGAGCCTAAGTATAAGGGGGACCGATGCCCACCCTGTATATACTTACCCATTTCTCCTCTTGTCCTCGACCACCCCATTTTTGATCTTCTTCTACACTTAGGTTGTCCATAGCCTAAGTATAGGGGGGCGATCGACTTCTATACTCTTTTTTATTTTTCACTCTCCTACGTTTAGCATGAGCTATGTCTTTTCGTCGCTTCTTGTGCTCTGAGGACATAGCACACGCTAAGTATGGGGGGCATGCATATATTACATATATACTTTATCCATAGATCATACTTTCATGTATTTTCATATATATATATATTATGCAATACTTATGAGATGGGTAAAAGTCCAAAAAACAACAAAAATAAAACACCAAAAAGTGAAAAAAAAGAAAAATCTCTTTACTCTTTGCATATCATCCTTGCATTCATACCCTGAAAAAAATTCATCTTGCACCTCATATGCATTTCATCTGCATTTCATTTGCATATCTAGCATATGCAAAGTGAAAAGTTATTGGATTCCAAACTGAGTTATGAATAGAAGTAGAGAGTAGTCTTGACTTGGCCTTAATCTACTTAACTTCTAGAGGAACTTCACCGAGAAAGAGGATTTTCTTGAGGTCTTTTTTCTTAATTCTTTGAGTCCCGCATGACAATGTGCAGCCTTTGACTCTTAGTGTCTAACCTGGTCACCTAATTCTAGGTATAACTTTTGAGTAGGAATTAATCTATTCTCTCGCACTATGCACTTAGCTCAACTCAGATGGGGTGTTGGAAGACCGTATGGGTCTTTTTTTGGTAGTGTGGACATCTAAAGACTGGAGTATGGGTTGAAATAAAGCTTCAGAAAAGGGATGGATGGTTGAGCATAATTTATTCTAAGATCCCAAAACATTTACAGAAAAAAAGATTCCATATCCGTAGGGGCACAAAAGATCCATTCCTCTTACTAGAAATCCATACAAAATAGAAGCCAAATACCAAATAAATATTTGACCAAAAAGGTCCAAGTTTCAAGAAAACCTGCAGATCTTGGTGGAGACTTGGCTACAGTGGCCGGCTTCATAAGGAGAGGTGACTACACTGGTCACCCTCCAGTTCTTTTACCCTTCTTCTCATTTCTTCTCCTTTTTGATTGTGAACACATTACAACATACCTTAGAAGGAAATACCTGACTCCCCGAGGACGAGTTATTAGGAGGGAGGATTGCATGATAGTCCAACATTCTTGATGGGAAGACCTAAAACCCTTCACACACATGAGATAATTGCTCAATGTTCATGGGATATACTTTGGGAGAAGGATTGATCTAAAATGACTTCTGAGCTGAATCTGTTACAATGATATGTACAACTTGAGGGTAGTTGATTTTAAAACCCTAAGTCTCACAGAAGTTCCGCCACACTATTAATCCAAAGGCCGGATCTAGCTCCATTTTCACCTGTTATTCATGAGTTTGGTATGGAACCCAAAATCATTTCCCATTCGCATTTCATTTTAGTTGCTCAGGGACGAGCAAGATTTAAACATAAAGGGTTGATGAATCTATGACTCATAACACTAAAAGATGAAAATAGAGCTTTGTATCTGAGTAATTAGCTACGTTTCATCATTTATTATGAATTTTTACCATTCATGCACTTAAAATTAATATCTGTATTTTAGCATGCATAATTGTACTCATAATCATCTTCACAATTTCACCTAACTTCATGTATTTTTAACTAATTAATGTTAACTCTGATTAACCCCAAACTTCCTTCATTGTGTACATAATAAAGATTAAAGGAAAAAACACAAAAAAATGACTAACTCAAATAATCGGCCCGTGAGACAAAACCCAAATTCCAGAATAGACAGACTAGAATACATATATCTTCCTCATATAATGTTCGATTTAGGTCTACTACTTTTAAAGAAATTCATATTCAAAGACCTTCAAAACAAGACCAATTTCATAAAAAATGGAGCTCATACGTGGAAGTTGGGTTTTGGGCCTCTTTTACACGTGTGTTTTACCTGATTTTGATCTACTATTTTATGTACATTTAACTCTTTTTCTTTTTTTTTCATTTATATTCTTTGATGAAAGTTTTTATAAAATACATAAAAATTCAAATCCAAAATAAGACTGAAATCAAAGAAACTGACCAAGTCCGAATGTCCCTTGCGATTCTGTACAAATATCTTCCAATTTTCTACTTTATTTTATTTCCAATCCAAAATAATATGTTAATGTAATTGGTCTTGTTTTGGGCCTCTTTTACACATGTGCTTTACCAAGCTCAAAGGCCATTTTTTAGTGATTTTTAATTGGAGCTCATCCAGCCATGAAGTCCCTCTGCTAGGAACTTTACCAGCCCCCGACGCTTCGCCTTCGAAGGACGGAGCCTCGCCAAAGGCATCCAGCTCCTCCTCCTTGGGATTTTTCGCTTACAGTTCAAGCTTCCTCGACATGGGGAGCTACCTTCCAGGATGCCTTGGCCATGCCCACTACAACAACACCTCCACTGCAGCCTTGCTCCGCCATTCGCCTCATCGTCATCAACAACCGATCGGAGAGGCTCCTCTACCATGCCAGCCACCGTGCCTCGGCTGGGCGCTTCCATCGATTACACGCGCTCTGCCCCTCCCTTCTATCCTGAAGACCAAGGCCTACCTCACATGATATGCAAGCAAGAGAGGAGGGCAAATTACATTTAGGCCCTTGAATCCTCGCAGATTCTCGCCCAGGTCCAACCACCTTGGGTTGACTGAAGACCAAGGCCTACCTCACAACGTGCTTCATGCCCACGTTGGAATTTTTGCAGAAACTCCCCTAGGAGTTGAGTAATTATAATTAAGTCCATCCCTACATTTTCTTTAAGTAATTTTATTTTGTAATTTTGCACTGAGAACCCTATGCTTTATATATAATTTGAAGCTCTACATTACATCATTTTATTATTTCACAAATTGCATTTTGTTCTACAATTAATTCTCTACATTATGGCATGCTCGTGATATTTTTATTCTTTGTGGTCATTAATTATTATTATTATTATTCTTGTGAGAATTCACATATTTTACCCAATCTAAGCTTAGAAATTCATGTAAAAATAACCATTGATCAAAAAATTGCCAAAAATTCGTGAATAACAAAATTAATTATTAATTACATTGTGCCAAAAGAATTGCATTTGCATGCATAGTTTGCTCTATAAAAATCATTTTATGCATTTTAGTATTAATTTTTAATAGGTATTAAGTTCAATATTTTTAGGTTTAGGATTTTTCTGAGATATATCAGCTAGTGATATATCTGAGATAGTTTTATTTCTTGAAATTAAGTACATTTAATATTTATTATAATTAATTGTCAATCTCATTGTCTGCACTCATTTAATCATAGAATATTCATATTGCATCCAAAAATATCAAAAAATATTGTAGTCTAATTTCATCGCATTTCACATTCTAGCCAAGTTTCATAAAATTTGGACATTATTTAATTGTAATTTACATTTTAGTCCCCAAACTTCACCAAAATTGCATTTCATTTATTATTTGCATATTTTTTTAAATACCTCTTTGAAAACCTAACCTCGAGCTCAACTAAAAACCAACCTAAGGAGATAGTTGCCTCCCTGAGTTCGACCTTGAACTTCCCAAGTAAAAAAAGTAAACTGCTTGTTTTAATTGACACAATGATTAAGATTGTGATTTTTGATCAATCTTAATTTGCCTGCCTGCAATGATCAATTTAAACGTTAATTTCAACAAATCGATAAGGGAATTGTAGGGTTCGTCACTCGAACGACACATGGCCGAGCTAAGGTGGATGTGATGAAGTTGTAGGGGGAAATCGTCGATGGAGCTCGGTCGAGCTAGTACACCTGCTGGAAGAGGTGTAGGCGGTGTCACGGGGGTGGACCGAGTGTCGATCGAGCTCCGGGAGTGATGATGGTGGGTACTTGTAGTGGTTAGCAGTAATCAAGGGTGGAAAGGGAGTGGAGCTTTGTGTGGATGCGGGAGGTCTGGAGCTGAGCTCTAGCCTTTGCGAGGCTGGAGGTGGTAGGTCTAGAGGGTGGAAAGAGAAGCGGAGAGGGAGATTTGTGAGGTTGAAAAACTGGGGGAGGTGGTTTGGGACCGAGGTGAGGCGTAAGTGGGAGTGAGTTGCATTGAGTTGCAGAAGAAGGTGAGTGAGATACCTGGAGGTGTGGGATCGAGGCAGTCTACGGAGAAAGTGAATTTCATGGAGAGAGGAGCTCAGAGCTCCTATTGATCTTTACTTGAGGGTCGGCAAACCCGACCTCACAAGATCTTGGAAGCTCCTGGAAACCTGCGAGGGTGGTCTGGATCTCGTCGGAGGTCACTCTCTGGCCAAACTGTGCTGTTACCATGGCTAGGGGCTTGTAGTCTTTTCTCCTAGAGTGGCAGATAGGATCACTTGAGGTGTGAGGGTTGAGCTTTATAAGAGGGTGGAGTAATGGTTAGAGATGAGAGAATTCATGGGGGATATGTGTTAGACGAAGGTGTAGAGGTGGTGGCTTTACATGTACGATGACTGTGAGGGAGGAGCTTGTAACAGCTGTGGGAGATCGAGCAGAAGCGAGGGGTGGTCGATACGAAATGACGGGAAGGAAGAAGAAAGGGGTCATGTCCTAAGCACATGACCTGGGGGAGGAGAGAGGAGAGAGGGAGTGGGAGTGCCATGTAGCACACCTAGGGACTGCCATGTGGAACCCAAAAAAGTTCAAAAATAATAAAAGAGAAAGAAATCAAAGGGGACATCGGTTTGAAAAATTTCCTTCAGAAGAGTTTTTCGTCTTGATGAGATTTATAACTTTCATGAAGGAACTAGGAGCAAAAGAGGTCATCTGTACAAAGTTGTATTTTTAGAGGTTTTCCATGTGTATAGAAATCCGCTTTTGGTGGTTTTGTAAATTTTCAATGATTTTAAAAAAGAATGAAAATTATAAAAATACAATAAAACAAAGGACACTTATTTACACCTTAATCTATTTTTTTGGATTTTTAGTAAAAAATAGCAAAATAAAATAGAAGTACAAATTAATAGATTTTTGTACTGACTCACAAAGGTCACTCAGACTCGGTCAGTTTCTTTTATTTTAATCTCAATTTGGATTTGGATTTTTGTATCACGTGATAAAACTTTAATCAAAGAATACAAATGAAAGAGAAATAAAATAAAATGAGTTAATTATGTATATAAAGGCTCAGGTCAAAAATCGCAAAAAGGTAAAATACGCAAAAGAGGCCCCAAACCCAACTTTCACATATGTGCTTCGATTTTTATGTAATTGATCTTGTTTTGAAGGTATTTGAAAATGGAGTACTTTAAAAGTTAGTAGACCAAAATCGGATACTGTATGAGGAATATATGTGCATTTTATTCCATTTGATGTGAAATTAAGTTTTGGGTTTATTTATCACTTATTAAATTAACAATTTTTTGTATTTTTTTCGTCATTCTTGTTAGTAATATATAAATAATGAAAGTTGTTTCTAGTCAATGAAGTTTGGATGAATCAATTAAAATTAGGATAAGTTAGCAGCTTTTCAGGTCAATTTACACTAGTATTTTTAGTTCCTTATTTTATGCAATTATGCATGATGAAACACATATATTATTTACATATGTATGGATGATAATGATGCTTTATTGATGATTAAATGCATATGGATTTTGGAAACATATCTTAAATTGACCAGATTTAGCATGTTGAATCAAAGATTCATCATACCCCTATACATAAACCAAGCTCTCCCTGAGCATCAAAGAATAAATGACTTAGTTGGATAAATCCCTGATTGTGCATGTGAACTTTCAAGGCTCAATTCACAATAGACCCTTAATTTGAGTGATCCTAAAATCCTGGGCTCACCCATTCTTTAATCAAAAGGAGTTCAACTTCTATATTTATCAGACTCTCTGTATGTACATAAAATATAAGGATATGACTTTTAGTGTACCGCATTGGTGAGTGTTCAGTCGAGATGGCTCCTAAGGATCCAGTCTAGAAGACTCTCCTCTAGATCTAATCCTCAACACTAGGGAATAAGTTGGTTCTTGCATTCAGTATACCATCTCATTAGTTTGTCAAACTTGAAAGTATAGACGGACGGCCATATGATGGAGGGCATATGATTGTGTAAAATCTTCTCTCCCTCACATTGAAATAAGGGTTCTCTCGAGTGCCTTATTACTCAAAACATGTACATTTTTATTTGTTGACCAATGTGTCTGTCAAAATAATTCAGAGTTGCGTGTACATGTTTTCTTGGGAGTATATCGGGGTGTGTCTCTTTTGAGTATCTAAGATACCTTCAACACCCGGACTTGTATCACTGTATGATGCAAAGTCAATTTTTTGGTGCTAGCCCAACTCCTTGGTCCTATAATATTTGGTTCAAGTGGACACTTTGAAATGGTTAGGAACGTTCACCATTGGTGGACGCTCATAGAATTTTTATTTGTAATGATAGAGATTTTCTTTGAGAAAATTTCTCTTAAATTTTATTACAATGTTTGGCTATATCCACTAATCAACAATTTAATTAGGTTTCATCACACCCTGGCACATAGGTAAATATCAAACGATAGCATGCAAACTTGTTCACATACTAGCTAGGGTTTTGCTAATACTCATGTTTCTTGGATCCTTTAATGACTTTGTCCCTTCCTTGAGCATCATTAAATATGGTCTAGACTCAAATCACCAGTCACAGTTCCTTAAGTGATAACTCAACTCATCTCATCAATCATGTAGTTGTGAAAGTGATGTGCTGATTATATTCTTTAGAAAGTAGAGTTGAAGAGTGCAATATAACGCTTAAATCTTTCAAACTAGGGAAGTGTGGATTATTAAGTGTCAAAACCCTATTGACTAAGGCTGCCTAACTCTGCCTCTCAAGATCTCAGAAACCAAATGTGCTCAAATTCCCAAGCCTTGAGTAGTAGTGAATGTGTCAGGAATACACCAACTAAAGAATGCATGGATGCATGAGATGCAAGACCATGAATGATTTTTTTTGATTTTTTAATTCAATAATGAATAAGAAGCCTTTTTTTCAAAACATTTACATACACAATGTTAGTTGCAAAACACATGGTTATATATATAATTTTTTTTTCAAAAAGTTTTTCTGAGAACCATGTATTATTTACCTAAAGATTTATTATAAAATACACAACTGTACCCGATTTTAGATGAAAACAATTAAAGTATAAGCTATGCATAAAGTAAATAGAATATATGCAAACATACCCTCTATACTTAGCTTGCGCTATATCCCTAGGGCACAAAGTGAAATGTAGACATAGCTCGTAGTATGTATAGTTGAGCGGAAAAGAAAAAGAAGTCGTCTTGCTCCCCCCAATAGTTAGACATTTGAGGGACTAAGCATAGCAGAAAAGTAGGAAATGAGGCAATTGAGGGCGAGAGGAAAAGAATAGAAGTGGGGAAATCACAATGCATTAGGTCCCCCTATACTTAGACTCAGGTCCGTCCAAATATAGGAAGTAATCACAGGTGGGGGACTCAGGAGCTAAACAGAGTGATGGATATATAGAAGAGTGATAGAATTTTTTATGGAAGAGAAGGTTCATCTGGGCCGCTTGAGTCTTTCATCTAACACAGTGTCCCGAGTGAACGAGAACTGCTCAACTTGCTCTAACTGCTCACGTGATTCAACAAAATGTTTAAGCTACTGATCGTTGACTGTAGAAATTTACGTGTGGTCTGCGGTCTATGAAATCTCTCACTTCCGTTTGTGAACCTCTCTCACGATGAAGGGTCCCATCCAAATGGATTTCAGTTTACCATGGAAAATTTTCAATCTTGCATTAAACAACCACACTTTC
Source organism: Ottelia alismoides (assembly GCA_037367405.1). NCBI lineage: Eukaryota > Viridiplantae > Streptophyta > Magnoliopsida > Alismatales > Hydrocharitaceae > Ottelia > Ottelia alismoides. Next base: position 70,452 of record JAZKJV010004130.1, on the reverse strand, counting down.
TTCCCTGGGACAAAGCTCTTTGTTCAGATGTGCTTGTCATGCCATTTCTTTACTCTGTCCTTGTCAATGGTGTTGTTATCGTACACATGAAATCTGATCTCTGATCATTCATTTAATCCATATCTTTGTTTTTCTTTTCCTGGTGATAGTTCCAATTGATCTTTTTGATTGTCCATTATGATTTATGCACAAATTCTGTAGGCAAATGACACGGCTTGCCATATACCATTCAAAATGGAGAAGTGCCCAATGAGGTCTTGTAAGCTATCTGGTAAGCCCACAGAACTTGGTCCAGGAGTTGGGACCATTTCTTCCCATCAGGGAGGACAATCTTCTGTAAAATTCCTTTGAACTTCCTGTTTGACTAGGGTGGCTATCGAGCCTAACGAGCCGAGCGAGACCCTGGCTTGGGCTCAAGCTCGATAAGCTTGGCTGAACTCGGGCTCGAGCTCGATCGATCCCAACCCAGCTGGCTCAGGCTCGAGCTCGATAAGGCTCGAGCTGAGTCACTTATCGAGCCCGAGCTCCTTATCGAGCCAGGTCTGGGCTCGAGCCATAGTCAGGCTAGTTAAGGAAAATGAGTGTTTTTTGGTGGAAAAGTGCATTACATAGGCTTGAATCCGCAACCTCTTCTATGAATTCTATGTTCCTTACCAGTAGGCCATGATCCAAGTTGTTCATAGAAGCCTAATTATAATATATAATGTAGCAATGTGTCTGCTTATAAAAAAAAGGAAAAATCACCATTTTTTAAGTATATCTAGATTATTTTCTGCAATGCATATAACTCAAAATGTGAAAAGAATTAACAATTACATGGGAAACACCTCTTAAAGAGAAGTTGTGCTCAACTAGATTTACACAAAAAACAGAGAAAAGACACAAGATAAAATTGCAACGAAGTTCCTGTAACACCAAAGATGAATGCGAATTTGATTTCACGGTAGATCTTCAATCCCTCTCCAGTCTCCAGAAAAAAGCATGCTATAAATCAGTATACCTTATTTGGAGACAATAGGCTATAAGCTCCAAAATAAATTGGAATACTCTTTTTTTAGGAATCTTCTTTGGAGACACTGATGCAAAAATGCTAAAACTAAGCATTAGATTCACTCCATAAACCATACTGACACATAGATAGTTTACCATTCACAATGTTGCAAAACTAATACAAACAAAAATAAACATCATGGCAGTTTCACAAATAGAAATTCTGAGAACTAAAACGAAAATATTAGGTTCAATTGAATCACCTCAACATCAAGTCAAAATGACAATCTTCTGAAATAGCTGATATGTCTTGTTCTAGTCACTGAACTCTTCCAAAATGATAGACTTTCAAAATAGTTGATGTCTGTATTAAAAAATAATTTATGTAAAGATCATTATTGTGCTATATGTAAGCGAAGTAACAAAAATGACATGATACATTGATACATTGTATTATTACGTACCAATGGTTAATAATCAGTTTTTGAGGAACAACTTCAATTTTGTTTTCCTTTCCAATAGCACCAGTCTACAAAAGAAATAATAGTAAGTAATGACATATATATGCAAGAACATATAAACATTACATTGTAAGGAAAGAAACGTTCTGAACATACCACCAATATGTGTCCATCTTTGAATTCTCGTTTCAACCAATCTCTACAACAAAGCAAACTTTCAGTTGTGGTAGCACACAAAGAGCTCCTATTATCGGAATACACGGCCTCCAGTACTAAATGCTGATTCCGAAGCAACAGTAGTCATTGGAACTGCAAGTATGTCCTTTGCCATCTTTGAAAGAATGAGATATTTTCCAGAATTTACCTTCCACCAATCTAAGATATCAAATGTATCACTATCTTCACAACATCCTTCTTTTAAGTAACTGTCAAGTTCTGACATTCTTTCTTCTTGTGCACCTCGATTCTTATTAAGGGAGGAAAGGGATTGACGATGTTTATCTCTTGCACTAAAAGTCGAACTCTTTTCTTTTTCCTCTGATTGATCTCGACAGGAATCCTTCGAATTAAGATCCATATGTGCCTTCTCATAAAACTTGAAAACATCACATCATGTATCATAAATCTTACGAAGTTATAACTCTATATCCATATCCTTATACAAGAGACCAAAAATATATTCTAATTGTATTGTTTTCCCTCTTGGATCTAGGATTGCAGAAATGCACACAAATTCAAAGTATCACAATCTCCCCAATAATTACGGAATTTTACACGATGTCCTCTAACATTGATGGAAGAAGAAATAGCTCAGCTTCTGCATTCATCAGTGTTTCATTTACATTAGCAATGTGGAACAAAAAATTGTTAGAGTTGGGATACTGAACACTAGAAAATACATGTGTTGCATCATAAAATACCTCTAACAAATCACAAATGGCTTCTGCATTTAACCACTCAATCGGATCTGTAGATCAGTATAACAAGGCTACCAAACTTTCAATTCAATGAACACTTTTTTGAATAAAAGTGTTTCAACATCTCGTATGTTGAATTCCAACGTGTAGGGCAATCCAAAACCAACCCTTTCGATTTTGTGCGTAATTGTTGATCATCAACAATGTGCCTAAATTTTCAAAGCCTCGCTGGTGAATATTTAAGAAACTTGACACTCTCTCATATCTTTTCAAGAGCCGATTTGATATTTCGTAATCCATCTTGGATAACTAGATTCAAGATATGAGCAACACATCGTGCATGGAATAATGAACCATTACAAATCAAGCCACCACTCTCCTATAGAAGATATTTTAGTTTTCTACCATTTCACTCCAAACTTCAGATCTTTTTTTCCTCTTTTTTGTTTCAACTGTAACACCAGGAACATCACTGTCACTGTTACTAATTGATTGATTTTTAGTGATATCCTTTACAAGAGGATCATTTGCTTCTTGATTCTCCATATTTCCAGATTGTTTGTCATTATGCACTATTTCTAAAGAATCCAAAAAAATTGATAACTATTAGAACACACACATACTTCAAGAGCAACCAATGAGATTCGAGCTTTAGAAATTTATAAATCACCTGCATTTTGGTCAATTGGTTGATATTGTTGCATTGCTTTCCTTTATCCATGTAAAGCGATAGATCTGATGCTCAGGATATGTTGTACCTGAAAAGTGGTAAATAAAAGATAGGCAATAACATGTGTATCAATACAAATAATACTACAAGTATAATATAGTCTAATCACAAATAATAATCGCGCAATCACAAATGTACATGGATACGTTCTCTTAATAAATATGTTTTTTAACATTGCTAGTCAAATGTTTTATGCATTTGTTTAGACCTATCTTGTTTTATTTCCAACAATATTGTCACCTATTCTTTGTTGCCTGGATACTTTTTAGAATAAGGATTGCCACCCTGTGCTGGATATTCTTGTAAGTTGTAACATCATAGCTTATATGAAAAAACAAACTAACAAAAGGGCCTAAATGACAGCCAAAGGTTTCACCCTTTCTGCCCTTGATCATTAACTATGTCCCAAAACTTCCCTGAATTCAAGCATTGACTCCAAGCATTGATATTTTCGATGTAATGGAAATAAAAGCGGCGACGCACCTGCTGTGGTCCTGTGGAGGAGAGGGCTCGGTCGGGGACGAAGGCACGACTGAAGGAGGTACGCAGGTTGGTCGGGGATGGTGATCGCGGGCCATAGTTGGTGGTGGGGAGGACTAGGGTGGTCAGGAACGACGACCGCGGGCTGCACTCCGCAGCTTCTGGAGGAGAAGGCTGAGGCCCAAGGGGGTCGGGTAGGGCCGTAGGGGAGATTGAAGAGGGAGAGTGCTGAGGGAGTCGACCGGTCGGGTGGAGGAGAGGGCTGATGGAGTAAGGGGAGTGTCGGGCGCGATGCACGAGTTGATCGAGGGAAGCTTGGGTGGGAGGGGAAGGGATCTTGCGGCTTTGTCGAGATGGGGAAATGGAGGTGGCGGGGGTTGTGTTTGAAAAGGGAATTAGGGATTAGGGGTTATTGGTTAGGGTTCTGCATTTACTATTCCAATTGGTTTTCACTATATATAAATATATAAAAATTATATATATTTCTTATCGAGCCCCTTATTGAGTTATCGAGTCGAGCAGAGCTCGGCTCGGGCTCGGCTCGTTAAGCTATCGAGCTCAAAAATCTGGCTCGGGCTCGGCTCAATAACTTAACGAGTCGAGCTTACGAGCCCTTATCGAGCCGAGCCCGAGCCTGGATCATCGAGTCGTGACTCAATAGCCAGCCCTATGTTTGACACCTTGTCTATGCCATTGGATTGTGGGTGGTATGGACTAAGGACATGGTGCTTAATGCCATAGTCCTTTGTCAACTTCTTCACTTCCCATTCGACAAAATGGCTACCCTCTTCAGATATTAATACCTTAGGGATCCCAAACCTTGATATAATCCAATCTTTCAAAAACTTGCAGACGGTCTTGCTGTCTACAGCTTGAGTAGGGATAGCCTCTACCCAACTAGATAAATAATCTACCATGAGAAGAATATATTTAAATCTTTAACTGTTAGGGAATGGGCTCATAAAGTCAATTCCCCATGCATTGAATACATCACAAATGATTACTAGTTGCATTGGCATGGTATCTTTGGGACCAATGGTCCCTCCCATTAACTGACAGACCGGAGATGACTGCCAAAATTGTAGGCATCCTTAAATAAGGTTGGCTAGTAAAATCCACATTGTAGTATCTTCTCAATGGTCTCCTCCCGGAGTTGTGTCCTCCTGCCTCCAAGGTGTGGCATAGTGTGAGGACACTTTGGTATTCCTTTTGAGGAATACATCTCCTCCATATACAATTCGACCCTTCAAATAAAAGGTACAGATCCTCTCAATAGTAGTGTCTGGCTTCCGACTTGAGTCGGTTGATTCTGTTCTTGGGCCAACCCTTGGGAACTTTATTAGAGATAATATAGTTAACCATTTCGGCATACCATGGGAGAGATTCAATAGCAGAAATTGACTCGTTTGGGAAGGTTTCACGGATAGATTCTAGATCAGGGATTTTATCTTGTTTGATCCATGATAAATGATCAACCACCACATTCTTTACTCCAGGTTTATCTTTAATCTCCAAATCAAATTTCTGAATTAAGAGTATCCATATTAAAAGACGTGCTTTTGCATCTTTTATAATCATTAAGTAACGAATGGCTGAGTGGTCTATGTACACGATCACCTTAGATCCTAGAAGTAGAGATTGAAATTTCTCCAAGACAAAGACTATTGTAAGCATTTCCTTTTCTATCACTGTATAATTTTCTGATATGGATCTAAAACTTTACTTGCTTAGTGAATAGTATATGAGATTCCATCTTTCCTCTATCCCAACACAACTCCTAGTGCAAAGTCTGAAGCGTCTGTCATGATCTCAAAGGAAAGAAACCAGTCGGAAGTTTGCAGGACATGAGTCTCAATGATCTTCTTTTTGAGTAGCTCGAAGGCCTCAAGATAGTTATGATCTACAAGGAACTCAGTGTATTTCCCTAAGAGCTCAGTTAGCGATCAAGAAATTTTTGAAAAATCCTTAATAAATCTCCTATAAAATCCGACATGCCCTAGAAAAGACCGCACTTGTTTCACGTTGGTTAGTGGCTCGAGTTTCTTAATCACATCCAACTTGGTAGGGTCAACCAACATACCCTTCTTGGAAATGACGTTCCCCAACGCGATGCCCTCTTGTACCATAAAGTAGCTTTTCTCCCAAGAGAGCACCATATTCACTTCCCTACACTTCTCGAGGACTTGATCCAGGTGCGCTAGGCAATCATCGAATGAAGTACCATGGATCGAGAAGTCGTCCATGAAGACTTATAGGAAATCTCCAACCATTTCAGTAAAAAATACAATCATGCACTGCTGAAAGGTTCCGAGGGCATAACAGAGCCCAAAAGGCATGCTCTTGAACATATAAGTGCCAAAAAGACATGTAAAAATAGTCTTTTCCTAGTCCTCTGGGGTGATGGCTACTTGATTTTAGCCTGAGTACCCGTCTAAGAAACAAAAGTATTCTTTTCCTGCCAATCCCTTCAAAATTTGATCAATAAAAGGCAGTAAGAAGTGATCCTTCTTCGTTGCGACATTCTTGCGTCTATAATTCACAAAGATGTACCACGATGTGGGTACCCACATCGCAATCTCCTCTCCCTCCTTGTTGGTGATAATATGAAGTCCCAACTTTTCCAGGACGACGTGCAAAGGCAATACCCACTTGGAGTCTAGGATGGGATAAATGAACCCAACCTTACACCATTTTTCAATCTCAGACTTAACTACTTCCGGTAAATTTGGATTCAACCTACATTGGAATTCATGGGAGTGTTTAAACATGGTGTGAAAAAAGGGTCGGGTTAATCCCTTGATGATCCGACAATATCTAACCTATAGCCTTGCGATTTTTCTTTAAAACTTTAAGCAGGAGGGTCTCCTACTCCTCGATCAGATGTGGACTGATGATGACCGGAAACTGTCCGTTATTTCCTGCAAGGAAGGCATACTTAAGAGTAGGGGGAAATGGTTTGAGCTCGGGTAAATCTGTATCATTAAAAAATCTAGCTCTATCATTGCTAATTCTGGTTGTGATGTCGATGGGTTCCGTGTAACATTATCGACCATCGATTGAATTGTTTTGGGGATTGAATCACTAAAGGTATAATATGGTTTGGCAAATGCCACGTCTGATCCATCTACCTCACTACGGGATTGTCTAGAAAGAGAATGGACTGACAGGTCAAGAGGGACCTCTGAGTCTCTAGGAGTGTAGGTTAACATATGCATGAGCTGGTAGATTAATTCATCAACAATGTCCTCTCTTGATGAGCGTTATCCTATCATTGCAGTCGGGTTCTGTCTCCTTGGCCCAAATGTTGCTTCTGTATTTTCTTCTGCCTCAGGTTCTTAATTTTCAGTTTTGGTTCTAGATTCAGTGTCAGGTCTTTGAAACCTAGTTTGCTAGTTTTCAAGTTCAATTTCTCTAAACTAGATTTGCCAAGATGTATAGTCAAATAGAGTTCCTGCGATCCTAAGGAAGGGCCACCCTAATATCATCTAAGAGTCTTTCCAATTTCTAGGGACATCCATGTCAAGTACCGTGAAATGTACTGGATAATTTTGTCCCTCTATGTTGTTCACAACATTTCAAATCTCCTATTAGGTCTCTTAGTCGATGAATCTGTGAATTGGAGTACCACTCTAGACTTCTTAAAAGGACCTAGTCTTAGATGTTCATATAGAGTGGCGGGCGTGAGATTGATGGAGGAGCCATTGTCTAATAGTGTCTGGCAAACTTTATTTTGTTGATCTAGCTTTGACGAGTCCTAGATTGCACTATCTAAAATGTCGTGTTGTTAACAATTATTTGTCGTTTCGTTGTACACGACAATCATAATCGGTCAAGAAATAACCACACAAAATATTTGTCAATTTTAATTAATCACGTGGTTTTGTGTTTATTTTACTTGGGCAAGTCCCAAGGTCGAACACAATGAGGCAAAGGAACAACCTAGAAGATTGTCTATCAAAGTTCGTGCGTGGTTTTCGAGGAGATTTTTTTGTAATTTTTAATGCAATAAAGGAAGAAAAATGCAATTTCGGCCTATTTTAGGGGCTAAAATGTAAATGTCGATCAAACAATGTCTGACAAATATGAAAATTGGCCATAATGAAAATTATAATGAAATGAATGCACTGTATTTTTTGTAATTTTTGGATGCAAGATGAATTTTTTTATGAATTTTTAAATGCAAACAAAGTGAATTTCAATATTTAATTATAATAAATATTAAACCTAATTATTTTCAAGGGATAATATTATCTAAGTTCTATCACTAGGTGATGGATCTCAGAAAAATCCTAAACCTCAAAAATATCAGTTTCAATACATATTAAAATCAAACACTGAAATATGCAAAATGATTTCTACGAGGCAAACCATGCATGCAAATGCAATTCTTTTTGGGCACAATGTTAACCACAATTAATTTTACAATTCATGATTTTTCGGGTATTTTTAGAGCAACTGTTAATCAATGACAAATTTCAGAGCATAAGATGGACAAAATATGCAATTTTCCACAAAATAATTATTATTACTTAACCAATGATCATAAAAATGTCCACAACATGTCAAGATGTAGAGAATTAGATGTGGAACAAAATGCTTTTTTGGATGAATAAAATAGTGTAATGTAGCTATCCAAAATAAAGGGGAAAGATAGGAGTATAACTACAATTACAATAAATAAAATAAATATAAAAATGCAATAGGAGGGACTAATGCGTAATTACCTAGAATCTTGGGGATCTTCTGCAAATTTGCCACAGAGTCACGTGCGGAGCACGTGATTTCTAGAGATGGACTTTAATGCCAATAAGTAAAACTTTGGGGCGCTGCCTGAAATTATCCCAGCGGTCACGTGTGGAGCACGTGACCCTTGGGTAGAGATGCAAATGAGGGGAGACTCCAGGGGCTCTAATGCAAAGTTCCCCCCGTCACGTGTTGCACACGTGGGGATTGGGTCTCAAGCCTCGCTTGGTGGTTCACTGGCGGAAAGTGTGGCGTGGAGGCGGCATTCCGGTCTTGACTTCGGCTGAGGGATTTGACTCGCGTTGCGAGGTCGGTGAAGTCCTAGCGAAAATGTGAAGTGGCTTGTCATAGGTCGTTGACGTTGGTCGGCGGAGGTGGCGTACGATAGGAGGTTGTCGGTGAAGGCGTTGATAGCGTAGTCGAAGACGAAGGCCGAAGACGTTGAAGGCTGAAGTCGCTGCCGTGGTGGTTGTAGATGAAGGTTGAAGAAGTTAGTTGCGTAGTACGCTCGACGGCGGTCGAAAGAGGGTAGGAGCTAGAGCAAAGACGGTGAGGGTGTCATCGTGGGCTGCAACTTGTCCTGTTGGACTCGGACCTCGTCGGGGAAGAAGACGAGGAGGTGGCGCTGTCACAGCCACTAATCACTTGGTGGCTTATCAGCGGATGGATGTCGAGGGGGGAGGCAGAGCTCATTAAATAGAAGAGGGGGTTCACGCCGGAGAAGGAAAGGGGATCCTTGATGACGGGATTTGATTGGAGACGATCGGGGAGTTGCGGAGCTCCAGATTTGACGAGATCGGCCAAGAATCGCGGAAAGAGCGACAGAGATGTGAGCGGCGGTGGCATAGAATCGCGGACAGAGAAAATCATGGTGATAGGCGACGGTTCCCAGATCTGGAGGGGATGAAGATGAAGGTCAGCGACCGTCCGATCAACCGAGATTGGATGGTCGCGATCGCGACGCGTGGCAGCAAGAGGACGGCTAGGAGAAGCACGTGTTGGGCACGTGCGCATGAAGCACGTGCCTTGAACGTGTGGCCTTTTATATTTTATTATAAAAATTAATAAAAGTAAATTGAAAAATGGGTGACACATGGCGGCTCCAGGAATGGCCACGTGTTAGTCCCACAAAATTCGAAAAATAAATACTTTAAAAAATAGAAAAGAAATAGCAAATGATCTTGGATCGAAAAAGTTTCTTCACGAAAATTGCTCGCCTCAATGAGATATACAACTTTTATGAAGACATAGAAACCAAAATCATTCAATTGCATAAAGTGATATTTTTGGGGTATCGCTTGTACATAGAATACCTAGATTTTTGGATTTTATAATTTTTTGTCATTTTTAAATTAGATAAAAATTCGAAAAAATGGTAAAAATCAAAGATAAATATTTACACATTAATCTATTTTTTGATTTTTATTAATTAAGAAAAAGATGAAATAAAATAAAACACGAGAAAGACCAATTTTGTACAGACGATTAATGAAGACTTGGACTTAATTTATTTGTTTGATTTCAAGCTTAGTTTGGATTTAGATTTTTGTGTATTTTAATAAAACCTTTATCGAAAAAGACAAATGAAAAAGAAATAAATTAAAATAGGTTAATTATGTACATACAATAATAGGTCAAAAATCGCTAAAACACAAAATGTACAAAAGAGGTCCAAAACCTAACTTTCACATACGGGCTCTGATTCACTTGAGCTTGGTCTTGTTTTGAAGGTAATTGAATGTAAATAAACTCAAAAGTGAGTAGGATTAAAATAGACACTAGATGGGGAAGATATGAAGGTTTTAGTTCAGAAATCCTAGAACTAGGGTTTGGGTTTTTTGGTCCACTTATTTGGGTTAGTGATTTTTTTGTATTTTTCATTTATTCTTGTTAGTGATATGTACACAGTGGAGGTAGTTTTAGGTCATTCGAAGTTAACATGAATTAGTTTAAAACCAAGTAAGTTAGGCTATTTATAGGTCAAATTTAACTGTATTTTTCGGTTTCTTATTTTGTGCAGAAATGAGTGATAAAATGCAATTCTTATGAAAACATGCATGAATGCTAATTATGTAGAATAAATGAATAAATGCTGATGATTTTGAGGGATTTGAGCTTAATTAATGAGATTTAGAGTAATAAATATGAGATTCATCATCCCCCTATACTTAAACCTTGCTCGTCCCTGAGCATCCAAAAGAAATGCCATGAGGTGAAATGAGATTGGGTTGCATAACAAGACCGTGAGTTGAAGGTGAAAATGAAACTAGACTCGACCTTTGGATTATTAGTTTGGCGAAACTTCTGTGAGACTTAGAATTTCAAAATCAACAGCCTTCAAGATGTACGCATCATTGTCATAGTTTCGGCTCAGAAGTCATCTTAGATCAATCCTATTCCCAAAGCGACCCTATGAACATTGAACAATCGACTCATGTGTGTGAAAGGTTTTAGCTCTTCCCATCCAGAATGCCGAACTACCATGCAAACCTCCTCCCCAATAACTCATCCTCGGGGAGTCAGGTCTTTCCTTCTAAGGTCTGTCGCGTTGTATTCACAATCGAATTGGGGGAGAAGTTAGAAGAAGGAGAAAAGAACTAGAGGGTGGCCAGTGTAGTCACCTCTCCTTGTGAAGCTGGCCAGTGTAGCCGAGTCTCCACCAAGATATGCAGGTTTTCTTTGAAGCTTGGACCTTTTTGGTCAGATATTTATTTAGTAGTGGATTCTTTGTATTTGGAATTTTTGGTGGTTTAGCTTAGATCTTGTTGTGCCCCTACGGATATAAAATCTTTTTGTTTCCGTACATTTTTTGGGGTCTTATAAAAAAATTGTGCCCAACTGTCCATCCCTTTTTCGAAGCTTTATTTCAACCTGTACTCTGGTCTTTAGATTTCCACGCTACCAGAAAAGAAACTCACACAGTCTTCCAACATCCCGTCTGAGTTGAGCTAAGTGTATAGTGCGAGAGTACAAATTAATTCTCTATTCCAGAGTTGTACCCAGAATGAAGAGACTAGGCTAGACACTAAGAGTTAAACGCTGTACATTGTCATGTAGAACTCAAGGAATTAAGTCAAAGACATGAAGCTTCTAAAATCCTATTTCTCGGTGAAGTTCCTATGAAAATTATGTGGATTAGGGTCAAGTCCAGACCACTCTCAGTTTCTGCTCATAACTCGGTTCAGAACCCAAAGAATTTTCACAGATGCAAATGAATGAAATGCTGGATGAAGTGTAGGTGTGTGAAATGCAGACACATTTTTTCTTTTTGTGATTTTTGAAAAAAAATTTATGCAAAAATTAATAAGAAGACTTTTTTTTCAAAAATTTTGGGTTGGACACAGTCAATGTTAGTAGCGAAACTCTTTTTCTTTTTGTTTTTCTATTTTTTTTCAAATTAATTACCCACCCCGTAAATACATATAGACTTACGCGAAAGTAGGAGATATGGGTAAATTATATACACAGTATATATACAAACCTCCTATACTTAGCGAGTGCTGTGTCCTCAGAGCACAAGAAGTGAAAAGAAGACATAGCTCGGGCTAAGCATAAGAGAGTGAAAAATAAAAAGATAGATATACAATGGTCCACCCCCATACTTAGATTATGAAGAGTCTAAGTATAGAAGAAGAGCGAAAAAGAGGCGATCGGGATATGTGAATGAGGAGGGTATATACAGATGGGTATCGGTTCCCCCTATACTTAGGCTCTGGTGAGCCTAAGTATACAAGAAGGGTAGAAATGGAATGATCGTGAGATGGGGAGAGTGGTATGTACATATGGCATCGATCCCCCCCATACTTAGGCCTTGGCTTAAGTAGAGGAAGAAGATGTACAAGGAGACTGATGTGGTCGGAAGGGAGGGTGGGTAGCCAATGATTAAGGCAGTTTTCGGCTGATCTTTTTATGAGCCTGTGGTGGGAGATTGTAATGACGAGATGGAGATGAAGCATATGGTTCCCAACTATTATCGGTGTTATCGTCCGAGAAATCATGTTGGATATCAGATGAAGCGTATGAGTCAGATGAAAGGTAGCCATCATCAGAGTTATCCTCAGAGGAATAATATTTGAAAGTGGGCACACTCCAGATATTCTTGTCTTTTTTGTTTCTTCAGTTGTTTTCTCAAAATTCGTTCCTTCTTGGGATCAAGCAGTTTGTCCTCGGATGAATACTCGGAAGCACCGGTCTCAGTCACCTCATAAGAAATAATTCCAGTGTATTTGATGAGAGCAGGAGCCTCCGCTTTTGATGAGTAATAGTTAGGAACGGGAGTAGTCCAACGAGAATCGAATTTTGGATCCTTGCGAAGATATGGTTTTAGAACTACCGAACATACTTCACTCATGTAGATTACCTTTTCCGGACCTGATGAGGGATCATCAGTTGATTCCTCTTCCAGTAGGTAAAAGGTGACTTTCTTTTTCGATGAAGGAGTAGTCTTTTCGTTTCGTGAAGGTGTCGGTCCACTTGAGTCTTCAGATGAATAACCATTGGAATTCTTCTCCTTGGTCGGTGTTTGTCCTGCGTGTTTGTTCTTAGTTTTTTTAATGCTGGTGCACTCTTGATTTGGGATGATTTGGTCAAGGTACATAGTAGGTTGCTCCAGGATGCGACCATGCATATGTCTGAGGATCATATAAGAAACATTCGTCTATTTTGATATCTGCAGGAATTGAAATACTGGGGAGAGTCTCTACATGTTCGTTCTCAATTAATTTGATGTTGGAGCATTCCTGTGCTGAGTTGATGTGATCAAGGTAGTCAGAATGGGTTGACCCAGGGTGTGACCACACATAAGTCTCCGGATCATATGGATTCATATACTTGATTTTCCATGGTGAGAGTAGCTGGGAATGGAGCAGGGGGAAGATTCTCTAAACCAATAGTCTCATCAACAACCACTATCTCAGGTGTAGCAGCAGGGTAGGGCTCTTCTACCGCTTCATGGTTACGGTTGTCGATGACTTCATGGGTTGCCTCAGAAAATCGTGGTTCCTCAAAGGTTGGATGAAATCAAAGTGCTTCCAATGATGTAAAATTGATTTCTCGAGTCTCACATTCGATAATTGACTTAGGCAATGCTAGAATGGCTTTCTGAGAATAATTGGAGACTGGGTAAATTCTCCTTGATGCTTAATATCAATGATCATAAATTCTACTTTGAGCGGAGCACCTTGGAATGTCATGATGATAGAAATGAATCCTCTCGGCCGCTTTATCGATCGGTCAACCAGTTGAACAATCTCTCGTATCTTTCTGATCGGTCCGAGTTTGAGTTCTGAAATACAGAGGTCAGGAGGATATTGGTCGGTGAATCGTCATCTATTCGAGTATGGGTAAAAATTGTGTCTTTGATTCTACAGTCAAATCTGGGCAACCGCTTCACTATACAGCTCTTTGTTTTTCTCCTCAACACTAAGGAGGAGGCCATTGACAAGATATATCTCTCAGTCGTTATTCTTATCTTGCTTGACTTTTTCATCATTAATTTGTCCATTACAAATACTTTAAGGTCAGGGAAGTGTTCAATGGCCTGTATAAAGGGAAGTTCAAAAATCAATCTTTTCTCCAGTGCTTCCCGTAAAGCATGATCCAAATTCTTCAGATTTTCTTCAGTTTCAATTTTTATGTATTTTTCAAGTTTTTTGATTTTTTGTGGTTTTCAAATATTCCATTTTTTGGTATTTTCTATGTGGTGTGGTGATGTGGTGTGTTCCGTAGATGAGAAGGGGCTCTGAGGTTCAGAGTAAGAGTCAGGGGCATAGTAATTTGTAGGGGAGTAATATGTAGAAGTGCTGCTGTCAGAATCGTCCCTAGATTTTTGAATATCCTCAAATTGTCAACATGAGATCCAATCTTTTCTCATTCATTTTTTATGTCCGAGCTACCAGAGATTGAAATTAATGGATCAGCTAACTTTCAAAATCTATCCTCCATTAAATCAAATTTCTTATTTATCCTCGAAATATCATCCTCCAAAATCTTTTCATGACCAATTATGGGAGCATTCGGTATGTGTTTATGCATATGAGATTCAATAATTTCATCTTCCATTCCTGTATGTGCTAGGAGAAGAGTTTCTTGAAATTTCCAATATCTGATCATTATTTCTGAAAATTTTTCCTCAAAAATTATGGAAGGAGGCTGCTCATGTGATCTAGGCATGTGAGTTGGTCTGAGTAGAGTTCAATCCTTTGATCATGATTGGTCAGACCTCTATATTGTTGAGTTAACATACAGGGTTTATGTGTTTCTATGTAGTCAGTCCAGTCCTCTGTATGAGTCTCATGTCTGAAATGATGGTTGTTCATTTATGTTCAATGGTGGGGACGGGGGAAGATGTGAAGAAGTGTTAAATTCGATCATTTGGTTGCAATCTCCCATGAATGAAGGATTTACATTTACTGAATACGAAGGATGAATTGTATGATCGAAATAGAGAGGATTGACATATGAAAAACTGGAGACCTTAGTCAGTTGTTGGTTTGTATGATCCCGATACAAAGGGTTGTCATTCATGAAGTAGATCGAATTTGTCGAGAATGTTGGATCTATTGGCGGTTGAGAGTCTCTTGTGGAAGTTGGATGGTGTGTAGTTGGAGGAGGTTTTGAAGTTTTGGGTCTAACCGATACGAATTCATTTTCATAGTATAGCTCTGATGGATTCTTGGATAAACATTCTGCCATTTTTGAAAGAGCTAAAATGAATGATGGTTTGGGTTTGTTCGAGATGAATTGATTTTCATGATATAGATCTGGAGAGTTCTTGGACAAAAGTTCCATGATTAGTTGACAAATCAAGAAAGGAGAGTGATGTCACAAGTGTGCGGCTTTTGATCTTTGAAATCGGTTCACGCACGTAAAATCAAACATAAATCAAACCCCAGGTTCACCAACTCACACAATGAAGCCGTAAGAGTTTGGCGATTATCTTTTCAATTTTAAGCTGGTGATAAAATAATCTTGTAAAGAATTTAGCGAGCTGTTAGGTGCTGGAAATTTCTTAATGACTGGCCCGAATTCTTACGACTAGTTGCACCTACTTTCAGCCAGTATGGGAGTAAGTACGGACCGTAGAATGGCTACACGTGTTACTTAGGGATGGAGCCTTACACAGTGTCCTTTAAACCACCCACTATGCTAAGGAAATACGGAACATTTATCGGCTACCCGTATTCCTCACTGAGAAGTAGCCAACCATTTTTGAACTCAGTAGTCTGAATGAAAATGTCGGAGCTAGGCTCTAACCTTAAGTGTCGTCTCTCGCTCACTTAAAAGAAATAAAAGAATCCAAGGTCGGGGTTGCTCTCCCGCAAAAATTCTTGATTTTATGGGTTAAGTTGGTCGGATATATTTAGCAGTCCCAATTTTAATTAGGCGATCACTGAAGAATTAAATGAGCACAAATACACGTCTACCATCGAGTCTCAATTTCCTTTAAAATTATGTGATAAAATAGGAGGGAGAAATTGGGAAAAAGCCGATTCACATGAAACAATGATGTATGCTAAGATAGAAGACTTACAGTGATTCCTCGCAATCTTCATGCGGGATGCAATACAAGAATTGAAAGTTTTTTCTTATATGAATGCAAGCTGATGAAAAACCACATCTAGCAGAAAGTTCTATTAGCGAGGAAGAATTGAGTTGAATTTGGCTAAATTGAACGATCTAATGCGCGTCTCAATTAAAGTGAAGTGTGGTCTTAGGTTCTACGAGCACAATCAAAAAATTTAAATGCTCTAAGAGCCGTAAGTGCAGGTCTATCCTAAGCGCCACTCAAGTCGGACCCCACCCTCACCGGAGAGTGAAACAGGCCACGACACACCACCGAAAAAGTTTAAGGTCTTTTTACACACGCGAGAGTCCGAACATACACTGCTATAAATGAGCAATTAATTACAGAATTTAAAATTATAGAAAAAATAAAATCCTAGGCTCTACGCTCTCCCACGACTCGACTCGATCTTAAATTAATTGCAATTTTTTCAGAAATTGGTGAAGATGCGTCGGTTCTTGGAAAACCGCTCCACGTACGTCGGGTACCTCACAAGAAAAATAAAAGAGATGGTGTAAGAGAGTAACTCAAAAAAAAAAAATAAAATAAACAAGAAAATAAATTCTGAAAATAAAGGCAGGGGAAAAAATGGAATTTATACAATGAAAAATTCGGGGTTCAGACTACCCGTGTCACGACCCGTCCCGCTAACCGGAACGTGCCGCGACAGAGATCTTTCCTCTTCTTTTTCCTCAAGAAAACATGTGGCAATCTCATAAAACATAAAACCTTTATATTTCAAGTTCACAACACCAAGAAGTGTATTACACAAGTTCTATCTATTACAACTTCTTACAAAATAACACAGACAGTACAAAAACAACGAAAAGCAAAAGACACCTCCTCCAAGTGTATCCGTGGTCCTTTCACCTGCTATTCGTGATTCTGTTGATCTGTATATAATATAATATAACAGGATGAGTCTAAACCCATTTATGAGCTTAGACCAAGTGAAAGGATCTCAAGCTTTTTACATATAACTAAAAGTTGAAATATGAGCAGTATGCCAAAATTTATGCTGATAACTTTGAAATAGCTTGAAAAAGAGACTTTATGACAGTAAACATATAACAACATGCTAGATTTGCAAATAAATGCTGAAATCATTTATAAGGCAGATAAACTGAAACATAATCATCACTATCAAGCTGTTTGTACTAATCACCACTGTGGCTAATTTATTGACTAATGAACGCTGAAACAAAGCTAAGTCATACGCGCAGACGGTCCCAAAGACCAAAAACACCCTGCATACGGCCCAAAGCCTATATGTATACAGAATGCGGACCCAAAGTCCTCTTGATACCATATCTAATGGTTTGCCATATCTAATGGCGGTTTCAGGGTCATATCTAATGACATCACCATATCTAATGGCTAGTTCATGATTTGTATAAAAGAGCTACTGTGGTGCTTATCTTCTGATTCTGACTCTTTTCTTGCCACTAATAAACCGTAAACTTGCAATTTCATGCTCATAACAACCAATTCAATAACATAAGACAATCTTGACATAGCATGCATATTCGGATCACTAAAACCATTCAGAACTTGGAAAAACTGATCCATAATTCATAGTAACCGTACAAAACAAAATTCTTTACATAAAAACTCAAATCTACGTAGTGAAACTTATGCTTTCTATTCCACAACGAGTTTTATGCTTGAAAACATGCTATCAACATAAAGCACTTGAAATGATATTTGAAAATACATTCAAAAGCCTTGATTTCATATCTAGTATACGGTACTTGCAATTCATGCGTAAAAGCTCAAGAAAACGCGATTGCATACTTGTTATCATAAAACATGCATAAAAGCGAAAGACTAATGCTTTAAAATAGCGCTTGAGAATACCTCACCTGAACGCTATCTACCTTGAGTCCGAATCACCTTCTTTAGTGAAATCCCTCCCTATAGCCATCCTAGATTTCAGTACTACGGCTTGATGCGGACAGAACTTCGTTACGGCTTTTAAAAACGCTCTCGATCACCGACAGGGCTTCGCCGTGCTCCTCTCGTGCTCCTCCCGCAAGCTCGGCGGCCTTGCGGCTCTAAGGTAGACTGATGGGCGTGAATGAAGTGGGGAGGACTATGGGGGGGGGGGTCATGGTATTTATAGGCCTCCACCCCCTTTACATGTGTGACATGTGTCAACATGTAAGGGAGGTTCATGTGTCCCTTATCCATGTATGAAGACACATGGCATGGCACATGGCATAATCATAAGGAAACTTGTTGCCTAAGTAATAGGCTTGCCTTATCCACGAGTTTACTTGCTGCCCAAGCAAGTGGTTTGGCTTCTACATGAGATAACTTGTTGCCCAAGCAAGCGGCTTTACCATGACACGTGTTAGACTTAGGATGCTGGCACATGGCGCTATTGAGTTTTTTGACACTTGTGCTGCCTATATAACGACACGCGTCCCACGATTTCCTCTCCATGTGTCCTACTTTTGCTAATGACGCTTAATTATCACTAACGACGGGTAATTAGCACTAATCATACTTAATTAGTCTTAATGATGTGATTATGGCTAATGAGTATAAATCTATGCTAATGACGCTTAATTATCACTAATGACAGGTAATTAGCATTAATCATGCTTAATTAGTCTTAATGATGTGATTATGGCTAATGAATATAAATCTATGCTAATGACGCTTAATTATTACTAATGACGGGTAATTAGCATTAATTATGCTTAATTAGTCTTAAGGATGTGATTATGGCTAATGAGTATAAATCTAATACATTATGGACACTATGCTAGTAGTGGCTTCTACTACTTATAAGGTACTACCAAAAATCCAGAGTACTAGATGTGGTACCATGTTTTGATGTGCTACACAATTCATAGAACCTTTTTGAAGTCTATTTTATACAAGACGGTCTCTGATATAAACACAACAAGTTTAAATGAAATCATTGCAGAAAGGCGAATCTATTGACTATGGTATCCGTAAAGTGTGAACACTATCAATACAATATTTACTTGAAATAACACTTGATATCATTCAAAAGCATAGTGTACAAAACGCGTATTACAATTCTCCCCTACTTGCACTAAATTTCGTCCTCGAAATTTAAGTATCCTTGCTAGCTTGAAAATAAGTGGGGATATCGAGATCTCATTTCTTCTTCTCGTTCCCATGTGGCTTCTTCTATTGCGTGACTCCTCCATAAAACCTTGACTAAAGGAATCTTCTTTGTATGAAGTTCTTGTACTTTATAATCTAGAATTTCCACAGGAACCTCCTCGTATGACAGATCTTCCTTCAATTGAATATCTTGAGGTTGTATCACATGGGTTGGGTTTGGAATAAACTTCCGAAGTGTGGAGACATGAAAGACATCATGTATCTTTGCTAGTTCAGCTGGAAGTCGAAGACGATAAGCTAGACTTCCGATTCTCTCAATAATTTCGTAAGGGCCAATGTATCTAGGGCTTAGTTTCCCTTTCTTCCCAAATCTGATAAGGCCTTTCCATGGAGATACTTTTAGAAACACATGGTCTCCTACTTGAAATTCTAAGTCTCTCCTTCGCTTATCTGCATAACTTTTCTGTCTGCTTTGCGCTGCCTTTAAGCATCTCTTAATTTCCTCAACTTTTTCTATTGTGCTTTGTATTAGTTCAGGTTGAACCAATTTCCTTTCTCCAACTTCACTCCAACAGATAGGTGTTCTACACGGTCTACCATACAAGGCTTCATATGGTGCCATCCCAATACTAGCATGATAGCTGTTATTATATGCAAACTCTATAAGTGAGAGATGTTCATCCCAACTTTCTTTAAAGCTCAGTGCACAGGCTCTAAGCATGTCTTCTAGAGTCTGGATAGTCCTTCTGATTGGCCATCTGTTTGAGGATGAAAGGCTGTGCTAAATGCTAACTTCGTTCCCATAGCTTTATGTAAACTTGGCCATAGCTTAGAAGTAAATCGTGGATCTCTATCAGATACAATTGACACAGGAGCCCCATGACGGCTAACTATCTCATTAACAAATATCTTTCCCAAGCGGTCTAGACTGTATGTCATGTTAATGGCTAAGAAATGTGCAGATTTAGTTAATCTATCCACTATGACCCATATTGCATCGTGACCTCGACGGGTCCTTGGAAATCCTGTAACGAAGTCCATAGTGATGTGTTCCCATTTCCATTCTGGTATTGGAAGTGGCTGTAAAGTCCCTGCAGGTTTCAAACGCTCCGGTTTTGTTTGTTGGCATATAGGACATCTAGAAACATACTCTGCTATTTCTCTTTTCATACCAGACCACCAATAGTAGCTTTTAAGTGTTCTATACATCTTAGTGCTCCCTGGGTGCATAGTGTATATGGAGTTATGTGCTTCTTCCAGAATCTCAGTCTTTATATCAGATTTCCTTGGAACACACAATCTTCTTTTGAAGAATAAGACCCCTTGACCATCTATTGTATACCCGGCTTCATCTCCTCTCTTAATCTTCTCAATGATTCGAATGATTTCAGAATCATGGACTTGTGCCTCCTTAATTTTATCATATAATATGGGTCTCACTTGTAAGGATGCTAATAAGGCTCCAGAACTATTTATGGTTAACTTTGCACGTAACTCTTTCAACTGATAATATTCCCCTTTTAAGTGAGATAGCTGACCCTTAGACTTTCTACTGATGGCATCAGCTACGACATTGGCTTTCCCCGGGTGATATTCTATGGAACAATCATAATCTTTAATTAGCTCTAACCATCTTCTTTGCCTTAAATTCAACTCAATCTGAGAGAAAATATATTTCAAACTCTTATGATCCGTAAAGATTCGACAAGTTTCTCCATATAGGTAGTGTCTCCAGATCTTTAAGGCAAATACTATAGCAGCTAGCTCAAGGTCATGAGTTGGGTAATTTAACTCATGTTGTTTTAGCTGTCTAGAAGAATAAGCAATCACCTTATCATTCTGCATCAAGACGCATCCCAACCCCTGTCTTGAGGCATCACTATAGATTACAAAATTACCCTGTCCTGAAGGAAGGCTAAGTACGGGTGCTGAGGTGAGACGGCTCTTGAGTTCCTTAAAATTCTTCTCGCATTCTTCGTCCCAACTATACTTTACATTCTTCCTAGTTAACCTTGTCAATGGTGCGGCAATTTTAGAAAAGTTTTCAACAAATCTTCGATAATACCCAGCTAATCCAAGGAAACTTCGGATTTCTGATGCATTTATCGGTCGTTCCCATCTAAGAACTGCTTCTATCTTTGATGGATCTACTGTTATTCCTTCTCCAGATATGACATGGCCTAGAAATGCAACCTTCTTCAACCAAAACTCACATTTATCAAACTTTGCATATAATCGGTGTTCCTTTAGAGTTTGAAGTACAATTCTCAAGTGTTCTCTATGTTCTTCCTCTGTTTTAGAATATACGAGAATATCATCAATAAATACGATCATGAACTTGTCCAGATATGGACGGAAAACCCTATTCATCAAGTCCATAAAAGCAGCTGGGGCATTTGTCAATCCAAAAGGCATTACTAGGAATTCATAATGCCCATATCGGGTTCGGAATGCAGTTTTAAGGACATCTTCTCCTCTAATCTTTAACTGATGATAGCCAGATCTCAAATCAATCTTGAAAATACAGAGGCCCCTTGTAATTGGTTAAATAAGTCATCTATTCTGGGCAGAGGATAGTTATTGCGAACAGTCACTCTATTTAGTCTCCTGTAATCTATACAAAGTCTCATGGAACCATCTTTCTTCTTGACAAATAGAACTGGAGCACCCCAAGGTGACATACTAGACTGTATAAATCCCTTATCTGTCAACTCCTGCAATTGAGTTTTGAGTTCTTTAAGTTCAGCTGGGGCCATTCTGTAAGGAGCTAAGGCAATTGGATTGGTATCCGGAATGAGATCAATAGTGAATTCAATTTCCCTATCAGGAGGAATTCCTGGTAGTTCGTTTGGAAACACTTCTGGAAACTCTTTCACCACAGAGATGTTTTCTAAACTGACAGCTTCTGCCTTAGTATTAAACACATAAGCAATATAAGAGGAATATCCCTTCCTTATCAACTTCTGGGCTAAGAGACAGGAGATGACATGGGTAGGATATATCCTTCTTTCTCCATAGAAAGTGAATTCAACATCACCTGGTTTTCTAAAAGTAACATGCTTCAGATGACAGTCTAGAAGAGCATGATATGTACTCAAGCAATCCATTCCTAGGATAGCATCAAATTCCCTTATCTCCATAGGAATAAGGTCTACTTCAATATAATTTTCTCCTATCTTAACCAAACAATTTAGGAGGACACTCCTAATAATTTCGGGTTCTCCCTTAGGCAAAGAAATTGCTAAAGCATGCTTGAGAGTACTTGTAACTTTATCAGCATATAGAGAGAATCTTTGATAAATAAAAGAATGACTTGCACCCGAATCAATAAGAGTATGTGCACTTTTACCAAAAATAATAGTGGTACCTGATACGACATCGTCCGCGGATATGGCCTCCTCTAAGGTCATAGCAAACGCTTTTCCCTCTCTCTGGTTTGATTTCTTCTGTGTATTATTTTTATTTTGTTCCCTTGCAGGTGGAGGACGACGTACACCAATATCACGATTTTCATTTTGTGCTGGTCTTCCCCTAACCCGACGGCCTTGGACAAGTGCAGGACAATTCTGACGAATGTGGCCTATCTCGCCACATTGATAACACCCGGTGGTCCCCTTGCGGCAAGTTCCTGGATGATACTTTCCACAGTTTGTACATCGTGAAAAAGAAAGAGTTCTGTTTTCAGAAGCCCCAACTCTATATCTATTTGTTTGATTCCCTTGTACTCTATGAGCTGATCTATTATCTTGCCTTGAATTCCCAGCTATTCTTGGTTCTTTGTTCATGTTTCCTCTCCACAGGGGTCTATCTGCAGGCCTTTTCTTTCCATGATCATTGCACTTTCTTCTTTCTATCACCACTCGTTCAGCCCTACGAGCAGCCTCCACTAATTTTGCATAATCAGTATATCCCGTGGCCGATACCATTTCCTTTAAATCAATATGCATACCATCTTCTAGACGTCTACATTTTTCTTCCTCAGTTGCAACCAGAGAAGCAGTAAACTTTGAAAGTTCGATGAATTTCTTCTCATATTCATCAAACAAATTGCTCCCCTGAGTAAGGAATAGGAATTCCCTACGTTTCTCCTCCTGATAAACCCTTGGGTAATATTTTTCATTGAACTCTTTCTCAAAGATCTCCCATGTAATGGAAGATGGGTTTGGATATTTCATTTTCACCGATGTCCACCAATCATCAGCGCTATCCTTCAGAAGAAATATGGTATATTTCAACTTTTGTTCATCCGTACAGTCCATTAGAACAAATATTTTCTCCATATTCTTGAACCATTCCCTTGCCTTCTTTGGATCAGTGTCTCCTATGAATGGTTCTCCTCCCAGCTTCTTTACATGCTCAAATGGTAACTGGTACTCAAATTCATGTCTTTTAACAGACTGGACAGCCATTCCTGCTAGAGTTTGAGCAATCAACGTCAACGTGTCATACACGTTGTTATTGTTGTTATTCTCCTGACTAGGGCCGGTCGCTTGTGGTTGCTCACCTGCCATTGTTTCCTATAAAATAAAACCTTAGTTAGATACTTCATCAACCTAAATCCTCCAATAATGATTCTAGACATCCTCAAGACTATAATATCAATAACTAAATTATCTTCCAATACTTATAAGTCAATTCCTAATATAATTCTTCCTCAAGGTCCTAAAACCTTTGCTCTGATACCACAAGTTGTCACGACCCGTCCCGCTAACCGGAACGTGCCGCGACAGAGATCTTTCCTCTTCTTTTTCCTCAAGAAAACATGTGGCAATCTCATAAAACATAAAACCTTTATATTTCAAGTTCACAACACCAAGAAGTGTATTACACAAGTTCTATCTATTACAACTTCTTACAAAATAACACAGACAGTACAAAAACAACGAAAAGCAAAAGACACCTCCTCCAAGTGTATCCGTGGTCCTTTCACCTGCTATTCGTGATTCTGCTGATCTGTATATAATATAATATAACGGGATGAGTCTAAACCCATTTATGAGCTTAGACCCAGTGAAAGGATCTCAAGCTTTTTACATATAACTAAAAGTTGAAATATGAGCAGTATGCCAAAATTTATGCTGATAACTTTGAAATAGCTTGAAAAAGAGACTTTATGACAGTAAACATATAACAACATGCTAGATTTGCAAATAAATGCTGAAATCATTTATAAGGCAGATAAACTAAAACATAATCATCACTATCAAGCTGTTTGTACTAATCACCACTGTGGCTAATTTATTGACTCATGAACGCTGAAACAAAGCTAAGTCATACGCGCAGACGGTCCCAAAGACCAAAAACACCCTACATACGACCCAAAGCCTATATGTATACAGAATGCGGACCCAAAGTCCTCTTGATACCATATCTAATGGTTTGCCATATCTAATGGCGGTTTCAGGGTCATATCTAATGACATCACCATATCTAATGGCTAGTTCATGATTTGTATAAAAGAGCTACTGTGGTGCTTATCTTCTGATTCTGACTCTTTTCTTGCCACTAATAAACCGTAAACTTGCAATTTCATGCTCATAACAACTAATTCAATAACATAAGACAATCTTGACATAGCATGCATATTCGGATCACTAAAACCATTCAGAACTTGGAAAAACTGATCCATAATTCATAGTAACCGTACAAAACAAAATTCTTTACATAAAAACTCAAATCTACGTAGTGAAACTTATGCTTTCTATTCCACAACGAGTTTTATGCTTGAAAACATGCTATCAACATAAAGCACTTGAAATGATGTTTGAAAATACATTCAAAAGCCTTGATTTCATATCTAGTATACGGTACTTGCAATTCATGCGTAAAAGCTCAAGAAAACGTGATTGCATACTTGTTATCATAAAACATGCATAAAAGCGAAAGACTAATGCTTTAAAATAGCGCTTGAGAATCCCTCACCTGAACGCTATCTACCTTGAGTCCGAATCACATTCTTTAGTGAAATCCCTCCCTATAGCCGTCCTAGATTTCAGTACTACGACTTGATGCGGACAGAACTTCGTTACGGCTTTTAAAAACGCTCTCGATCACCGACAGGGCTTCACCGTGCTCCTCTCGTGCTCCTCCCGCAAGCTCGGCGGCCTTGCGGCTCTGAGGTAGACTGATGGGCGTGAATGAAGTGGGGAGGACTATGGGGGGGGGGGTCATGGTATTTATAGGCCTCCACCCCCTTTACATGTGTGACATGTGTCAACATGTAAGGGAGGTTCATGTGTCCCTTATCCATGTATGAAGACACATGGCATGGCACATGGCATAATCATAAGGAAACTTGTTGCCTAAGTAATAGGCTTGCCTTATCCACGAGTTTACTTGCTGCCCAAGCAAGTGGTTTGGCTTCTACATGAGATAACTTGTTGCCCAAGAAAGCGGCTTTACCATGACACGTGTTAGACTTAGGATGCTGACACATGGCGCTATTGATTTTTTTGACACTTGTGCTGCCTATATAACGACACGCGTCCCACGATTTCCTCTCCATGTGTCCTACTTTTGCTAATGACGCTTAATTATCACTAACGACGAGTAATTAGCACTAATCATACTTAATTAGTCTTAATGATGTGATTATGGCTAATGAGTATAAATCTATGCTAATGACGCTTAATTATCACTAATGACGGGTAATTAGCACTAATCATGCTTAATTAGTCTTAATGATGTGATTATGGCTAATGAATATAAATCTATGCTAATGACGCTTAATTATTACTAATGACGGGTAATTAGCACTAATTATGCTTAATTAGTCTTAAGGATGTGATTATGGCTAATGAGTATAAATCTAATACATTATGGACACTATGCTAGTAGTGGCTTCTACTACTTATAAGGTACTACCAAAAATCCAGAGTACTAGATGTGGTACCATGTTTTGATGTGCTACACAATTCATAGAACCTTTTTGAAGTCTATTTTATACAAGACGGTCTCTGATATAAACACAACAAGTTTAAATGAAATCATTGCAGAAAGGCGAATCTATTGACTATGGTATCCGTAAAGTGTGAACACTATCAATACAATATTTACTTGAAATAACACTTGATATCATTCAAAAGCATAGTGTACAAAACGCGTATTACAACCCGAATGCAGAAAATCGAATAAAATTTTTTAGACAAAAAATTAAGCCGTTTGCCTCCCCGGCAACAGAGCCATCTGACGACTCCTAGATTACACTATTTAAAATGTCGCATCGTTAAAAATTATTTATCATTTCGTTGTAGGCGGCAATCGGAATCGGTCAATAAATAACCACGCAAAATATTTGCCAATTTTAATTAATCGCGTGGTTTTATGTTTATTTTACTTGGGCAAATCCCAAGGTCGAACACAAGAAGGCAAAGGAACACCTATAAGATTGTCTATCAAAGTTCGTGGACGGTTTTCGAGGCATTTTTTTTGTAATTTTTAATGCAATAAAGGATGTAAAATATAATTTCGGACTATTTTAGGGACTAAAATATAAATGTCAATCAAACAATGTCCGAAAAATATGAACTTGGCCACAATGAAAATTATGATTAAATGAATGCACTGTAATTTTTTTGGAATTTTTGGACGCAAGATGATTTTTTATGAATTATTAAATGCAAACAAAGTGAATTTCAATATTTAATTATAATGAATATTAAACGTAATTATTTTCAAGGGATAAGATTATCTAAGTTCTATCACTAGGTGATGGATCTTAGAAAAATTCTAAACCTCGAAAATACCAGTTTCAATAACTATTAAAAATCAAACACTGAAATATGCAAAATGATTTTTACAAGGCAAACCATGCATGCAAATGCAATTTTTTTGGCACCATGTTAACCACAATTAATTCTACAATCCATGATTTTTCGGGAATTTTTAGAGCAACGGTTAATCAATGACAAATTTCAGAGCATAAGATGGGCAAAATATGCAATTTTTCACAAAATAATTAATTATTAATTAACCAATGATCATAAAAATGGCCACAATATGTCAATATGTAGATAATTAAATAGAAACAAAATGTTATTTTTGGATGAATAAAATAATGTAATGTAGCTATCCAAAATAAAGGGGAAAGACATGAGTATAAATGCAATTACAATAAATAAAATAAATATAAAAATACAACAGGGGACTAATGCGTAATTACCTAGAAGCTTGGGGATCTTCTACAAATTTGCCACAGAGTCACATGCGGATCACGTGATTTCTGGAGTTGGACTTTAATGCCAATAAGTAAAACTTTGGGGCGCTGCCTGAAATTATCCAAGCGGTCCTGGGGTAGAGATGCAAATGGGGGGAGCCTCAGGGAGCTCTAATGCAAAGTTCCCCACCCGTCACGTGTTGCGCATGCGGGGAGGGGTTCTCGGGCCTTGCCCGATGGTTCACTGGCAGAAAGGGTGGCGCAGAGGCGGCATTCCGGTCTTGACGTCGGATGAGGGTTTTGACTGGCATTGCGAGGTCGGTCAAGTCCTGGTGAAAAATGTGAAGTGGCTTATCAGAGGTCGTTGACGTTGGTCGGCGGAGGTGGCGTACGGCAGGAGGTTGTCAGTGAAGGCGTTGATAGCGTAGTCGAAGATGGATGCCGAAGTCGTTGAAGGTTGAAGTTGCTGTCGTGGTGGTTGTAGATGAAGGTTGAAGAAGTTTGTTGCGTAGTAGGCTCGACGTTGGTCGCAGGAGGGCCGAAGCTGGAGCAGAGACGGTGAGGGTGTCGTCGTGGGCTGCAACGAGTCCTGCTGGACTCAGACCTCGTCGGGGAAGAAGACGAGGAGGTGGCGCTGCCACCGCCACTCCTAACTTGGTGGCTTATCGGCGGATGGATTTCGAAGGGGTGGCGGAGCTCGTTAAATAGAAAAGGGGGTTCTCGTCGGAGAAGGAAAGGGGATCCTTGATGACGGGATTCGATTGGAGACGATCGGGGATTTGCGGAGCTCCAGATCTGACGAGATCGGCCACGAATCACGGAAAGAGCAGCGGAGATTGCGAGCGGCAACGGCGTAGAATCACGGGCGGAGAAAATCATGTGATAGGCGGCAGTTCCCAGATTTGGAGGGGATGAAGACGAAGGTTAGCGGTTGTTCGATCGGCCGAGATCAGACGACCGTGATCGCGACACGTGGCAGCAAGAGGATGGCTTGGAGAAGCACGTGCTGGGGACGTGCGCATGAGGCACGTGCCTTACACGTGTGGCTTTTTATTTTTTATTTTTTATATAAAAACAAATAAAAATAAATCAAAAAAGGGTGACACGTGGCGGCTCCAGGAGTTGCCTCATGTCAGTCCCAAAAAAATTTGAAAAATAAATACTTTGAAAAATAGAAAAGAAATAACAAATGATCTCGGGTCAAAAAAGTTTCTTCACAAAAATTGCTCATCTCGATGAGATCTACAACTTACATGAAGATATCAAAACCAAAATTGATCAGTTGCACAAAGTGATATTTTGGGCTATCCCATGTACATAGAATACCTATATTTTTTTAGTTTTATAATTTTTTGTCATTTTTTAACCAGATAACCCAGAAAAATATGGTAAAATCCAAGATAAATATTTACACATTAATCTAATTTTTTGTATTTTTATTAATTAGGAAAAATAGGAAATAAAATAAAACACGAAAAGACCAATTTTGTACAGACGGTTAGTGAAGACTTGGACTTAATTTGTTTCTTTGATTTCAAGCTTAGTTTGGATTAGGATTTTTGCATATTTTAATAAACCTTTTATCAAAAAAGACAAATGAAAAATAAATAAACTAAAATAGTTTACTTATATACATACAATAATAGGTCAAAAACCGCTAAAATACAAAATGTACAAAAGAGGCCCGAAACCCAACTTTCACATACGGGCTCTGATTCACTTGAACTCTTTCGCTGATCAGGACACTCTGGTATCCGGAAAACAAGGCATAGCCCGAGAGCTAATATAACATGACGTCTCTGCATCTTATGGGCCAGTAGTAGTAGTGATAAACCTCAAAATCGGCCCTTTAAGAGTGCGTAATTAGCACTTGATAATGTCATCGCAGTCGGGCCAATTCGGGCTCATCAAAGAACCATCTAATTGATATGTCAAATAAGAATGAGATGGTCGTGTGTATATATATATATATATATTACTTGGCAAGAAACCAAGGTCGAACTCAGGGACACGAGCCTTTCTCTAGTTATCCGGATTTTTTTATCTATTTAACTAAGTGTTGAGTTACAGGCAAAATAGGTCAAGGTATGCATGAAGTGAGACAAGACAACAACAATGCATTAAATAAATAAACATGCATTTTTTATTTTATTTTATTAAGCAAATGAATATACATGCAAAGCAAATGATATGCCCAAAATGATAATTACTTGAGCCATAAAACATGCGAGTCAAACTGAGTTGAAATAATGAAGCACTCTAAATTTATAAAACATTTAGGCATGAGAACCATGTAAATCAGGACACCTAGATAATGAAATAATGCACTACGATTTATAGTGTCAAATCTGAAATTGAAGCATGCCATAAGAAAGACAGCAACGAGAGATTCAAAATGAAACTGAAATCATCTCAATCGGATATACATAGCTCAAGATATGCATAAAAGAAAGCAAGGGCATAACTGAAAGAAAACATGAAATGATAACTACAAACAGGTCCCCCTGGGAGGGACTAAAATGCAATAAAAATAAGTTGCGGTGCCTTCCCTGTAAATTGCCACACGCGCGGGGGCATATCTGAAATTAACAAAACCCGCGAGGGTTGAAATGCAAATAACCCCAGACACGCATGGTCAGCACGTGAAACAGGACCTATTTGCAATTTTGAAGAATTCCGTGGATGTCTCTGCAATTTTCCCAGATTCACACGTGCCAGTCACGTGCTATCCAGGCTCGGAATTAGGTTCGGGCTCGGCAGAGGATAGGTGTTGCTTCGGCTTGGCTTGGACGCTGGTTCAGGCTCGATGCAGGCTCGTGGAGGCTCGGGAGTATCCAAACCTGGAGGCTCAGACGCTAGGCTCGGGGAGGCTCTGGCGCCGCCACGTGGTTGATTGTGCACCGTCCGATCTTCAACGATCCGACGACATCTGGAGGAGGCTCCTTGCTAGCGACGTGGTTGAAATGTGACCGTTGGATGAACACCGGTGAGGAGCATCCAACGGTCACTGCTCCTCCATCTTCCTCTGCAGCTGGCGGCGGGAACTGCGCTCCGGCGAAGGTGCTCCTCCTCCGCCGCTCCATCCTAGGCACGATGGGCCTTCCCAGAGACTCCTAAAGGCTCTTCGAGATAGCTGGAGGTCCGAGGGAGGCGCAGGACCTCTTGGCGTGACCCATCGGAGCCCGTATGTCGAAGTCGGAGATGATGAAGGAGAGCTCCGATGGTCTTCCGATCATTGAAGATTTAACGACCTGCACTGTTAGGAATACCTAGCCCAAGCATAGAACGTGACGTGGGTGAATGATGCGGTCGGCCGTGGGAGATGAAAAGAGTGATGGCCGAGGTTCTTCTCCGGCGAACCTGGAGGAGATGGGTCGGAAGGGTTGGGAGGTGTGGAAGAGCGAGGAGATGAACGAAGGGCGTCGCGTGAAAGGGGGAGCGTGGCGGAGCTCGGAAGGGGAATGGAGAGGATTGAACGAGGGAGAAGAGACCTACAAAATTCAACGAAATTAAACGAAAAACACAAAGGGAGATCGAGAGATTACCTGAGCGATGGAGGATCGATGGGCTTGTGCACGAGCTCCATGGCGGAGCTTTGGTCTTTGCTGGACCTCCCCAGCTGATGGAGGCAGCTCAAGCGGGCTCTAGGTGCCGCAGCTCCGCTTTGATCAGCGGAGGGTCATCATCGGGGAGCAAGGGTCGTCATCGCTCAATCGCTCCGCCTCCCCCTGTCACAGGGAGGCGGAGGAGGGTTGGGCCCTCTCCCGCGTAAAGGTGGACGAAGGTATCGGAGAAGGGGGGCGGCGTATTTGAAGTTTGAAGGTGGCGGTTCCAGTGATGGAAGTCGTGGATTTCGAGGGTGGTGTGGAGCGACTGGGAAGACGACGGGGGTCGTGGAATGATGCGCGAAGGTGATGGATGATTGGGGAGGATCTTGGGATTGTTGGTGAGGAGAGACGTGGTCGGAAGAGGTGGAGATAAAAGGAAGGGGGAGAGAGGTGCGCGAGCTGGAGAACGTGGGCTGAGGGCATGACCGGAGGTAGATGACAAAGCCCTTGCCGTTGGATCGTGAGATCCAACGGCTAGGGTTCAAGCGGTAAAGAGCGGTCAGGATAGAATCTGCGGCGATGTGATCAATGGGCCTTGAAGCCGCCACGTGTCGAGCTGCGGAGAGAGCGCTGGCAGACGGTTTAGATTAGAAGCTAGAGTTGATCGAGCGGTTGAAGATGCAGCGGGAATGGGAGGTGGGGATTGCATCTTCAAACGTCGATCTGATGGTGAAGATCTTGACACGTGGCGCACGCTGAGCGAGGCGGGAAAGAATGGCGGAGATGAGAGGTGAAGGTAGATCAAACGGCTAGGAACATGGGTGCACGTGGCGATTACTTAACCATTGGATCAAGAGATGATCCAACGGCCCTGGTCAAGGGCGGATGAGGCAAGGGCGCGGGCCACGTGGCTCACCCAGATCGGGCCACGTGGCCCAATCAGATTATTCAGAACTTCCAGTTGATTTTTGAAGGGCTAGATGGTCGATTTTGACAAAACGCAAAACATGAAAGTTGTAGATCTTGGCGAGATCTACACGTTTCATTTTGACCAAAACTGGAGATGAGATCAAACAAATACCCGAAATATTTTTGAGAGTATTTTTAAGGCTAAAAATACCACAGATTTTTGTTTTGCCATTTTTTTTGTGATTTTTAATTTTTTTAAAGACTGATAATTGCAGGACATTATCTGGGTTTTATTAACACAAAACTAAGCAAGGGCGTTAATAATTGGAAATTAAGATGATGAAATTAGGTTTCATCAAGTAGCAGCACCTTATTTAGGTTTTCAAGGAAGAAGAGAAGTAAGCAAGGGCTGGTTTGGTCTTGTTTTGAAGTAATCGATTGTACATTTGTTCAAAAGTGAGTAGGATTAAAACGGACACTAGATGGGGAAGATCCTAGAACTAGAGTTTGAGTTTTTGGTCCACTTATTTGGGTTTGTTTTTTTTGTATTTTTCTTTTATTCTTGTTAGTGACATGTACACAGTGGAGTGGTTTTGGGTCATTCGGAGTTAGCATGAATTAGTTAAAAATCAGGGAAGTTAGGCTATTTACAGGTCAAATTTAGTTGTGATTTTTGGTTTCTTATTTTGTGCAGAAATGAATGATAAAATGCAATTCTTATCAAAACATATATGAATGCTAATTATGCTGAATAAATGAGGAAATGCTGACGATTTTGAGGGATTTGAGAAAATTAATTAGATATAGAGTGATGAATCTGAGATTCATCAGGCTTGTCACAAAGTGTGCACCCATGTCTCTGTTCTTCCTTGGTAGCTCATTTCTGATTAACCGAGATGTAGCGATAGAGATGATATCTTTCTTTGTTCGGCTTGAGTTCTTTCTGCTTGTCCTAGTCGGTGTGCATCTTATCTTAAGTTAATTTTTAGAAGCCGGGTCTCTTTCTTTCATCTTGTCTAAGGATAAAGTGATGTTGATATTTTCTCTACAGACGTAGGCCATCTCTTCATCAATTTTTTGGTTTTTTTATGTTTTTCTTCTTTCCAACCGTAAGAGCACAGGGAAAGGAATTGGCTGATTGTGATTGAAAACAACTTGTTTATTGAATGAAAAAGTATGTACAGGACTTGGACTAACTCAACTTGAAATAGGGAAATCGACGAACGACTGTTGTGGATGTCTAGGTAATGCTTCTCCTTCAGACTCAGATTCTGACTCTCCGGGACCTTAGTGGTACATTGCTTGACAGGTGGTGTGGGTGGGACTTCTTCTTTCTCCTTCTCGTGCCTCTCTTCCTCTTCTTCCCTAGACTTATGTATGTCTGTATATACTAGGGCTATGCCACCGTATTCATTTGCTTGATCAAGCATGGTTACAGTCTTGCCGCTCCTGAGAGAAATATGATATGTTCCATCATGCAGAAAGATCTTGTATTTAGGTAAAAACATTTAAGACTAATACCTGATTTTGTCTGAGGCTATTTGGATTAGTCTGGACCTGAGCTAGAATCACGGTCTGGGATGCAGTTAACTCATCTCTCTAACGAGAGAATCGATTGATGTCAA
The DNA here is from genome assembly GCA_037367405.1 of Ottelia alismoides. Classification (NCBI taxonomy): domain Eukaryota; kingdom Viridiplantae; phylum Streptophyta; class Magnoliopsida; order Alismatales; family Hydrocharitaceae; genus Ottelia; species Ottelia alismoides. The sequence continues at coordinate 37,228 of JAZKJV010004130.1, read as the reverse complement.
CTCTCATTTCATGAAGTTCGTTCATTACTCATTCCGGAGATATTGAGGAAGAGGAAGACCACTGGCATTGCTTGGCCTGAGACTGCTCGTACTGTCTGAATTGGCCCTACTAGCCCTAGCGCTTATATTGTTGCTGTTGAGGCTGCAAGTTTTGATAACCCGAATAGTATTGCTGATGTTGCTGCTATTGTTGCTGTTCAGGCTCGTAGATGGGCCGAGATTGTAATTTTTTTTTGGAATTTTTGGATGCAAGAGGAATTTTTATGAATTTTTTAATGCAAGCAAAGTGGATTTCAATATTTAATTATAATAAATATTAAACCTAATTATTTTCAAGGAATAAAATTATCTTAGATCTATAGCTAGGTGACGGATCTCAGAAAAATCCTAAACCTAAAAAATGTGAGATTTAATACCTATTAAAAAATAAAATAATGAAATACACAAAATGATTTTTACAGGGTAAAGGATGCATGCAAATGCATTTCTTTTTTGGGCACAATGTAAAACACAACTAATTCTACAGTCCGTGATTTGTCGGCAATTTTTAAAGCCACGGTTAATCAATTATGAATTTCAGAGCTCAACAAGGGTAAAATATGCAATTTTCCCAAAAACAATTAATGATTAATTGACCATTGATCACAAATTGTCAAGCATATGCTATCATGCAGAGAACAAATTGTAGAACAAACTACCTATTTTTGAATAATAAAAGTATGCTACGTAGTCGTTCAAAATGGAGGGGAAACACAAGGGTATTATTGCAAAATTGCAATACCTAAATAATGAAAAAAATGTAAAGGATGAACATAATGTAAATACCTATAATCAAGGGGATATGTTTGCAAAAATGACAGAGGCATGTGCCCTCTGTGGCGTGGCTGAATGATAAATATGGACAATCCGGGGGCTGCTTCTGCAAAATTCTCCACCCCCACATACTTAACACGTGCAAGGGGGATCTTCTATAATTCAAGGAAGCTCCAGGGGTTCTAATTCAAAATGCCCCCTCTCCTTACGTGCTCCTCACGTGAGGGGAGGGTCTCGGGTAGACCCGGCCGGCGGTGGTGTACAGTGGAGAGGCAGAGGGCTGGCGAGACTTCCCGACGGGGCGGATGTCGGTGGAGAAGCGGTGCCGGAGTCGTCGGTGGAGTAGTGAGACCGGCGGAGGTATCGATGGATTTCGTGGCAGAGCCTATGGTGATGGTGGCAATTGAAGGAGCTGGGAGTAGGGGTGTCTATCGAGTTCAATGAGCCGAGTTGGCCTCAACTCGGACTCGAACTCGATAAGAAACCTAAGCTCGAATTCGGGCTCGATAAGGATCGAGCCCTAGATCACCAACTCGAACTCGAACTTGTAGAGTTCGAGTTGACTCATGAGCCTCTTATCTAGCCACGAGTTTCTGAGCTGGCTCACGAGCCTCAAAATGAGCTGGCTCACGAGCCTCTTATTGAGTCATGAGTTTCTGACCTGGCTCATGAGCCTCAAAATGAGCAGGCTCATGAACCTCTTAATGAGTCATCGTTCCATTTTATATATTAAATTATGCAAATGACATTTGTAATTTTGATTTTTTATAATCTTTTATGTAGCTTTTTGGGAAAGAAAAATGTTAACCTTTATTTTATATCAAACTCAATGTGGAAGTTTTGGTATATATGTTTTTATTTTTTTAATAAGAGAGAAAACGAGTTATCGAGTCCAGTTTCCAAGTTGAACAATGCCTAACTCAGACTCGACTCGATAAGCAAACGAGCCATAAAACCCAACTCGGGCTCGGGCTCGTTAAGGTTTCGAGTCCGGCTTGCGAACCCTTAACGAGCTGAGCCCAAGTTGAGCTCATCGAGCTCGAGCTTTCCTGATAGCCCTAGCTGGGAGGTAACTGGTCTTCTACGGTCGATTGAGCGAGATCGATGGAACGAGCAGCTGGCGCAGCTTCTGGAGGTGGAGGAGCGGCTGACGAAGCTCCTGGAAGCGTTGACGTCGAAGGATGAATACACGGAGGAGATAGCTGGTGCTTCAGGCGGAGAGGCGGAGGAAGTCGATGAAGCACGTCGTCGGTGTCGAATGAAGTCAGAGAGGCGTCGTCGATGGTGAACATAGTGGATGATTGTTGGAGGTAGTCGGAGATGTAGCAGCTGGGCATTGGAGGTTGTCGGAGATGTAGACGTGGTCGTTGGCTCTATGGCGACGGTCGGAGCTGAGCAACCACGCAGCGGGGGTGCTGAAGAGCCGCGTACTACCCTTATTAATTCGATCAAATTAATGGTCAAATTAGTGTCGTGTCATTCGTTGTAGTCAAGTTAATACGGACTAATCAAAAACCACTTTTAATTAATGTTCAATTAATCACGAGCAACAAATTTATTTTACTTGGGCAAGCCCAAGGTTGAACTCAAGGAGGCGGCTGTCTCCTTAGGTAAATTTTAAGTGAATTGTAGAGGTCGGATTTTCAAAAGATATTTTTGGTAATTTTCAACAATTTTTATGCAATTTAAATTAAAGACAAGGCAAAATCAGACCAGTTTACAAGTTAAATCAGAATAGTACTCAAACTAAGTCCAAAAATTATGAAACTTGGCCAGAAGGTGAATTGCAATGAAATTAAGCTACATTAATTTTTTGGATTTTTCTGACACTTTATGAATTTACTGTGAATTAAATACGAATGCAAGGTGATTTTTACAAAATCAATTTTAATAAATAACAAATTAAATTATTTTCAAGAACTAAAATTATCCTAGATGACTCTATGTAAGAAGATTCCAGGAAAATTGTTAAACCTTAAGAATAATTAATTTTGGACCTATTAAAAATCAATTAAAAAACATCAATTAATTTATTATGGTCTCGAAATGCATGCAAATGGTATGGTTTTTGGGCACAATGTAGAAATGATTAAACTCTACCTACTTTGATTTTTTTGAAGATTTTCGGAGCAACATTTATTTTAACAAGCAATTAACAATGAACAGTGGACAAAATATGCTAAGTTCTACAAAAATAATTATATTAAATAGAATCGTGCTCTTAAAAATTCAACAAGCATCAGCAAAGATAAAGCATAAGATATTATACAAGATGCAAAATTGAGTTAATAAATAAGGCTAAATGAATGCCTAAATATGCGTGCAAACATAGGAATGTAAATGCAATACAGAAATAAAATTGCTAGAAATGACATAATGCTGACAGGGACATTGATGCAATTACCTATATGACAGAGGGCGTGGACGCAAATATTCCAAAGAAGTGCCTTGCACGTGACTTCAGAAGGCTGGGTATGTACGCACTATGATGGAACTCTTAAGGGCCGTTCTGCTATTTATCCACCAAGGATGATGATGCAATTCGTCCAAATATTTGAGTATCATGCACGTGAGGAGGGGGAGCCTTCTTCCTCCTCCTTCATAAGACCTTTGACGGATGCACTGATGGAGATGCCACTGCTCGTGGCTTCTTGTCAGGAAGATGGAGAAGCGGAGTATGCTGCTCCTCGCCACGTTGTTGATGTTTCTCGCACGAAGGAGCTCGCATGCAGCAGTACGATAAGAGAAGATCAACTGGGAGGAGGTCGGTGCGATGTGGCTCGGGAGGAGGTGCTGCTGGGGTAAAGCAGCGGTGGCGCGACCGTTCGCGGGCGGCGGTGGAATGCGGGATGCACTTATGGCGATGCGTCTAGCGGAGGCGCGCGCCCGCTGGCACGATGGCTTGCCACCTACTGGTGGGTGTGCACGGAGGCCGTACTGCAGAGCGTAGTAGCTACGAGGAGGTGGGCAGTCGGGCGTGGCGGCGTGGGCCGTCGTGCACGATGCGTCTGGCTGAGCGGAAGGGGGGGGGGGGGGGGGGGCAGAAGTCCTAGAGCCGAAGACGAGGCCTGTTGGAGTTGAAGCCATGGGGCGGTGGCGATGTTGACAGTCCTATCCGAAGAAGTTCCGGGCGAGGAGGTCTGCTGGAGAGGGCTCCGTGAGGTGATGGCTGATGGAGGAGTTGGCCATGAAGGTAGGCGAATGGAGGTGCTAGGTAGAAAAGCGAGGGAGAGAGAGGACGTGGGGGGAAGGCAAAAACCGGGGATTTCACAATATCCCCTGTTATGCATGCATTTGTTTAGCGGGCCTAATTTTTCGATTAATTGATTGATAAACGTTCTCCAAAAAATTCAATAAAAATCACCGTTGCGTTCGCAACGTGTGATTTATCCGTGAAAGTGCAAAAAAAAAGATTTGGAGCACTGATGAGGATGAAATTAAGAGAGGGAATGGAGGATGTAGAAGAAAGAAGAACATGGGATGAATGGAGAAGGGAAGAGGCTCTTACATGAGTCTCAAATCCTTCCTCGATGCAGCGGTGATGCAGAGCTTGGATCTTACCGGAGGGGCTGTCTTCGCTCAACCTTGGTCTCACGCTCATTGTAACTGAGTATGGATAGGGAGCTCGGGGATCTCACTCGCAGTAGGCGGATGCCGAAAGTGGGTGTGGTTGTGGGCTTTTTAAGGTGACACAAGGAGAACGAGTCGGCGCAGGTGGTGCAACTTGTGGGCGAGGTGAGAGGAGTGGGCGAGGTGCGCGAAGTGGGGGTGGTCGTGCTACGCGGAGGTGGATGGAGTGGGTGAAGTGCGCAGGGGGGAAGCGGGAAGAGGGGAGGGTGGTCAAGTGCGGTGCGCGTAATCGGGCTGTGGCTTGGTCACGTACACCGCGCATGACCCGAGAGAGGAGGGGGCGCCACGTGGCACGCTGGGGTGCGGCCACGTGGCACTTCTTTATTAATATATATATATTTGGAATAAATAAACAAGAAATGGGTGACATGTGGCATCTCTAGAAGCTGCCACGTGTCGCTCCCAGAAAAATCCAAAACTAAATGTAAAGAAAAATCGAAAAGAAATAATAAAAGAGGTTAAATCAAAAAGTGAGCAACACGAAAGTTGCTCGTCTCGACGAGGTGTATAACTTTTGTAAAGGGTCAAAAATCAAAGGAAGAAAACTGTACAAAATGTATTTTTGGGTGGTACCTTATAGAATAAAATACCGCATGTTTGTCTTTTGTATTTTTGTCATTTTTAAATAAGAGAAAAATTAAAATAAAATTAGAGAAAATATGAAAAGAATATTTACAACTTAATCTATTTTCTGGATTTTTAATAATTAAGAAAATAAAAGGATAAAATGCAGAGGTAAAAAGGTCAATACGTACAATATATAATAGGGACCCAAAACACAAGTTTTGCATACGAGCTCCGATTTTAATGAAATTGGTCTTGTTTTGAAGGTCTTTGAAGGTTTATTACTTTAAAAGTGAGTAGACCTAATCCGGACACTGTATGAGAGAGATATGCGCGTTTTAAGGCTCCTAGTTTCAAACTTGTATTGGGGTTTTATTGGTCAATTTTACAAGTTAGTATTTTTTTGATATTTTTCCTTTATTAGTATTAGTAACATATATACTATGGAGTTGATTTTACTGGATTTGGAGTTAGTATAAAATATATACAAATAGGTGAAATATGGTGAATATACAGATGAATATTTACAAGTGAATTGAGCTTCTTATTTAATGTAAATGTGAATGCTAACATTCAGATATTATTTACACATGCATGACTACTAATTATGCAATATAAGTGGAAATATACATCTAATTACTTGGGAACAAAGATCTATTTTCAACTTTTAGTGTAATGAATCGCAGATTCATCAACCCCCCTATACTTAAACTTGCTCGTGCCCGAGCAACTAAAATGAAATGCAAGAGTGAAATGAGATAGGGTTCCGTACCAAGGTTATGAACAAAAGTTAAAAATGGAGCTTGACTCGACCTTTTGGATTAATTGTATGGCAGAACCTTATTGAGATCTGAACTTAAGACCTAACAAACTTCAAGTTCCACAAGTCTTCTATTCAAGACGCCTCAACTGTCAGGTCAGAACAAATCCTCAGACGCAAACTTCTGATGACTATGATTCTTACTTGTACTGTGTAAGTGTAAAATAGCTCCCCACATCAGAAATAGCTCAGAGCCAGCCTCCTATAACAAGGTAACTCTAATTCCCCGGTCCAGTAACTCTTTCCTCGAGGAGCGGAGTATTCCCTTCTAAGTTCAAGTGCGACCAGCTCAAGAGGAGGTGGTGGAGAAAAGAATGGATGGTAGCCAGTGTAGCTACCTATCCTGAGATGCCTGACCAGTGTAGCCAAGTCATCCACCTGCATTTTCTTTGCTAATATACATACTCCGACAGGTATTTTGTTTTCTTTTGGACCTGTCTGATTTTTTTGAGTTTTTCATCTTGAGCCAGTAGACTATCCCTCTTTTGAAGCATTATTGCAACCCACAGCGTCCCGTCCTCAGACATCAACACCACCAGACTAGGTTGAGATGCACTTCCCTCCCTAGAGGAGGACGAATGTTTCCACCCGTGTGCTACTCTAAGGTAAAGGATTCTACCTCCTCACAACCTCATCAATGAAGAGCTACGTGCATAGTGCTTGTCCAAGTTAGGTCATTATCTAAAAGAATCATGCATGTGCACGAGATATTCTACTTAGACTAATCAAGATGACATGTGAACATAACTTGCGGACTCAAAGAATTAAGTCACACGACCTAAGAAATCTTAACTCCGGTTCCTATAAGGTTCCTCTAAAATTAGGTGGATTAAGGTCAAATCAGGTCATTCCTCAACATCTACTCATAACTTGGTTCAGAACCCACTAGATTTTCACATTGCATATGCAAGATATGCAGATGACATGCAGATGACATGCTATGTAGATGAATGAAATGCAAGACCTTTTTTTTCGCTTTTCAGATGCAGAGATGATGTGCAAGAGTAAATAAGAAGCCTTTGATTTTGATGTTTTTTTTCAAAACTCTAGTATACCTCCTATGGTACAAATGTTTTATGAGTATTATACAGATTATACAAGTGTTATACAAGTGTATTTTACAAAAACTTTTCTCCAATTTTACTCATCCCATAATTATTACGTAATAAATATGAAGATACGTGAAAGTAGGAGCTATGGGTAAAGTATATATGTAATATATACACACCCCCTATACTTAGCGAGTTCTATGTCCTCAGAGCATGAAAAGCGAGGAAGAAGACATAGCTCGTGCTAAGCGTAAGAGAGCCAAAGGAGCGAAAATGTATAGAAGTCATCCTGCCCCCTATACTTAGGCTCTTGGAAGCCTAAGTGTAGCAGAAGATCAAAAACAAGGCGAACGAGGTCAAGAGGTGAAGTGGATGAATATATACAGGGTGGGCATCGATTCCCCCCTATACTTAGGCTCAGGTCAGCCTAAGTATAGGACTGGAGTGAGTATGAGGACCGATGTGATCTAGAGGATGTACAGTGAATGGACTCATGTGACTCCCCCCCTATACTTAGGATCTGGTCATCCTAAGTATATTCGTAGATGAGAATATATGAATTTAGAGTCATGGGAGGGGGAGGGGGTGATATACAAGGATTGCAGATATATACAAGGAGTGCGGTTATATACAAGGAGTGCGGTCTGAATCTTTCAAGATGCTGTTGATGGCCAGAGTTTACTATTGTAAGGTCTCATGCACTGCTCGATGTGTATATGCTGAACCTGTCTCGCGCATGAATACAATCTCCTCGACATGGACTAAATGTTCATTATTCGACGAAGTGCTTCAACAGTTTTCCATTTACCAGGAATGTCGGTGCGTCATCTTTGAGATCTGAGATCTCAACACATCCACTATCATGTACCGCACAGACAATGAATGGGCCCGTCCACTTAGATTTTAACTTGCCTTGGAAGACCTTCAGCCTTGCATTAAACAACCATACCTTCTATCTAGGAACAAAGGTCTTTCATCTGATATATGTATCATGCCAACGCTTCACTTTGTCCTTGTACACCAAACTGTTGTTGTATGCTCGGTTTCTGACTTCCACCAGCTCATTCAGATCCATTTCTCACTGTTTCTGCCCTAGGTATGTGTTCCAGTTGACCTTCTTGATTGCCCATTCTGATTTATGCACTAATTCTGTGGGCAAATGGCACGTCTTTCTGAATACCATCCGGAAAGGGGAGGTTCCTAATGGTGTCTTGTAAGCTGTCCTATAAGCCCATAGGACTTGATCCAAGATCTAGGACCAGTCCTTCTTGTCTGGGCAGACAAGCTTCTGCAGTATAGTTTTCACCTTCCTATTTGACACCTTAGTCATACCATTAGTCTATGGGTGGTAAGGATTAGTGACACGGTGTTCGATGATGTAGTCCTTCAAGAGTTTCTTCACATCTCTGTTTACAAAGTGGCTACCCCCATTTGATATCAACATTTTGGGGATCCCAAACCTAGAGATGATGTGATCTCTAATAAATTTACATACAGTCCTGCTGTCTGCGGTTCGGGTTGGGATAGCCTCCACCCACCTAGACAAGTAATCTACCGCAAGAAGAATGTACTCGAATCCATGACTAACAGGGAATGGGCCCATAAAGTCGATGCCCCAGGCGTCAAAGACATCACAAATGATGTCAGGCTGCATCGACATCTCATTTTTGAACCAACGGTTCCTCCCATTCTCTGGAATACTGGATACGACTTCGCAAAGGTGATGGCATCGCGAAACAGAGTCGACCAGTAAATGCCACACTGAAGTACCTTCCATGTGGTCCTCTTCCCGAAGTGGTGTCCTCCTGCCTCCAAGTTGTGGCATAAAGAAAGGTCACTCTGGTATTCCTCCTGAGGAATACACCGTCTCCAGACACAATTGGTCCGTCAAAGAAAAGGATCGGGTCCTCCCAATGGTAATGTCTAGAATTTGACTTGAGTCGGTCTATGTGGCTCTTGGGCCAATCTTCGGGAACCCTCTTGGAGACAAGATAGTTCACGATATTGGCATACCATGGGAGTGAATCGACAACAAAAATCGACTTGTCAGGGAAGGAGTCTCGAATCGGTGAATCCTCAGAAGTATTAAGATCTTTGAGATGGGAGAGATGATCAGCTACTAAGTTCTTCTTTTCAGGTTTATCACGAATGTCCAAGTCAAACTCCTGGATAATAAAAATCCACCTAAGAAGACGCACCTTCACATCCTTCTTTTCCATTAAGTATCGTAGTGCTGTGTGGTCGGTGAACACAATTACCTTGGATCCGATTAAATGGGATCTGAATTTGTCCAAGGCAAACACTACCGCAAGCATTTCCTTTTTCGTAACCGTATAGTTACGTTGAGCGGTATCAATCACTTTGCTTGCATAGTGAATTGTAAACGGGATGCCATCCCTCCTCTTTCCTAACACAACCCCAACAGTAAAGTCTGATGCGAACGTCATGATCTCAAAAGGCAAAGATCAGTATGGGGCTTGTAGGATCGGGGCGTCCATGATCATTCATTGTAATAGCTTAAAGGCCTCAAGACATTTGTGATCAACAATAAACTCCATGTCTTTGCCTAAAAGCTCAGTTAACGGTCGAGCAATCTTAGAAAAATCCTTGATAAATCTCCGATAAAATCTGACATGCCCGAGGAACGACCGCAACTGTTTCACATTGGTTGGTGGCTGGAGTCGTCTGATCACATCCACCTTGGCAAGATCAACCTCCATTCCTCTCTTGGAGATGACATGCCCAAACACAATGCCCTCCATCACCATGAAGTGACTTTTCTCCCAGGAGAGCACTAGATTGAACTCACAATATCTTTTGAGGACTCGGTCCAGATTCCTAAGATAGGAATCGAAAGAATCGCCGTGGACTGAGAAGTCATCCATGAAGACTTCCAGGAATTTGCCGACCATTTTGGCGAATACAGCGATCATGCACCTTTGAAAAGTATCGGGAGCATTGCATAACCCAAAGGGCATGCGTATGAAAGCGTAGGTACCAAAGGGGCATGTGAAAGTAGTTTTTCCTGATCCTTTGGAGCTATGGCTACTTGATTGTAGCCCGAGAACCCATCTAGAAAGCAGGAGAATTCTTTCCCCGCTAGTCTCTCTAGGATCTGTTCAATGAGTGGTAGGGGGAAATGATCCTTCTTCGTCGCAGCATTCAGGCGTTTGTAATCCACACAGATATGCCACGACGTGGGTACTCGTGTCACGATCTCCTCTCCGTCTTCATTGGTGGTCGTCTGAATTCCCAACTTTTTCGGTACAACATGGATCGGGGCCACCTATTTGGAGTCGGAGATGGGATAAATGAAACCCGCGTTGCACCATTTCTCTATCTCCTTCTTCCCTACCTCTCGTAAATTTGGATTCAACCAAAGTTGGAATTCACGAGAGGGTTTAGCTTCATTCCGTAAGTAGATATGGTGCGAACACAGAGCGGGATTTATCTTGTGGAGATCGGAGATGCTCCAGCCTATTGCCTTGCTGTTTTTCTCCAGGATGTCTAACAAGCGAGATTCCTGCTCCTCGGTCAATCACGAGCTGATGATGACCGGATACTTCTTCTCTTGTCCCACAAGGAAGGCATATTTGAGTGTTGTGGGTAAAGATTTGTGCTCAGGTAATGTGTGATCATCGAGAAAGTCTGGCTCAACCGAATCTGGTTCAGTGCTGGTAGTGGACGGATCTGTCCTTGAAATTGCTGCCACCAGTTCATTCGTCTCTAGAGTCGGATCATCAAAGGTTTCCATGCAATTGGCAAAAGCCACATCTGACTCGTCATCCTCATCTTCTGATTGTCCTAAAGAGGGAAGGATTGACAGGTCCAGCTAGGCCTCTAAGTCATCGAAGATGTAGGGGGATGCAAATTCTGAGCTGTACTCATTTCTAAGGACCTCGCAAACTGACTCATGCACATGATCTTCTCCGGAGGGGAGGGACTTATCGGTGCTGGCTGGGTTCTTTCTACATGGCCCAACAATGTCTACATGATGCAGTATGCTTGGGATGAAGAGTACTCGGTGTTGGATTTGGAATCCGATCTCTGCCATTTGGTCTGCTTCATCTCAAGTTCCTCATCTCCGCCTGTAGTTTGGAACTAGATTTTCCCAATCTTATAGTCAAACAAGGCCCCCGCTATTCTGAAGAAGGGTCTGCCTAGTATGATCTGGGAATCTCTCCAATTGCGAGGGGTTTCCATATCAAGGACGGTGAAGTCCACCATGTATTCCTGACCCTCGACTTTTATGACAACATTCCTTAATTCTCCTTGGGACCTCTTGGTTGATTTATCAGCGAACTGAAGGAGGGTTCTAGATTTCCTAAGAGGTCCGCGATTAAGCCTGTCATAGAGGGCTGTAGGAATTAAGTTGATGGAGGATCCATTGTCCAGGAGAGTGCGTGCAAAAGCAGTGTCATCAACATGACTCACCACATAATGTGCACCCATGTCTTTTCATTTTCTTGGAAACGAGTTCTTTATTGCGTAAGTCGTGGCATTTCTCAACACGACTTTTGGTCTTCCTGCAAACCCTAGTAGGTGTGCATCTTACCTTAAGGTATTTCTGAAACACATGTGTCATTTCAACATACTTTCAAAGGGGATCGTGACCTTGATATTGTTGGACATGCGATCCTACGGCGAGCCATTATACAATAAATGTTATTGAGAATATCATTCTCTGATCTGAAATGAAGAATGAATAATTTGCATAATAGGTCCCTTAGTACAATTAGGGTTATGTACCATGGCCATCTTGATGATCATACAGCTGTTGATTCAACTATTGAATCATAGAGGCTGGTGCATGGATGAATATCTAAAGAGTTAGATTGAGGACTCATCAAGCACCGTCAAATGATTGTTAAGAGATGATCTCCAGCCTGAGTAGGAGATGACAATCCTTTCTCAATTAGGCTGATATCTGACCGACCTCTTGATGCAGGTCTTCTGCATAGGAATAGAGATTCGGAGGTGTCAGATTAGTTAGGTCAAAGAGTTGACTTAACGAGATCGAGATAACCAAAGTCCTATATCGTATGCTGTCACGATACAGGCACGCATCCTCTGACCGGAGACAGATGTGTTACTATATGTCTGAGTATGTACATTTGGCAGACCAATAGGTTGATGACCTAACCAATGTCTATACACCGGCGCGCTGGTGTGCATGTAAGGGCATATGAGTAATACGATCTCTCAAAGGGATCATACATGTGCATTTATTGAACTGGAAGGCATGAGCTCACTCATGAGATATTCGGAAGAATCAAATTCCATGCGCACGGTCGTCTCGCTTTGGAAGCTTAACTGAATTTGTAGGTTTGATATATATACTTTTAGGAAGTATATGATCAAGACCTAGGTATGATATATATTTTTGGAAAGTATATGATCGATACCGACTCCCAATGATCAAATGAGAAACTTACTGATAAAACCATGAAGTAGACAATATAAAGTTGATCCAATACTTCGGGTTTATTCTGAGTCTTCCAGTATGCAGGATGTACAGGTATTGGGAATACATGAGGGTGATGTGATCATAAACGAGTGTATAACCATGACGCTTCCATTCCTAGGGAGTGACTCCTCTTGGTAGAGAAGTAATCTGATCTAAGTCCAAATTGTTGGACATTGATCTGAATGTGATTCGGATGCAATGAGAAGATTGAATTTGCGGCCTTGATTTAATCAAGCATCTATGGGAGGCCTGCGATCTGGATTTGAGATATGATCTCAATATCCAAGTCACTATACGTGGAACAATACAATCTCCCTGTCCTTATCTCCAAGTATTCGCGGAGAAAGCACATTATCCTTGAAAGGGTTCAGGATAATTTCAGTGTTGATATTATGTATCCAAGCATTGACAAAATGGATAATTAAATGTGATTTAATTATCATGAGTAATATGAATTTGATTCATATTATAAAGAGAGTTATCTAAGATAATTAAATGTGATTTAATTATCAAAGATGTGAATAATGTGAATGTGATTCATATTATTTGAACACATGAGAATAGATATCCAAGATGATTAAATGTGATTTAATTATCGTGGATATGAATAATGTGGATAACCCTATCCATATTAATCATACATATTATAAATATGATTTATAATATATAAGAGAGAGCAACTTGTAATTTACATTTGTTAATTAAATGTTGTTGTGAATTGGATTCACAAATTTCCAATGGTAAGATTGCAATATTCACAAATAATTATGAATTATTGTTGTAGAATACTTTACAACAAAAGTTGTTGGAAATTATGGGAGAAATTCATGGAGATATGTAATCTTGTGAGATTACATAGATTTGCCTCCACCTTGGAGAGATGGTGGACGGCTACCAATTCCACAAGGAAATTGGTAGCCGTCTCCACCACTCCTAATGTGGAGATCTCCATGCAAATCTCTCCATAATTGATTGATCTAATCTAAGATTGAAATATATTTGAGATGTCAAATATATTTGATTTAAATTAGATTATTATTTGTTGGTTTTTACCAACAACAATCTTGACCATTGGATTGAGCATAAATCAATCTCATCCTTTGATTTTATATGTCCCATGGATTGAGATCGATGGATCCCAAAACCCTATAAATAGAGAGGCATACCATGCTCTCTAGGTACATGCAATATTGGAGCAAACTCTCTCTCTCTCTCTCTCTCTCTCTCTTTCTCTCTACACGACAACCCTCTCTCTCCCTCCCATGGCCGTCCACCATGGATGCCCTAGAGTGGTTCTCCATCGTCGCAACGTCGTCGTTATGCTGCCCGATCATTTGCTCGTAGATCTCCGTCTCCTTCGATGTGACTCGCTCGTGAAGAAGACGATGGATCTCGTGTGTTGAGATCAGGAGATCCACCGCTTGGATCATCAACATGGATTGCGAGAAGCACGCGGTTCATCCCCGCGCTCGCAAGCGCCTCCTCCGTCGGATCCGACTTGAGACAGGAGGTCTCTTCGTTTAGAGACTTGATCGCAACCACGCTTTAATAGGTAATCCTATTACTTGTTTGTGGTTTAGACGAAACGATCCAAAAAGTGTTCTTGGATCATGTGGTTTCGTCGCATGAAAATTTTTTAATTTCCGCTGCATAGAACAACTAGTGCGACTAGTCGTTCTTCGTCGTATTCGATACGACGCTCAGGCTTCCGTGATGCGCTTGAGGATCTAACCATATCCTTCAAGTGGTATCAGAGCCTTAGGTAGGAAAGTTTTGGATACGATCCATTAACCGAGGACGACTTGGGTTCACTAGGGTTTGCGAAAGTTTTCTTGCATTTCATTTTCGCATCTCTATTTTGATATTATTTTTGACACTGTTTAAATTGTTTAAATACGAAAATAATAATTATATTTTGTTCCACATTAAATAAGGAAATCGTAGGATCTGAGTTTACGTGATTTTGATTCCGTTTGCTCAAGTTATGCTCATTTTAGTGAACATGTATCCACAGTTTCGGGGACTGCGAATCTCGACGTAATTAAAGAGTTAATTGCGGATTTGAAACGCCTTGAAATGCGTGCATATCACTTAGGTTCTTTTATAAATCAAATTAACAAATTTTAGGAACTTACTTTGCTTAATTTGGATCTAAATTGATTGAGATATGATATTTTTAGTAAGTGAGGGTCACTGCTGGAAATACTTTCCTAATCAAGAACCTAGTGATTGTCATTTAATCAATTAGTGAAATTAAATTATTTAATTTCCTGGAATAATTGTGCATAAATATTTGTGAAATATTTGATGATAATTATTTCCTTAAATGACATTGCCTTAACCAATAATTGATTAGATATGATCTAGATCACTAATTGGTTACATGATCTATATGATCTACATTCCAACAAACATGTTGCTTGAATAGGATTTAGGATTTTTTTAGCAAATCTCATTATAATGTTAATCAAAATTGTTTTGATTATTATTATATGGTATAATTTCGGTTGAAGAACCGATGATCATCTCAAGTACAAAATGATCTATTTTGCATTATCCTTTCCTGAGGTGGATATGGTGTCTAGTCGGAGAGCATTGGGGTAGCGGGTTGCAACGTATGTGGTCCGTTCCACTCTCGTCGGTACTGGCCATGACAACGGGTAGGGTTAGTATAATGCTTAAGATATCATGATGTATTTCTAATTATTAAAATTCGAAATAATATGTATTTGAGATAGTACCGTGATTCAAGTAACAATAAAGAATGTTTTTTTTAACAATAAAGAATGTTTGTTGGATGTTAATTGGATCATTAATTTAATATGATTAGATTAATTGGAATCCAATTAGAATGAAAACACTCTATTATAAATAGAGATGTTATTTCCCTTGGAAGAATTGATCATAATGAATATGATTCATAATGATTAATTAAAATTTGAATATGATATGGAGGATCACATAAGTGACATCCATGGTCTCCCATCAAGGCGGAGGGTTCCGTCGCCAGGGATTGGCATGTAGGAGACACCTGTCCGAAGTGACATCTCCTGTATGCAAACACATCTGGATCGGGCTCTTTGCTTCTCGAAAGAGTAAGGCCGTATACGTAGTGACCCTAATATCGGATCGTCATATTATTAGGGCGATTTTGGATTACGTATAGCGAATACTATTCCTGTTGATGGTTGGTTCAATTAATGACGGGTCAACATCGCCTTAGGGTGGTGGGCCCGGGTGTTAAAGATCGAATTGGGAATGCAAGTTGGACTTACAAGGCGGAATGTGTTCCTGCTTCTTTTTATCAGAGTTGCAGATTCTCATATTATTGAGATGTGACAAAGATAAGGAAGGAGATCCCAGATCTTGTTGAGATATGATGGTAAGTATATCTCTTACATTGAAAGTGATTAAGGGAATGAACTTTCAGTGTTGACAAGGCAAGACAACTTTGATATAAAAATTCCTAAATCAAGGTAAAATATGTATATATGTATAAATATATACACTTATGCAAATTTCTTATTTCAGATAATCCTTCATTAAACTCACTCAATAATATACTCAATAATAACCAGTAAAATATCATGGATTGGACTCATGACCCAGATATTGTACTTGCAGTTGGACACATAATGTATGTGGTTGCAAGGTGCAAGTTTCCTCATAATAATGAGGAATGACAATTAAAATAGATAATAGGACTACAACCCTAGGGTTTGTATGTCTCTATATTGATCTCTCATCGGATGTACTTTGGAAGTGACATGTCGATGATGATGGCAATTGTCAAATAATCCTTATAAAATCAATGAAGATATTCTGACATACATATGCGCTCTTGACATTTATCATGAATGACATGGTTTACTGCATCATGCAGAATGGTAGCTTCATAAGAGATGATGTATTCAAATTGTTTGAGTACCTACCTGAACCTATGTTTTAAGAGTTCAGATGGATGTAGATGATGAGTGTCATCATTCTACTATCTATACTCTAGTCATTCATGAAGCTTCATGATATTCATATTGTATGAATTTAATGAAGCATGTAAAAATGTTGAAATACTCTTACATTGAATTCTTTTGAATTTAACATAAGAGATCCTTAGTCTTAAGTAATGGTTGTTTATAGATGAAGAGAGCGCAGTGGAAGCATGGGTCGGACCCGAGTAAGAAGGAAAGTAAAAGAGTTGACCTACTTCTGTGACTTCCATATGGTATCCAGATAGTTGGATGAATGCCAATACTGCAATGAGTCGATGTATTGATAGTATGACTATCTGGACTATCTAGGATCCTTAGTGAAAGACTCAGATAGAGCGTCAGAATAATCTACGTATTATCATTGACTTTGACTTACTTATTTGATAAGATAAAGTCTAATAATTGTATCTCAATCTTCTAACAACACTTGCAATAGGTTGCATATGTTTTAGAAGATTGAAAAATTTGATCTTAAGGTTTATAGTTATCCACATGGATATTGATGCAATTGTTGCAACAATCTTTGTTGGATTGATAGACTTCATAATTTCAGTGGGAGAGCCCTTAGTCTTAGAGAATGTCTATATGACCTAGATATAAGAATACACTCATTGTTTGTTTCTAAATGTTTGAAATAAACAAGAATTCTGAGATAGAACTATCATAGAGTTATGATGGATATATTTCAGATAGTAATCTAACATCTAGTGGACTCCACAAAATTAGAAAATTAATGAATGGTTCATTAAGATTTCTAATACTGAAAATTAAAACATTTATAAGATCAAATGGAGGATGAAAATCATTTTACAATGATCTGGCATCAAGTTTTGGACATATGTCTGTTGATGAGATAAATGGACTAGTGAGAGATGAAACTTTAGATTGTCTAAAGGTTCAAATCTTTCGTACTTGTGAATATTGTATTCAAAAGTAAAAATGTTCAATACACCCTTTCTTGGGAAAGGTGTAAGATGTCAAGGTATTCGGGATCTCATACATATTGATGTATGCGGATCATCTATATCATAGTAATCATTATGGATATGTGATATCTGTTGATGATTATGTATGATATGAGATTTCTTCTCTTCACCTAAGAAACCTTTGAAATGTTCAAAGATTTCAATATTTTTGGTTTAGAATCAAAGTTTGATGGAAGATAAAATGAATTTGATCTAATCTAGGTAGCAAGTACATGCTAGATAAATTCAAAGAATACCTTATAGAGATATGAATATCATTTCTATCTCAGTCCTCCTAACACACCTTGACTCAATAGAGTTATAGGGAGATACAATTGGATCATGTGTGACATGATTTGATCAATGATGAATTTTAGCATAATTTCCTCTTAGTTTCCAGGTATATATGTAGTAGAGACGACATTATATATCCTTAATGAGATTCCATGCAAGTAAGCTGGAATTGAGCACTAGAGAGTGCTACTTCATTAGGGAAATAAAGGATGGCATTGGATACCTATTTTATGACCTTGAGATTCTTAAAAGATCTCATCTCTAAGAATATGATTCTTAGAGGATGACTCTCTTGAGAATCAAGAAGAAAATGAAGTGTAGGAACTCATTTAATCTTGAGAAGATAATGAGGCTCCTAAATTGGAAACTAAAAGGATAATTAAAGATGAAACACTAATACTTTTTCAAATGAGTTTGAGGAAGGATTCCATGTGTCAGAGAAATTTGACATGATCGAACTTCATGTGATGAAACTTCTGAAGATCATAGCATGGATAGATGGATGTTAGCAATAGAAGTCTAAAGTAGACTTCATATACAAGTGTTGTATATGGAATCTCGATGATCCACCTATATGGGATAGACCCATAAAGGTGTAAATGGATCTTCAAGAAATGTAAGTCAAGATTACATTCCTCTATGAATACCTCTCTGAGGATATTCACATGAAGTAGCCCCAGGGCTTCATGGTTGAGAAAAATAAGATGTGCAAGCTACAAAAATCCATCTATGGACTCATATAAGCTTCTTATTGCTGGAACATAAGATTTGATGAAATTATAAATATTATGATTTCAGATAGAATCTTGATGAACCATATGAAGCTTAGTGGGAGTGCCTTTGTGTTCATCGTGCTAAATGTAGATAATATACTAATCATTTGGAATGATATAAGAATGATAATAAGTGTTTTATAGACTGACTATTCCATACCTTGAAATATGATTTCAAAGATACCTCTTAGATCTTAGTTCTGAAGTTGTTCAGAAGCAAAGAGAAGAGGATATTGGGACTGTCACATTTGTAGTACACCTTGGACATATTCTATTCTTAGAAATTCCAAGAAAGGCTTCCATCCCTTAAGATATGGTACTGACCTATCTAAAGGGATAACACCTCAAAGAGTTGAGGAAGTGAATGCTAGAACTGCTTGCACTTGTGCATCAATTACGAGAAGCTGAGTGTACGCTAGATGCGTACAAAAAGCCAGATGGCTGCCATGCAGTGTGAGTAGTAAACTGTTGCTAATCCTACTATGGAAATAAAACACTTAGTTGTAGTAATAACAATATCTTCGGAGATGACAAAACTTTAGAGATAGAGATCTCTAAGTCTTATCTTCAAGTAATTAAGACTTTATAGATGGAGATATGAAAGGTCTTAACTACGAATACCTTAGGAGATAGAGATCTCCAGGAATAAGGGCATTCTGATAAGGATAATTGAAATTTCGTACTGGTTATGATAATTGTTAAGCTGTAGTGTCAAGGACACTGTAACTAACAAGATTGAGTATTGGTTGCATGAGATGCAACATTCGCATTAGATGCGAGCACTGTTAATGGGGATATGCAAGTGCCATAAAAGGACTTGGCGTAGTCTCGTGGGAACAGAGTGACTGATCAGCTTACCTAGCTATTTTCTAAATAGCCTATGATTGTCACATACGTGCAGGTTTAAATGATTAGCCCATTAATGGCTCTTTGGGCTAGTGGGAGATTGTTGGACATGCGAGCCCACGACGAGCCATTATACAATAAATGTTATTGAGAATATCATTCCCTGGTCTGAAATGAAGAATGAATAATTTGCATAATAGGTCCTTTAGTACAATTAGGGTTATGTACCATGGCCATCTTGATGATCATACAACTGTTGATTCAACTATTGAATCATAGAGGCTGGTGCTTGGATGAATATCTAAAGAGTTAGATTGAGGACTCATCAAGCATCATCAAATGATTGTTAAGAGATGATCTCCAGCCTGAGTAGCAGATGGCAATCCTTTCTCAATAGGATGATATCTGACCGACCTCTTGATGCAGGTCCTCTGCATAGGAATAGAGATTCGGAGGTGTCAGATTAGTTAGGTCAAAGAGTTGACAATGTGATCGAGATAACCAAAGTCCTATATCGTTTGCTATCACGATACATGCACACATCCTCTGACCGGAGACAGATATATTACTATATGTCTGAGTATGTATATTTGGCAGACTAATAGGTTGATGACCTAACCAAGGTCTATACACCGGCGCGCTGGTGTGCATGTAAGGGCATATGAGTAATATGATCTCTCAAAGAGATCATACAGATTCATTTATTGAACTGGAAGGCATGAGCTCACTCATGAGATATTGGGAAGAATCAAATTCCATGCGTACGGTCGTCTCGCTTTGGAAGCTTGACTGAATTTGTAGGTTTGATATATATACTTTTAGGAAGTATATGATCAAGACCTATGTATGATATATATTTTTGGAAAGTATATGGTCGATACCGACTCCCAATGATCGAATGAGAAACTTACTGATAAAACCACGAAGTAGACAATATAAAGTTGATCCAATACTTCGGGTTTATTCTGAGTCTTCCAGTATGCAGGATGTACATGTATTGGGAATACCTAAGGGTGATGTGATCATAAACGATTGTATAACCATGACGCTTCCATTCCTAGGGAGTGATGAAACGGGTCTGGATTTTAGTGACTCCTCTCGGTAGAGAAGTAATCTGATCTTAGTCCAAATTGTTGGACATTGATCTGAATGTGTTTCAGATGCAATGAGAAGATTGGATTTGCGGTCTTGATTTAATCAAGAATCTATGGGAGGCCCGCGATCTGGATTTGAGATATTGATCTCTATATCCAAGTCACTATACGTGGAACAATACAATCGCCCTGTCCTTATCTCCAAGTATTCACGGAGAAAGCGCATTATCCTTGAAAGGGTTAAGGATAATTTCATTGTCGATATTATGTATCCAAGCATTGAGAAAATGGATAATTAAATGTGATTTAATTATCATGAGTAATATGAATTTGATTCATATTATAAAGAGAGTTATCTAAGATAATTGAATGTGATTTAATTATCAAAGATGTGAATAATGTGAATGTGATTCATATTATTTGAACACATGAGAATAGAGACCCAAGATGATTAAATGTGATTTAATTATCGTGGATATGAATAATGTGGATAACCCCATCCATATTAATCATACATATTATAAATATGATTTATAATATATAAGAGAGAGCAATTTGTAATTTACATTTGTTAATTAAATGTTGATGTGAATTGGATTCACATTGGACATTAAATTAAAAATGTAATTTACGTTTTATTTTGGGTTGTGAATATGATTCACAAATTTCCAATGGCAAGATTGCAATATTCACAAAATAATTATGAATTATTGTTGTAGAATATTTTACAACAAAAGTTGTTCGAAATTATGGGAGAATTCATGGAGATATGTAATCTTGTGAGATTACATGGATTTGCCTCCACCATGGAGAGATGGTGGACGGCTACCAATTCCACAAGGAAATTGGTAGCCGTCCACACCACTCCTAATGTGGAGATCTCCATGCAAATCTCTCCATAATTGCTTGATCTAATTTCGGATTGAAATATATTTGAGATGTCAAATATATTTGATTTAAATTAGATTATTATTTGTTGGTTTTTACTAATAACAATCTTGATCATTGGATTGGACATAAATCAATCTCATCCATTGATTTTATATGTCCCATGGATTGAGGTCCATGGATCCCAAAACCCTATAAATAGAGAGGCATAGCATGATCTCTAGGTACATGCAATATTGGAGCAAACTCTCTCTCTCTTTCTCTCTACACGACAACCCTCTCTCTCCCCCCCATGGCCGTCCACCATGGATGCCCTAGAGAGGTTCTCCATTGTCGCAGTATCGTCGTTATGCTGCACGATCATTTTCTCGTGGATCTCCGTCTCCTTCGATGCACCTCGCTCGTGAAGAAGACGATGGATCTCGTGTGTTGATATCAGGAGATCCACCGCTTGGATCATCAACATGGATTGCGAGAAGCACGTGGTTCAGCCCCGCGCTCGCAAGCGTCTCCTCCGTCGGATCGGACTTGAGACTGGAGGTCTCTTCGTTTAGAGACTTGATCGCAACCACGCTTCAAGAGGTAGTCCTATTACTTGTTTGTGGTTTAGACGAAACGATTCGAGAAGTGTTCTTGGATCATGTGATTTCGTCGCATGAAAAATTTTTAATTTCCGCTACATAGAACAACTAGTGCGACTAGTCGTTCTTCGTCGTATTCGATACGACGCTCACGCTTCCGTGATGCGCTCGAGGATCTAACCATATCCTTCAGATATGTTTGTTGTAAAACTCTGTCATCTCAGGATCATCTTTTTGAAATTTTTTAGTTTTCTTCTTTCCACCCTTAAGAGCTCGGGGGAAAGGGATTATTGACTCTAACTCAGATTCTGACACTGAAAGATTTTCATTCAATACTGGAACTGAGTTTTTACAAGACTCGAACTCTTAGACTGACTCAGACTCTGACTATGAAAAGAAAACTGTTGTTGCGAAACCGGTGATGCTCTCTCCGCGACTACTGGAATATCCTCCTTAGATGGAGGTGCGGGCTCTTCATCGGTTTCTGTGGACTCCCTATTGGTGTGGTTCCCATGCTTCTTTGAGGACTCAGAAGTCCTCTTCTTCTGTCGGTGGTGGTGGTGTTACTGCTCCTCTGCCTCCAAGTTCTCCTCAGGCAGAGACTTGGTGGCTTCTTCCTCCGGTGCCCGTGCCCGATCAGGTACGATCATGGTCCTTCCTCTCCTGAGGGACATACGGTTTACATTATCATACAAAAGGATCTCATGTTCAGATAAAGAATTATCTGAATAGTATACTTGATCTCGTGGTCGGTTTTGGCCTTGATTCAAGATATTCGGGTTGGCCTGAACCTGGGCGGGAATTGGGGTCTTTGGAGCCTTCTGCTGGTCCTGGGTATGAGAAACACAATTCAGATCGGTTCTCATATCCAGATAGTTATTCTGGATCTGTTGGACCCTATCAGTTAGGGTCTGGATCGCCAAGGTGATGGACTCCAATTCGGTGGGTTGGGCTGGTTGATGCTGACTTGAGGATGAGGTCCTGTACTGGCCATGCTGACCATGCTGGTATTGCTACTGCTGATGGGAAGGTGGGGGGCCCTGCTGCCTTGAGTAGAACGTGCGCTGCTGCTGCTGGTGCTGCTGAGGCTGGTACCCTTGTCCGGGCTAGGATTGTACGAAGCGTGGTGCGGGGATGGAGCTGGTTTCTTGGTAAGCTAGGGAAGGTCGGTGAGGCTGACCGTTCCCCATCCCCTACTGTCTGCTGACGGGGTCATGGTTGTACCATAGCCCGTTGATCTCGAACACCTGCGGAGGCTCCTCGTATCCTGTCTCCACTTGTGGGGGTGCATGCTGGTCCTACTGAGTGTAAGTCTACTCCTCGTCCCAGCTACTCTGAGGCCCCGGTGCCTATTCTTGTACAAGATGAACTCGGTGTACAGGTACAGGTGGTGCAGAAGGGGTGGGTAGCCTTATCTTGTCTACCTTCTCAGTAAGTTCCTCCACTTATTTCGGCAAACGTGAGAGTGACTCAAGGTCAGTGACCCTCTTGTGAATCTGCTCGACCATGGTTAACTTGTCAGCTATCATCCCCATACTGGGAATGAGGTCCTCTGTCAGATCTGCTACAGTCCTCCTAGTTGTCTCGTTGGATTGGATTGAGGGAGACAACTGATAGGCCCTGTAGGCCTGCGACCTTCCTGTTTCTGCTATCTGCTCCAAGATTTTCCATACAACATTTTCATTCTTGTTCAGATAAATTCCTCCACAGACGACACTTACTAACCCCTGCATCTCTGGGGTCATGCCACAGAACAAGGTCTGGACTAAGATCGCCTTTGAAATGCCATGTCAAGGGCACTTCTGAATTAGGTCATTAAACCTATCCCAGGCTTCATGGAATGGTTCATTGGGTCCCTGGGAGAAACTAGCGATCTTTGTTCTCATTTGATTAGTTCTACTGAGTGGGTATAACTTCTTCAAGAAAAGGTCCTTGAACTGTGTCCAGGTTGTACATCTCACCCTGAGATTTTTCAACCAATGAGTTGCCTTATCTCCTAAGGCAAATGGGGTGGCCTTCATCCTGATATAATCTTGCCTAACCCTAGGGTGACTAAGGTTGTTGCAAACCAGCTCGAAGTCTGTGAGGAAGGCATATGGTTCTTCGTTTATGTTTCCATTAAACTTCAGCAACAAGCTTAGAAAGTGGGGCTTCAGCTCGAACGCTTCAGGAGGAACCGCTGGTGCCAGTCAACTATGCATCTCATTTTCTGTTGGGTTGTAAGAATCAACCATTGGTCGGTCAATTCCTCCTACTGCAATGATCTGTCCCATCCTTGCTGTAAGATCAGCATTTTGTTGTTCGACTGTGGCGAGGCGAGTAAGGATTTGCTAGAGTGGGTCATCTCTGTGTTCTTCCTCATCCGGAGGTCGCTTAGGTGGCATCTTATCCTCTAGGATTGGGTAAAGAATATGGTCTTGTTTAGAGGATATATCAAGGAAGGGGTTCTTACCGAGGCGATGGTCTTCCTCGGTGAGATCAGAGGAGAGAAAAGGTTGGTTTAAGAGTAACCACCCTGGTTTTGAGGGATGCAGAACTCAAGAGGGCCATGAGCTCTGGTTAGTCCAAGTTGCGCTTGGACCGGTGAAGATGAGCTTCATGGGGGGTTCAGTGAAAGATTGGCAAATCGGGAGTCGATATCCCTCCAGTCAGTCATCTTGGATTGGCTAGAAGAAGAATCGGGAGTTTTAAGTGAAGATAGGATTTTACTCCTACCTGAAGCAAGCAATTGAATCCAAACCCTGTATTTTCACACTCAACACGACGAAGGACCCGAAACCGAGTCCGATTAGTCTGGTTGATTTTAAGTATGAATTTTCAAACAAGTAGCAAAGGTTACGCGACCTATAGGGGAGTCGACTAAATGCCGTATGCGTCTCCCCTGTTTAACCTGTCGCCTTAGATACCAACGCTTTTCCTTTCTTCGCTCCTATCCCAAGTTGATGGATTCAAAGACCATGCCCCTATCTACCTGCAAGCAGGAGGAGGATGACAAGGCTGGAACTTCACCCCGAGGGGCTACTAGCAACTTGTCGCGAAGTACCGCTGGTTCACCCTTGACTACCTGTGAACAAGCACAGGTTACTTGGCACTAGTCAGTGAACCTAAAAAATTCAACTCGTTATATTTGCTAGGATCAGTCGGTACGCGATATGGAAGGCGGGGATTTGGGCTCTTCCTAAAGGTGTTCACACATACTCAAGTACCCTCACTCAGCCTAAAAATAAGGTCGGGATTAATCTCCCGCAAGTAGAATTTCCGATTTTATTGAATTTTTTGGTCAATAATGTTTAGCAGTCTCGGTTTGAAGTTAAGTTATCACCGATTAATCCAATCCACACGACACACCTATCGACCAGTCCCAATTTCCTTTTTTACTTAAGTTTTGACAAATCAAGAGAGAGAGAGAAATCGAGAAAAGCCGATGCACTAGAAATCAATGATGCTTATGCTGAGTGTAGAATACTTAAAGTGATCCCTTTCGCTGTTATGCAGGATGCAAAACAGTATTGAAATCTTTTACACTACATGCAAATGCAGATGACAAAATCCGCTCCTAGACAGACAGTTCTATTAGCGAGTGAAGCATAAGTTCATTTTGACTAGATCTGTGGTCTAAGTGCATCTTTTATGTGATGTGTGGTCCTAAAGAATTACGAGCACAAGCAAATCCTAGAGTGGCTCGAGGAGCCATAATTGCAAGCCTAGTCTAAAGATTCAATCCACACAGCACACAAGGACACGGTTCCACTATGTTTACACACGCGAGAATCCAAACGAGAACCGCTGGAAAGAATGCAAACAATAATGAAAGATAAAAGTACAAGTCCTCACAATCACTCAAAAAGTTTAAAAATGCAAGCTCCTCGAAGCGCCTCGGGACTCCTTGTGTTCCTCGCACAAAAACAAATTGAGGTTAGATAAAGGACGACATAAAAATACTCAAAAATAAAAGACAAGAAAAATATTAACAAGAAAACTAGGGGTCAAACTACCCGGGGATGGAAATCAAACACTCAAAAATTAACTGCAAATCAACCTAAGCCGTGCCTCCCCTACAACGACGCCATTTGAAGAGACGCATACTAACCTCGTTAATTCGATCAAATCAATGGTCCAATTAATGTCGCATCGTTCGTTGTAGTTAGGTTAATATGGACTAATCAAAAACCACTTTTAATTAATGTTCAATTAATCACGAGTGGCAAATTTATTTTACTTGGGCAAGCCCAAGGTCGAACTCAGGGAGGCAGCTGTCTCCTTAGGTAAATATTAAGTGAATTGCAGAGGTCAGATTTTCAAGAGATATTTTTGGTATTTTTCAACAATTTTTATGCAATTTAAATTAAAGACAAGGTAAAATCTGGCTAGTTTACAAGTTAAATGAGAATAATACTCAAACTAAGTCCAAAAATTCTGAAACTTTGCCAGAAGGTGAAATGCAATGAAATTAAGCTATATTATTTTTTTGGATTTTTCTGATACTTTATGAATTTACTGTGAATTAAATACGAATGTAAGGTGATTTTTACAAAAATCAATTTTAATAAATACTAAATTAAATTATTTTCAATAACTAAAATTATCCTAAATGACTCTATGTGAGAAGATTCCAGGAAAATTGTTAAACCTTAAGAATAATTAATTTTGGACCTGTTAAAATCAATTAAGAAAAACATCAATTAATTTATTATGGTATCAGAATGCGTGCAAATGTTATGATTTTTGGGCACAATGTAGAAATGATTAAACTCTACCTACTTTGATTTGTTGGAGATTTTTGGAGCAGCAATTAATTTAATAATCAATTAACAATGAACAATGGACAAAATATGCTAAATTCTACCAAAATAATTATATTAAATAGAATCATGCTCCTAAAATTCAACAAGCATCAACAAAGATAAAGCATAAGATATTCTACAAGATGCAAATTTTTGAATTAAAAAATGAGGCTAAATGAATGCCTAAATTTGTTTGCAAACATAGGAATGTAAATGCGATACAGAAATAAAATTGCTAGAAATATGTTGACGGGGACATTGATGCAATTACCTATATGACAGAGGACGTGGATGCAAATATTCCAATGAAGACGTGCCTTGCACGTGACTTCAGAAGGCCGGGTATGTACGTACCATAATGGAACTCTTAGGGGCCGTTATGCTATTTCTCCACCAAGGATGATGATGCAATTTGTCCAAATATGAGTATCATGTACGTGAGGAGGGGAAGCCTTCTTCCGCCTCCTTCCTAAGACCTTTGTCGGGTGCACTGATGGAGATGCTGCTGCTCGTGGCTTCTTGTCAGGAAGATGGAGAAGCGGAGTCTGCTACTCCTCGCCACGTTGCTGATGTTTCTCGCACGAAGGAGCTCATATGCAGCAGGACGTTAAGAGAAGATCAACTGGGAGGAGGTCGGTGTGACGTGGCCTGGGAGGAGGCGCTGCTGGGGTAAAGCAGTGGTGGCGCAGCCGTTCGTGGGCGGCGGTGGAACGCGGGATGCACCTTATGGCGATGCGTCTGGCGGAGGTGCTGGTGGGCGTGCACGGAGGCCGTACTGCTGGGCGTAGTAGCTACGAGGAGGTGGGCGACTGGGCGCGACGGCGTGGGTCGTCGTGCGCGATGCGTCTGGGGCTGAGCGGAAGGGGGGGGGGGGGGGGGGGGGGGGGAGTCCTGGAGCCAAAGGCGAGGCCTGTTGGAGTTGAAGCCATGGGGCAGTGGCGATGTTGACAGTCCTATCCGAAGAAAGTAGGTGACACACGCCGGGCGAGGAGGTCTGCTGGAGAGGGCTCCGCGAGGTGACGACCGATGGCGGATTTGGGCTGTGAAGGCAGACGAATGGAGGGCGCTAGGTAGAACAGAGAGGGAGAGAGAGGACGTGGGGGGGGAGGCAAAAATAGGGGATTTCACAATATACCCAGTTTTGCATGCATTTGTTTAGCGGCCCTAAATTTTCGATTAATTGATTCATAAAAGTTCTTCAAAAAATTCAATAAAAATCACCGTTGCGTTCGCAACGTGTGATTTATCCGTGAAAGTTCGAAAAAAATTTAGATTTGGAGCACTGATGAGGATGAAATTAAGAGAGAGAGAATAGAGGATGTAGAAGAAAGAAGATCAGGGGATGGATGGAGAAGAAGAAGTTACCTGGAGGTGGAGTCGGATGCCTGGGGAAGAGGCTCTTACTTGAGTCTCAGATCCTTGCTCGATGCAACGACGATGCAGAGCTCGAGCAACTCACGCTTGAGCTGCGGCAAGGGACCTCGATCCCTTGGATCTCGCCAGAGGGGTCGTCTTCGCTCAACCTTGGTCTCACGCTACTGTTACTGAGTATGGATAGGGAGCTCGGGGATCTCACTCGTAGTAGGCAGATGCCAAAAGTGGGTGTGGGCTTTTTAAGGTGACGCGAGGAGAACAAGTCGTCGCAGGTGGTGGAGCTTGTGGGCGAGGTGAGAGGAGTGGGCGAGGAGCGCGAAGTGGGGGTGGTCGCGCTACGCAGGGGGGAAGCGGAAAGAGGGGAGGGTGGTCAAGTGTGGTGCGCGTGATCGGGCTGTGGCTTGGTCACGTCCACCGCGCGTGACTAGAGAGAGAGAGAGGCCACGTGGTGCTTCTTTATTAATATATATATATATGGAATAAAAAAACGAGAAATGGGTGACACGTGGCAGCTCTAGAAGCTGCCACGTGTCGCTCCTAGAAAAATCCAAAATTAAATGCAAAGAAAAATCGAAAAGAAATAATAAAAGAGGTTAAATAAAAAAGTGATCAACACGAAAGTTGCTTGTGTCGACGAGATCTACAACTTTCTTGAAGGAACAAAAATCATAGGAAGACAACTGTAGAAAATGTATTTTTGGGTGGTACCTTATAGATATAAAATACCGCATTTTTGTCTTTTGCATTTTTGTCATTTTTAAATATGAGAAAAATTAAAATAAAGTTAGAGAAAATATGAAAAGAATATTTACAACTTAATCTATTTTTTTGTATTTTTAATAATTAAGAAAATAAAAGGATAAAATGCAGGGGCCAAAAGGTCAATATGTACAATATACAATAGCGGCCCAAAAACCAAGTTTTGCATACGACCTCCGATTTTAATGAAATTGGTCTTGTTTTGAAGGTCTTTAAAGGTATATTACTTTGAAACTGAGTAGACCTAAATCGGACACTGTATGAGAGAGATATGCACGTTTTAAGGCTCCTAGTTTCAAATTAGGATTGGGGTTTTATTGGTCAATTTTACAAGTTAGTATTTTTTTGATATTTTTCCTTTATCAGTGTTAGTAACATATACACTATGGATTTGACTTTATTAGATTTTGGAGTTAGTATAAAATATATACAAATAGGTGAAATATGGTGAATATACAAATGAATATTTACAAGTGAATTGTGCCTCTTATTTAATGCAAATGTGAATGCTAAAATGAAGATATTATTTACACTTGCATGGTTGCTAATTATGCAATATAAGAGGAAATATGCATCTAATTACCCAGGAACAAAGCTCTATTTTCAACTTTTAGAGTGATGAATCGCACATTCATTAGGCGCGACGTTGCAACGGCCGTGGAGGGCCAGATCTCGCCGGAGACGGAGAAGCGGGCTGTCACCATCGCTCTCTATTTGGTGCAACGACGGATGAGGGACGACCAGGGGGCTGCTGTGTTTTAAAAAGGAGGTGACGGGGTTGCCGGAGATGGAAGTTCACGGGATGGGGATCTGAATGGGATTCGAGGAGATGGTGCCAGCGACAATCACGACTAGGGATTTGATCGACGATCGGAGATTGATCGAAACCGATTTGATGAGATTGGGACAGATCGCGATCGGAGATGGGTTTCGAGTGTGGCGGTCGATTGTTCGGGCGGTGCGGTAGAGAACTCGGAGCAGATGGGTTTCGATTTGGGAATGGAGATAGATTGGGAAAGACACACATGTGCCGTCCGATCGGTCGAGATCGAACGACCCTAGTAGCGCCATGCGGCAGCTGGAGAGAGTGAGGGTGCTGGCGAAGCACATGCGTGGCACGTGCACGGGAGGCACGTGCCCCGTATGTGTGGTAATTAAAATAAAAATGAAATAAAAATGAAATAAAAATAACTCAAAAATGGGTGACACGTGGCGGCTCCAGCCCCACAAAAATCAGAAAATAACTACAAGGAAAAATAGAAAAGAAATAGCAAACTACCTCAGATCGTAAAAGTTTCTTCACGAAAATTGCTCGTTTCGATGAGATCTAGAACTTTAAGAAGAGACCAAGCCAAAATCGATCATTTACACAAAGTGATATTTTGGGGTATCCCGGTACATAGACTGCCATGATTTTTGGGTTATATATTTTTTTGTCATTTTTAAACCATATAAAAATTAGAAAAATATGATAAAATCAAAGATAAATATTTACACATTAATATATTTTTTTGGATTTTTATTAATTAAGAAAAAAAGAAATAAAATAAAACACGAAAAGACCAATTTTGTACAAACAGTTAGTGAAGACTCGGACTCAATTCGTTTCTTCGTTTTCAAGCTCAGTTTGGATTTGGATTTTTGCGCATTTTAATAAAACTTTCATCAAAGAAGACAAATAAAACAGAAATAAACTAAAATAGGTTAATTATGTACATAAAATATTAGGTCAAAAAACCGCTAAAATACAAAATGTACAAAAGAGGCCCAAAACCCTACTTTCACATATGAACTCCCATTCACTTGAACTTGGTCTTGTTTTGAAGGTATTTGAATGTACATTAGTTCAAAAGTGAGTAGGATCAAAATGGACACTGGATGTGGAGGATATGAGGATTTTAGTCCGGGAATCTTAGAACTAGGGTTTGAGTTTTAGGTCCACTTATTTGGGTTAGTGATTTTTTTTTGTATTTTTCATTTATTCTTGTTAGTGATATGTAAACAGTGAAAATGGATTTGGGTCATTCGGAGTTAGCATGAATTAGTTAAAAATTGGGGAAGTTAGGCTATTTACAGGTCAAATTTGGTTGGGATTTTTGGCTTCTTTTTTGTGCAGAAATGATTGATAAAATGCAATTCTTATTAAAACATGCAGGAATGCTAATTATGCAGAATAAATACAGAAATGCCAATGATTTTGAGGGATTTGAGCTTAATTAATGAGATTTAGAGTGATAAATCTGAGATTCATCATCCCGCTATACTTAAACCATGATCGTCCCTGAGCATTAAAAGAAATGCCATGAGGTGAAATGAGATTGGGTTCCATACCAAGATCATGAGCTGAAGGTGAAAATGGAACTAGACTCAACCTTTGGATTATTAGTTTGGTGGAACTTTTGTGAGACTTAGAATTTTAAAAGCAACAGCCTTCAAGTTTTACACATCGTTGTCACAGTTTTGGCTCAGAAGTCATCTTAGATCAATCCTTCTCCCAAAGCATACCCTATGAACATTGAACAATCGACTCATGTGTGAAAGGTTTTAGATCTTCCCATCCAGAATGTCGGACTACCATGCAAACCTCCTCTCCAATAACTCATCTTCGGGGAGTCAGTATTTCTATCTAGGTTTGTTACGTTGTGTTCACAATCGAAATGGGGGAGAAGTTAGAAGAAGGAGAAAAGAACTGAAGGGTGGCCAGTGTAGTCACCTCTCCTTGTGAAGCTGGCCAGTGTAGCCGAGTCTCCACCAAGATCTGCAGGTTCTCTTGAAACTTGGACCTTTTTGGTCAGATACTTATTTGGTAGAATTCTTCTTTGTATTTGGATTTTTGGTGGTTCTGCTTGGATCTTGTTGTGCCCCTATGGATATAGAATCTTTTTTTTCCGTACATGTTTTGAGGTCTTAGAAAAAATTGTGCCCAGCGTCCATCCCTTTTCCGAAGCTTTATTTCAACCCATACTCTAGTCTTTAGATTTCCATGCTACCAGAAAAGAAACTCACAGAGTCTTCCAACACCCTGTCTGAGTTGAGCTAAGTGCATAGTGCGAGAGTACAAATTAATTCCTTATTCCAGAGTTGTACCCAATGAAGAGACCCGGTTAGACACTAAGAGTCAAATACTGCACATTGTCATGTGGAACTCAAAGAATTAAGTCATTGAACTAAATCTTCTAAAAATCCTATTTCTCGATGAAGTTCCTCTGAAAATTAGGTGGATTAAGGTCAAAGTCCGGACCACTCTCGGTTTCTTCTTATAACTCAGTTCGGAACCCAAGAATGTTTCACAGATGCAAATGAATAAAATGCTGGATGAAGTGCAGGTGTGTGAAATGCAGACACAAGTTTTTTTTGATTTTTTATGCAAGGGAGTTTTTTAGGTTTTTTATGCAAAAATGAATAAGAAGCCATTTTTTTCAAAAATTTTTCTTTTCTTTTTTTCTTTTGTTTTTTTCAAGTTAGTTACCGACCCTGTAAATACATATAGACTTACATGAAAGTACGATATATGGGTAGAATATGTACACAATATATATACAGACCCCCTATACTTAGCGAGTGCTGTGTCCACAAAGCACCAGAAACGTAAAGAAGACATTGCTCGGGCTAAGAGTAAGAGAGTGAAAAAGAAAAAGATATACACATCAGTTCGCCCCCCATACTTAGGCTGTGAACAGTCTAAGTATAGAAGAAGAGCAAAAATGAAGCGATCAAGATACGTGAATGTTAAGAGTATATATAGATGTGCATCAGTTCCCCATATAATTAGGCTCTGATCAGCCTAAGTAAGGAAGAAGGGTGGAAATGAGGCGATCGTGAGAAGGAGTTTGATGAGGGAAATGGTATATACAGATGGCATCGGTCCTCCCCTATACTTAGGCCTTGGCCTAAGTAGAGGAAGAAGATGTACAAGGAGACTGATGTGGTTGGGAGGGAGGGAGGTAGCCGATGCTTAAGGCGGTTTTCGAGCAATCTTCTTGTGAGCCTGTGGTGGGAGATCGTAATGATGAGATGGAGAAGAAGCATATGATTTCCAAATATTATCAGTGTTGTCCTCGGACAAATCATGTTGGATAGCATATGAAATGTATGAGTTAGATGAAAGGAAACCATCATCAGAGTTATCCTCATAGGAATAGTATTTGAAAGTGGACATACTCCAGATATTCTTGTCTTTTTTTTCTTCAGTTGTTTTTATCAGAATTCGTTCATTCTTAGAATCAAGCGATTTGTCCTCGGATGAATACTCTGAAGCACCAGTCTCAATCAGATCATAAGAAATAATTTCAATGTATTTGATGAAAGTAGGAGCATCGGCTTTGGATGAATAATAGTGAGGAACATGAGTCATCCAACGGGAATCAAAGTTTGGATCCTTGCGAAGATATGGTTTTAGGACCGTTGAACAGACTTCACTCATGTAGATTACCTTTCCGGACCTGATGAGGGATCATCAAATGATTCCTCTTCCGGAAGGTCAAATGTGACTTTCTTTTTAGATGAAGGAGTAGTCATTTTGTTTCGTGAAGTTGTTGGTCCACTTGAGTCTCCAGATGAATATGAAGGATATTGAGTATCCTTAAGCACATCACGGAAGCGTGTCGATCGCATCGTATGCAATCGGAGCAACTAGTCGTACTAGATGCTAGATGCAGCGGAAATTAAAAATTTTTAACTTTAAAGATGAAACCACATGATCACGAGAACACTTCTCGGATCGTTTCATCAAACCACAAAGTACAAGGAATACTTCTTGAAGCGTGGTTGTGATCGCGAGATCCCAAAGTAGAGATCCTCCTATCTTAAGTCCGATCCACGAAGAACGCACTTGCGGGCGCGATGATGAGTCACATTCCTTCCCGCAATCCTCGATGAAGATCCAAGCGATGGCTCCCCCGATTTCGTCAAACGAAATCCGTCGTCTTCCTTTAGAGTAAGAAACTCCAAAGAAGATGGAGATCCACGAGTCGTCGAAGAAGAAGCCGAGAGTCTCTCCTTTCTCAACACAAAGTGGACGGCCACTTAATGGAGAAGAGAAAGAGAGAGAGGGCGAGAATGAGAAAGAGAGAGAGAGAGAGAGAGAGAGTTGTCACCTTGTACAACTCTTAATGATGTTGTAACTTGGAAAGGCTACCCTAGCCCTCCTTTTATACTAGTTTAGGGTCCAATGGATCTCAATCCATGGGACTCATGGATCCAAGGGCTATGCTTGGTCCATGCAAAATCAATGGCTATGATTGTTTTTGGTTAAAAACCAACAACATTTATTTAATTAAAAAATGTTGCAACATTATCAACATAATTTAATTTAACATTAACTAATTAAGAGATAATGTGATAAATAAAATTGAGTCAACCAACCTCCCCTAAAATTGGGGTGTTATTTTGTCTCCTTTTATTTTATCTTATTATTTCTTAATAAATTGCAATAACTATTATTGCAATAATATCCACCAAATTAATTCCAAATTAATTTGTGAATATTTCAATCATGCCATTGATCATTATGTGAATCATATTCACAACCCAAACTAATTTGTAAATTACATTTCAATTAATTAATTAATGTGAATCCAATCCACACAATTAATTAACAAATGCTATTTACATAGATTCTCTCTCTTATATATGTATATTGTAAATCATATTTATAACACACATATATCATGGATAGTATTATCCACATTCTCTAATCCTTGATA
The DNA here is from genome assembly GCA_037367405.1 of Ottelia alismoides. Taxonomy (NCBI): domain Eukaryota; kingdom Viridiplantae; phylum Streptophyta; class Magnoliopsida; order Alismatales; family Hydrocharitaceae; genus Ottelia; species Ottelia alismoides. Next base: position 2,833 of record JAZKJV010004130.1, on the reverse strand, counting down.
ATTAAATCCCATTTAATTATCTTGGATAATAATTCTCACAATATGAATCATATTCATATTAAGCTTGATAATTAAATCTCATTTAATTATCAAGTTCTTCTTGCTTGGATATGGAATTCATCAAATGAATTATTCTTGAACTCCTTCAAGAATAATGTGCTTTCTCCGCAGATACTTGGAGATAAGGACAGGGCGATTGTATTATTCCACGTATAGTGACTTGGATGTTGAGATCTTATCTCAAATCCAGATCTTACGAACCTCCCACAGATGCTTGATTAAGTCAAGACCGCAAATCCAATCTTCTCATTTAATCTGAATCTCATTCAGATCAATGTCCAACACTTGGACTAGGATCGGATTGCTTCTCTACTGAAAGGAGTCACTAAAATCCAGACCTGTTTCATCACACCCTCGGAATGGAAGCGTCATGGATATACAATCGTTTATGATCACATCACCCTCAGGTATTCTCAATACCTGTACATCCTGCATACTGGAAGACCCATGGTCAACCCGAAGATCAAGATCTATTTTTCACTGTCTTCTTCAGGGTTTGATCACCAAGTTTCTCATTTGATCATTGGGATTTGGTATCGATCATATACTTTCCAAAAGCATATATCATACCTAGGTCTTGATCATATACTTTCCAAAAGTATATATCAAACCTACAAATTCAGTCAAGCTTCCAAAGGGAGACGACCGTGCACGGAATTTGATTCTTCCCAATATCTCATGAGTGAGCTCATGTCTTCCGGTTCAGTAGTGAATCTGTATGATCCCTTTGAGAGATCGTATTACTCATATGCTCTTATATGCACACCAGCTCGCCGGTGTATAGACCTTGGTTAGGTCATCAACCTATTGGTCTGCCAAATGTACATACTCAGACATATAGCAATACATCTGTCTATGGTCAGAGGATGCGTGCCTATGCTGTGACAGCATTCAACATAGGACTTTGGTTATCTCGATCTCGTTAAGTCAACTCTTTGACTTAACTAATCTGATACCTCCGAATCTCTATTCCTATGCAGAGGACCTGCATCAAGAGGTCGGTCAGATATCAGCCTATGTGAGAAAGGATTGCCATCTCCTACTCAGGCTGGAGATCACATCTTAACAATCATTTGACGGTGCTTGATGAGTCCTCAATCTAACCCTTTAGATATTCATCCAAGCACCAGCCTCTATGATTCAATAATTGAATCAACAGCTGTATGATCATTAAGACAGCCATGGTACATAACCCTAATTGTACAGAGGGACCTATTATGCAAATTATTTATTCTTCATTTCAGATCAGGGAATGATATTTGCAATAACATTTATTGCATAATGGCTCGCCGTGGGCTCACATGTCCAACAATCTCCCACTAGCCCAAAGAGCCATTAATGGGCTAATCATTTAAACCCACACTCATGTGACAATCATAGGCTATTTAGAAATAGCTAGGTAAGCTGATCAGTCACTCTGTTCCCAAAAGACTATGCCAAGTCCTTTTACGGCACTTGCATATCCCTAGGTAACAGTGCTCGCAACCAATGCGAATGTTGCATCTAATGCAACCAATACTCAATCTAGTCAAAGCAGTTGTAGTGTCCTTGACACTATTGCTCAACAACTATTATAACCAGTATTTCCATAATCCTTATCAGAATACCCTTATTCCGGGAGATCACTATCTCTCAAGGTATCCAGTTAAGACCTTTTAGATCTCTATCTATAAAGTCTTAACCTTCTTGAAAATAAGACTTAGAGATCACTATCTCTAAAGCCTTGTCATCTTTGAAGATTTTATTATTACTGCAATCAAGTGTTTTCTCTCCATAATAGGATTAGTAACAGTTTACTACTCCCACTGCATGGCAGATATCTAGCTTTTGTTCACATCTAGTATACACTTAGCTTCTCGTAACTGATGCACAAGTGCAAGCAGTTCTAGCATTCGCTTCCTCAACTCTTTGAGGTGCTATCCCTTTTGATAGGTCAGTACCAAAATCTCAAGGGAAGGAAGCCTTTCTTGGAATTTCCAAGAATGGAATATGTCCAAGGTGTACTACAAATGTGACAGTCCCAATACCTTCTTTTCTTTGCTTCTGAACAACTTCAGAACTAAGATCTAAGAGGTATTCTTGAGATCATATCTCAAGGTATGGAATAGCCAGTATATAAAACACTTATTATCATCCTTATATCATTCCAAATGATTAGGATATTATCTACATTTAGCACAATGAACACAATGGCACTCCCACTAAGCTTCACATAGTACATCAAGATTCTATTTGAAATCATAACATTTATAATTTCATCAAATCTTATGTTCCAACTACAAGAAGCTTATTTGAGTCCATAGATGGAGTTCTTTAGCTTTCACACCTTACTTTCCCCAAACATGAAACCCTGTGGCTACTTCATGTGAATATCCTCAGTAAGGTATTCTTAGAGGAATGCAATCTTGAATTACATCCTGAAGATGCAATAGTCAAGTTGTGTAGCTAAGTTTAGCAATATTCTGATGATTTTAAGAATGGTTACCGAAGAGCAAGTCTCATTGCAAGCAATGTCTTCTCTTCCGGTGTGTAGCTTATGGCTACGAACCGAGCTTTGAAGGTCTCTACCTTCTCATCAGGTTCCCTCTTCTCTTGAAGATCCATTTACACCTTAATGGGTCTAACCCTTATAGGTGGATCCTCGAGGGTCCATATACAACACTTGTATATGAAGTCTACTTTAGACTTTATTGCTAATATCCATCTTTCCATGTCATGATCCTTAGGAGCTTCATCACATGAAGTCCGATCACTCTCAGACTTAACTGACACA